>JAINUG010000015.1:254546-854546 GCA_029706075.1 Aldrovandia affinis
AAGAGTAACAGCGACTCTGAGGAGCAGCAATTTTGCCGTGTTAGCATGCACACGCACACACTTGACACAACTGTGCACTTCCCTGTCATGGTGGAGCCAAGCTCCGTCAGCTCTCCACCCCAGGATTTCCGCCCAGCGCTGCCGCTTTTCCTCGTTGCCGGGCCAGACTGAGGTATGCTGTCGCCATCAAACACCCACCACAATTTAGACAAAAACTCAAACTGAAACAGGGCCAAAAAAATGGAGAAAACATTCACTCTCTGCTTTCCATAATAACATTGTACAACATGTGAACATGAACTTTAAAAACAGAATGCTATTTGTGTATGAAAAATAAAATGACTCATCTACTGACAACACACACACCATCAGTTAACCCCTGATGGGAAATATCTGAACATTGGAAACAATCTTTCTACTCGTTCACAATCATCAATTTTGAACAAACGGTACCAAATTCATCTTTATTTTGTGCATAGGTGCAAGTGGGTACAAATCCACTTAATACATCCGTATAAACATCAGCAGTGCTCCATTTATCATTGACCCATGTTTTGGACAATAACTTGAGTGGGAGGTTCCTTGTGTTGATTCACTTGTTACTTACAACTCTCGTTACACAATTCATTTTCACATGTGTACTTACACAATGCAACATTTTTTGTTATATATTTCTTGTTACACATGTGTACACATAAACCTGATTTTAAGGTTGTAAGTACTATGTAACAATATGTCAGTGCACAGTAGGTACACCTATGTATGTACAGTGCAACTACACAGGTATTACACACAGTCCATTAGGGACACTTTTTTTTGCAGATTTGATGTAAAAAGCAGAAAGGGCACATGCACAATCAAGAGTGGTGACAAGTGAGAAGCTGACCATTGAAGAATGTATGATTTTAAACACGTCATAGAGCAGAAAGATCAACAAAATCCTGGGTTCTGACCTTGTGATACTGGATGGAAAACCTGATGCAAAACCTCTGCTTTCCAGCTTAGCCGCATCTTACAGGGAACTTCATTATTTTAATGTGAACAAGAAGGTTTTAACTCTATTTTACAGATCTTTCATTGAAACTAATTTATCCTTATCCGTGATCTGCTGGCTTGGCGACACAAACGTAAAATGCTTGGCCAAACTTAACAGGATAGTGAGCCTCTGTTAAAAAGATGCTGGAGTCACACAGACTAACCTCTGCTCTCTACAACAGGCCACAAATGAGTCTTTCCTCAAGACGATAATCCCAAGTATACCTCAAAATCGACTAAGAAGTGGTTAACTGACTACAAAATTACTGTTTTGGAATAGCCATCTCAGTTCCCAGACTTGAAACCAATCGACAATTTGTGGTTTGAATTGAAGAAGGCAATCCACAAGCACAGACTGAAGGATCTAAAGGGTCTTGAAAGCTTCTGTAAGGAAGAATGGTCAAAGACTCCCCCCCCTCCATATGTTCCCCATCTTATAAAACACTACAGACTCAGAAGATGGTAGAAGACTATAGAAGACAACTCAGTAGTGTTATCTTCGCGAGAGGAGGGTTTACAAAGTACTGAAAACAGGGGTGTTAACAATTGTGAACAAATCTTTTTAGGGAAAAATATATTAATTAATTATAATTACTTACTTATTGATATTTTTTCTTAACATCTATACTTCTCATCTGCTGATTTGGATCCGCTATGCGTCACATATGCTGCATACTTCATATCTGCGCCCCTATGTCATTGGACAGAGAGCTTGAGCCTTCATTAGATAGGAAGACCACCATGTCACCAACAGCCTCCAAAATTTCTTAAAGGTTTTTAAGTCAACTGATTGATACATTCAATTATAAGCTTCCGATTATTCACATTCCTCAGTTTGTATTCCATTCCACCATTTTCTCCGGAACATATTCTGTTCAGAACTTTGTGACAAAGCAATTGTAAAAAAATAAGTGCTTTAACAAATAACTTTATATTGATTTAGATTGTTATACTCATTGATACATTGAACCACCACATATAGCTAGCCACCTGCCCATCTTTCTTGGAGCAGAGGACCAAAAGAATATGTTTGTGTACCTATTTCACCAGCAGAAATAACACTTTCAGTTAAATGATGCAGACATTGCACAGCATGTACTTGTCTGTGCTCTACAGTTAATTAGGTCTCTATAGAGACACACTCAGGTTTTCACGTGCCCTGAGTGAAGTATAAATTGACTGGGTGTAATTGTCTGAATATTGCAATCTCTCACAGCTGATTTGGTTAATCATTTCCGCCAGTTTATTAACAGGCATGCAAAGGAAGCTGGCCTCTTAATGACCCATCACTTCTGCAATTAACTTATCAAACGATTAATTTTGCTCTCTGGTCTCAACACAGCAATTGATTATATTTTAGAGGCGATATCTTGTTACAATGAAGGGAGCATCCATACAATATATATATTCCTGAAATACAGTGTATGTCACATACTGTGTATACCGTCCTTCAAACGCATTGGCCAGATCGCTCCGTCCCACCACCTCAAGGTGACTGGTTGCCCCCTCCCTGCATGGTCGCTCCTCCCGGCCACAATACCTGCCCCCTGCCCAGTGATGGAATGAACTAACCTACAAATGTCAGGACAGCAGAATCATTTAAAATCCAGGTCACGTAATATTATGATATAAGATGTATCTGGTTATTTACAATTTGAGGCATGCTTCTAGATTTGAGATAGATAACTTGCAGTAGCACTTTAGTGATGTTGTTCGTACACTCGTACAAATCCACTGGTCTGGGAGTGTTGTTAGCCAGATCTGTGTCACTGCTGCTCATGAAACTCATAAGGATGCACTTATCTGTTGTAAATTACCCTGAATAAGAGCATCTGCTTAATGGCTGTAATGTAATGTAATGGAGGGAAGCTATTTAAGGTAGGGACAATCACTGAGTTTTATGTGTAATTGCCTTTAACTGATTTTGACAGTATATTTAAAGATGACAAATTTGCAATATGGTGCCTTGTTGTGCATTGTCATTTCTGCCCTTCACCTCATCCTCCACCATTTGGGAAAAGTAGCAGCTTTTCTACTCCCTGGCCTTTTTCTCACTGCGTACAAAGTGTCAGTACATTTTTACCTCAGCGCCAAATGTTACATTTTCAATACAATTTTCCATGGATATACATTTTCTCATTCCTCTGGCTGACGTACATGTTTACATAATTACATCATAGATAAATGTGGTAATATTTCTATTTGATGATTAATCAGTGAGATAGTATTTCTGTTACATTTTCCAGTCTGAAAAGGGTCACAGAGATGGACAACAATCAAAAAAATTTTTATTTATTTTTTAAATGTATTCCAATTTCAAATGACTACTATGCCCTTGTTGTTTCTGAAAAGCACCTTAAGGAATATTTTTCACGGATTATTATTTGGTAATGTGCTCATGTTATTATTGTTAGCGCTACTGTCAATAACTGCTTCTCCCGCCATGTCTTGGTATACTGTGATTCTGCTCGGTTGTTTGCCAAGCAAATTGGTCAATAAATAGGTCAATACACAGATCAAGCAGCTAACTCAATAATAGAGCAACTGCCAATAAAAGAAGATCAGTTCTAGCAGTGAAAATGGTGCCAGATTTCTGATTGATACTTGATCCATGATTCATTCTGCATTTCTTATTTGGGAATCTAAAACTATCATCTTAAGTGTAATAACCTCCACTGACCACAGTTTATGTAAATCTTAGTTATGAGGTCCTTTAATATATAATTGCAGTAAAAGTTCTGATATGGGACATTCATTGAGGGCAGAACACAGTATTTCAGTTTATTCATTTGGGTTGTGTAACTTGGTTATCATAAGAATATGAGAACATCATTTTTGATGATGAGAACCGGACTTTCAGCTCATCTAGACTCATCATTTTGCCTACTGTCGGGAGAGATATGTGACATTACAACAAAATTGATTTTTAAAATAAATATGGAGCAAAAGCTACAGTCTAATAGTGCTTTATTTGACAAGCTGAAATCAGAGATGGCACTGGCTTTTATGGTTAAGCACACACCAAAACAAATCTGACTCAGAGAGGGTATGACTCAGAGCCTGAGGTCAACAAAACTTGGCCCAAGGAGAGCAGTTCCTTGGCCAAACAACAGCATCCATTACAGACCTCAACAACAATGCAACATTGTGCAAATGGTATGCAAATTAAGTTTGAAATGTTGGACCAATCATTTTTCCATTGAAAGCATCCAATAAGACTGAGGGCAGAATTCCCTCAGAATGATGTCAAATAGTTTCAGTAAAATTTGTATCCATTATTGACTTGGATCAGCCACATATGGTTAAGTATTGACCTAAGGTTACATTTACATTTAAATATACAATCACAAGGAGTGAACTATATTCAGTTGTATTTTTTGTTTTATTTTTAAATTAAAATGGTATATAAATCTGCAAAGAGCCATACAATGTACAGATCGAGTTGTAAACTGTGTGTGTTACTTTTTTGTTAGCTTAAAAACTAATACAGCGATATACCGAAAACCGTGATATTGAGTAGTACGATTAGAGGAGAGCGGGGTTGTCACACAGGTAAGTTGTCACACTGTTCATACCTCCAACCACAGGGGCGCTATCTCAAAAATCAAATAGCTACTTTGTGTGACAACATGTTCTATGGTCAACTTCGGTTCATATTCAACTAACCAGGTCCGGCTCTACACATTTTGGTGCCCTAGGCGAGATTGGCATTTGGGTGCCCCCCCCCAACAAACGACATCACCATGGAACCTATCACTTATCACTGATATAATGTTGTAGCCTACTACTAATTTTGGTAGCCAAATAATAAAGCTTGAGACTCAAGGCAAGCATGAGGGTTTTGCAACTCTGCATTTCAGGTGTAGTAGCCTAGTTTTGGGAATAACTACAGGTGGGTACTAATAAGCTTCAAGCCAAAACGTGAGGGTTGGGTAACTCAGCATCAGCATGCATTCATCCTTCAATCTGTATGAGTCTAGCAGTAGCTCTTAGCATCGCATTATCTAGCTAGCATTAGCTTGTTTATTACTTCGCTAGTTAGCTCCCTAGCCTCCTACAATAACACAGAAACACAACAAAACAGCATTTTGATGACATAGCCTACCTCTTAATTGGGCTCTCTTTTTCTCCTCCTCCTTCCTACATTTTCTCCCCTGCGCACCTGAAGGCTTGTGCCTTTTAAAAGTCATTGTGCAAATATAAAATCTGTCATCAATCTGATATCTATCTTGCATCACGCTGATGTTGGCTCTCTGCCTGACTGCATCAGTAGTGCGTGCCTCTCTGACCCCGTCACCTGTGCTTGACCCGACAGGCGACAGCACGTCTCTTGGGTTGCCTGTGATGCGCGCACGTAACCCCCACTTTCAGCAAGCAGCCAGGCATTGTATCCCCCACCTCAGTAACAGCATCTCTGTCAAAGTTAGTGGCGTAACGGAACGCAGTTGATCCATGATCTGTACAGATCACCCCCCACGGTTCGGCACGCATATGAACCGCGGATTAATTGCTAAATTGAACCATCATAGAGAAATACAGTTTTTCTGCCGCTGTTACGTTTTAAAGTAACAATTCCCTAAATCTCGATGCAGAGTTACAGTGAAGAGATAGACAAGACAGGTGCGTGCTGTGTTTTGCTCTGAAGCGCAACGATTGGTTAATTATGCACAAAAAAAGACATTGTGTGTTTAGGTCATGTTGAATCCCAACAAATCAATCAGAGATTATCACGTTGCAAAAAGCAGACAAGTCATGGCTAGCGGAGGAGCGGAGGAACTTGAAATCGCATCATTTAAATCGCATGTATGGGAGCACTTTGGCTTCCCTGTAAATTATATTGGCTGGTTACCTGTAGCCTAATCCATCCAACATTAGATACATTTAAAACACTCTAGACATTCATAGTCAGCTGTTCAAAAAAGTAGTAACGTTAGGCATTTGCATGCAGTGACCCTAGCCAACTCTTAGGGGTGCAGTGTTCAATAGCTAGCTCAATTGAGCAATAGATAAGATGAACGTTTTCTGAATTGGCTAGCTACATACCAAAGCGAATACATGCTAGCTAGCTAGCCAAGACTAGGTCTATGCTACCGTTAGTTAACTCCGTATAAGAAATGTTAGTGATAGCTAGCGAGCTTACTAACCACTAGCTTATTTACCCTACAACTCAGACTCTTGAAAACATCAGTTAGCCAACTAGCTAGTACTTGGCTACTTTAGGACTAAGATAACTCCATAGACGCTAGTTAGCTAACGGTAGCTTACTAACCTAACATTTTAAAAAGCGGTAAATGGGCAAAAAATGTCACTGCTTAAAGTGTTTTACAGAATAAATGGAAATCAAAGTTATATTTGTCTCCCTTTTTTTTTTTTTTGATGATCCGAAAAATGATCCAATCCGTGACTCAAAACCGTGATACAATCAGAACCATGAGTTTTGTGATCCGTTGCACCCCTAGTCAAAGTGCAGGCCAGATGAAACATTGTGTGAGGAACAGAACAGGGGTGCAAAGTGTATTTCTTTTTGTTTATTTGTTCATTGGGAGGAAAGGAGAGGGCGCACACCAGCCACCAGCGAATTTTTGTTGTTGTTGTGAGGGCGACCTGGCGCCCCTAGCCGACATGGCGCCCCAGGCAGCTGCCTGTATTGCCTGTGCCTTGAGCCGCCCCTGCAACTAACGGTCACTTTAATCAGAGGTGAGCACAGTTTTCGTATTTTTCAGCTTCAAAGGTAAAAAATTACTTTATGTAATAAAACTGTGTTAGGTATAAATGTTCAAAATTATATTTGTGTACTGAATAAAGGACAATAAGGTGTCTCTTGATACATTAGCTGCAGTGCTATGTTGAACTAGCCTCGAAGTTTAGCAAACATTAGCCCACATGTCCGTTTGGGCCAAGTTGTCTCAATGGCTTTGAGGCAAGTTGTCACATGAGACGGCTTGCCCCAGTATAAATACACTCATAGAATATGCACAAAAAGCTTTGTGATATTAGGTTAATTGAAATGTGTTTTTGAAGGAAAGAAGGATTGAAGGAAGAAAGGAAGGAAGGAAGGAAGGAAGGAAAGAAAGAAAGATGGTGAGAAATTATAAAAGAAAGACAGAGAATGGCAGTACAGCTCCTGACATAATGTTGAAGGCAGTGAGGCAGGTGAAGTTAGAGAAAAAAATCAATCAGAAGCACAGCGAAGGATTTCAATATAAATTACCGTACTTTGACTCGGTATTGTGAAAAGGTTACCAGCGAAGAAATTGTCAGTAAGTGAGATCAAAAGACTTGCCTACCAGTTTGCTGTGGCACACAAGCTGAAGTTCATACCAATGTGGGCAGAAAAAGAAAAGGCCAGCTCGGAGTGGTTTACAGCCTTCTTAAAACGGCACCCAATGCTGTCGCTAAGAAAGCCTGAGGCAACTAGCCTTGCCAGAGCTAGTAGCTTCAACCGAGAAAATGTTAATACCTTCTTCGACAATTTAGCAAATGTGCTAGACAGACATCAATTTGGACCAGGGGACATATGGAATGTCGACGAAACTGGGGTGATCACGGTCCATAAACCTGACAAAGTAGTGGCCAGACGCGGATTCAAACAAGTAGGTTCACTGACCTCCGCTGAAAGGGGGATGCTTGTCACACTGGCCTGTGCTGTCTCAGCCACAGGAAATAGTATACCTCCATATTTCATATTTCCCCGTGTCAACTTCCACGACCATTTTTTTATCAACGGACCACTTGGCAGCAAGGGAGCGGCAAATCCCTCAGGGTGGATGAAAGATTTGTTGACTTCCTGAAACATTTAATTGAGCATACAAAATGCTCAAAGGAGAAACCATGTTTACTCCTTTTGGACAACCACGAATCTCACATGTCCATTGATGGACTCAATTATGCCAAAGAAAACTGCATAATTATGGTGTCACTCCCACCCCACTGCTCTCATCGGCTTCAACCCTTAGACAGGTCTGTCTACGGGCCGCTAAAACAGGCACATCAACACAGCGTGTGATGCCTGGATGAGGAACAATCCTGGGAAAACAATGTTAATTTATGACATTCCTGGGATTGGCAATGGCCCCTTGAACATTCAGGCTGGCTTTAGGGTCTGGGGTACAGCCTTACAACAGGGATGTATTTTTGGAAACTGAGTTTGCGCCATCCTATGTTACGGATCACCCTGCCCCGCCAGGCCCCAGTACCAACCTTGCCCTGCCAGGCACAAGCACAGACGCAGACCTGTTCAGTTCCTATGCCAGCTCACCCTTACCCAGCAATGCCAGTGCTGGCAGCAGACTACCAACTCCAGAGGACCTCCAGCCATTTCCAAAAGCTGGTCCCCAAAAACAAACTAATAATGGAAGAAAGCGGAGCAAAACTGCAATTCTAACAGACACACCCCTGAAGCAAGCACTTGAAGCAAGCTGTTTCTGGAGGAAGGGAAGCAAAGTGCAAAATCTGGATCTGCCGAGAACAAAAAGGCAACAAAAAAAAGAGAAATAGACGAGTCATCATCAGATGAAGAGGAGTGCTTCTGCCTAGTCTGCATGGAGCCATTTTCTAACAGCCGCCCAAAAGAGACTTGGGTGCAGTGTGTGACATGCAAGAAGTAGGCCCATGATGCTTGCACCCCAGGCCAGGCAATTTACTTGTGCCAACTGAAGATGAGTCTGATTAGAAGAGTTTCATTGTGCATTACACCACGTCTGTTTTGTTAAGACTAAGCATGATTTGTTTTCATTTGTTCTTTAATGAATGAGTTCTTTAATGAAATGTACTTGGTTTTGAATTTGAAAGTAAAAAAATTATATTCACAATTATTTAGTTGTATTCTTATTTGTTGATAATCCAATGTGACAACTTACCCCACATACTATGACATAGTGTGACAACTTACCCCCTGATGGGGTAAGTTGTCACAAGTGCACATCCTATATTTAACTGTCTACAACATACTGAAATAAGATATGAATATGTAATGAATACAAAATATGTGCCCAAGACTTTGCCACCTTTCATTTGGTATGACATTTATACCATTGCAATGTATTGCGCCCAGTACAGGTAAGACAGAGTGAAAAGTGTGACAACATACCCCGCTCTCCCCTAACATACTGTGAAAATGTTATACCATCACAGCCCTAGTTACATTACACATTTCCTTTGAGACAAAGGGTTGTAAATGTTGTGCTAATGTATTTTCATTAGGATATTAAGGTATGGGAAAATAATCTTGAGAGAACCCGGACCCGGGCGGCACGGTGGTGCAGTGGATAGCACTGTCGCCTCACAGCAACAAGGTCCCGGGTTCGAATCCCGGCCGGGGGCCTTTCTGGGTGGAGTTTGCATGTTCTCCCCGTGTCCACGTGGGTTTCCTCCGGGTACTCCGGTTTCCTCCCATAGTCCAAAGACATGCACGTTAGGCTAATTGGAGAGTCTAAATTGCCCTGTAGGTATGAGTGTGTGAGTGAATGGTGTATGTAGTGCCCTGCGATGGATTGGCGACCTGTCCAGGGTGTATTCCTGCCTCTCGCCCCAATGCATGCTGGGATAGGCTCCAGCCCCCCCGCGACCCTGACCAGGAATAATCGGCTGAAGATGAGATGAGAGATGAGAACCCGGACCCTGAAATTGTTGTTAAAAACGTTAATAAGAACTCCACTGTCTGTGAATCTATTCCTTCTAGTATGGTGAGATTGAGATTTTCAACAGCATAGTGGTTGGCTATGATTGACAGTAGATGTAAGGATAAAATTGTTAATACACTGGCTACTCAGCCAATACTGTATTCGCATGCCAAAAAGAAGATGGTTGTTTGAAACAAATTGCACTCGTTAGCATTAGCTATGGGCTGAACATTGTCATAACGTATTACGAGTTAATGAGGGAAATAAGAAAGTCCAACGATTTAATCCAGTCTCCCTATCCTGCTATTAAAACTTGACATTGATCTCCAGAGAATGTGCTTCATAACGGTTAAACTTGTGCGGCTGGGAATGATGGTTGTTTTATGATTTCTATAATTTTTTTCACCGATCACATTTGTTATTGCCCGTGTTGCCTCTCCTTTGAGAGGAATGACTGCGACAGTATTGTTGCTGGACTGTGATGACTCTGTGCTGTAAAACAGAAGGTGCATGTGGATGCCCTAACCGTGATCACATATACAAACTGCTCAGTTGTGCAACCCCTGGGCTTGCATCACACTTTTTCCTTTTTTGGAAATCAAAAGTTTATTGCCTACACTATACTTGAACATTGACATCATTGTGTTGCTACAGTGTGTCAAGCTCAGAGCATTAGTGTATTTAAATCAATGTACTGCAGCTGATACTGGTACCTCAATATTGTAGACCTTTGTGGTTAATCTACTTTAGTAGTAATTCTATACGGTTTTAACACAGTGAGAGTCGAGGGCTGAAGGGTTGATTTGTTACTGTAAACATTTGTCTTTAAATTTCAGATGTGGTTGGTCAGATGGGCTGCCTCCCTGTTGGCCCAGACTGGAATTTCAGGTGGTGCAGAGAATAATTCTCTGGATAAGAGCATCTGCTAAATGCCTCAAAGGTAAATGTAATAACACTGCTTTACTTAAATTGTAGAAGGAACCTCTTGGGAACTAGAAGCTATTCATAATGACTTGTGCAGGTCCTGACTTCACATTTCATCCATGCTATAAGTCTAAAAGCTCTTTTTGTTTAGACTAAATTAGCAATGCACACAATGTTTTGAGACTAGCAAGGTTCCTAATATCATTAGTAAGTTTTATAAATTTTTTACTTTTAAGTGAGCCTTCAGTCGATACATTTTATTTAAAACGCAGGACATGATGTTCATTTCATGTGAACATGAAAATGATCAATTGAGCTGTATGTCATTAAAATAAATTCCTGAATTGAACAGTTCACTATGCTGGCTAATGTATCCATTAAAATATGCTTCACTTCATATGTCATTGATATAGGTTTAAAGAAAGATGGAAAAGACAAAAATGCCATCTCATTTCAAAATCCCATTTTATACATTTAAAGAGAACAATTTACCATTATGTGTTTCTAGACCTTGAATTTCTTGTGGTGATGTTGCCAACATTTAGGAAACTGCTTTTTTATCAGGTCTTTTGTGTTAAATAATTCAGATACCAAGGCTTCAATTCAACTGAACACTTTTATCTTTGTTGGATGTGAAAGAACTTGTGAAAACATAATTCATCCTTAAATTATCACAATTCCTAAATTTCTAGCTAATTTAAGTTAATTACAGAGCCTATCCTGGGTCGAGAGAAAAGAGGCATAAAACAGAAAGGGCAAAATTATGCAAAACATATGTGGCTTCTCTGGTCTTGTCTTGCAGTGAGCAGCATGAAAAGGTTAATGAATATTCAAACTGATAACTGCCTCCTGTGAGCTTACAAACCAAACATAACCCTCACCCCCCATTCACTCGTCTTCCCTACACAGGCCAAAACAATGAATTATCCGATGCTACTATTTATACCTCTCCTTTAGGATAAGAGCTACATTTTCATTGAACAGTTTCAAGCATTTATTTTCAGCTTTGTTAATAGAACAATGTGAAACGAGTTTTCCTTTTTCTCCTGCCCTATGTGGAATTGCCAGTCACTGCTGTGCCACCCGCACCCACACATGTAGCACTACAGCTGCAATATGCGCACTGTTCTGATACACGCCTGTGAGCCAGTCACTGATTTCCAAACTGCAAACCACATAGTACAACAGGTGAGCTATGAGGGAGATCCTCCCGACATCAGCCATAACCTGAGAACCCTGGCCGATGGAAACCCACCCTACCCTGGGAAGGGCGAAACTGCTGCTCTGGACTCCTTGTGTTAGTCAGTTAATGGCATAGCCCGGTCTCAAACCTGTGGCCCAGCCTTTGCTCGGGGCAAGTGCCTTTACTGACTGAGGCACTCGGGAGCACCAGTGTTATACGGAGGTTGCTACGTTGACAGACAAGCCGTTGTTCTCTCCTGGGAAATATAAATACAGAATCATATTGCCCAAAGCCTTGGACTTTTGACATATTGTACTTGAATAATTGTCTTTTTTAAATTTCCCCACTGTTTATTTTGATTATTTCTCATGTGTGTCAAACGTGCACCATTGATAAACAGACATGGTTGCTCTATATGAAAGGGCAAGCTGTAAAATCAGAATGAAGTATTTTGGAATCAGAAAAACTCTTAAAGCTTCACATCTTCATAATCATTATAAGGATTATGTACAACCAAATAAATGCGAGTATGAACATACTTTTCTGTGTGTGTGTGTGTGTGTGTGTGTGTGTGTGTGTATGTGTGGTGTGTGTGTGTGCGTGTTTGTACCTGCAGAAATATCATGAGGATGAAAACCTTACCTCGAGCCTGTCTTGAATATTTCATTGAAAACGGGATGAAAGGCTGCACAGCAAAGTTATTCTATGGCTGCAATATTTCGCAGTGTGTTGTCAAATGCAAATGTTGGTTTCTCCAGACACAACTGAGAGGAATTATTCAGGAGAAACCTTATGTTTCTCCTTTCCTCGCTCCTCTTATTTCCCTTTAATGAAAAGAGATTGAGTTTTGGTTGGCGTTGGCAGACATCCTCCCCAGATCTTTGACAACAAATTAAAAAGATTACATTCTGAGACAGTCTGTACTTTGCACATCATAATGTCATTCTTCATTTGCAGTGGGATCCCAACAAAAATGCCACTGCCCTCCAGAAAATGCCTCTAAAATAAATACAAAATCTGGATAGTATGCTCATTTGACAAAATACTTGTATCAAGTTGTGCATAACAAAATAACAATATTCAAAAACAAAAATGTAAAATAAACATGATAAATCTTTTGAGACTTCTATTGTTAATATATTTAGTGAGTTTATTTGAGTTTTGTTTTGTTTTAGGTGAGTCTTAAGTCAATATATTTTATTTAACACAGGACATGATATCCACTTCATTGGAGCACAAAAAATGAATGTCATTCAAATGAATTCCTGTACTGAACCTTTCATTTCGCTGGATAATGTATCCATTAAAAAATATGCTTTGCTTCATATGTAATTGGGATGGGTTTAAAGAAATATGGGAAAGATGAAAATGCCACCTCATTGTCTTCAAACTGTCTTCGCTAATAAAATGATACATGCAATATCATATGTCATCATGAAGCCTGTAAGCCTGTAAGCCCTATCTGAAAAAAGAAACAGGTCCCTATTGTATTGTGTGGGTATCCAGAACAGTCAATGACTGGAGAACATCTTCGAAAATGGCAAACCCAACAACAGTCATGACTCAGGTGGTCTGACCACATGTCTTATACAGTGTATCACACTCACGGTGACTGCATACATTTCTGTGACAGCCATCACTGGGGTTGTCACCATTGAGACACATAAATATAAAGTTTACAGTATACACTTATTTCAAAGAGCTGTCAAATACTATTGCAACAACAAGCACATGCACTTGAGAAAAGGCACACATGCACCGGACACATGAATAAGATTTCATCAAAAATGCAGTAGGGGATATTAAAAAGAATTAACACATTTTTTAAGAAAGACTAATAGATTAGAATGCTTAGATTTCCAGACTTGCTCTAAAATCGATTCATTATTTTAAAATGAATTATTGGCTAACTAGTCATGCTGGTAGCAAAAAGCCCCAGCTGATTGGCCACCCAGAAATACCTATAAATTGTCATTTAAAAAAAAAAAAAAAAATCAGCTGGCTATATATTGGGGGGGACATTTTGAAGCCCCAGCCCCCAATGATTGGCCTTGACCCTAGCCATTACACAAAATAGACTACCCTTCTATTTCATCCAATTTCCATTACAACGTAAGGCAGCAAGAGAACATTAAATTAATTATAATAAGCTATGATTTGACGGTTATAATACTTATAATTTCAACAGTTTGCACCATCTGTTGACTGAAGCAGCAATTATATTAAAATATCATTACTACACGTTACGTGCTTTAGATGTAGTATCATAAAGTAGCCTATATGCAGATGTTTCACACTGTATTCATTTGATTCGTTTGGTATCATCCAACGTCTGGAATGATATTAAATTATATTTCCTTTCATTAAGGCGACACTTTTCTCTTGGCACACCTTGCTTCTTCTGTTTTAATCATCCATAGGTCCAAGGACGTAGAATTATGAGGGTGACAGGGGGCGTGCCCCCCCCATGTTGGAAAAATCATCGAATTGTCCTCCCACCACACCTGATAAACCAATCATATAATGCTTTCATACGACAAGCGCTGCAGACATCAAAAACGATCTTTAAATGAGCCTATGCGGAAAATATAACGCATATTTAACGCCTGTAGATATGAAAATTAAATATTGACGCACTGTTTTAAAATAGCCTACATTAAGGTACAGTATTTTACCACAGTGACAATAATGCCTATCTTCCGCAAATGTGAGGTTCGTGAAGTGGACGTGAATTTAAGTCTAGCTACAGCCCTTCACTGGAAGCAGATAAGGGTCACATGTGTAGACTTCTTTCTGACAGATTTGTTTTCTGCCTTCGGGATCTGTATCCGATCAATAAAACACGGGAAGATGATTGAACTATTTACCATACATGGTATCAAATTGTGTTGTTAGATTACATTGTTTGTTTGCGCTATTTATTTTTCCAATACTATATCATAAACAAGAGCATAAGTAGTTGTCACGGTCACCGGAGCAAGAACGCACATCATTGATTCCAACGTATGCCTGAGGTCCACGACTAGTCTCGTGTACGTTGAATTCACACTGTTTCCTTGCTTGATTCGGGGAGCTCCTCCTTTTTATCATGAGTCTAATCCCACCCTCCCTAGAGCTAACGGTACGGAAATAGGTTATTTCACTCAATAGATGCTACTAATTTGTAATTTAAAGCGCTCACCAGAAATAACATATTCCAAATCAAGCACGATACAAGCACACAACTCACCACTTTGACGCTGCTCGCGGGTCAGCTGGCGACGGGGAGATATTTTGCATTTACCACTGAGTGCAGATCCCGTATGCTTTCAAAAACCTCAATACAACACAGTGGTGTAGGCTACATGGAGATTTACAATGACACCAGTTTTCCATGAAAGCTGTCTTTTTTTGAAAAGATTGATTTTTTCTGTTTTCAACCTGGATATTTCAAAAGCTCAATCGACAGTCACTTGGAACGAACAGTTATTTCATTTGAAAGATTCTCATCACTATTCATTGTGTTAAACTTAAATTGCATTTAGACAACTTCAAACGTCAGTAATGATGGTGCTTGGAGTCACTGATGAACAGTTTTAACAAGTTACTGAAAAAGTATGATTACTTTTAAAAATAAAGGGGACGAACGCTTTTTTCCTTGAGACATTTTCTTCACTTTGGAGGATGGGAACGATTGACGGTGCAAGTGCGGTTGCTTGGAGTCAGGCGAATGCCTCTTCATTCCCCCCTTTAAACTCATCATCGCCCACACCCTCTCCGCAATCTCCCGGCTCCTTCAATGAGATATTCGTCACATCTTTACTCGGGACAATACTAACCGTCATGTGCTTAGTCGGGGTGGTTGGAAATGTTTATACCCTGGTCGTTATGAATATTTCGGTAAGGGTGACTTGTTCAATGTACGTTTATATCGTTAATTTAGCCCTGGCTGATTTATTATACTTGGCCACAATCCCCTTCGTGGTCTGTACCTATTTTGTGAAGGACTGGTACTTTGGTGATATGGGGTGTCGGATTCTTTTCAGCCTCGACTTTCTCACCATGCACGCTAGTATCTTTATTCTGACCGTAATGAGCACCGAGCGTTACCTGGCCGTTGTTAAACCTCTGGACACGTTTGGGAGATCCAGGCACTACAGGCGGACAGTAACCTGCGGAGTTTGGCTTGTGTCTTTTTTGCTCGCTCTGCCGAATATGATCATGATTGATCTTAAAATGACTGTTCAGAATGGAGAGGTGAAACACATGTGCCACCCGACCTGGCAAATGAACGCGTACAAGGTGTACCTGACTGTGCTGTTCAACACCTGCATCTTGGTTCCTGGCATTGTCATTGGGTATTTATATGTTAGATTAGCCAGGACTTATTGGATATCGCAGACCACAGTGTTTACCACAAATGAAACGAATCACTGTCCTAAGCAGAAAGTGCTTTATATGATCCTCTGCATCGTTGTCACCTATTGGGCTTGTTTCTTACCTTTTTGGTTATGGCAGCTACTTAGCATATATTACTTTAGACATGGGACCCTATCTCACCGAACAATGGTGTATGTTAATTTTATAGTGACTTGTCTAGCCTATAGCAACAGTTGCATCAACCCATTTCTTTATACATTGTTGACGAAGAATTACAAGGAGTATTTGAAAGGACGACAGAAGAGATTTGTTGGGTTTAAAAGGAAATTTAGACACTCGTCGCAAAGGTCTGTGTCATCTGGAAGCCACCAGTTCACTGAAACTATGACCGTCACGCACCTGAAGGGTATTACTGATGCCTGCAGTCTATGAATATTCCCAATGGGCGTATTAAATAGGACTCTGTGTAGGCTATGTATTGTATATTGTCGTACATGAGGATATATATATATAGGCCTATATATATAAAGAGTTGTAGTGCTTAGCTTTCTTTGGACAGCATTATTACCATTATTACTACGGCGAATTAAATGTGTGTAAAAAATATAAATATAAATTAGATATAGCTTATTTGGCGAATATTTATTTGTTATGTGTTGGGAAAATACATTTGATTATGAAAAAATACGGCACAGCACTCTTTAATAATTCAATTTTATGACAGACTAACAGTTATATTTGCACACTCAAGCCAAGGCAATATCTCGTCCTGGCTTTTCCCCAGCAGGGGGGAGCGCGGTCAGGTAACCTGTGTCGAGCGCGGTCAGGTAACCTGTGTAGCCTATAACATTTTGTTTGTTGCATTACACTAACAATTATTCTCAAAGAAGGCAAGCTAGGAAATCGCATCGGTTTATATGATTTATAATTGGACTGCATCATAGTCATAGTTTTATGCAGTCCTAAAAGTTATTTGAAGTAAAACCTGGTGACTGCATGAGACACGTCTACCCTGGAGCAGCCAAATGTCCTTTCCAAGTGGTAGCGGAGTCGCCTACGAATTATTGTGCACCTTAAATAACTGAAACCTCTGCAGAATATAATCTAACATCTATTGAGATATTTATAAAGTAGCTATAGTGACCAGTGACATAGTTTTAAAAACTATGTCCCCGTAGGATCGTAAACGTTTCGAGCAAAACAATGTTCAGGATTATACTCATTTCAGTAATAATAATACGAATTGAATGCAACAATTCAATTAAGTAGTAGCCTAATAACGAAAGAATCCCTATAAATGATACAATGCCCATTGTTATTGTTGTCAATAAAGTGACATAGAAAGCAGAGGGCAGCAGTACAATTAAAAACAATAAAGTTATTGCTGCTACGAAAACGTTTTACCTGAAAGCAAACGACTATTCTTCCT
Source organism: Aldrovandia affinis (assembly GCA_029706075.1). Lineage (NCBI taxonomy): Eukaryota > Metazoa > Chordata > Actinopteri > Notacanthiformes > Halosauridae > Aldrovandia > Aldrovandia affinis. The sequence goes on from JAINUG010000015.1 coordinate 272,098, forward strand.
ATTGTACGTGAAACGCAATGTATACGCTGGGTATGGGTTAGGCTACTAATGGCGAGGTAATTTGTCATGTATGGACATTTGAGCCCAGTTGAGATGCGATACTTAATCCAGACCCTTACAGACATTTCCCAAATGTCTCTCCCCTCTAACTCCAGAAGTGCAGACTCGCCATTACATTGAAAAGCAGGTCTTGTTCCTGATATGTACAAATGTACAGTGATATACAGTGAACCTTTTTTAAAGATTAAAAATCATTGAAGTCCACAGCAATATATTTTGTCTCAAAGCCTTCTACAGGTCTGGCTCTTGATACTGAGGTTGGTCAAATGTTCGGCAGATGTGTTTGTCTTTTTATGTAATGATGGTAGACACAATTGCTATCTATTCCAGTAAAGCTCCCTGACAATTAAGCAAACCATCACATCAGACATCACTGATTAGGCAACAATAAATAAATAGGCTAGGGATGGGCAGTTTGTTCATACACACATCTCTATCATAGACCAAAATTGAAATTTCCTTGCCTTTTTATGTGGTCTTGTTCAAAACGTTTTTTTTATTCAATTATATTTCTTAATTAAAAAATTGATTTTATTTATTTAAATAAATTATTTCGAGACTTATGAATGATGTATTGTCATTGTGTTTAATAAATTAGCTTTAAAGGCACATCCTATAAGGAACTATATTTTAAATATAAATGTAGGCTACTGTATCTAAATATATGTATTACTTGTGTAGGTGAAACAGGATGGAAACTGGATGATGTTTTACCATCCATGTTCTGGGAGTGAAGAATTTTTTGCTAATGAAGATATACAAAATAATATCTGATTGCTGAAATCTTATTACGAACAATAATAAACATGAGTTATGCATTTCTCATACTATACATTCATTCTTAATTGATTATCTTTAGGTCACATGGTATTGTAATTTCATACCTAAATGGGAAAATCGTAGACATGTAAAGTTAAAATAACTTCGAATTCCGCCATTTAATTCGGTTTTAAATATTTTTCCTAGTTTGAACTTTTCCTCAGGGGAATATATACAAACAATGCACACTGCGGGAATTCTTCCTTTCCTGAACAATTATAATTAATAGTGCTTAAAAGCTGTATAAGTGATCTAATTAGATGTGGATGTAATTGCTGTAATCATTGGTGGGAAAATTATTTCCTCTTGACTCAGCTCCCACAGTGCATTATTATGAATAATAATTATGATCATAATCTCTTCTCTACATAAACTGTTAACACCAGTCAACATATTCACTGACTGAATGGCCTCCCAGCTGGGCATGCTGGCTTCAGTTCTGGGGCAGATGCATTCGAAAGCGTCTGTGTTGTGTTCGGTACAGTTGGCAGACTAAAAAAGTCTTAAGTCCTGAGTGATACTGAGAGCTGGGCAGTTATAGAGAACAACATGAAGACATCCCAGTATATATAAAATATCTTCACTATGGATGATAAGGCATGACACCTTTGCGCAAAATATCTTAATTTATCAATTTCACACCGAAAATTTGTTACAACAGCAGAAGAGGATTTACAGTGTGTTCAATTTTATGTTTTAAAATAAAATATGTTAAAACTCATCATTTCATACAACAAAGCCATTGTGGTTCAGTGGACAATGTTATGATTCAATGGGTTCTGGTGTGTGGATGCGCCCTACAGACTGATATTGAATCCTGACCTTGTCATTGCTGACTGGAATTGGGAATAAAAGAAAAAATTTGGATTAAATTGGATTTCTTCTTCTGGCTTGGGGGTTATCAAGGGGGAACACATTGGAACTTGATTCCATATACTATGCTGGACCATAACACAAACTGTTCACTGTGATTGATGTTTTATGGAAATATGACCTTTTTCTTCTTGCAACAGGTATACCCCTTCCAAAAAGCAACAGTGAGGTGCGTTTTCCTGAAAATGAATAGTTTCTATGACATAAACCAAATGGACTTCCTACACAATCCCAAAAGAACAACTGAAGCACTGGGTTTGCCATTTATTTTGTGATTGTTAATCAAACATGTGATTTAATCAGTGATGTGAGATCTCTTGGCACCTCTTTGTGACCATGATTTGTCTCTTTCTTTAGTTGGAAGCATTTCAATTATTGAGCGTCTTCCCCTGTGTAGTTAAACCATTGTTTGATGTAGATTTAATACTTATTGAAAGGGAGAATTGAGATTACATTTGCACAGAACAGCATGATGAGGCTTGATTACAATTTAACTAATATTCTGAAAGGTCCTGAATAGTCAAAATCATGTTTTTCATCAAATAGGATGAAAGCTTGAAAATTGACCATTATGGGTATGCATATAAAGCTGAGCCTGGCTCCTACCTTATACTGGTATACAAAAGAATACTGGTGTTTCAATCTTATTGGCTGACATGGGACTATTTGTGAAATCAGAAAACCCAGCTCATTGTAATACACCAATAACAGCTTACCAAAAATCACCTGTAAGCATCATCAGGTAAAAGGAGCCGTTGTTTGCATTGTTTACTAGCCAGAAAATATACCAATATACCTAGCCAAAGAAATTCAGATGTGATGGACACCAATATGTGCCAACTAACATGGTAAAACCTCATTGATGTCAAAAACAAAATGTCCTTGCACATTTTACCAAAAATAAGAAGAGGAATGTCTGCAATTTATTAAGGTTCAGCGCACTCTCATGTCTTCTATTTCAAAAACACAGGACTCATTGCTGACGTAGGTCAATAGGCATGTCAAATAAGGCGAGCTTGCTAATATTAGCTCCCCACCCTGCCTGCCTTATAGCCTTGCCCATAATCAGAGATGAGAGATAAGGCACATATCTCAAATTATGAGCATTTTAAAAGTATTAAGGATGATTTTTTGGCAAACTCTTAAGTACACGTGAAATACAATGACTATGCTGGACCTTTAAAATATGTAGTATTAAAATACATTTGTTAATCATTCTGTGTTGTTTCAAAATGATCATTTCTCAACTATCAACCATTTGTCTCATGTGTCAGGTATTGCTGCTCTGAAGATTTGCTTTCGTGAAGTATATTGAATGCTATTAATAATTCAAGTGTATTGTAAGCCATCTGCTTGATGTTTTTGTGTTGTAAATGCTGTGATAAAATGTTGAAAATCTGAATGTCCATGGCTAGTTATATTCATGCCATAAAGAAAGTATAGATGTTTTAAATGGTTGCTTGTATGTTCTTGGCATTACCTCAATGCTGGTTCACATGTAGATTTGACCACAGTAAAACATTTCATAAAGGGACATAAAGGGCTTTGTGAGCTTAGTTTGGCAAAAATGTCAGATAACATACATTTTGGGCTAGTCATAATATAATCCAGTTTTCATCCTGTTTCACCTACACTGAAGTAATACATATATTTAGATACAGTAGCCTACATTTACATTTAAAATATAGTTCCTCATAGGATGTGCTTTTAAAGCATATGATTCATATTTTTGAAATCCTGCGGTGTCCCACCACTACATCATGGAAAAAGAAAGCTTGATTTTTTAAAATTGAAAATCAGGTCAATTTATTGAAAGATATAAATCATTGTAAAATGTTTTTGTAATTTTACATCTTCAAATTGTTTCACTCTGAAATGAGGATTTTGTCAGTGATATTTCAGTGTGAAGAAATGTTATTGCAACATTACAACCTACTATACCATTTACATTACAGTGTTAAGGTATTGTGTTTAGCTTTAGAAAAATATAAACATGAGCTGTTCTTTTAGCTAACTTCCTCCGGGCTCCTGCAGGAACCGAGTCAAACAGGGCTGCTACAGCCTTGTTGTCAAGACTCGGTCGGAGGAGACAAGAGCGCTGGGAGGAGGCTATCAATACCATTGACTTCTCGCACTCCAGCTGCAAGGCATGGAGTATCCTGAACAACCTCACTGGCAGGTCAAGACACTCCCCTCATCACTGCCCCATTTCTGCAAATAAAATCGCATCACAATTTGTGAAAAATGGGGTATACGAGGGTAAAGACTGTGAGTCATCATGACCCGTGGCAAAAGAAGTGTCTGACCTCTGGAGGGCCCCAACACCTAGTAGCGACAACATCTCCGGTGAATTTACACCGGAGGAGTTCGCTACTGCCCTCCAGCACATAAAGCCAGGAAAAGCTCCGGGCCCTGACTCCATCTGCCCGGAGCTTATACTCCATGCTGCACCTGCTCTGAAGTCCTGGTTAAGAGCTTTCCTCTCTTCCTGCTTGCGCCAACTGAAGATCCCCAAAATCTGGAGAAGAACCCTAGTTGTTGCGATCCCGAAGCCGAACAAGCCTGAAGGGGACCCTAAGAGCTACCGACCCATCTCTTTGCTCTGCATCCCCTTCAAGATCCTTGAGCGTCTTATCTACGCTCGCATCAAACTGATTGTCGACCCACTGCTTCCCCAGGAGCAGGCCGGGTTCCGACGCGGGAGATCGACCATAGACCAAATCACTCTGTTGACTCAAGACATCGAGGACAGCTTTTTGGCTAAAAAGAAGGCTGGAGCTGTTTTCGTCGATCTGATGGCTGCCTACAACACCGTATGGCATCGCGGTCTCACCTGCAAGCTGCTCCGCCTGCTGCCGGACAGGCACAAGGTCAGAATGATCATCGCAGCTTCACCCTCACCACCAGTAGCGGACAGCGGACAGCGAGGGCTACGATGCCTCAAGAACGGCGTCCCCCAGGGATTGGTCCTGGCCCCCCTCCTCTATAACATTTACACCTATGACTTGCCTGACACAGTCTCGCGGAAGTATGCCTATGCGGATGACCTCGCGTTGGTGTACTCTGCTGGAGACTGGCAGTCATTGGAGGGGACATTAGGCCAGGATATGAAGACACTAGTGGCATACCTCCAGAAATGGAGATTGAAGCTCAGCGAGGCAAAGACGGTGTCGGCAGCCTTCCATCTCAACAACAAGGAGGCCAAACATGAGCTCCGAGTATATATCAGCGGAATACCCCTGCCATGTTGCGCTGTGCCAACGTACCTTGGCGTGACACTGGACAGGTCGCTCACGTTTCGCCGACACCTTGCGTCACTGCGCAAGAACCTAACATCTCGTGTGACATTGATGAGGCGATTAGTCGGGTCAGGCTGGGGCGCCGGGGCAAGAACATTGCGTACGGCAGCCCTGGCCCTTGTTTACTCGACTCGTGAGTACTGCGCGCCAGTATGGTGTCGCAGTGCCCACACCCGCCTCGTTGATACGCCTATCAATGAAGCATTGCGCATTGGGACAGGATGCCTGCGTCCCACTCCTGTGGACAACCTCTCCATCCTTGCAGGCATCCAGCCCGCTGGGCTTCGCGGCGCGGGAGCCACAGCACGTCTCGCATGCCGGGCCATGGAGCCAAACCATCTGCTTCTTGAAAGGCTCACTCTAACAGCTGAGCCTCCCCGGCACCTCAAGTCGAGACACCCATTTGTGCCTGCCGCACGGGAACTCCTGCAGCAATGCAGCGACCTTAACATCAGTGCGGCACGGTGGGTGGATTACACCTGGAGCACGGAGTGGGAGAAGAACACCTCTAGACTCCGTGACTTCATCCCAGACGTCGGTTTTCCCCCTATCAGGGTGGACCTGCCCCGACTGGCGTGTGTGAGGCTTAACCGCCTCCAGACCGGCGTCAGGCGTTTCTGCTCATCGATGCACAGATGGGGCTTGGCCTCCTGCGCGGCCTGCGAGTGTGGCGCAGAGGAACAAACCGCAGACCATGTCATCCTGGATTGCCCGATTTATCAGGCACCCAATGGGATCCATGGTCTGTCGGCTTTGGACGACGACACGGTGACATGGCTGCTGGAGATGTGCCCCGAAATATAGTCCGGGTGAACCCCCCCTAGGCTTGAGGTGGTAAAAGGATAGCCCCTCGGCCCCGAGCCTAGGAGAGCAGAAAAAGAACATACCCAAACGAAGAAGAAGAAGCTAACTTCCTTGAGTTTTGGAATACTCATTTGAAATTAAATGAATCAAGATCTAACTTCAGGCTGTGTTTTTGTGGTCTGTCCATAATAGAACATCATGGGGATCGGGCCAATCTCCCTGGAAACAACTGGCTAAAAACACACTGTTCATTGATTGTACAAAAACGTTCTCAAATTCCATGATATGATATGACACTAAATAATTATTCAGAAAATCTGTAGACAATAACAACTGACACTGAAAGTCATTGACATTGCGGTACAGTCAATTGTATTATGATTATTTGCTATATTTGTTATTAACATTATTGCCAATTATGATCACAAGTACTGTATATTGGTGAAAGTATGAAACCTTTCCACAAAGCCATCTGCCTGGAGAGTTGAAAATAAATGTATTTTTAAAACATAGTTCCTGAGTCATGTTTCACCACCCCTTTATTATAACCAAGCCTTCTCTTACTTGGGAAGCCAAGTTAGCATCATAACTGAATTAAACTGAGTAGAAACCTGAAAAGCTGTACACTGATTTTTCCAGTTTCTAGTGAGACTGTTGAGAGATGTACTTCATTTTTTTGTCCCTTGAATCAGTCTGTACTGCAACAATTCTATATAAAACCAAACATGCAAAGCACCCTATATACATGGCAAACAAAAATGGCAAAACATATAACTTTGCTAAATGACATGATCCCACACAACCATCAGCATTCATGACCACATGCATTTTATGTAGTGACAGCAGTGAATTTCCAGCATTGCTTATAATCAAATGCCAGCTTTCTTTGCAATTGTCTTGCTTTAGAGGATTTCAGTGAAAAACCAGGGCAGTTCTGGATTTGGCCTTCAGCTGGGAAAAACTGTTCTTTGTTTGGTTTCATAAACAAGGGGTCTGTAAATCTAATAAACCAATCCAGATTGATGATGATACACAGTGACAAGTGTAATCCAGACATGGCCAGCAAGGAGGTAATATTAAACACAACCAGCGGGCATAAAAATTCGTCTAGGCTAATGAGTGCCAACCTGATGATTTCACCCTTGCCTGTCACAATATAGGGACAAGTGGATGGTCCTCTCATAAACAAATCACATTAGCCAAATGGCACCTGCATCAGTACCAATGGGATTGATGATATGTAGCTTTATTCCATAATGTATTTACCAAGCAATCAACACAACACTTTTTAATCAACTGAAACAACGACAACTACAATGTGAGCAATGTGAACAATAGAATAATGGAATTTATGGGATCTGTTGCATGGATTTCTCTTGGTAAAGCGACTGCTGAGAATGGCCATGGCCTCGCATTCCTCCCGAATATTCACTGTGATATACAAAAAAGAGAATCATGTGGAAAGTGACAGCAACAGCAGTATGTTACAGAGCTGCTTCTCTCTCATTGCTTCTCATCAGCCTCTCATTCAGGCATTTCATCATGGTCCTTTTAATCTGATCAAGGCTCATAACAATACCGCTAAATTGGCTCTCCTATCAATGCACTTAACCTCACTTGTATTTGGCTGTAATTCTCCCCATAGTTCAACAGGTGCAGCTCATGGGTCCATAGTTTCCCTGTTGAAATGGCCAGGAGATAGGGAGACACACCTGGCTTGGAGTGCTGGGAGGGGCCACATGCTCTTTGTTCGTAATCTTGCAGTTGTATGCAGGGCATTAAAACAGACATGCTATTTACTTTTGTATCAGGAGCATAAATGTGCAATCATTGCTTCTGCCAAAAACATTCAAAGTCCAATGTAGAAAGTATATATAAAAAATATTATTGGCCTGTTCATTTTACATTGTGGTCTAAAGCAGGGGTTCTCAAACTTGGTCCAGCCTGTGTATTCTGGTTTTCGCTCCAACAATAACTGCAACCCCTAAATTGTAACGAATTGTTAATTGTTCTTCATTAGATACTTTTAATGTTCATTGAGGATGGAACCTCTTAATAATCCATATAAATGCCACGAATAACAAATATCCCATATTCACATCCCAGTGCTCTGAAAAGTAACGCTTTGATTTTATGTAATGTTCTAGATGGAAAATGATCCATTTAGAAATAGGTTTTTTATTTTTTATTGATTCATTTGTAGACTCACAGGTGAACTCCCAGTCCCAGTTTAAATTGTGGACATCTGGTCACCAAAACAAAACCGTTTGTAGAAAATTAGTTCACAGCTGAAAGGTTGCTGCAATAAATCCAATACTGCAATGTAACGAGACGTGCAGCTTTTTTCATGTCTTCATGTGTCTAACTCCTCCAAAGGCCAGCATCTCACTCAGGATGTGTGTCCTTCTAGCTTATAGCCATCTATTCCTACAGAGCATTATGTTAACAAACAAGAACTCGTAGAATAACTCGATGATGATCAGTGAAAAGCCACAATGTCCGAGCATGACTTTGTACCCGAAAAATATTGAGGGGGAAAAAAACATTGGCAGATTCTTGTTACTTGCAATATTCTCCTGAGATTTTATTTCCCCCCCTTCACTGAAATAGAGAGGCAATTAAGTGTTCAGTGCAACAATTGAACAAAAGTCAATTTGAAATAATTATTTTCCCTGACTGTAGAGTAGCTGCAGTGTTATATTAATTATACATTGGGGGCACGTACTGTACTGTTGTAAAGGGCAGTGTTGAGCGTCAAGTGTTTCCTGAGTTAGTTATACCACACTTAATTAATCCAAGCCTGTAATATCAACTGAGCTTTCCATGCACAAGATATGACTCACATCATCAGCTAATAACTTAAACACATTTTCTAATATTATTGAAGCACAGCTTGTATATATTGTGAAATTGTAAATTAGTTTGATTGTGGATATATGGCTAGCTACACATGATTTTCAAAAATCATACTGTTTGTTCTTAATACAGAGATAAGACTTGTACCCGCTTTGATCCATAACTGGCATACCCATAGCAGAAACCCCTCATATACACACAAATAAGATATTTTCAAGGAAACCTTCACTCTTCTGAAAATATGTAGGCTTGTGTAAGTGAGTTTGGTCAAACCTAACTAGCTGGCAAAGCCTTTTTAATGCTGAATAACACTGAGCATAGTTATGATATGGCGATTGGTTCACAGTATTTTTCAGAGATATGAATTAATATTTTCAATATTCAATCATATTTACATTGTATTAATCACATGCTATTATTCGTTTACCAACAGATACATTTTGATGGGTCAATGATATTTGGTGTTTTCCATATAGACAGTTTTTGCCATATTAATTTCTCTCTTTTGCACATTTGCCTTTATTGATTTTATAACTAAAGTGTCACTGGATATTTCTACCCTATTAGAGTATAAATCCATCAGTGGACCAACCTGTGGTCCACCCAAAATATTGCTGGCTTTATTCTGGTGTAGAAATCCAGTGTGATAGTTTCTGCTATCATGACTTAATTGTTGTGGGTGATCTTAAGATTTGGAGCCCATTTAAATAAATGTGGTGCCCAGTCATATGTCTCCACACCCAAGTTTTTTTCTCTGGGCTTAAATAAATAGTCAAGTTCCACTGTAGTCAGAGATGACTTCTGGACTTTCCCTTCTTTCTGTACATGGCTGTGGAGGGCGTCGGTCTCGGCCACGTGGGAGTGGCATGGTTGCCAGTGTTGTATATGTTGTGGAGGCCTTTGGAGCAGGTAGACTTTCCGGGGACAGGTTTGGCACTCTCACAGGGTGTGAGAGTGAACTGTCTCCCGGAAAGTCTACCTGCTCCAAAGGCCTCCACAACATATACAACACAGGCAACCATGCCACTCCCACCTGGCCGAGACCGACACCCTCCACAATGGCATTGTCCCTAGTACATTGACCAGCTTGGTTTGATTTCTTCTGCAACGCTTGGGGATTTGACCCCTCTGTGGTCATTAGAAAGCCTCAACCTCAATAATTTGTAGATATAAAATGTTCCCCCAATATTGAATATGCGGTTACGCCCTTGTTCAGAAGTCTCAAGGACCAACTCAAACTGTCCCAAAGTCAATGAATTGTATGTCAAATGTAAATAACTATATATGAAATTTTAAATATATAAGCAATCATTCTTATGGGTCTTGTGAAATTTAATTTATTTGCATGAACTCTTTCCATGTAATTATTAATCCATTTAGAAGTATGTAGACTTTAGTGTAATTTAAGATTAATACTCGTAAGTGCAAACCTATCGTCAATAGTCATTTGATTTCCACCTTTGGGCCATTATAATTGGTTGAGAGGTGCACCAGTCACATGTCTGATGAGTAAAATACTTCTTCAAACATCATGGTAGCTTTCACTTTATGGAACCTAAAGACAAGAAAACTGTTACTAATATTGAAGTCCTTTCATAGCTGCCACAAAACCAATATATAGAATATTTTACAGGATAAAATATTATTCAGGCCCAGTATAATGATCATAATAACTAAGGCAATCATCAGAACAGAGACAGCCAGCTAATATAGCTTTTCATTTGCAGTAAGAAGCCATTAATGCTTGCTATGCTTTTCTTTGATTTATCTTATTTGAGATCTTCTTCCTTAATCATTGGCAAATTGGTTTCACGTGTACTTTAGACCATCTGTCAGCATTTCCAGTTTGGAGTTGGGAAGTGGGTAGACAGGGAAAATAAGGCTACACTTTCATCTTAGCCAATTCCTTCTGACACATGACAGAGACATTTTCCTTAGACTGTTATCAACTGATATAGATAGTAAATCACTGACCCACCTTTGGAGAAAAAGTGTTTGGGAATTCCAATGGACCACATAATGACTGAGAGGCCCTATTGCATAGACAACTTTTTTTGATGAACCACAGCACCAGTCTGCATTCCGAACTAATGACAGACACGTTGGGAAACTTGCTTCCAAAGAAAATCTTGATCTGTGATGTTTCATATTGTAAAGCATATTCTTTGCTGAAAATTGCATTGTAATTGCTGTGGACTGATTGTGAAATTTTATATGACAAAGCCCTTAAAAATGGGGAGAGAAATTATAATTAAAGGTCCTGCACAGTCATTGTATTTGGCATGTAAATTACCTCAGTGTGCCAAAGAATTACCCTTAATCCTTTTACCCAGATTAAAATGCTCAGAATTTAAGATATATCCCTTATCTCTCATCTCTGACTATGAGCAAGGCTGTAAGGCAGGCAGGGAGCTAATATTCACAAGCTCAATTTATTTGATTTGCCTATTGACCTATGTCAGCAACTAGTCCTGTGTTTTTGAAATAGAAGATGTGACAGTGTGCTGACCTTAATAAATTGCAGCCATCTCTCTTGCTCTTCTTTTTTGGTAAAATATGTAAGGACACGTTTGTTTTTTGACATTCAGGCACAACACAGTGAGGTTTTATCATGTTACCTATCCCATAAAAAAAATTCTAACTAGCTACATGCTGGTTCGTAAACAACGCGAATGCAGTTCCTATACATTTTACATTTACATTTACATTTTAAGCATTTAGCAGATGCTCTTATCCAGAGCGACTTACAAGATGTGCATTATACGAAGTGATTACGCTTACAGGCAATGACTTTTGGCTTTTGGTAAGCTGTCATTAGTGTATTAAAATGAGCTGGGTTTTCTGATGTCATAAATACTCCCATGTCAGTTCTGATTGGAACACCAGAATTATACTTTTTTTACAAGAAGGAGGAGCCTGACCAAACTTTATTGTTGTACCCACAACGATCAGTCTCCAAGCTTTCAACATCCCACTTTCATCTGATTTCACCCAACATCATCCTATTTCATGAAAAACATGACTGTTGTGTTTTTTTAATTTATTTCAGATTTTTTCCAGTTTTTCTCCCAATTTAGTAGCCAATTATACCCTGTATTTGTTTTGATTTGCCCTCCCCACATGGGTCTGCCACTCGTCTTTACAAGGTATGATAATTCTCTGTGGGCAGCGAACTCTGCTTCTTTCGAGACAGAATTCACCCACCCACGTTCTGGAGACTCCTTATGTGCTTCATGGTGAATCCAAGCCGACTCACCCACCCCCCGTCCCCCAGGGGCAGACAGCCAAATGCCGCCCCCGATCGGGGCTGACGACCAGGGCTGGTCTGATAAAGACCACATTGAACCAACCAAAATATGATGTGTTAGACCACTATGCTATCTGCCGCCCTGTTTAGGGCCTTTAAAGGTTGTTTTTAACAAGTGTCATTGTCGTAGTGATGGCAAGTGATTTATAGCAAGAGACAGAACTGTTTGACAATGTATATTAGGGTTGTGTTCAAGATGTCATAGCACTGATCTTACTGGATCTCAACTTTTGAAGGTTTGTAGTAACACCTGGAATATGCTTTTATTAAACTGATATTTTATTGTGAAACAGGTTTGAAAAACAATCCTAATCCAATGTTGTGCCTGCAGGTGCAAAACTAGGCCGTGGAAAGCATACGGTAAAGCCTGCGGTAGCCTGTGGTAACTAAGGTATTTTATTCATGTTTTTAAACTCTATGAATTGCATAGCTATTTATAAAAACACAATTGCGTCATCATTAGTTTAGCTAACTTTATTAGGTAAAATTTGCCACATGCATAGCTTGCTGTTTTTCTTTTGAGCTAAGAGGCAAATGTCTGAATGATCCAGGTCAAGTATTCAATGATGGACCTGCAGTCCTCATGGCATTAGGAATCCTTGGCCTTTTATTTGATGTACTCAGATACTTATGGTAAACATTGAACAGGTGTTCACCATGAGTGGTTGGCTGTGATCTGATTCCATGGGTATTTTGTTGATCAAATGATATAAATACATTTCAAAAATAAATTATAAGCTTGGGCTTCCTTACCTTGGAGCACAAATTACACTTAAAGTTCAAGAAAATTCCAAATGAAGGAGAAATGCACAGGCATATGTAGCTTAGCACTATGGACTCAAAACAGTATGGAGGAATAGTGGATGCCTGCAAGTACACATTGTGATATAAACTGTTCTGCCAAAATCAGAGTATACATCCATAAAATTATTTAAACTCAGTTTGTTGTACTTTGGAAAATATGCTTCCACCTTTTTCAGAAAGAAACTGATCTCCCATGAAAAAAAAAGTTTTTGTTTGTCACATGGTTTTTCATAATGTATTTTTTCATAAGTTTGTCAAAAAAGCAGAAAAACCTTTGTGTATTTTTTCCATATTTAAATGCTTGTTTGGAGTTCCCAGAGTAAACCACGAATATCTCAATAAAACAACAGTTTTACTCTTGTAATGAGAGTTTGGTGTTGTTTTCTGCTCTAATTTCTGTAGACACTCCCAATGTTCTGTCTTTTGCATATCGGAATGATTACATTATAATGTGAGATAATTATATGGGTGTCTTACTCTGAATTGTAAAAGACAATGAGCATAATAGGGAGGTAAACACCAACATAAAGTGTCTTAATAAGGTGTTGGGCCATAAACTGCCAGAACAGCTTCAGTGCACCTTGGCACAGATTCTACAAGTGTCTGGAACTCTACTGGAGGGATGCAAAACTATTCTTCCATGAGAAATTACATCATTGTGTGTTTTGTTGATGGTGGTGGAAAACGCTGTCTCAGGCTCCAGAATCGAATAAGTGTTCAATTGGGTTGAGATCTAGTGACTGAGACGGCCATGGCATATGGTTTACATTGTTTTCATGCTCATCAAACCATTCAGTTACCACTCGTGCCCTGTGGGTGGGGCACTGTCATCATGGAAGACACCACACCCATCAGGATAGAAATGGATAGATCACCCAGAACGGCTTTGTATTTATTGATGTTTAGCTTGCCTTCTAAAGGGTTGAGTGGACCTAAACCATGCCAGGAAAATGCCACACCACACCATAACAGAGCTTCAAATGCTTCCTTTATTTTGGCAGTTACTTGTATGTCTCTGTTACAATGGGGTAAACAGCTCATCAAGAAAGTATGTTTTCTTTTCCAGTGCCAAGATACTTTGTATGTTCCAGGACTCTCCTTTCTATCTACACTTAAAGCATGCTCTGACAGCCTAGAGGTAAGAAGCAGTCTCACATGAAAAAAAGAAAATTATGAAGTATATTCTATTCAATTGGTTTATCAAGGGAGCCATACCCTGTGAACAAACGGAGAAAAGTGGTGTTACATACTCACGCGAATGCACAACCTTTGTCTGGAACATAGACAGTAAAATCGGCATTGGATGTGTTGTGCTACTTCACAAAGGCAGGATGAATGTATTCTTTTATGTATAGTAATCTTGTTAGGGTTTTGCAGTTCAAAGTCATGATGTGATTACCCATTCATACAGGGACAACATTTCTGATAAATGTATTAGCTCTAGACGATGAACATAATACCAGTTAAAACATCAATATATTTGCTGTGGAAATGACACTGAATAAAATTTACCTTGTCTTTTGTTTGCATTGGGATGGAATGCAGTGAGTCTCTAAATTAGTCTGTGGCATATAGCCACTGTTTGTTTATTGATGCCATTTCTAATTAGATCTAAGGAAGCCTTTTCTCATTTTTACAGTCTTCTTATCATATTTTTTCTCCAGAATGATTAGGTTTAATGGTTGGTTCACCCCATGATCCAATTGATATTCAATAATTTGCTATTTGTCTTTTCGAACCAACAAAAATAGACTCTAGTTTCAATTCATTCCAACCTTGATGCACGTTGTCCTTAAATTTGGGTTACTGAAACAACAGTGTTACATTTTCTTTATTTTTACACAAAATTGTTCATTAAAGCTGAGAGACTGGCAGATTACATATATACCATAATATGTATTGAAAGCACAATGTGTACATTCTGTTCCATTCAGTGTGCATGAGCTGCTCACTTAGACCTTTGCTAAATCTGCACAGATGCATTTCTGTTCTCTACAGACATGAATACTATACATAAGCAGAAGATTCTTGTTATGACATGAAAATCTTCTCTTGACATCCTGTCTCATAAAATGTTCTATGACAAGTCCAAAGATCTGTGTCCAGGATCACATGAACATATAAGGTGAGGATGTTTGCTTAGTAGGAGTTTAAAATAGTTTAACCAATCAAATAAGGGTACACAATGCGGTTTTGAGTGATACTCCTCCTGTATACAGACTTTAAATATCGCTGCAAGGTTATTGTTCTAAGTACACTAGGCAGGAAAAGAAGGAGAATAACTTTCATATCTCTTTTGTATTTTGTTACTCCTGACTCTCTAACCCTTCGAGGGTTCTTTGCTAAAACTTTACTTTTATTATTTTTTAAGAATTTGTTTCTGATTATTATTATTTTTAACATATTTTTATTGCTTTTATACAGTATACAAAACACAAGCTTGGGAACAAAACAAGTGTGTAACAGCTGCACAATGCCACAGTAATAAACCCTTCCCCCCTTAAAATAGTTGGCACTACAAAAAAAAAAAAACACAATTGAATAATAATAAATTAAATACAGTACAGTAAAGCATTAAATAGCCCACTATACATTGTTGCATTGAATATTTAATGATACAATCCTAGCAGCTTAGGATTCTAATGCTTCATCAATGTTATCATTTCTTACAAAATCCAAAAACATCTCCCAAATGTTATAGAATTCAGATGATTTACCTTTCACTGAGTAAGTGAGTTTCCTGATAGTTCTTTCAGCCACTGAGCAAGAGAGGGGGGACTAGTATTCTTCCAATATAGAGCAATCAAGCGTCTAGCTTGCAGTAAGCAGAGGTCAACTATTTTTCGCTCTGTTTTAGGCAAAAAGAGGTTAGGTGGATAAAGGGCCAAAATGCACAATTTAGGATTCAATGTTATTGGAGTAGATATGAGCCGTGAGATATACCGTACTATTGAGTTCCAAAACTTTTTAATTTCAACACATTCCCACATGCAATGGTGTAAAGTACCTAAGTGAGTATTACACTTATAGCACTGGTCTGGGATATTAGGATCAAATTTGTTCAACTTTTCCGGAGAAATATAAATTCTCATTATCCAGTTATATTGTGTTAATCGAAGTCTAGTATTAATCGTTTGTGTTTGAGCTTTTGAGCAAATAGTACTCCATTCATCCTCTCGGATGTCCTCTTGTAAATCCCCTGTCCACGCCTGTCTCTGCCTTTCAGTGTTGTCCTTATGGTTTTCCACCAACATATTGTACAATTGTGTAACAAAACCTCTCCCTTCACAATTCTTCGTTGTAAATGTTTCTAGTATGGACATTTGGGGCAATATTACAGAATTCTTTAGGTGTGTCAGAATAAAGCTTCTAATCTGCAAATATATTAAAAAAATGTTGCTGGGGTAAGTCATATTTATGCTTGAGCTCATCAAATGACATGAGAGTTTTATTATTGTAAAGATCACGTAATCTTACAATACCTTTTGTTGGTTCTTAGCTGGTTTGAAATATTCATTCCCCCAGATTGGTGAGAGGCAAGACAACATAGGAGAGTCACCCACATATTTCTGTACTTCATGCCAGACTTTAACTGCTTTTCTCACAAAAGGGTTATCTGCAGTTCTTTTTAATTTCTTAGGGGGAGCAGAATATAAGAAACTATCCAGGGCTGGACCTTTTGAGGCTAAAAGTTCAATACGTAACTAGGGCAATGTTGATTCTTTAGAAAACCAAAACATTGAGGATCTTAATTGAGCAGCCCAATAATACCAGTGTAGGTTTGGTAGCTCTAACCCCCCTCTATCATAAGGTAGATACAAAAGTGAAAGTCTCAGTCTTGGCTTCCTATTATTCCAAATGAAATTTGATAGAATCTTTCTAACCTTTGGGAAAAAAGAATGTGGTGGATCTAGGGGCATGGATTGAAAAAGATATAAAAATGTAGGTAAGATATTCATTTTAATTATATTTATTCTTCCAATAATGGATAAAGGCAATGTTGCCCATCTTTCCAGATTTTCTGTGGTTTTACTCACCATAGATTCGTAATTAGTCGAGCTAAGGCTATTTATTTCCAATGTTATTCTAATGCCCAAGTATTCAAAACCTTCCGCGGCGTTTCGGAATGGGTATTGTATCACTGGATTTCTCCTCTCCTGTTCATTCAGAAATAGAATAGATGATTTAGTTTTATTTACTTTAAAGCCAGAGAATCTACCAAAATTGGTAATCAGCTCCAAGATTTTTCAAGCTCTGTAAGGAAAAAAATAGTATCATCTGCATATAGTGCAATGCGATGTTCTAACTCCCCTGTTTTAATACCTGTAATAGAAGAGTGAGCTCTGGTCGCTATTGCAAGAGGTTCTATGGCAATTACAAAAAGTAAAGGTGAGATTGGCGAGCCTTGCCTAGTTCCTAGTTGTTTCTGATTTTATCCCTTTTTCTCCAAATTTAGTAACCAATTACATCCTCTCTTTTTCATGTCAATCCCCCCCTCGTATTGTGCAACACGTTCTCATTCCCAACTCATCGGATATTGCAGCTTCCGCAAGGGTATCCCCCTTGTCGTCATCGCCTGGAGACACGGCGGGAAGCCTTTGGCTTCACTTAATGACGATTTAGGTCCGATTCCCACTTTGGCGGATTTTGACGTCCTAGGCCTGCACTTCGGCGGATTTTGATGACCTAGGTTCGATTCCCACTTCGGCGGATTTTGACGCCAAGGGCAGACCATCAAACTATTGTGACTTATTCAAATTGAATCACTTAAAATCACATATACCAAAATATACCAGAAATGATTTCATCTACTATACCCGGAAAATGATTGAAAAAATATAGAATACCAACCAATAATATAGATGCTGGGTGACATAGTTTATTTGGAGTGTGTAATCAACATTTTAAAAAAGCATGATAGGGGCCTCCCGCGTGGTCCAGTGGTTACAACGTTCGATGCTGGCCACGGCGACCGGGGTTAGATTCCCCGTCGTGCCAGAGTTACGGTCAACGGCTTGCCTTCGACACCGCCAGTCACAGGGCTACGGCAGTGAACTCATAGTACGAGGAAAATGAAAAATTTGACATGACATGAAAAATAGCGGGTGTAATTGGCTACCAAATTGGGAGAAAATGGGATTAAAAATCAGAAACAAAAATTTAAAAAAGTATGACACAAATTGTATTATTGTATTTGGTTCAGTGATCATTATATATATATATACACTATATGGCCCAAAGTCAGTGGACACCCCTACTAATTATTGAATTCAGGTGTTTCAGCCATACCCATTGCCAACAGGTGCATAAAATCCAGCACATAGCCATGCAATCTCCACAGACAAACATTTAGAATTCAGAATAGTTTGTAAAGAGCTCAGTGACTTTGCCACAAGTCAGTTCGTGAAATTTCTGCCCTACTAGATGTGCCCCGGTTAACTGTAAGTGCTATTATTGTGAAGTGGAAGCGCCTAGGAGCAACAACAGCTCGGCCACGAAGTGGTAGACCACGCAAACTCACAGAGCGGGGCTGATGAGTGCTGAAGCGCATAGCGCGTAAAAATTGCCTATCATCTGCTGCATCACTCACTACAGAGTACCAAACTGCCTCTGGAAGCACCATCAGCACAAGAACTGTGCATTGGGAGCTTCATGGAATGGGTTTCCATGGCCGAGCAGCTGCACACAAGCCTCACATGTGACACCATGCGCAATGCCAAGCATTGGCTGGAGTGGTGTAAAGCACGCCGCAACTGGACTCTGGAGCAGTGGAAACGTGTTCTTTGGAGTGATGAATCACGCTTCACTATCTGGCAGTCTGATGGACAAATCTGGGTTTGGCGGATGCCAGGAGAACGCTACCTTCCGGAATGCATAGTGCCTACTGTAAAGTTTGGTGGAGGAGGGATAATGGTCTGGGGCTGTTTCTCAGGGTTTGGAATAGGCTCCTTAGTTCCAGTGAAGGGTATTCTTAATGCTACAGGATACGAAGACATCTTAGCCAATTGGGCACTTCCAACTTTGTGGCAACAGTTTGGGGAAGGCCCTTTGCTGTTCCAGCATGACTGTGCCCCTGTGCCCAAAGCGAGGTCCATAAAGACATAGTTAGACGAGTTTGGTGTGACCTCAACCCCATTAAACACCTTTGGAGGAATTAGAACTCAATTGGCCTGCACAGAGCCAAATTCCCAGAAGAGTGACCTCAACCCCATTATTTCATATAGCTTGATTGTCTAAAAATAAGCGAATTACTCCATATTTGCATTGAGGTTTACAATCTGCCTCCGTCATAATCCGTCAAAGTGGGAATCGAACCCTGGTCGCCCTGGTCGCCGTGGCGTTGAACGTTGTAACCACTGAACCACGCGGGAGGCCCGTGTCATGCTTTTTAAAATGTTGATAAACACTCCAAATAAACGACATCACCCAGTATCTATATTGTTGGTTGGCATTCGATATTTTTAAAATAATTTTCCGTCTATAGTACATGAAATAATGTCTGCTATATTTTGGTATATGTGTATGTGATTATAAGTAATTAAATTTGAATAAGTCACAATAGTTGACGGTCTGCCCTTGGTGTCAAAATCAGCCGAAGTGGGAATCGAACCTAGGTTGTCAAAATCCGCTGAAGTGCGGACCTAGGTCGTCAAAATCCGCCGAAGTGGGAATCGGACCTAAATCGTCATTTTGTGAAGCCAAAGGCTTCCCAGCGCCTCTCCAGGCAATGACAAGGGGCCCTTCCCAGCGCCTCTCCAGGCGATGACAAGGGGCGCTTGCCAGCGCCTCTCAAGGCGACGACAAGGGGCGCTTGCGGAAGCTGCAATATCTGTCGAGTTGGGAATGAGAACGTGTTGCATTGTGAGTTCGCTGCCGTAGCCCTGTGACCGGCAGTGACAAAGGCGAAGTATTGTCTCCTCCGAGACGGCATTCGCCAAGCTGTCGACCGTAACTCCGGTACTCCAGAGCCACTGCTATGCGCAGCAAACTCATGTCAGCTTCCCTCCCCACTCCCCAGGGTGGACAGCCAATTGCCGCCCCCTAGTGGCACTCCCGGCCAGAGATGACTCTGGCCCGGCTGGTGGAATTGAACCCCGGTTGCAGTGGTCAGCGCCGAACGTTGTAACCGGTAGACCACCCGGCAAGCCCTTTACTTTTATTCTTGCATTAAAAATAATTTATTCTTCACTCAACTGGACTCTGAGTCTTAGACCACTCTATCAAAACTGACTGCACAACCTGTAATGTTGTGTAACCCTACGGTCTAACAGCGGGCGATTCGGCAACTAGTTGCCGGAAATGCATTGATTCTCTATGAGAGTGAGCGACTTCCGGTGCCTGACCCATTGCCCGATTTGTGGGTGTTTCGGTGTCCCAGAAAAGTTGAAAATTCTGAACTTTCGGGCAATGTTGCCCGGTAAGAGGCAATCAAATTCATGTCTTGCTCTTTTTACCTTCCACGCGAAACCAACACAACACCGAAATTTTGTTCCTAGTTCTGACACTTCAACATGAGTGAGGAGAAACTGTTAACAGCGGTCTGCAGTACCCATACTTTATTTAATCCTAAAAGCATAAATATTTATAGCTAGCTAAACTTATATGGCCTACATACATCTTATTTAATGTTTGTGTTGGTTAAAAGGCTATTTTTTATCGCATGGGTACGTTTGGAAAAACGTTTGGAAAACGCACTGGAGAGAAATTTCGAGCTGTTTCCAGCGCAAGTATATGGCCGTAATTGCAAAAAGCCTTCTGAGTTTGAGTTTGCGGTTCATAATTGAAGGAAACAATACTGCTAGCCAACTAATATTTACAATAAAGATTCTCAAAATCTATGATGAACTATTCGTTTACCATGCCAAAAAATTGTAAGCACGTCGGAAGCATTTTTGAGGACGCCAGTCAAGCGTGGTGAACGCCCACTGGGCAATTTATTGCCTAGTATCGCCCGCTGTTAGACCGTAGGGTAAGAAAAGAGAAGAAATAACATTTGCTTGAATTGGGCACTCATTGTCAAAGAGGCTAAATTGTCACCCAGGAAAACCTTTGGTTGTTATCTCACACTTTGTTAAATACAATGTACTGGGACACAGTTCCAATATATGCTTTGTTTTTCTTTCTCTGACGTATGAATATTCAAATGATAGTAAAACACCTACTGGAAACATCCACAGTATTCTAATATAGATTGTTTTGAACAGAATTGTGTGTTTGTGGTTGATACTGTATTGGTTTAGCTAATAATGATCACGGTTCATAATACTAAAATCCCAGCAGGAATTTACTGTTGCTTATAAAACTGCCCCAGCTGCAGTGCAGGACATTCCTATATATGTAATAATATAGTGTGAATGCTGAGTAGAATGTCATACACAGTGGTAGCCCTAGAGATCCTCTGGGGGAAACAAGCAGTGCCTTAAATAGAAATCCATTCTTTATTCAGTCACAATATGTGCTCACAGAAATGAAGGTCATTCATCACTTGGTATTATGTGTTTTATATCCTAGAGAGACACACTGCTAGTAGGGGGTATGTACCAGTGGCGTAGCCGTGGGTGTGCCAGAGTGTGCCAGTGCCACCCAAACAGGCAGCTGGCACACCCAACTAATTTTGCAATCGCACAATAATCTTTTAGCAAAATCCTGATTCCGTTGGCTTTAACAGTCCTGACTGTAATATGAGATGGTTAAACTCAAAGATGGGATTTTTCTGTCCGGTTCCACGCTCCAGTCTGGAAATTGTCGGCAACCATACGGGGGACGTGCAGTACAAAGGTGGATCTATTGGTGTGCCTGCATGGGTGTGCCAGATTGACAGCTGGCCCACCCATTCAGATTCCTGAAAATAAATATATTTTTATAGGCCTAATACTTTTTTCTTTTTAGTTTAATTTTCACTAATGAATTGTTTTGTATTGGGAATCATTAGAATGATGTAGCCTATTAATAATAGGCTGCCGCCTAATAATAATAATTAAATAACTTCCTCTCTCGCGTTTGTTGACTGTCGTTACACCTACATTATGTAGCCTACCTACTCACGCCAATAGTTTTGTCTGACTATCGCGACTGTAGCAGCTGATGTGCAACTGTGCAACTATGGCTAAATAAATAGCTAGCTAGGGCTGGCGGATAGCGTAGCGGTCTAACGCACCACACTTTGGCTGGTCCGGTGTGGTGTGCGCTGCCTGTCAGGGATGCGGTTTGAAACCCGCGTCTCTACCAGACCGGCCCTGGTCGTCAGCCCGATCGGAGGCGGCGTTTGGCTATCCGCCTCTGGGGAGGGTGAGCCGGCACGAGTCCATTGAGGAGCAGGAAAAAGGCGTCTGTGGTAGAATTCCATCTCGGAAGAGGTGGATAAATTCGGCCCGGAAATAATGTCTCGCTCCGGAGGACGGGCGGCGGACTTGTGGGGGTCGTAGGCCAATACGGTTTCCTTTTTTTAATCTGGCCCGCCGTGGCATGGTTAGATTGCGGCCTCTGTGAGCAAGGGAGTAGGCCTATGGTTATTTCATTTGTGTTTGTATTCCTGTCTGCGCACTAACGAGGTGCGGGCTATGCAACATGTTATTATCGTGAGCCCTGGCTGTTATGTTCCATGGTTAGCTAGCCATTCACCTGGCTGGCCCATAGATATGTCTATTGTGATCTCTCTTAGTGGGTGATGTATTTAGGTGACACTTTTTACCCATTCAAACAGTTGTATAAGCAGATGTATAGGCCTAATAAACTGAATTTATGCCGTCTTCACTCTGTCCCTCCGCATAACTATTGTACATTCAGCGGTCAGTAGGCCTATGACTGAGCTGAACGTCCGGGCCGGCACACGGCGTGGCCATGGCAACTTGATGTAAACAACTCGAGGGCTTGAAAAAGTGGTAACAAAAACGTTGATATATGCGCAAAGCATAGATATGTATACGTATATATGTCTATGTGCACAAGTAACCGTTGATCTGTGTTTCCAGCAAGCACCATGGGAGATTAGTAGTGCTAAAATTTTATCAAAATGAAACAGAGCTCCCTGTTTAATTGTTTTTTTAAACTGCAGCAGACTAATGCTAGCTAACAAGTAGGCCTACAATTCCTTCAGCACCGGTGCCTGCAGAGAACGAATCAGAGGATGCTAACGTTACAGATCTCTTGGCAGCAGACGAACCTGCATGCCAGCCCAAATTGCGTGCTTTCCCAGTCACTGAAAGCGTCAGCAGGTATTTTTCTTATAAATGGTATGAACGGTACAGTTGGATAGAATATAGCATTAAACTGGACACGGTATTTTGCAAACCTTGCCATCACTTTAACATTGATGTCAAGGAGGACAGATTTAGCAAAGCAGGACTGAGAGACTGGGGGCATCTTGGCCAGTTTTGTATAAAACATGCAGCTAGTAAAGCCCATGTTGCTGCTGTAGCCAGACACAGAGGTTTCATGGACATTAAAAGGGCTGGAAAAGGTGACATCAAGCATCAGGTCACAAAAGACAAACAGGAGCACAATTCTCTGACTTTACTGAAAGAAACCGGGCACATGTTGAACAGAGGAAACTTGAATTGAATTGACAAAGACCTTTTGCTTTTCTAATGGCAATCTGAGAGAGAGAGCAAACAGAGGATTTGACAAGGCATTGGTCAGGGCTACAGGGTCTGCTGGTTTTTGTTTTCACCTTAAAATCAACAGCCAAGACCCAGGAAGCCAGAAAACTGTGTGATCATGATCACTTACAATGACAACGAAAACCAGCAGACCCTGTAGCTTTTGCTTTTTGAATCTCGTGTGCCACTTTTTTTGTTTTCAAAACAAGGCATTGCACTGTCATATTAGAAACACTGAGTGAGTTTGTAGAAGGCTGAAACCAAAATAGATGCAGAGTCTTTCTTGTCATCTTTCTCCTTGTGGCATTTTCTAAGCTGTTCAGTGCCAAGTCACCATCTGTTTTGGTGACTGATTGCATCCACATGATTGAGGGCCTCAAAGAGCTACATTTAGAATGGGGAATTTGAGAGAATTATCGGGCTTACTGCATTATGAACAGAGCTTGAAAGGTTCTTTCTTGAATTGTTTGAACCTGTAATGTAATGTAATGTACCTTCCAGTTTGGTGCATTCATTGTGGATTTCAATTCTTGACAGACAGTTTATGGATTATTCTGATCTCCCTGAACTAACAGTATTTGGGCAACTGTTAATGGTAAAGCCTGTTCTCAACTGTCACTAGGATAAAATCCACCAGCAGAGCAACCATGCTTGGTACCGTATTATTCTGATCTCTATAGTCTTGTTAATGACCATTGTACTGTTTTATCCAATAAGCCTCTGAGCTTGCCGATTCCAGTCTTGATTTGATTGGATTGTCCTGCTGTTTTTTACCGGTTTCTGCTGACTACGTGTGTTCGAGCTTATTTCCCAGTCTCACCAGAGTTCGTTGAACTGTACCTTGCTGTACGTCTTGAACAATAAAAAATCTCCTGTTAATAAAAACCTTTGAGATTTCCTGAATCTGTGACCGAGCTTATTTCTGACAAAATAACTTTTAAAAATATGTTTTGGCTGTGTCCGAGCCTGACAAAATAACTTTTATGTTGTATGTTGTATGCAAGCCTATATGGAGAGTACTGGATTTATGTGGAGGTGCACATCAGTCTAGCGGCGCCTATACTCTGTTGTAGAGAAAATTAAATGTGGCACACCCAGTTTTTCTGATGCACACTCACCGTCTTTTTTTTATAGCATTGTAATAGGACACAGAACACTACAAACATGAAACAAACCTAACACTGTGCCAAAGAGTTTTAGAAGGTGACCAGATACTAATGTTGTATTGATTTTTATTTCACTTCGCCCAACTGGCCTGAACTTGAGTATATAATAATATACTAATACTCTAACAATTTTCATCTGTACTTAATATTGCCACGGTCCATTGATTTCTCAGTTGCTGTCTGTATTTTGCACAGGACTCAGTTTCATCATTAGCTCGCAGCATACCTTTCCCCCCCCCCAGAGTAGTATGTGCCCACACACTGGCAATAAAGTAAAGTAACCATTGCCAGATTTGACACAGCTGTCACATTTCTGTGGAAGGGAATGAATAACCTGGTTTTATTCCATTGCTGGATCTCATAGATAATTAAATTACAGCTTCCGTTTTCTTCTGCCACTTTTTTGAACGAGAAAGCCTCTGAGAATCACTGTAATATCTCTTCTGTAAATTGAGTTGCGCGAGCTGGCTTTTGTCCCCGGACTCTACCCAGAGCAATATTGTTCAATCTGAGAACCAAGGTTAGGGAGACACCCATCCTAACATCACACAGACTTAGTAGTAGTAACTAGGAAGAACATTGCCACTTGTCTTTTTGTTTTGAAGACTTCATCTGTGTAGGTGACACAGATGCGGATCCACATGGTCCCATGGAATGTATGGTCCTCTGTTGGTCACTCTGACCTACTTAGGAATTATCTCAACAATAATTTGATGTTCCATATTTAGAAAAGAACAAATCTTGGGCTGCAAGGGAACGTACAGAGCGATGCCAACTTCTGTTTCTTTTCCACAAGTCTCTAAGGGAGGATAAGAATACTTTATTAGGCAGGAAGGAGAAGGTGAATAAGGAGTAATTCCCCACTTAACAAATACAATCCAAGCAAAAATCTCCCCAATATGTTCACCAATCTCATAAATACTGCAACTCAGAATATATAAAGTTGCAAAATATCTCAATTTGTAGATGGTGTTTAGATAGATAGATAGATATTTAAAGTATAGTTCCACAGCCTAACCTAATACTGAGTGTGTTTGTTTTTGTACAAGATGGTTCCAAACGTACTCATTCATTTCAATTCTGATTATGTGTTTTAAATGTTTATTCATTATTGTCTGATCCATTATTCTATTTTACCATTGATTGAAATCACTAGCTACAAAATCTGGCCATGACAGTGAAACAGACATATACAGTTCAATTTAATTCAAAGTACTTATTGAACTCTACTGGACGCAGGCTTTAGGTTTACAGCTATGTACAGTAGCTACCAAACCAATCATATAGCTGTTATATTCATAATCTAGTGGTAGGGTAATCTTGCCCACCCAAAATCTCATGTTGTTCAAATGGGCCTGAAACTGTAGAGTATTCGATAATACCAGAATAATAATTTTGTATTAAAAGGTTTGCAAGTTGTAAAGCCTGCTCTAAATCATAAGCATGTTTGTGTTTCATGTACATAATAATGTGAAACAATATGACATATGATGTTTTTGTTTATTTAATAGCTTTAGCTAGTAAATGATTATTTACTTTTAACAGCCTCATTTATTAATTTGTTAACAATTCTGTTTCTATGTACGCACACACACACACACACACAGAAGAAAGCAGCACATTGATGAGAGCTGGAGACTGGAAACATCTGTTCATGTACAGCAAAGAAATGTCCATTATTGTATTCACTTTCATCACATAGGGAAGCAATAACAGATGGACACGCACTGGCTGAATGTAACTGCACTGATTTGAGGATTAACAACAACAGGACACAATTATGGCTGTCACTTGTACATCCAACACCATGCACTGAATAAATTCTGTGAATATAATGAATCACATTTTACCCAAAGTGAATTTCATCACCTATGCACTTACAGGTATTAATGGCCCATTTAGTAATTTTGTGTGTGGTAGCACACTGTTAGTATATTATTGCCAAAGCGGATGATAGGATGGATGTGGTTGACCACAATACCAAGGAAAAAACAAACTGATACCGAGGTCTTCAACACACAGGTAAGGTGTGTTTGGAGTTCTGCATAACCCTTAGCATCTAGCTAGCACTGACAGGTAAGACATACATTTTCTATGTGAGACCACATTGCACATTCTAAGCAGGTCTATGTTTCATATATGTAGAAGTTTCCAATTTGACAAAACTGGTTTGAAACAAATCACCAATGGGGGTGGAAATGTGGCACATGTTCTAAAAAAGACACTCCTCACAGTGTATTTGGATTGTAGTTTGTGTGTTGTGTCTGTATATTGGTGAAGTGCTTGTTCTGTCAGTATCTAGGACAGTAAAGACTTTATAATAACTGGCATTGTTACACCAACAATGTGTTATGGGACAAATAGTGGCAATTAGATAGCCTGCTGTATTCCGATGTTGTAATGTGTGTAATTAATTAATGCTGAATGTTTTACGGCCGTGGTGTGCATGCAAGGTTTTGTGGGAATGTAAAAAATAAAGTCTCGCTACATAGAGCTAGCCTCTGCTCGATCCTCAGACATAACAATGTGATGTGATGAGGTTATGGCTAACCCACATCGTCACATGTGCCATTATCAGCCAAAAAATTTGAACAAATTTGTTAGGTCATCATGGAAGCATTTTTCTGCGGTCACAATTAGAGACCGTGTGTTTCTCCATTGGCTGGGTGTCAGACCCGTTAGGAGTCAAGGCAGCACAGATAGCCAGAGCATACTCTTTTATCACTGTGTCCAAGCTCTGTCCTGGCTGTCGAATGGGTATAGAGGCACCTTCATTTATCATACTCCTCTTATCTTGGTGTTGCCAGCTTGTTTGGGACATCCACTGGCTTGACCTGAATGAAAACATGGCAGAGAGAAAGGGCGCGGAACCACCCGCTTGCTCTCTCCGCCGCTCTCCAGAGATGGCTCAGTTCAAGGATCATCAAGGAGAGTGGGTGAGCATCGCCACTGCCACAGCCCTAGGGCTACATTTGGCACCTCTTGTCTTCCATGTCTTTGGAAAAGTTTAAAGGTATGGTGTTAACTCAACCAGACCACACCGCTTCAAAGCAAATTAATATTGTGTTTCAGTTAAACTCAATTGAAATTGTGATTTTTTGGGATGAGGACTATTAGATCTTGCATTGGAATGTAAAATACTCTGGATGGGGTCCTGCTAAAAATAACTCTGAAAATAACACTCACATTCTCACAGAATGTGCACCTGTGAGAAAGCATCATGCCAATAGGAACTAATCTGAAAACTCATACATTTATTATATACTTGACTGTTGACGGCACACTATTTGGCCTCTATTAATTGCACTAAAATTGTTTTTGCAAACTGTTTACTGGAGTATATACGTTTTGAAGATTTGTGTGCCTTAAGTAGAGGGCAGTCTTCAGGCCAATTATTGGTATGCACAATGAAACTGTCTAGATTTATTCATGGAGGAAATCATTGAACAGCTTCCTAGTAATTTATATTGAATCATCTCTAGTCACCAACACTGGCCAGCTTAATTAATCAGGCAGAATTATAGAAACTGGTTATGTATGTTTCAAGATTAATAATTTATTTACTGTCTGGTTAATACTTGGTGTGTATTTAATTGTTTTAAGAAACTGCTTTAAAATACTCTATATACTGCACATGGAAGGTGGTGCAAATCCCAAGGATTTATTTATATATAAAGCAAGAAACACAACTCTCTGTCTCTTTCAAAAATGTGAAGATAGATGGCAAGGGCCATAATGTTTTCTGAAAATAAAATGTACACTACTTTATAAGTTTGTTGTTTAACATACAATATCTGGTTCAAATCTGGCATATTGCAAAACGTATCTATGGTTTATCGTTGATTTTGTTATGCCAGGTTGCATAATAATTATTGCTGGTTTAATTTTGCCTTGTGCTTTCCAGGTTTGTGCAGTGTTTTCTCCATATTTCTGTCAATGTCAGGGAAATAGGTTAATATGCCTGTTATTTGAGAATGAAGTCCCTTATTATCAAAACACATGATGAAACTGAATGGCAATTCAATGTTTAGTTGCCAGATATGTTTCCCTCAATTGAAAGATACAAGATAAATAAAATCTGAAAAATGTTTGATCACCTTCAGTGAGATGGGCGGCAAAACTGTTTTACACTTGAGCAACACACTTTGCCGACAGTGCTCCACTACTAATTGGGCTCTATAAATAAGTTGCAGAATATGTACTGATGTAAGTTTTGCAGTTTGTCTACTAAGCAAATTAATAATGTAAATAGAATACTTGGCTGTCCCAATACCTTTGTGCTACATGCATGTTTTAAAAAATATATTTGTGTATATAAGGAGGCAAGCTATATTGTAACACTGTTTGATTTCTGGTCTTTGTGACAGTTTTAAGGGCCAGCTGAACTCTAGTTACATCAGTTACATCTAGCTACATCAGCTAGCAGTGGAACTGGTGAAGCATTTGAATCACAGAACTCACCTATGTGTCACTGTAGGGCAAAATATATTAACCACTGAGCAATCAGGATTATATCTGTCTTATATTGACAACCAAGACCTCCTTTTGTGTAACAGAAATTAATTGTTTATTACTTCAGACTTGAATATAGACATAATGTCCTCAAATAAAATTGTGTCCAGGGGTCTGGAATGTGTATGCATATTCAGGAATGATAATCAGCCACTTGTGGTCGTTGCACTTTCAAGGAGAATTTCAAATGAAACTGCTTAGGTTGTAGAACTTTGTCACTTTGCCATTTCATCAGTGGATCTGTATATCAGAATATGCACTAGACCATCAGTTCTTTCAGCTGATGTTTGGGTAAAGTATGGCAGTGGCCAATCTAAATGGGTATAGTGAATTGCTCTGGCTTGTGATTGTGTGTGGATGTGAACTTAAGAGCCAAAAGGGCTATTGATAACCATATTTGGTGTGAATGGGGCCTGAATCAATTCTGATCATTTCCCTGAATCTCTGTCAAAGGCTGGAGTGAGTGTGTTGTCCATCTTAACAAATTCAAATGCAGTCAAAAGGAACACCACTGCAAGGAAATTCATTGAAATTAAGTTCTACTTTAGTCACACATAGTTTTATATTTCTCTTCTTTATTAGGATAAGGATAAGGATAAGGATCTTTATTTCTGCCATGTTACACACAGTTTTTACACAGGGTAATTTGAATGTATATTTTTGCATACCTCTCCTACATACACCATCAGAGAGGTCAGAGCGCAGGGTCAGCCATAGTATGGCACCCCTGGAGCAGTTAGGGGTTCAGTGCCTTGCCTTAACCTAATCAACATACACTCATTGGCCACTTTATTAGGTACACCTGTACACCTGCTTGTTAATGCAATTATCGAATCAGCCAATCATGTGGCTGCAACTCAATGCATAAAAGTATGCAGACATGGTCAACAGGTTCAGTTGTTGTTCAGACCAAAAATCTGAATGGGGAAGAAATGTGATCTAAGTGACTTTGACCGTGGAATGATTGTTGGTGGTGTGAGCATCTCAGAAACTGCTGATCTCATGGGATTTTCACACACAACAGTCTCTAGAGTTTACAGAGAATGGTGCAAAAAACTAAAAACATCCAGTGAGTGGCAGTTCTGTGGGCAAAAACGCCTTGTTAATGAGAGAGGTCAGAGGAGAATGGCCAGACTGGTTCAAGCTGACTGGTTCAGCTTGTGTCAACAGTTCAGGCTGGTGGTGGTGGTGTGATGGTGTGGGGAGTGTTTTCTTGGCACACATTAGGCCCCTTAATACCAACTGAGCATCGTGCATCCCTTTATGGCCACAGTCTACCCATCTTCTAATGGCTACTTCCAGCAGGATAATGTGCCATGTCACAAAGCACGCGTCATCTCAAGCTGGTTCCACGAACATGACGATGAGTTCAGTGTACTCCAATGGCCTCCACAGTCACCAGATCTCAGTCCAATAGAGCACTTTTGGGATGTGGTGGAACGGGAGATTTGCAACATGAATGTGCAGCTGACAAATCTGCAGCAACTGCATGATGCTATCATGTCAACATGGACCAGAATCTCTGAGGAATGTTTCCAGCACCTTGTTGAATCCATGCCACAGAGAATTCAGGGTGTCCTGGGGGCAAAGGGGGGTCCTACCCAGTTCTAGAAAGGTGTACCTAATAAAGTGGCCACTGACTGTATATGATCACAGCTTTAAAATGTTTGATTTGTGCACACAATGCTTAGTCAGGGGCTCATTAGTGCTAGACTAAATTGGATCAGTGTAAAATGTTTTTGGAAAACATAACCAGGAACCTCCAATAAGGAGAAATATATATTTTCTTCAGAGCTTTCAAATTGCATCGCTGCATCTCTCCAAAGAACACAAAACGCCCTCATTTGCAATTTGTGGTAGGATACACCCATAAAAGGGTCCAAAACAACATGGCACACTTATCAAGCGGCTAGAGGAACTGCTCCCCTTACCTCCAGACACTCATCACACTCTACACCCCAGCCAGACCCCTCTGCTCCACCTCCTCTGGCAAACTTACTGTCCCATCCCTCCGGGTACCCGGCAGCCACTCCTCGCGGTCTCGCCTCTTTTCTGCGATCTTCCGCAAGAGACTCAAAACCCACCTTTTCAGACTCCACTACCACTGAATTCTAGCCAATTGAAATCACCACTGCCTACTTGTTCAATACTTTTTGTATATGTATCCTTGCTTACGCCACCCCCACAAAAAAACCCCAAAACATTTTTACTAACCTTTTGCTTCCCAGTGTTACGGGTATGGTATGCAGCTGCCTACAATGATGTCTATCGCTGTATTACTGCACTGATCTCTTGTGCGCACTATGATTGTTCTTACCATGTATTAATGCACATCTTGTAAGTCGCTCTGGATAAGAGAAAGAAAGAAAATGTAAAAATGTAGAAAATGCACACTCACATGTCCAGATCAAGCCAAGAAATGGATATGCAGCAACCAGGCACAAGTAATGAGGGAACAATGAGAAAAAAGAAAACTTAAATTTACAGATCAGGAAATAGAGGTATTGGTGTGACATCGGCAAATAAATCAATTCATTAGGCATAACAAAACAGACAGTAGATGATGTAAAGAAAGCAAACAAACGATGGGGTAAAGAAAATATGACATGATGTTA
This sequence comes from Aldrovandia affinis, assembly GCA_029706075.1. NCBI lineage: Eukaryota > Metazoa > Chordata > Actinopteri > Notacanthiformes > Halosauridae > Aldrovandia > Aldrovandia affinis. The sequence goes on from JAINUG010000015.1 coordinate 303,811, forward strand.
GGCGGCATCCAAAAGGAAAACATCAAAAAGCTATTAATAATTAAAATAAATATTTATTAAAAAGTTTAAAATTCCATTCCTTTCCATGTATAATTTGCAGGGGAATTAAATCTAAGGCAGTTGCATATTAAGGATTTCACATGCAAACTATTTTATAAGCCAACATAATGGTCATATTACCTTTTTTTAAAATACTAGCATGGTTTTATATTGTTCATATTATCAGCAAACATGAATGAATGTATTGACTTCTAATGTAATGGAATGCGTCAGCAATACAATACACAATACAGTGCTATACTGTCATTGACAATAATGCTAAACATAACAGCACACACCTGCTAAGTGAAGAAAACTGGAGATTGTTTTTTATCAGCACATAACTAGCAAAAAAGAAAAATCAATTCATGCTGAACATAATTTCAAAAACTGTTAAAAATGCTTAGATGAGTTATTCAATTAGTATATCCAAACCACTATGGGATGAGTGAATCAGGCTATTAGTCCAAACAATATTTATTCTGTTAGGCTTGGAAGATGGAATTTCTGTTGCTGCATTTGACCTCTTCACAACATCTGGAAAATTGAACAGTTGTCAACAGTTTTTCAAACACCTTGTCTGTAATTATACATGCAGGTTTCCAGATTGCCTTCAAATAATTCGATAATATTTATTTATAGTTTCTGTATCTTTGGCTTAAAATATCTTTGGCTTAAAGCATCTTTGGCTTAAAATATTTGAATATGTTTGGCTGCTAGAAAGAAAGACCATTTTTCAAAATGTAAGAAATCTCAGATTGCGACTCAACTTTGTGTAGCAACTTTGCTGTACATCTTTTCACAGAATGTATTTCTACAGGTTTCTATTGTGAACATAAATGAGATGCAGTTGCGAACAAAAATGAATATGCAACATAAGAACCTCTATACTACCATCTGCTGGGGAAAGGCATAATATTTTTAAGCTGAGTAGCCTGTCAAGTTTTATACCGTGGAAAATGTACAAAAATGGGAAGAAATCTTACAATTTATTATCAAAAAAGGTTAATTTGATCAATGCACACATTTAATTTAGGAGAATGTGTCGAATTGTAAGTAAAGTGATTTGCTATTGCCATATCTCTTGTTTATTTTATTTGAAAATGTGGAACCTTTTAAAAGATTGGGGCCACATTGAAATAATGGCAATTGTTAATACATTCTGAATGATGTCCCATCACCATGGAAACTAGGTCCTCGGTTTTATTAATGGTGTTACACCCTCATGTTCATTTTGTTTCTACTTCAACTGTGTCAGCTGTGTCAACAGCATTTTTTACAGCACTGTTATCGGAGATAAAATCAGCGTTATATGGAAAGTGAGATATCTAAACTTAGAAGAGCAGCCATTTAATTGTATATGCTTTTTGTAGTAACATCACCTGTCCCACATGCCAATATGGACCCCCTGCAATCATGACAGACATGTTTTTATTTTCCTAATTCTAAACCAAAGTGTCAGTGCTGAAAATGTAATGGGCAATGTAATGTAATGTCAGTTAGCAAAATTATTAGGGTTCACACATGGCAAGGAATTTTATCCACTTGAAAATATATAAAAACCTGGATATAGAACACCTGTGTTTTATATTGTCATTACTAATAACCAATATGTTTCTGCTATAAAAGCCATTTTAAAATCAGCACTTTAATATGTGAGTTTCTAAAGCAACATGAGAGATCTAACAGATTTTGAAGGAGGTCAAATAGTTGGTGCCTGAATTGTAGGTGTGTCAGTCACAGAAACGGTCAAATGATTTTATGTGTCATGGATAATAGTGTCTAAAATCATGATGACATACGCCAAACAAGGGAAAACTGTATTAGGAACAGTAGTCGCAAGTTGAAGTTCACTTGTCAGACACTTAACAGGATAGTTAAGAAAAACCATAAAACAACAGCCTCAAATATTACCACACAACTGAATCTACACCTCTGTAACACAGTCTCAACAAAAACTGTATGTCATCAGCTTCACAAAGCTAATATTTATGGTAGGGCTGCCGTTCAGAAACCGCTTGTAACCAAAGCCAGTACACAACAATGCATAACCTGCATAACCTGAGCAGAAAACCTGGAATTCTGAGCAGTGGAAGAAATAATATGGTCTGGTGCATCATCTTTTACTCTTTTTCCTACATCTGGACAGGTTTATGTCTGGAGAAAGCCAAAGGAATTCTTCAATGTGTGGATGGATCTGTTATGGTATGGGCAGCCATGTCATGGGAGTTATTGGGCCTGATTATTACTTTGCATGGTAGAATTATGGTCAAGGAATATGAAGTCATTTTAGGCAACCAGGTGCACCCTGTGATGCAAACATTGTTTCCTCAAGTTGTTCCCATATTCCAAGATGATCATGCCCCCATACACACTGCTAAATGTATTCAGGAGTGGTTTTATGAACACCTTCCATGGCCTCCCGAATCACCAGATCTTTTTCTACCCCTTGTATACGGTCATAAACAGACTGGGTTAGGTGGGAACATTAGTCTATTTGGCACAGATTAACCCTATATTCTATGGGGACAGATACAATATGCTTGGCTCTGTGCTCCCTAGTGAAGGGAGCTGGCCAACAAGGGTGCAGGGGGTGGATTGGGATGCAGCCAACGGCAAACTGATTATATGCCTTTTGCTAACTAAAATAAGTTCAGCAGGACACTTGAACTTGTAACTGAATGAACTTAAAGGGAAATAACCTTCTAGACCATAAGAAGAAACGCCCCAAACAATCTCCTTACTAAAATATGATTGAAAATGTTAAAATAAGTCATCCAACCTATGTCCATATGTGGCAGCAAAGTGTGGGATCCACTTACAGAGCAAGATTTTAATTGGACTAACATACGCCCTGAAGCTCTTTTGCTGTGATGTACCCTATACTTGGTAGTACTTGAACATGAGGGCCTAGTGTTCTTGGTTTTCAATTTTGTTCCAACATGGATTTGCTAATTCATTAAATGCCTTTAAACATAACATACATCAGACAATAAAAAATATGCATGCAGTCATGAAAAAAAGTACATCCTACATGCACAGAGGAAAACTCCCAATAATACACAAAGGGTAGAACTAGGCCCATACCCATTTTTAAATGTACTTCCAGGGAAACTTAAATCTGGATCCACCATAGCTCTCCTATCACCATAAGGCCCTGAAATCCAAAACATCTTCTCAACCATGTGCCCTTAGTAAGGCACTTCCCACAGTACAAATAAATCACAATTGTATCTTGCCAAATCTTTACTTTTTGACAAATCACCAGTTACATTTCCAGTATGTTGTCAATGTGTGGCTACAATTGTGTACATTGAAAGGGTTTCCTCAGATACCTTGTTGTTAGTTTTAATTGTATAAGTGTGATCTGTGTCAAAGTAGGCTACCTACCTGTCTAAATCACTAGCTAAACAAGACACGAATGGGGTAAGCAATGAGATAAGCATGGGTTTGATGGTTGAATGAATAATAAACCCAGAATTATATCGGCCTACAGCAATCAGATTTTCAAGTAATTTGCCTCAAATAAAAATGTAAATGGAAGGACATCTACAGGTTGTTGCTGTAGAAACAGATTGTCACCAATAAACATAGTATTAGGTTACAGGTTACATATTGAACACTGCTTTAAGTTGAAAAGGGAGAAAGTCTGCTCTTGCCCTTGCTAAATCTCTGATAACACAAACGGCAAACCGGATTTGTTTTACGTGCACAACAAAAAACAGGCGACGTGTAGTCTCCGAAGTAATTATGTGGCTGTAAAACTACATTTCCTATAACTCCACTTGACGTATGCGTATCGCGTGCCGTTTCGTTGCGCTTCCGGCTGGAAAGTAGAAGCAGTAACGAAAGCGCCAACCAGTCGGTTGTGTTCGTGTTTTTTGGAACTGTCTTTGGTGTCAGGTAAGTTTATGTCTGATGTCGGTTCAAATATGTTCTCCGATAAAAGGTTCGTCAGAGAGGAAGTAGTTCAACTGTATCTAGGTAGCTGTAAGAACTCGTACGAAGGGGCAATTCTGAATTTCTTCACGTGACGTGAACATTGTTTATTTTGTGTCCGCTTAGCTAGCTAGCAAGCAAGCAAAACAGAAGCTTTGATGGCTACTATTAGCTAGCTACCTCTCCGGCAACGTTTCATACCCACATACTAACAATCTTCGGGAAACAATGTATTCGGAGAAATGCATCTCCTTAGCTTGCCAAGTTTAACTTTAACAAGAAAAAATGCAATACTGCAAGCAATTGTAAACCAGACGGGCTAGGTAGTTCACCAGCTAGCCAAGGGAAATGAAAGTTAAACCAACGGGAAGCCGCCTTGTGAACAACAATCAAATTGGCTTTCCACTGACAAATCAATTGGTGAAATTGTAAGGGAGTGAAGTGCACTCGCTACCATAGGTTTTGGAACTATTTCCCCTACGGTTTGTTATGGTTGAGATCCGTAAATCTCCTAAACCATATTAAGAGCCATGGATATCTAGGTAGAACAATTCCCTGTAAAATTAAGTTAATATTTCAAGGTTAACATGTACAATTGAAACTTATTTTTAGAAATAATGGTCTCGAAGTACTTAAATGCACCCCATGTAGAACGTTATTCGATGTGCCAAGTGCCTGCTAAAGCCACCGGCAGTTGGACCGATTTATATATACACTCAATGTCTAACGAATCACTGCATGGAATTGAATTAGTTTAAAACCAGTCTCGATAGCAAAGCTAAATTAACAAATTGATTTCTCAAAGCACACAGTGACAAACAAATATGAATCATTTGAAGACCTTTATTTCATGATTCATTCACTCAATATTTCTTACTCAGGAGTATGCCGACTTGGTCTGTGTGAGCGTTAGAGTGAAGACTGGAGGGTCTAGTTTCCGATGATGGCTGATGAAGCAAATGACGATGATGCAATTCATTTGGCCAGTTTCCGCACACATCGGGGTCAAGGTAGGTTTTGACAATCACTGCATTCTGATCATTGAGAGCACCTGGACTTGTCATTAATCTTTTTTTGACCTGTGACTTTTTCGGCAGATGGTGAAGTTCGAAACGACATCTTCATTACTATATCTGATGACTCGGATGAGGAAGTGCTTGCCTGTGTACCAAATCATTCTGTCCAGCTGAAGGTTGAACCAGAGGACGAGATTGAAGAGGATGAGGATGATGTGTTTATAGTGGTAAAAACAGAAATTGATATTCAAGGTTGTTTTTGTATTTGTTGCACGGAATGGTTGTGCTTGGTATTGAGCCATGGTGGACATGTCAATTTGTCCATAGGTTCAGATCTTGCTAGAAAATCCACTGCAGCTAATCCCCCGTCACTGTCTTTCAGCCACAAATGCCACTTCGTCCCAGTGTTATACGACCTGCGGCTCCATGGGGTGGGGGCTTTTCTCAGGGGCTGATGGAGGGGAAGAACGGGGCCCCCGCCGAGGCACATCCAGGCACACCGCCTGAGTCGGAGAAGCAGAACGCAGCACCGTCCACTTCCAGGGATGAAACTCTGCCAAGGCCCACAGGCCGAGGCTCTGACCCAGACAGAGGGGTTTTGGTTACTGCAGCACCTCAGCCGTCGGGTCCTATAGAGATTGCCGATGACATCGTAGATGGCAGCCAGCTAAGGGCGGACAGGGGTGCGGAGGGCCCCTCAACCTCCTCACAGAACCTCCCAGTGGAGCAGCAGCAGCCACTTAATGGTGCGCCTGCGCTTTTCGTGGATCTGAGACCCTCGGGGGCAAGGCAGCCTGTGGTTCATGAGGTGGTTGACGATGAGAGGCCTGGGCCCTCAAACGCTGGAGGTTGTGGCCCAGGACTTCTGAAGACTTTGGTGACGGGAGTGGTAAGTACAGCGTGCTCGTCAATGACGGCAACCATTATATACCCAACTAAAATGTTGCCACAGGTGTACAAGACAATTAGAGAGGAATTGGCAATCAATGTTTCTGTTTTCAGTAAGACAATTTTTTTATCAAGCTGATGAGGGGTCTCTTTGTCAACTATAAATTGGAAAAGGGTGACTGTGGGATTATGGGTTGTGTGGTTCTGAAGCTAGCTGCAATGGGTGGTGATGTAAACGTGTTCTGATGTGTAATCTAAACCATTTTTCATGGTTAAATTATATGAAGTTGTAATCTGAACCTGAAGAAGCCTTGACTGTTTTGTTCTTTATTATAGTTTTTTAAACAATTTTATTTTGGGCAGATGGACCTCTTCCCGGACGTAGAGGAAGACTTTATAACAAATTGGATAAGGAGGCACAATTCAAAAGACTTAAATTTGTAAGTACATATATGTGTATGTATCATTTGACCTACAATACCCACTTTACCCACGTGGGGCAACAGTGGAAGCGTTGTGTTGCAATGGCGAGGGCTCTAGACCAGGGGTGCTCAAGTTCGGTCCTGGAGATCTACTGGGTGTGCAGGCTTTTGTTCCAGCCCTTCACTAACACACCTGATTCACGAATCAACTGCCTGGCAATGAATGTTCAAATCAGGTGTGTTCAATGGTTCTCTTTGGAGCAAGGGTCTATAACAGGGGTGTCAAACTCATTCCATCGAGGGCGTGTAATTTTGTTGCAACTGCACTACACCAGGTGATTTCACTATGCTTCCTTCAACCAAGGGAGGGACCTGTTGAAATCACCTGGTGTTGTTCAATGGTTCTCTTTGCAGCACGATGGGTTTGACTATAACATAACATAGAAGAATCACCAAAAAGAAAACGCAATCCTTTTGTGGGAATTTTTTTTAAAAGCCTTTATTTTTAAGGGGGCTATCACCTTAGTTTTTTTGGCCTTTGCTTTTTGGTCATTCTTCTTTGATTAGGTTTGAATGATATTTCCCTGTAGACAATGAACACTCAGGGAGTGAAATGGTTGGTGTCACATTGCAATTCAAACCCTGCAAGTCAAATCTTGTCGAGGGTGGTGCAGATATCTTTACCTTGCTGTAAGTGTGATGTGGAATATATGTCCCATGCATTACTGCAAATAATGCTGGGTAACTGTGCAGTACCACTTGTAAGCAGAATGCATGTTCGTAGTACAGCTGTCAGAAAGCGTGCAATCCAGTATGTGTCATCTGGGTGGTTTTTGGTGGTTTCCTGGAAGCACATGTTGACACACTCCAGTTTTACAGTCGTTGTTTCCCTAAGACATTAATAGTACATATGAAGCCTAGAACACAGTGCAGGGTTTGAACATTGTAAGTGAGTGTACCTGTAACGTAATAAATTATTTAAAAATGTACTGCTGTAAAATAACCAGAGTACAACTTGATAATAGCTGCTGAAGTATTAAATTGTTGAATCTAATTTTTTCATTGCCTGTTGGTAGTTGTTGTTGTCTCAACTTGTAATACCCAATACAAAATGTCATTCTGGTGAAAATGTAGTGACCTGCCAAATACCAAATTGCAGCTTATACATACTGTGTGGAGCAATTATAATACTTCTATGCATATGACACACTCGAGACTTTGGATCTACACTGTTAAGCTATAGGATTTCAGCATGCAAGTAGCGTGAGTCAGTAGTGTGCAGTACCCTCATAACAGATCATATTGGAGCTGAAGAGAGACTGTGTTCTAGGCTTTAGGAAGACTTGTGCATTTCTATTGTCCTTACAGAATTTGCAACTTTTTACTGGAGAATCCTGAGTACCCAAAGAATGAAAAGAGCCTTGTCTCGAATCACCAAACCAGTATTCTTCTGGAAGCAAACTGTACTGAAATACAGGCAAGTGAAAGGAAGAAAAAAAAGCTTTCTGTTAGCAATGCTTATCAGTGCTGCAAATGTTGAGGCTGCGGAGGTGGAATGCATTTGGAGATTGGATTGATTTCCTCAACTCCTGCTTTTGTTGCTTTGCCTTTTAGGAAAAAGAAAACTACTTCGACTTCGCCAAGCTGGGAATGGCTGACGCTCGTACGTTCATTCAGGCCGCAGACCTGCTGATGGGAGATTTCAAAATGTTGAGCAGCCTCGACATCAAATGGGCCCTGAGATCTCTGAAGGGACACTATGCAATCACTCGCAAGGTAGACTTCCCTTCTGCCGATGAGATTTCCAAATGGCACGAATTGTCCATCCTTTACCTTGCTGTCATGTTCTGAATTTTTGTAAGTTGCAATTGTGCAACTTTGTTTTTGCACAGTTTGTTATTTTCACAGAGGCACCTTCTGTTCTTAATTCGGTATATCGGTACATCAGAGTATGTTACTGCAGTCCTGCTTGTTTTATTTCAGCTCCCTGTTTCCTTTAACTGTTGTTTTCAGCACCTTGAGTGTGGAGAAAAACCTTTTGCCAATAACATGTTTAATTACTTACTAATGGTATTGCCTGTAGAGGGCTGCCTGCGTGTGCTCTTTTGTTTCTGTTGTTCTTTATCTAAGCCTTATTCACTTATTCGGAGTAACTGCGATCAAAGAAAAGTGTCTGATTAGTTCAGAAAGCTTTGGCCACCTTTGCAGCAAATGCATGTCAAGGTGACAAATGCTCCCCTAATGATATCTGCTGCGCTCATATTCCGGGCTGTTCCTGAACATGCACAGGATGTTCCTGACTTGTGTGAGCTTAAGATTCTGTCGTGAGTTTGAACACCAGTGTGGCTTTTTAGCGTAAGCGGGTGAGTGAGAGGTGCAGGGTTTAGTCAATGTACTTTGATATGTACTAAGTTTGTACTAAATGACAGTCAAGGGAGCTTTAAAATAAGCTAGAAGTACATCTATTGGGAAATAAAACTCTGGTAGTGTGTTAGGCAAGACATACCAAACATTTACATATCTGCCTTATTGCCTTCATTGTCAAAAACATTTTTTTCAATGTTTTGCCTTTCCCAGAAAACATTTATTTTCAATTCCTATTGATTTAATGAATTATTGTAATTTTTACTCCAGAGAAAGGCCTTTGGTGCTCACTTAGTTTGTTGCTCTCTTTTAGTGGTGAAAAGCCTGACATTTGCCAATTTCGTTTCTGGTTAGGCCTTATCTGATGCCCTTAAGAAGTGGGGAGAGCATTCTACTGAATCGAGAGGGAAGAAGCGAAAAGCAATGAACCAGTTCTCCTACATGGATTTCAAGTTTGAGCAAGGTGACTATGTGCTCCCCCACACACCACTCTGTTCTGTTCATCTGCATTCTTTACTGCCTGCCATTTTGTTTGCCTCGTGGAGCATGCTGGCTTTCATTATTTTAAAGAGGAACTCAAACGTAAATGTGGTTGTGTTGAGTTCCATGGTGGAAATTCCATACCTCCCTGCCCCCCAATTTCATGTCTGATGTCTGTAGAGATCACATCTACTGCAGGTGTGTTGGCAATGTGTCTGCAAATGGGACGATCCAAGGCAGTCAAGCTGATGAATGCAAATGAGCCTGTCCATCCAATGAATCGTCCGTCAAATTAATGTCACCATGGGCTTCCTCAGGTTCAACGAAACTAGAAAAGCGCATGTTCTTCCTGGAAAACAAGAGGAGATACTGGAGATCTTATGCTTGGAAGTCACTTCCAGGTTCGCTTCAGAGTGAAGTAACGTTTTATGAACAGAAGGTCAAAGAGCTGGCTGAGGTAAGACAACCAGTTGTACTCACAGTCTACACACGATGTATACTTTCCCCAAAGAATGAAGAATTGTTTATTTCATTCTTTAAATTATTATTATTATTATTATTATTATTATTATCATTACTATTTAAATATACATCTAAATGTAGTTAATCTAAAATAATAAATATAAATTAATTTATATATAAATACAGATTTTATTTCAAATGTATACAAACAGATGCTTTCTATATGTTTTCCCCAAAGAACTAGAAAGTATTTTTTCCTTTAAGTCTTAGTTATTAGTAATAAATTACATTTATATTATGGTTTAAAATTCATATAATAATCAAATTTAGATATGATATTTACGTATTTTGAACATTTTATTCCCTCACGTTTGAGCCTGAAATACATTTTAGAATTTTCTTATGTAAATACAGAGTACATTCAGGCCACTAATAATATGGCAGTTCTTTGTCATTAAGTTGATCTGCTTTCCCTTGTAGCATGAAGATTTCTTACTGGCTCTTCAAATGAACGAGGAACAGTATCAAAAGGTATAGTTGACAGCATCGTTTTTCTTGCATTTATGGCTTGCTTGGAAAATCGATGTTGAAAAGTTGCTCTGTTTTGTGAGGAAGACTTCGCTACGCATGTTTTGTCATTGCTGTGAGCGGTCATATTGCATTGCTCACATTGGAGAGGTATGGTACAGCCAAAAACGGGGCTTACTTCATTTTTAATTTTAATTTTTTAATTTTTTTGCTTTTTGACATTTATGTCTTGAGGCAAGGTCGAGAGGGATGGGTGGAGAGGGCAGCCATGGCACAGCCTGGGTTTGGCCCATTCCGCGGCGCGAGCCCTGACCGTCAGCCTTGTCCGTTTGCAGGATGGTCAGCTGATCGAGTGCTGCTGCTGCTATGGCGAGTTCGCGTTCGAGGAAATGACACAGTGCACTGACGGGCATCTGTTCTGCAAGGAGTGCCTGGTGAAGTATGCTCAGGAGGCCGTGTTCGGCGCAGGGAGGGTAAGTGCCCTGCGAGAGAGAGAGAGGCCTTTCAAAGAAACTAACTGCTCTTAAGTTGGGCTACCAGACTCTCTGTTAATGGAGGAGATATTCTCCTCTCGTACCCTGGAGCCACAGGCCAGCCTACACTGAAAGGGTTTGCATGTGGCCTTTCATGTTCTTTTTATACCCACTGCTTTCCTCCTTGGATGAAGTGCATTGAATGTATCCCTCCGATATCCTCTTAAGGCCATTTATAAGCAGGACGGTAACCGTGGCGGCGCTGTTAAGAATAGCTGTACGCGGTGGGAAAGCGTGGGTGTTTTATTTTTGATCTTTTTGCCTTTCAGTCGGAGCTGAGCTGCATGAATGGGGACTGCATGTGCTCTTTCCCCACCAGCGAGCTGGAGAAGGTGCTTCCAGAGCACATCCTGTGCAAATATTACGAGCGGCAGGCTGAGGAGGCTGTGGCGGCCACCTGCGCAGATGAGCTCGTCAGGTATCAATGTTCCTTCCTTGAAACAAATGAACAAATGAAACGGCGCTTCTTAAAAAGCGTCCCCTTCGGTTTAAAGGTGGGGCGTGCCGTAATGTTTTGTTGGCACGTGTTGCCATAAGCTTATCTAGCCTGTCTAACCAGGCCACCTTTGGGATGAGTTCTCATCACTTGTGTTGCCGTGTCTCTCTCTGTCTCCCTCTCTCTCCCAGGTGTCCTTCCTGTAACTTCCCGGCTCTGCTGGATAAAGAAATCTCTCTGTTCAGCTGCCCCAATCCCCGCTGCAGAAAGGTCAGCACTGTTTCAACAGCACAAGGCTGAATTTTCCATTCTCCATCGTTATCTCATTATGTGGCGGGGGTGGGGGGGGGGGGGGGATAAAGCTGTTCTTAGTCAAGTTTGTTGGTGGTGGCTATTGACTGTCAGTGATAAAGAGGATGATTGTGATGTGTGAAACCTGCATGTGCGCAATAAAGACAGGATACTGAGCGTCAACTCGGTCAAAGGAGAAAATAAACTTTCAATATAAACCTAAAGCCCTGTTTATGTGCGTGTGCATTGTTTTTCTGTATCTGTAGGGATTATACCAATTCACGATTGTGGATTAATTGAATGAATAGTCTTAGAAAATATGATATCACATAAGATGAAGTGATGGTGAAAAGGACTTTAAAAAGGCAGCACCTGCAAGCTTCCACATGATGGTGCTATGGCACCGTGACAGTCCTATGCCTTCATTCTTCCTAGACCTTTGGAGAATTAAAAAGAGCAGACTTAGAATTTTCTGAGATTACACACCTCAACAACCCAATTACTGTTTTGGGCTTTTAAATTTATTTTTATTTTTATATAAACATACAAAATTCCCCTCTAAATGGTATGTCAGGATTCAATGTGTTTTTATGCAAAAATTTGGTACAGGGATCCTTTTCCATTTCTCATTCTTGTTCCTCATTTTCTCATTTAGAGCTCTAGTTTGGTGAGGACTGTAGCGAATAGGCATTGGAGCGGTAGTGTTTCATCTGACCCAAATTGAATATTTCTGACCTCCGCCCAGTTTGATAGTTTTGTGGCCTGCAGTAAAGGAGATGGAACATAGTTAATACACTTAAAACGGTTTTAATGTAGGAGATGAAAACGCACAAACAAAACGAAAGTAAGCTTCCCCATCCGGGACAACTGCAGTAGGGTATACCTTTCCTACTGACATGCACGTTCATTTTAGGGTGGCCAGATTCAAACGTTGCAGAATGGGAAAGGTGGAACGGCAAAGGAATGCAACTATTTTCTTTTTGGTAATACTGTTGACTGAGGGGTGCTGATGATATTGTTGGCAGGGGGTCATGTCCATATTTTATGTGCGTCAAGGTTCATACTTTTGTCACAGTAATCAAAATAAGGAAGTAGGAGAAATCTGAAATGGCGTTTATTGAAGAATCAAAGCATCTGAGTTGGTTTCATTTAGTATTGTACGCCTTCCAATTATGCACTAAATTTTATTGTTGTGAAAGCAAGTCATAACTTGATCTTCACAAGCCATGCCGCTCTTCAGCAGAAATGCTGACCACTATGGCAAAGGTATTAAAGGAGGCAGAAAGCTGATCTGATGGGCCCTGCTGAACCGAACCCTCACGCACCCACTCAACCCTCACTCGCAAACCACACCCGCAGATAATTTATTCTTGGTAGAGGCTAGACGCTCCCCCTCCAGAGGACAGAGATGCGAGGTACGCGTGTTGTCAAATGCGCGAAATTCGCCATTGTAACTGACGGTACAACGCCAGCCGATCCGTTATGGGATTTCATGATAACTTCTGCTAATTATTTAATTGGCCCCAATAATATGTTTGATTTGACCTTTTTGATTAATTCAGAATCTACAGCTGCATACTGCACACACATCCCTGGTGAAAACGTTTCACTGTGGTCCTATAAAGGAGGGAATCAGCATTGGTGCGTACAGCCAATTAGAAAATTAAGCCAGTCCAATTGGTTGCAACAGGAATCAGCATACACACCAGGCCTGGATTTGTGCACCTCTAGTCTACATTGTCTGTTTTCTTTAGAATAGCAACAGCTTGATCTCTGACCTACAGAGAATGGGAAGCCATTTGAGATGGGGTTTTTCTGCCTACATGTGTGGAATACTGTTCATGGTGGCTTTCCTCTTTTGATGGGATGGCTTTTGTCGTGTGTGTACTCTCCGATAAAAATGTCCTCTGCTGTCCTGTTTGATGGCTTCAGTGACATCTGCGCACTATTGGGTCTCCAAGCCACGTTAAATGGATGGGATTTGTTGCCATAGAGACCACAGTAGGAATGGTGTTGGAATATGAGTTTTGCTGCTGTCTCAGTGTGATGTCCTGTTTGTAGGATGTGAGTCAAGTTCAGGCTGACACACAATCTTTGCACAGCTGATTATTTACAGCCAGCAGTCGGACTTCACTGCTTTTATGTTTGCAGAGCGTACCTACTTGTTTTAAGTAGAGTCTGACTCTGAGACATCAGCACATCACCCACAACTGTTAGGTCAAAAGTCTTTTCAAACATTTTTTTAACACAGCTCTTGAATTTTGGATTGACATTATGACTGGTGGATTGTGTACATATGTATGAAGGAACAGCTTGTAGTATATTACTCTTACATCCTATACTACATTTTTATTTTATTTAACCTTTATTTAACCAGGTTAGTCTCATTGAGATTAGAAATCTCCTTTTCAAGAGAGACCTGGCCATGAAAGCAGCAATAGATTGCAGACACTACAAAAATGACAACATTTAACATAAAAGCAGACAAGCAACAATGTTCACAGTATCACATCTGGTTACACAAAAGCAGTCTAAATATGTGGTGCAACTAAGGGTCAAAGTATTTACAATGTTCACTTTCCTCCATAGCTTTAATGCTTGCTTTAAAAACATTTAGTGAGACAAGCTCCTGTAGGTTAAGCTCTTTCTGGAGCTCATTACACACCGAAGGAGCTGAGAACTGGAATGCTTTTTTTACCAAACTCTGTAAGAGTCTTTGGCACAGACCGTAAAACTCTGTCTTGTGAGTGAAGCCGGTAATTTTAATTTGTCTGCTGGACTGTACGTACATAAGTAAGATGGGAGAAGTTTCAGTAGGGCGTTATAAATGAAAATATACCAGTGACTCAACCTGCATAGTGCCAAGGAGGGCCAGCCCACCCTCCTATAGAGAGTACAGTGATGAGTCAAAGATTTGTAGTTTGTAACAAACCTCAGCACCCCATGGTACACAGTGTCCAGCAGACGCAAATATAATGTCTCCATAATCTGTTGCCGGTAAGAAAGTAGCTGAGACAAGCCTCTGTCTCACATCCAGAGAAAAACAGGACTTGTTTCTAAAATAAAAACCTAACTTAAGCCTAAGCTTTTTCAAAATCTTTCAAAATTACAGTCGATGTTACAGTCCTGGTTCATAGCCAACTGCCTCACCTCTTAAACATTAAAGGTGTGTCCTCAATAATAACCAGAATTCAGGTTAAACTGACAAGTCCTGATTTAAAACAAATAATAATGATAAGAATAAATAATAATTATTATTATTTTATAATACCCATTAAAAAAACGTATGTTGGAAAGCCTGAGTTTCTCTCTGTCTAGTTTACATCCATGGTAACGAGAAAATATGGTAGGGTTGAAAGTTGTTGTAGGAGTTGTACTGTTTGCATAATTACTGGGCTCTCTTGCAAGAGTATCGCTCAGGTTTTCTAAATATGTGTTGTGAATTGCTTGTGTGAATCTTGTCCTGGCAAATTAAACCGGGCACGACGTAGAACAGGGATAACGTGAATGATGTTGAAAATTGAGATATCTGGTTTGTTTGTTTTCTAAAGAGTGTAATGGCCAGAAATAGACCGTTAAATGTTGAGATGTTGTTAATTAGTGAATACCTTTGGGAGAGAATGGAAAAGGCACATGCTAATGAATATGTGCCAACACTTCATGGGATACGCATTTTTTCCCCATCTGGTATCCTGTAGATCAGAAATGTGAATGGTGCTGATAATGAATAAGGAAATTTGTTTTTATTATTTATAGTGGATCATGTACAGGTAACTGCCAAAGTACAGGAAAAACTTGAGTAAATGAGGGATACAAAGTATATTTAAAGCAGGTACTTCCACACAGGTGTAGTTCCTGAGTTAGTTAAGCAATTAACATAGTATGTAGATTAGTTGAGTCGGGTGTTTTAGGGCTGGGCTAGAACAAAAGCCTGCACCCACACAAGCCCTTCTCAGATAAGATTGGATGCCCCTCCCCTATGGAAATGTTATTTTGCCTTATGATTTTTCATGCTAAAGGACAACAAAATTGCTCAGAATAATGGGAATATAACATTGTTAGTAAGTCAAAGGTCTTATGTGAAAAATGCTGGAAAATGTCTTTAAAGACTAGGTTGTTCATACAGTAAAGGATTTGACATACTGAATGTATGTGCTCTAAAACCCTGCTTCACACCAATCCAGTTTTCTGGATTCTTGATCAGAATAGCAGCACATTAACACAGTGTATTCTAAAATGAGAAGTCTGTCTTTTACACTACTGTTATCAAAATCTCAGAAACCTCAAATTGTAACATTTCTGGTCCCTTGTTGTACGGTTGTAAGGAATCTCATGTTTGTATGCGTACAGTCCATATGCTTCTGTGGTAAAAATCATGGACCTGCTATGATTGACGTGAGAATTGCTATGCCATGCCCATCGCCATTTTGCCTTCAAATACCTTTATTACCAACTAGATCAGGGGTGGCCAACCCGCCGCTCCCGAGCCGCATGCGGCTCTTTGCCTGGTTTCATGCGGCTCTTACGCTCATATCAAGTTTGTGTTTTTGTTTTTTTTATGTGCGTGTTCGCTTCGCTTGAGTTCAATACGGTATTTTCGCTAAACGCTCACCGCCGCAAAATTTCAGAAGACGAAAAAAAAAACAGTTAGGGCAGCAGGTTTTTATTCCTCTTACCACCCCAGTCCGCCGCAATAAATGAACTCGTGTCCGGTTTTATTTCGTTTAGCACTTCCCCTCCCGGTCCGCGAAATAAATGAACAGGTTTTATTTCGCTGTAGCACCCCCGTCGTGATGTGGGCCTTTAGGTAACACAGTAAAAATGTGGCTCTTAGTCTCTGACTGGTTTGGCCACCCCTGAACTAGATCATGGCTTTGTTTCCCTGTTTCGTTTTTAGTTTTAGGCTATCCTGTGAAAAGTGTGTACAAAAGCTTTGAAAGTACTTTTGTACAGATTCATTCAAACGGCTGAACTGTTTTTGACACTGGTGTCTGGTTCAGGATCTGGTTCAGGATCTGGTTCAGGATCTGACTCAGGATCTGACTCAGGATCTGACTCAGGATCTGACTCAGGATCTGGCTCAGGATCTGGCTCAGGATCTGGCTCAGGATCTGGCTCAGGATCTGGCTCAGGATCTGGCTCAGGATCTGGCTCAGGATCTGGCTCAGGATCTGGCTCAGGATCTGGCTCGCACTGTGCAGCGACCAGGCTGGGAGTGATCTATGATGACACACATTCTTTATGTGCCAGTCCATGCAATTAAACATTCTATGCAATAGAAATGCTTCCATTCTTGGCAGGTTGTCTTTTTTAATCGTCTTTTCCTCCCCTGGCTCTGCTACGACGTTCTGTGTTTTATGGCGTTTGGGTCATCTGCATTAGTTTTAATGTATGCCGTCTCGGGAGTTAGCAAAGATACCTGCATCAGCAAAATTGTCACATTAGAGAATACCCTCTTATCCTGTCCAAGGACGCACAATGAGAGGTTTGTTTCTGCTCTCAGCCCCACAGCTATTTCAGAAATACAGTTCCCTTTGTACAGAATACTTCCTTGATTATTAGCAGTTTTTTTTTTATTTTTTTTTTCTTTGGTTTTATTTTTTAGACTGACAGGCACGATATAGTACAGTTTGATAAACTGCTGTAGGTGGTTGGAAACTATTTGCAAGCAGGTACTAACAACACTCGAAAAGCACTGATTAAGCTTCAGATACGACGGGCATTAATTTTCAAATGTACTTTTTTTTCCGCAAGTATTTGATTCTTTGAGACCTTGTTAATCCTGGATATAATTAAGTGGTACACTGGCGCATGCAATATTGTCACTTTGATTCTAAATTAATTTAAGCCATGCTGGGTTCATTTCAGGCCTTTGTATCAATGGAGAGTTAATTTGGAGGAGTTCATAGGTGCCTGGGAAGAGGGAACTGTATTTAGGCATTTTAATAGGGTTTAATAGCCCTGGATTCTAAGGCCTTACTTCTAATTGAATTGATGTAGGACAAAAACAAGTCTTTATACTGTAGCAAATTCGGTCCCCTGATCCAAGGCTGTTCAAAGATGTCCTTGTTGATGAGCATGCAGACATTTCTTCTTTTTTTTTCTTCTGGTGTCCATGTTTGTAATAATCCGATTTCACAAAGGGCTGTGTGTTCCTGAATGTGAGAATAACTTTTTGTGTGATGGCGGCAACATTTTGTAACTCTAGAGTAACTGATTTTATACTAGGTATGCAAGTACTGGTTTGAAACGCATTGTTTGACTTTTCACTTCAAATGTTAACGATTTAAGAATTTATCTTCAACAATCAAAGCTGAGATCACTAATTAATTAAAAATAGTTAATCAACGAGGATGATGTTGAAAATATCTCCCAGAAGCATGGAAAGAAGGCAGGGAACCAGAAATTTCAGAGATGAGAAGATTCTGTGAGCACATCTAAACTCCGACTTACAACTCCCCTTACTCTTTACGTCAATACAAGTGCTGCTGGCCTACCCCCCACACCCCTCCCGAAAACTGATTCTACACGATAGTTATGTGACCAGTCTCCTTGATCAGATCAGAGAAAGTCAGTCAATGCAAAATTACTACATCCAGTCTGCTGTGAGACAGAGGTGCGGACCCACTAACCAGCGCAGGTATATGAATCCACAGGGTGGTGCTTAACACCATGTACTAGTCAGGGTTCTCTTTCTATGGTTGCATAATTTGTAAACCTTGCACCTCATCCTGTTCGTTCTGTCTTTAAAATAAACACAAATATATTTTTCCATATTAATATGTACTTTACCGGATAGACAGCCATTAGTGGTTAAGCAAAGTACCCAAATATTTGTGCTGTCTGTATTTTTGCTTGAGCTATTTATACGCCTTATTCGTAAGTATGCATACCATATATGTTTTATTTTTATTTTTTTTTTGGTTTTATTTTTTAGACTGACAGGCACGATATAGTACAGTTTGATAAACTGCTGTAGGTGGTTGGAAACTATTTGCAAGCAGGTACTAACAACACTCGAAAAGCACTGATTAAGCTTCAGACACGACGGGCATTAATTTTCAAATGTACTTTTTTTTCCGCAAGTATTTGATTCTTTGAGACCTTGTTAATCCTGGATATAATTAAGTGGTACACTGGCGCATGCAATATTGTCACTTTGATTCTAAATTAATTTAAGCCATGCTGGGTTCATTTCAGGCCTTTGTATCAATGGAGAGTTAATTTGGAGGAGTTCATAGGTGCCTGGGAAGAGGGAACTGTATTTAGGCATTTTAATAGGGTTTAATAGCCCTGGATTCTAAGGCCTTACTTCTAATTGAATTGATGTAGGACAAAAACAAGTCTTTATACTGTAGCAAATTCGGTCCCCTGATCCAAGGCTGTTCAAAGATGTCCTTGTTGATGAGCATGCAGACATTTCTTCTTTTTTTTTCTTCTGGTGTCCATGTTTGTAATAATCCGATTTCACAAAGGGCTGTGTGTTCCTGAATGTGAGAATAACTTTTTTGTGTGATGGCGGCAACATTTTGTAACTCTAGAGTAACTGATTTTATACTAGGTATGCAAGTACTGGTTTGAAACGCATTGTTTGACTTTTCACTTCAAATGTTAACGATTGCGCAATTTATCTTCAACAATCAAAGCTGAGATCACTAATTAATTAAAAATAGTTAATCAACGAGGATGATGTTGAAAATATCTCCCAGAAGCATGGAAAGAAGGCAGGGAACCAGAAATTTCAGAGATGAGAAGATTCTGTGAGCACATCTAAACTCCGGCTTACAACTCCCCTTACTCTTTACGTCAATACAAGTGCTGCTGGCCTACCCCCCCACACCCCTCCCGAAAACTGATTCTACACGATAGTTATGTGACCAGTCTCCTTGATCAGATCAGAGAAAGTCAGTCAATGCAAAATTACTACATCCAGTCTGCTGTGAGACAGAGGTGCGGACCCACTAACCAGCGCAGGTATATGAATCCACAGGGTGGTGCTTAACACCATGTACTAGTCAGGGTTCTCTTTCTATGGTTGCATAATTTGTAAACCTTGCACCTCATCCTGTTCGTTCTGTCTTTAAAATAAACACAAATATTTTTTTCCATATTAATATGTACTTTACCGGATAGACAGCCATTAGTGGTTAAGCAAAGTACCCAAATATTTGTGCTGTCTGTATTTTTTGCTTGAGCTATTTATACGCCTTATTCGTAAGTATGCATACCATATATGTTTTTTTTTTTTTTTTTTTTTTTTGCATGTTTTTACCTGCTGGCTTACCCGCTCCAAGATTGCTGTATTACGGTCAGGATGCTTAAGAAGCGCCTTCATACTGGCAATTCCTAGCAGTGAAGGGTGTGGGATCGTCAGCCCCTTGTGGTTATGAAAGAAAGAAAAAGCCCCGGCTCAGTGGCATTTCCCTTGACTTATCCCCGAGGTGTATTGAGTTTCTTGCCGTTTATCCACGGTTCATCCCATTTTAACAGCTGGAGTTTTACTGCAGCGACTGCGCTAAAGTACCACGCTCGGGACAGCGGTTTCCCACCGGGGATTTAAACCCAAGACCCAGCCCTTTAACCAGTTTACCACACGCTGCCCTGTATCGAACGGCAAACTAATGCAGAGCTGTGCTACATCCGCTGTTTCCCCTGTATTTATAATTTCCTCCCCTATGGCAGTTCTGTGTCACGCTAAAAGGCCTTTCCTGCACCGCTGCAGCTGTGTAGAGTGGTATCTGCTCTCCTAGGACAGCTGGGGGACATCAGTCATAGAGGCTGGATGTGATCGCCACAGAGAGCTCTTTCCATCGTAGGGCAGGGTGGGGCTTCAGTGTTTTCAGCTGTCCGTCTGTCCACGCCGGTCTGAGGCATTGCGCGTCCCCAGGGCTGTGTTCCAAAACTCATGTTTGCGTACTGCATACTTGGAATGCGCTCGGCGGTATGAGAAGCGTGGCTACCAAGCGTGCGAGCACACATTGTGCACACAACTGTTTAGACTTGCAAGGCATTTTATGACCACTGTGACCATTTGACCATAACCAGAGCTGCTAAGATCACTAGAATATTAATGGGCTGTTTTGAAAAACCAAAGCTCACGGGCCACTTAACATTTGTACTAAAAATTGCCTCAGATCACTGCAGCTTTCAAGTGGCTGTATCCATCTTTCTCAGTAGGAGTATCTATAATGTTACCTACTGAGAGGGTTGGGACCAGATAGTCTCCTTTTCGCTTAGGTGTACACAAATGAACCACATCTGACTCTAGTTTCCCTTTTTGTTGGCGTTAGTATTGTAAAATGTATTGTAGATCGGTTGGCCGATTATGGGTAAAACCCTGCTTTTGCTGCAGTCTAATTTTGATGGACTGCAATTCAGTTGACAGCTGTTTTTGAATACATAAGGTAATTGGCTATGATGAAGCTGTGGTCATTCATGTTTTTGGTGCATTCCAAATTAGTGCTCTAACTGAATGCTATACTAGAGACTTCTATGGACGATGCTGCCTGAGATTTCCTTGTAATTGACTTCTGATAGCTGGGACTGTACTGTGCAGTCTGGGATTTTATGCTGAGATTTATTTAATAGTGCTAATATAAGTTCTTATTTTTTTGTGACAAAGTCAGAGGAAATTCAGTTTTCATAGTACAGCTGTACCAATGGATTCTGTAATTCTTCATTCACCGCCTTTTGAAAAAGTAAAACCAAATCGAAATTGAGAAGCAGTTGAGATGTAAAGACGCATGCTCTAAGCAAAGTGAGCAGGGATGGAACCAGATAACTGGTAGCTGTCTGGTTTCAGACTTTTTGATCTGTGGGGTCCTGTAAGAATCTGCTTCATTCTCATACAGGAAGGGACCTATGTGTCATGCTGAGGATGTATTTGTTTTATGATGCTACCATTTCTGAATTAAAAACCATGATGTCCCAACAGCTGTGTACCATTTAAGTCTGGGTGTTAATTTATCATACAGGCACCATGCACAAGAAAATGGATAGTACACTCTAACATTTTGACAGAAACCTATTAACAAGTAAGCAGTAAGCTAGACATTTCTCCTTTACACATGACGCCTTTGGCAGCTGGTTATTAGTGAGCCTACTTAAGTTGACGGAAACGCCGTCTAAAGTGTGGGCGGAAGGCCAACACGGAGGAAAAAAAGATGCGTTGTAGTATTTAGTGCCTCGTTGAAATTGGCTTTTGGTCGAACTGCTGTCCTGAAATTTGCCTACTTTGATTTTTTAAATGTATTTAATGTATTTTTGTAATATCCCTACTGTTGCATATTCCAGCGTGAATTTAGTCATAGTAGAAATTGTCTTGCACTGCAGACCATGTCCTCTAGGTGGCAGTAGTGGTCCACCACCTGTCCCGCTGTTTTACGAGACCCTCTTTCCACAGCTGTCATCGATTAGACCGTTCCCTTCCCGCCACACATCAGGCACAGAAAGAATGACGAATTCATATTACGAGAACGAGGTCCTCTCAAAGACTCCCTTTTCTGACATTTTATTTAAATGTCTGTGTAAGGAAGCGCCTGCAACGAAAGCATTGCTTTACCTGAAGGTTTAAAAAATAAAAAATTGGCATGGCCAGCCTGCATGGAGAAGCAATCCAGAGCCGTGTGGCGTGATTTCATAATCTGACCTACTTTCACATCCTCCTTTTTTCTTTTTTTCCCCTGACTCCTGCTCTCCATGCTCCAGCGTGCTCCTTACTCACACCACACTGGTTTTCTGCAGGCTGGCCAACATCTGGGAGCTAAAGAACCAACCCTTGTGCTTAAAAAGGAACTCTTTTTTGGGGGGTGGGGCGGGGGGTGGTGGGGGTTGCAGAGAGAAATAGCTTGGAGCTCTGGAAGCGTTGTAGAGCCTGTTGCTTTGTCACCCATGCTTCAGAAGGGGCCCTCGCACTATGAAAATGGCCTGAGGGTACTTTCGGAGTGCGGTCCCGTAACACTGCGCAGGCCGACGTCGCTCGCTTCCCTGCTTTTGCTTCAAACTGGGTTAAGGCTGAGCTGCTAGGCCGTGGTCACCGGAGGAGTGAAATGCGATCCGCCCGTCTGCACGCCGACGAAGAAGAAGTGACTGCGGACCTGGGGAAAGTGGTGTTAATAATACATGGAATCCATGTCTCCTTCCACTCTGTTGAGAGTGTGTGCTGCAGAGAGAGCGCACGCTGAAACGTCTGTTTGGGCCCCCGAGAGAGCGAGAGAGCCACATGTCGGTCGGTGTCTCAGCAGAACAAATAACAAAGACACACCACACCCCTACGCCGCCGCCCCCTCCCCCCCCCTCCACCTCTGACTGCTGATTGTAAGCAGATTTACAGCTCCCAGAACCAACAGCCAGCCAACATCTGGCTGGGGAGCGAATGGTAATTTGGTGAAGTCACTGTCACGGACGGTCTAATGGACGGGTCACCCCTGCGAGAGCTTTCTGGCACGGCGGAGAGAACGGGACACGTGGTCACTCTCTCCAGAGACGTGCACCCCTCTGCCCCTCTGCATTAGCGCTCTCCCCCTCCGGACGAGGCTGGCAGTCTCCGCTCCTGGCAGTGCACTTTCTCACAGGCTGCCATTATTCTCCGGTCATTAGAGAGGAAGGTGGGGCGGGGTTGTTGTTGTTTTAGAAGCTAGACTGCCGTGTCTCCTGTACTGTGGTGGTTTAAAGTTGGATGCGGTCAACATGCTGTTTTTGGATCTGTAAATCCGTGATTTTGTTAGCTGGGCTCATGTTTGTGTTGGTTTACTGTCCCAAGTCAGTATCTGCATGTTGTGTGCTCCTGTGCACCTCTAGGGCAGAACTGTATATGAACAGCCACTGAGTGCAATTTATTGCATGTCACTAAGAATGGGTTTTTACCCAACCTGGAAGCCCCCCCCTCACCTCCTGATCTTACTCTTGCATGCCTTTTAAATGGCCTATCAGCATGTATGATTGTAGCCTATCCCTCTTACCTTTACCGTCCCCCTCTCTCATTTACTTTCTTGAATTTCGAAACGGGTTATTTCACTGAAAAGACCTACTGGTCTGTTTCAAGAATGCAGCTTTCATTATGTCAACATGGCGTTGTACTGTTTGACTTTGGCGTAACTTTGGAGGATTTTTCTTCGTGATTGAATGAGTCTCTGCAGTTTACATGGGTGTGAGGGGAGCGCAGACTCCTTTTCCGTCTGCAGGGGGAGCTGTTGTAGGAGCCTCGCGGCTCTCGTCGCCGGCCGCCGCCCCTCGGCGCAGACGCTTCATACGGCTTCTTCTGCCTTATAAGGCCAGCTGCAGCTCCCGCGCTCGGACTGGAGGGAGGGGAGGAGACAAGAGAGAGGTTCGCTCTCTCACACTCTCACTCTCTCTTCTCTCTCTTTCTCTCTCTCTCTCTCTCTCTCTCTCTCTTCTCTCTCTCTCTCTCTCTCTCTCTCTCTTTCTCACTCTCTCTCTCTCTCTCTCTCTCTCTCTCTCTCTCTTCTCTCGCCTCTCTCTCTCTCTCTCTTTCTCTCTCTCTCTCTCTCTCTCTCTCTCTCTCTCTCTCTTCTCTCTCTTCTCTCGCTCTCTCTCTCTCTCTCTTTCTCACTCTCTCTCTGCACAGGGGGGGAACCGAAGCACACATGAGCAGGGGGGGGCAGCAGTTTTACACCCATCCGTGCCTTTTCAGAATAGACTCTGCGTCTTTTGTATTTTCCTGTTTAGACGTGGCCCGCAAAGGACAAACGCGCCCTTTAACAATGGCTTTCTGTCGCACAGGAAGGAAAGGCAACCGAAGTGCGCATCTGCCGGGGCTGTTCCTTTAATTGTAGTCTTCTGCAGGACCCGTTTCCTGGCTGGCTCGCTGCTCCGCCGCCTTTTATTGATTGGTATTTTTAAACAGCCACGCTGGCCGTGTCTGCTCGTGCACTTACACCCCTCTCTGCAGTTATTTATGACGGTAACAAACCCGCAGATAAGATTCAGCTCAGGCCAGCTCTCTGTTTAGAGTAAGTGCTTCATTCCACCATCGGCTTGGCCCGAACGCCCTTGATTTTCTCCTGAATGCACCCCCGACTGTGATGCTGGCTGAAGTGCTCTGAATTGCATCCAGGCAGTAAAACGGCAGATCCTGCCGGGGCAGGGGGGCGTTCTGAACGGCGCACACAAAGGTGGCGTCATAAACGGCACGTTGAGGTCGTTCGGCGTTTGGTTTCCATTAAGGTTATCGTCTCTGCCGAGGTGCATCATTCTTTCCAAAGCAGCTGAATTTGCATCAGATTTTTTATTTTTTTGCTTTCTCCAGTCCAGCAGACGCACGGCTCCTTTTTCCAAGTTCCCCTTTTCGGTTCAGCTTTACCTGGAAACTATTAAGTGGGCTAGTGTGCTAAACAATGCTTCCTTTGTGGTCGGATCAGCCCCTGCCTTTTAAACCGTCGGTGCCATCGCCTGTGAAGAAAAGCTACCCTTCAAGTAAAATTTCCGCTCTGACTGACTGTGCAACAGTGGTTTTTCCATTTAGCAAGTGGTTAAATCTTTGGGTGTTGACACGCGCCTGTCTCGTCTAGAGGATTCTGAGAGCATTTCGCCTCAGTACTTTTCCATTCTCTATACATTTTGGTTTAATAAGCAAACTGGTCTCAACACGAAACGAGCACTGTATTTAAGTTTGGATTAATTTTGTACTTCATAAATGGCAGTGTGTGTGTGTATATATATATATACACAGTATAAAAATTGTTGTTTTTCAACAACTAGGCCTTCCTATGTTTAAGAATCCATCTGTCCCATGACGAGCTGAGCCAACGCTTTCCGCCCCGGCACGAAACCGTCACTGTCCACATTCCTCGCTGACGTTGGTTTCTGTGGTCACCGGAGCCAGCCGCGTGCGCCACCACGCCAGAGACCATGCCCTGCCCTCTGCGCTCGCGCACACAGAGCCTAACTGTCTGAGTCTGAACTCGACCCACTTTCCCAGAGACTCCCCAGCGGCCCTCAGCGCAGAAGGACCATATCGCCCCTCGTCCATCCGATGAGTGGCGCGGCCCAAGGCCTTCAGATCTCCGACAGACCAGCTAGGGAGTTTCCCTCAAATTCCATTTTCAGATGAATGAGACTTAGTTCTGTCCTCCAGGGGCTCTCTCCCCCCCCCTCTCACTGGAACTAATCTAGTGGACAATTTCATTTACAATGTGCTCTGTGGGTGCAATTTGGAACCCGCCCCGCCCCATTTGGAACAATTGCAGTTCAGTTGGCGGTGCAGAAGGAAGCAGCAGCTGGAGCTCTCCGTGTGAGTTACTCCCCTCTGCAGAATGCCTATGCAGTGCTCAGTCTTTAGCACCGGAGAGAGGAAGTTCTTCGTGATAAAGTATCGATTCCTCGCCCTCTGAGAACTGTTCTCAAGGTCGGCGACTTGTGGATTAGTGGGGGTGGAAAATTCTGGGGCTTTTCCTCCCCCCTGGGAGTGCAGAGGCCGATAGCATCCAGACCCAGCTCTGTCTTTGTGCCGAGAATGTTACAGAGAGCCTGAAGGGTGTGGCCGGTGATGTCACGGGACTGAGGGTGATGTGACTCACACACTGATGGGGGAGGGGGGGAAGGGAGAGAGAGAGGGAGGAGGAGGGGGCGGCGGCGGAGGCTGTGCTAGTGCCTTGAGGACACTGCAGGAAGAGGCAGCCCTTTTGTGCATTCGTAGCGCGTCCTCCGTGGCATTGTGCGGCCGATGGAGGCCCATTTCATTATTACAGATTCAAATTGCCAAATTGTTGAGTCCCGTAAGCCGTGTCACATTCGATTTGCGGCGTTCATTCGCGCAGTAGCATGTGGGCTGCCGCCTGGACTCCGGTGCGCTCCCGTGTCACCACTAGGGTGCGATCTTTCACCACTTTCCCAGCCACCCCATCCCTTCTCCTCCTTTTGCTTCTCCTCTGCACCCCTCCCTACACTCTGCATAGCTGTCGTATTGGGCCCATCTCCTTCTGCATGAAGCACTTTTGGTCTTTTGGTGCCTGCTTTATCGTATATT
This sequence comes from Aldrovandia affinis, assembly GCA_029706075.1. Lineage (NCBI taxonomy): Eukaryota > Metazoa > Chordata > Actinopteri > Notacanthiformes > Halosauridae > Aldrovandia > Aldrovandia affinis. The sequence goes on from JAINUG010000015.1 coordinate 330,195, forward strand.
ATTAACATCCTGCCATCCTAACGTCCTATATTTTATATATAGGATACACATAAAATAATGATTGGTTAGTTTACTCAAAGGATACACAGCTGTACAGAAACAATGCGCCTCAGTCAAACCTTGTTCAGACATTCTCCCAAAAAATGAAGAGCACAGAAAATCGATTGCAATATCGCTGTCAGTATAGTACAGCTAGCAGCAAGTGTCTGTTTAACTCGCAGCAAGCCGTATATATCCCAGTTCATGAATATTTATAACCATCTTTAAATATTTATCCAAAAAACATTTAGCCAGTGCCCGTTGCCGGGTGACTTGCAGTTATGTGATTAATGAGCTGGCAGTCTTGGTAGTGGATGGTTATTTGTTTGAATGGGTTGGCCTCTGCCTCAGTGGTGATGTCATCTGAGGGAGGGGAGGAGGCAGAGTGGGAGAGGGGGGCGTGGGGGAGTGTCCTGCGCGGTCTGAGAGGCATGAAATGGCAGCTGCCCTCCCAGATCTCCCTGTTTTTAATACCTGTCACTGGCCCGGCTCTCCCAGGGATGCAACGGGCACAGATGTCCTGAACAGCGAGACGAAAGGGGCGGGGGGGGGAATTGTAGGCCGGCACGACCAAAACGGAGCACAAATGAAAAACGCTGTTTCTAGGCAACCGGGCAGCTGCCGACTTGCTGAAGGAGGTTCTGAATTGGGCTTTGGCTGGAGGATTTTCAAAGGGCCTCGCTGCAGCACCGAGCAGACACCAAACGCCACATGTCTTGTGTGGCCTTTTGTTTCACAGCAGAACGCATTGTCACAGCCCGAATAAACCGAAGTTGTGGTGAAAAGTTGTAGGCCCAAGCAATTGGACTGTGACAGAGTGTCCTTGCAGCAGCAGTGCCGTCTTTTGTGTGCGTGTCTGAGCCCCTCAGGGTTTGGGGTCTGCTTTATCACAAACCCCCCTTAAATCTAATTCAATGCCGACAGCAGTATAGCGCACTATCTGCTGTTGTAGTCTGTGCAGAGCAACTGACTCCCATTAACACTCGGCCTGTGGGCCTCCCAAGTGCTTCTCCAGGCCAGGGCTGACGCACAGCACACTCACGCATTTACATGTGTGTGTGTGTCTGTGTCTGTGTCTGTGTCTGTCTCTGTGTCTGTCTCTCTCTCTCTCTCGTGCTCATGCTTGTGCTCGTGTGTGTGTGTGCGTGTGCACTTGCGTTTACATGCGCGTGTGTCTCTTGTCTGTGGGGGGGTAATTATGTGTGCTCATCCGGTCACACCCCTTTTTCTTTTCAGTTTCAGGGTCTGTGGGATTAACCCAGATCAGTGTGTACAGCTCTGCAGCCTAGGCTAATGACTCCCCTAGCCCTGCCCGAGGGCTACAAACAGCCAGGCCTGCATGTCTGTCTCCCAGAAGAGAAGAGGCCGGGCAAAGCCCTGTCAGACACCAGACATAGTACAGGGAATGAGTTCTCCGTTATTATTTTTTATTATTAACACTGAGCCGTGAACTGTAATAAAGGCCAGTGACAGTATGGGTCGCGCACTCGGGCAGGAGGCGTGTTATTGTCGTGAGTGGCCACGGGTTTCTTTGTTGAGATGAACAGAGCGTGCTCCTGTGCTACATAAGCCCCTGTCTGTCCGTCCCTCAGGAGACCTGTCGGAAGTGCCACGTCACGTGGAAGGACCATGTGGGCAAGACCTGCGACCAGGTGATGGAGCAGGATGAGATCCGCATCAGGATTGCCTTGTAAGTGCACCCCCCCCTTGTGAAGAGCTTTTAAGAGCTTGCTTTTATCTGACACACACACACACACCACACACACACACACGCTCACGCTCACACAGCATTTCAGTTAGCCCATGCATTATTTAGGCTTTTCTCAAAGAATAGCCTCGTGGATCATAGACATTCAAGTGGTGGGTGGGTACATTGTGCTTGCTTTCCCACATTGCATTGGCATGAAATGTAGTGTGAATTGAAGCGGACTCACCTAGCCAAGCGTTCAATTCATGAAGTTGTTGTCTGAATTGTTTCACTAGTAATCTTATCAGCTGCGGTAAGGAGTTAAAATGTGTACGGCGGTTTTGTGCTTTGTAAATAAACATCAGATACCGCACACGGTATTTAACTGAGGAGTTAAAATGTGTACGGCGGTTTTGTGCTTTGTAAATAAACATCAGATACCGCGCACGGTATTTAACTGACGATGAAATGGAGCATGAGCAGACGATCCAGCATAGAAAAGACCTTTGTCTGTATCAGGAGATTCCGGTCCGAACAGGAAGTGGGCCCGATTACCGTCTTCCTGTAACTCGGGATACAGCTGCCACAGAGGCCACAGTTCCTGTTTTCTCTGGGCTCCCGGCACCTTTTCTACTTCCTCTCAAGCGCGGGCAGGAAGGGCCCTCGGTTTGCCACGACGCCGGGCTGGGGAGCTCGGGCGAAGCGTGTCGGCTTTAGCGATGACGCAAGCATCCTGTAAAAGATCGATCTCGGCCAGGGCTCGGTGGTTAAGTGTCTTCTCTTCCACAATCGGTCAGGACTGCGGAATCACTTTCGCAAGAGACTCAAACCCCACCTTTTCAGACTCCACTACCACTGAATTCTGTACATCTAGCCAATTGTCATCACCACTGCCTACTTGCTCAACACTATGTATCCCTGCTTACTCCATTTTTTTTTTTTAAAGAGAAGAAAAAAACAATTACTAACCTTTTCCTTCCCAGTGTTACAGGTATGGTACGCAGCTGCCTGCAACGATGTCTATCGCTGTATTACTGCACTGATCTCTTGCGCCAACCATGATTGTTCCTACCATGTATTTATGCACATCTTGTAAGTCGCTCTGGATAAGAGCGTCTGCTAAATGCTTAAAATGTCAAACGTTAAAATGTTCTCCGCCGTGAGTGTTGAAAGCCTGTCTCTCCCCTTCCCCCGTGCGCGACGCTCAGCGAGGAGAAGATGACGGCGGCGCGGGTGAGGAAGTGCCACAGCTGCAGCATGGGCCTGGTCAAGTCCGAGGGCTGCAACCGGATGTCCTGCCGCTGCGGGGCCTTCATGTGCTACCTGTGCCGGCAGCCCATCAACGGGTACGACCACTTCTGCCAGCACGCCCGCACCCCCGGCGCCGAGTGCCGACACTGCAAGAAGTGCTCCCTGTGGTCCGACCCCACGGTAGGGCGCGGCCCAGCGGAGGGCGCAGGGCCTTGTGTTGTTTCACCTCCGCTTCACCCCCACTTCCCCTGGGCTGGCAGTGTTAGTGTAGTGGTTAGGGAGCTGGGCTTGTAACTCAGAGGCTGCAGGTTCAATTTGTAAGGTACTTAACCTGAATTGCTTCAGTTAAATATCCAGCTGTATAAATGGATTGTATGTAAAGAAATATAAACTGTAAGTCGCTCTGGATAAGAGTGCCTGCAAAATGCCTAAAGTGTAAATGTTCCCAGGTCTGCCTCGGTATACTGCCACTGATCGCAGACTTTGCACAGCCAATAACAACACCTGTGCATCACTGGGTTTCAACCATTCAGGCACCACAGAGCGAGCGCGTTGCTCATTTTCGCTACAAAACCAGAAAATTGTCCGTGAAGCAAACGAATACACGATGTAAGTGTATTTAGTTTAATGATGCATCAGTTGATAAACATGTCCTATCGACACTGCATTGGAGGCGCCGCGATCCTAAAGAAAAACATATTTCACCAAAAGGTTTGGTCTCTTTTTGTTTTCGCCATGTCGATTTATTGACACGAGGGAAGCGGTGGCAGGGGGGTGCATGCTGCTTTAATAGAGTCGAGTCATTTGTTCTTAAAATGTTTCATTCGTTTACGACGGGAATGTCCTGTGGTTCAATCGCTTGAATTGCCAATTTGAGACCACAGAGCCTGGACTGTATATTACTTTGTAACAAAAATGGATTTTCCTCCAGGAAAATCTGGTTTTGCCATTTCCCAGCGGATTGCTGTCCCCCTCGTTATTCGGACACTTTCTTCTGAAGATGCCATTGCCTCTTCATGTGGGCTGCTCTCCCGTATGAGCCTGGGAAACGGACTCAATTCCCCCACTTCTCATGGAAGAGGTGGAAGCGTTAAACCACAAAGCTAGATCCGCTCACACTAGTCCATCTCGTTTGGGTTCATATAATATAATATAATAATAATATACGCCATTTAGCAGACGCTTTTTTTACAAAGCGACTTGCAGTAGTGAATGCATACATTTTTCAGTATATGTGGCCCAATGGGAATCGGACCCACAACCTAAGCGTTGTCAGCGCCATGCTCTACCTACTGAGCCACACAGAACCACAGCATGACCGGTTACATGGGTCCGGTCATTTCATGCTTACCCCTGCCCTGATCTGCTGTTTCTACCGTTCAGTTGATCGCAGAAATGACTGCGTTGATGCTTCTCAACTCCTATTTATTTTCCACAAGCGCGCACACTCCTTTCCCCGTGATGCCGTGTGAGTGGAATTGGCATAACGTCAAACGCCCTGGCCGCAGTCCTGTCTCCTGGAGTGAGGCATCCTCTAATACAACGTTACTCAAATCGTGGGCCGAGCACTGCTGCTTTTCCACCCTCCCCTTTACCTGGGAGTCGGGTGTGATGACACTCTGGCCAGTCATTTGCACTAATTGTTCAGTTGCCTACTGAGAGAAAGTAAAAACCAGGACCGATTTTGGATTCGTGGGCAGATTTAGTGAGATTTCGCCAGATTCGTGTGCCAGATTTGAGCAGCCCCGCTCCAGTACGACGAGTGCTCCACTGAGCTGTGGATGTCAAAGGGCGCAGGGCACAGACATCGCTTCTCATACGCGCCGTCACCTTTTGAACTGCTCTCAAATGACCGAGGGGCCATCATGTCACATGAGAGGGCGCATTAAATACCACAGCTTTGCTGGGCTTCTGTTGTGTGTGATTACAGTTTGGTACTTTCAGTTGGATTTGCTGTGGGAGGACTGTATAATTGGCAATGTAATGACAAAATGCGGTGTTCGGTTGAAACCGAAGAAGGCCCGACCATTCGGTGACAATAACTGCCGCCTTTTTGTAACATTCAGCGCAGGAATCTGCGATCCCTTGGCCGATACACACTGCTCCTCTCTGGTTTCCATTTATTTTGGCAGGTCACCCTCTTGTGCATAGATTGATAGAGTTGGTCCAATTTTTTGAACTAGTAACACGATGGTGTAAATGCCATTTATGGGTACTTTCAGTGTTTCGCGACATGAGAGTATTGGTCATTGTTATTTTGCCAGTGTTTCCTTGAAGAAAAGTTCCATTTTAAAGATCTGTTACATTACTGTTATTTTGAAAGTGTGACCAGCCTGTTAATGGTCTGATTTTATTTAACTTTTTAATTTTTTGGTACTCACACTAAGAGAATTAGTAATGTTCAGTATGTTTAAAAACATTTTATTGCCACGAATTGGTAAGACAAATACGTGTGAAAAAACATGCTTTCAATTGTGGATTTCTTGTAAGCCCACATGCAGATGTTGTGCTGATGTGCATAATCTTGCGATGTCTGCACAAAATTTTTTGCATGTTGAGGCGTATGCGCAGCTGGCTGGACTGGAGTCCCTGGTCAGTGTGTGTGTGTGACTGTCGGTGGGCATCGATCAGCCCTCTTTGTGCCTCTGGGTCAGCCCATGACTGATTTCCCCCCACCCATCCCCTCCCCGTCTCCCCATTCTGTGTTTGTCCTGGCTTGGGTCCCATTGCCTCCCTCTCTCCATATGTTCTGTAATCTGCTCCAGGAGGACCGGGCCAGCTTTTTTGGGCGATGCTGCAATTAGCAGCCGAAAGCAGCCAGCGATCTCATAAGTCATCTGGTAGCTATTAGAATGTGTTTGCAAGCTCTGGTGTTGCAGTTTGAGGCTGAACAATGAGGGCAGAATAACGGATCCTGAACGGAACTTGCGTTGGCCGGCTCTGCCTGGAAATGGGGCATGGCTGACTTTGGCGGTGTCCTTCTACTACGACCGTATCGTTTGTATTTGTTCGTCCCATCGTTTCTTGCGAGCACACCTAAGAGCGATTGCTTTCTTAAGTTTTTAGTTGTTTTTCCCCCCTCCCTCCCTTTTCGTAGTGATACAGAATTTGATGTGATTTTATATCCATTGTTCACGTAGCCTTTGAATCACAGATGTTGGCGTTGGCGTCAAGTTGCAATTCTCCGAAAAAAGGACGTGTTTGTCGTTCTCTGTCGTTGCAGCAAGACGATGAACGTCTAATCGGGGATCTCCAGAAGGAGGCGGAGGCGGAGCTGTTAAAGAAGAACTCAGGTGAGTCGGCCCGTGTGACGCCGCGCCGTTCTGAGAAGATCCCCCCCAGCGACCGTGAAAAGCGTAGAAAGCATAGAAAAGCATCTCCTAGAAGGAGGAGCGGGCTTGTAACTCAGGCGGGTTCGATTCCCCAGATGGAGCTGTTAAAGAAACCTGAACTCAGGTATGTAAAGAAATGTCAACTGTGTAAGTGCCTAAAAACGTCAAATGTAAAATGCATGTAAATGCATAGACTGGCGCTCTGTTTCTGTTCTCACCATCCTGACCTCCTCTTCCAGGGAAAAAGAGGAAGCAGGTGGGCCCTCCGCCAGAGCCCACCCCGCCTAAGATGCCCTGCCTGGCGGGACCGGTCGAGCGGGGGCAGGGGAACCAGGCCGCCGCCGCTGCTGCTGCTGCCGCCGCCCGCCGCCCACGGCCTGCACCCGCTCCTCCTGGTGCCCCCGCAGATGATGCTGCCCCACCTCCAACACCAGCCCCTCCACGTCCGGCCCATTCCCGCCCCCTACGTCCCCCCGCCACGGGACCCCGCCATGAACTTAAATGCCCCCTTGAACCTGAACCCCCTCATTAACTTAAACCCGCCCATGAACGAGGACTACAATATACCCATGCATTTCGGGCCAGCCCTGAACTTCTACAGACCTCGCTGAAATCCTCTCTCTGCCCCCCCCCTCTGCATTCTCTGGTGTACTGTATCCCTCTTTTTTTTTTTTAAAGGAGAGAAAGAAAAAAAGTTCTGCTTTTTTTTACATTTTATCCAGCACAACCACGTGTATGGACATGTTCCCTTTGTTTTCACAACAGGAAGCTCTTTGCAAGATCAGTTACTTGGTTCCTCAGAATGCCTTCTTTTTCTGACGTCTCTGCATTTCCATCGGAGACACTGACTCGCCAAAACAGCCGTTTATTTATCATACGGTTTCAGTCCACTTGTAGGTTTTTCTACCAGTTTTCTCACTGAAGCAAGATCTGTGTGATTCCCCCCAATCGCTGGTTTCATATTTTCTGTATTGATTTTATTTTTTGGGACAACATGTGAACAATGCCAAAACTGGTACAGAATGCACACAGAGGGCATCTGCTTTATTTTCATTTCAAAGAACACCAATCCCTTATTTAGTCTGAAGCATTCAGTGCCATGCACTGCGCTGCTTCGTGTTGTGTTGAAGCGAATGACACACTAAATCCTTGCTACTCCGCTCTTGTCCTGACCCTGGATGGGAGGTCAACAGTGTCGGCAGGCCTTTGATCACTTTACTACCTGATTCAGCTAAACCGTTGAGCTGGACCCAGGCTGTCCAGGGCCCGGGCTGGATAGCTCTGCAGTAGACTGTACCCCAGCACCTTCAGTCCAGACCACTGTGTTATGAATGCCTCACCTGTCATGTCCTTTGTGGTGTGTGCGTGCGTGTGTATGTGTGTATGTGTGTGCGCGTGTGAGCGAGCCTCTCTGTGGTACTGTGCCATGTGTGTTGATTAATACGGAGGGAAAAGTATAGCTCCGCTGTGTAAACCAGTCTTCCTGCGTGTGGAGAAGTACCTCTCAGCCCCTGTAGTGTTTGTGACTAAACATCGCAGGGTGATAAAAAGCAGCCACTGGTCCAATCCAAGTGGGCCACTCCATTCATTCTAAGCACCTTAGCGGTTCAGGGGTCTTCATTCGTTTAATCCTGTGTAGAGTTGTGAGTACTTGTGAGTACAGGGAAATTGTCGCGAAGACGGAAAATGTACGCGCATTCAGGAGTCATTGCATTTTGTTTGTGTTTTGGACCCCTGCTGTTTTGTTGTCATCTCCCTCCAGGTCTTGGAATAGAAAAGAAGAGGCTTGCCCTTAAACCTGTCGAGTGCCTGCAGTCTCTTAGCCTGTCTTTGCTGTAAGAGGTGAAAAGCACAATCCATTTAAGTGTACATTCAGTAGGGAGGGGGCAGACCTTATTGGAGGAGAAAGAGCCTGTGATTGAAAATGAGTGAATGATTGTTTAATAGTTCTACTTTAAAATAATAAAGAATATATAAAAATAAAAAATGTCTGGGCAAAATCTGTCGAGTCGCAGTATGTTCAGCTCTTGTTATCCGTCAATTTGCGCTTAATATCCTTGCAATTGTGTTACTACTTTATTACAATTGTTGTTGTTGTTGTTGTTGTTATTGCATTTAAATATAATTTGATAATTGAATTTGGATCCAATCCACTTGTGCAGGTGTAGGTGCAGTGTGATATAAGCAGGGGGCCTGCATAGCTTGCCAAAGTGTTTTTGAACAGATTATCAGGTCACTCTTTACAGAGTGTGTAGAATGCCATGTGCCAGGGGACTGCTGGCCATTCACGGGATAAAAGTGGGCATATTGACATCGTTTCCCTCCTCGTCTCCTAGTGTAGACCGCCTCTGTCTAGAATCTAAACTGGTTTGGCTCGCATTCCTGTGTTGTTTTATTCAGTCCTGTGCTCAGAAGAGGGGAACGGAATTAAATTGGGCCAATGGAAATGGAGGATCCATTGATCCGAGCGGAGGAATCCCAGCCGGGGAAATTCTCTCCAGAGGCTTTGATGATTTTCCACATAATCAAATTGCAGTCACTCATTTTGTAACCATAAATGCACAATATCATTTCCCAGGAGAGCTTTGTAAATGTGTTGGTCTGAGTGTAAAATGGTACGTAGTGTGCTTTTAAGCGCACGTCGCTGTTTGCAGGGGAGAGAATGGCTGACTCAGGGCTGCTCCTGTGCTCCTCTGTCTCTGCCTGTGACGTTCGATTCTGGTCTGCCTGTGATGTCATCGGTGGGGGAGGTGCTGTGTATCAGGCCACTGGTGGAACAGGGAGGGGGAGTGCGGGGGGCTGGCAGCTCTTTGTAGTTGTCCCTGCTTGTCTCAGAGTGCTTACTACAGCACCCGGAACATAAGATACTAGGCCAGTACTATAGTCTTCAGCTTTCTGAATGCTTGAATATTCATTAAGGACTAGGATAGGTGGGTGTGCTCAATAATGAATGCCCTGGAGTAACGCGAGGAGCACAATCTTTAATCACTGCACTCATGTTTAGTCTGTCCTTCAACATTTAATGGCTACTGTTCTGGCTCCTTTTTTAAGTTATTACAGTGGGCTGTCGAGTCTCCTACGAGGTGAATACGAGGCTCCCTGTACTCTGTTGCCGTGTACACCGTTGTGTGCTCTGTGTTCTCCTGCCGTTCGGGGGGGAAAGGGGGTGCGTGCTGCACACGTCTTTTCCTCTGTGTGTTCCTGTGTGGCAGTGCCCACGTTCCCACAGAGAGCAGACTCAGCCCCAGAACAAAAGGCCAGTGCCGCTGCCTGTTGACAGGGGCCATGCGTGCCGGCTCTGCCCGCATAAAGCCCTGGCCGTCTTTTCCACTGTCAGCAGGCTCTTGAGTTACTCCTTTGTTTGGGGTTTTTTTTGGGGGGGGGGGCTGGACTGCCAGGCCACTCGCCTGCAATGAGACTAGGGTCACGGCTTTGGAGATAATTGGACAGCAGTGGCACTGCCCAGTGACCCTTCAAATATGTGTGTGTTTTCTCTAAAGGTGAAAGGGTTCCACAAGACTGACTGGGAAACATAGTGGCAACACCAGAGTTGGTCCTGGTCAGAGGAGTGGTGGCACAGGTCCAGGTTTCCGTGGCTTGGTCTGAACTGAATTTGCGGGAACAGGAGAAGTCCTCCTAGGCTAAATCACTGGCAAAGTAATTCTAGTCATGTTGCACTGTGGTCGGTTTACCTTGTAGCCTTGTACCCTGCAAATGTTATTAAGGCTAAAGGGGACAACCTTTGGCTCGCACACAAACAATATTAATGTGTTGGCTTACTGGTGTGTTTGTTTATGCGATTTTTTTTTAAATGCAAGGCTGAGTTGCATGAACATTTGCTTGAAATTGCTGGATAAATCACTGGCAAAGTAATTCTAGTCATGTTGCTCCATGGTCAGTTTACCTTGTAAAAGCAACGCTGCTTGGAATGCAAATGCTGACATGTTATCGGCACCAATTAAGCTGTTTGCTGAAGAGAATGAAGTGCAGTTATTTTAGTAGAGTCATGGTAGGATTTGAGCCTGGCTATTGACAATCTATAATGTCTGACTAAATTGAATGACTATAAAAAGACAGTTGGACATGCCCTGCTCGATCTCTCATGCATCATTATGGTTACAGTAGAAAGATTTGCTTTCCTTTGAAAATGGCGCTAGCACTATTGGAGATTGGTACTTTGCTGTTCAAAGTTCTTTGCTGAGTTAAACAATGTGTAATTAGGTGGTACAGTTGGTATCCCTGCTGGTGACTGGCCCACCCATGAACACAAGATGGAAGCAGTCTGTCTATTGATATGTTGCTGTGACCTCAGTGGCTTGCCCGCAGTCTGGCTTTTGCTTTGAGTCCCTCCTGTAACCCAATCTGGGACCATGTGCTTGTTCTTGACTAAACAGTGACCGAGACCATGGAGAGCACTGGGCATCTGTAGACAGTGCTGGGAAAGGAGTGGACAGATGCAGTGATTTTACTGCATTTTTCCTGAATGTGCTATATTTCTAAACAGTGCACTCAGTCCTCTTGGTGTGATTTTGACAATCAAAATTGTGATCTCAAAATTGGGGAACCAGTTCCTTTAGATTGAGCTGATAAAGGGACTTTCCAAAGGATGAAATGTTTCATTTAGTTATATTCAGTTTATAGTTAATGGTGACAGCGTTTTTGGTCATAGTTTATTGATGGTGATAGTTAAAAATATCTATCACCGATACCCGGTAAAAAGTCCCATTGAGATTCAGAATCTCTTTTGCAAGGGAGGCCTGACCAAAACAGTGGAAGAAATTAAACAGAGTAGCAGACAGGACAGCACATACAACCTACAACAAAACATAAACTAAAATTCATACAGGCGAGAGAGAAAATTGAGCGACAGGAGCAGGGAGGGGAGAAGAGAGAGAAAGAGGAAGCAAAATACTACAGAATAGAAAGCATCACACTACAAACATTCACAGGTTCCAATTGACCCATGTTCCATAGACCTGACATCCTCTTTGAATTCACAAAGACTTATTACGTCCTTCAGTTTTAAGTCCTTTTGCAAGGCATTCCAAACAGAGGGGGCAGTGACCATAAATGCTTTTTTCCCCTAGTTCAGTTCGAGCTTTGGGTACAGCAAGCAAACAAGTGTCTTGGGACCTCAGAATATACCGAGCTCCACAGACCTGAGTCATGTAGACACGTAGGTATGACGGAAGCATCCCCAAAATGGCCTTATAAATAAATATAAGCCAGTGACTCAGTCTGCGCATGTGAAGGGAAGTCCAACTGGCCATAGCATACAAAGTAGAATGGTGAGTCAAAAATGTACAATTTGTTACAAATCTCAGTGGCCCATGATAAAACATGTCTAATGACCTCAGACACTGGGCTGATGCATTCATATACAACAAGTCGCCATAGTCAAGTAAAGGTAAGAATGTGACAGAAACCAGCCTTTTCCTTGCCTCAAAAGAAAACCAGTGTCTGTTTTGAAATAAAAACCCAATTTCAGTCTTCGCTTTTTTTTTTTTTTTTTTTTTTTTGTTTTTTTTGTTTCTGATTTTATCCCATTTTCTCCCAATTTGGTAGCCAATTAGACCCGCTATTTTTACGTCAATCCCCCTAGTAATGTTCGCTGCCGTAGTCCTGCGACCGGTAGTGACGTAAGGCGTGACGCCGAGACGTCACTCGCCAAACCATCGACCGAACCCGGTACTTACAGGGCCACTCTTATACGCAGCGAACGTCACGTCGGCTTCCCTCCCCCCCCCCTGGGCGGACAGCCAATCGCCGCCCCTGGTGGCACTGCCGGCCAAAGCCGACACTTGGCGAGACGGGGAATTGAACCCCGGTCTCCGTGGCCAGCGTCGGACGTTGTAACCACTGGACCACGCGGGAGGCCCAGTCTTCGCTTTTTAATAAGATTGTGTGGCTTAAAAGACAGACAGTCATCAATAAGAATGCCCAAATATTAGAAACAGGAGACAACCTCAATCTGCTTGCCTTGGGATGTTATAATATGCAAAAGGCTTGATGGGGTGTTCCTAGCTCTAGAAAACAGAATCAACTTTGTTTTGTCTGCATTTAAAAAGCTTGAGCTCGGGCCTCCCGCGTGGCCCAGTGGTTATAACGTCCGACGCTGGCCACGGAGACCGGGGTTCAATTCCCCGTCTCGCCAGAGTCGGCTCTGGCCGGGAGCGCCACCAGGGGCGACGATTGGCTGTCTGCCCCAGGGAGGGGGGAGGGAAGCCGACATGAGATTCGCTGCGCATAAGAGTGGCCCTGCAGTATACCGGGTTACGGTTGATACTTGGACGAGTGCCGTCTCGGAAGAGACGTTGTGTCGCTACCGGTTGCAGGACTACGGCAGCGAACTCACATTATTGACTTAAAAATAGCAGGGTCTAATTGGATACCAAATTGGGAGAAAATGGGAGAAAAATCTGAAACAAAAATAATAAAAGAATAAAAAAAAAAAACCTTGAGCTCATACAACTGAGACTGAACAATATCAAATGCTCATTTCAAATGTTCAAGAGCCTCATTAATTGTAGGGGCCATGCAATAAATCACAGTATCATTGCATAAAAGTGGAAGTGAGCATTTGTTACATTATGACCAAGACTATTAATATAGATGGTAAATAACAGAGGACCCAGTACAGAGCCCTGGGGTACCCCCTTGGAAAGATTTAAAGGTAGCCCCATTTAATTGGACACACTGAGACCTACCTGAGAGATAGTTGTCAAATCCAACTATTTGCTCTGATAAGCCAATACTAAGAAACCTTTCCCTACTAATAGAATGGTCCAGGGTATCAAATGCCTTCGGCAAATCTATAAACAGCGCTGCACAACACTGTTTATTGTCCAGTGACTCAATAAAATCATTTAGCACCTGTGCTGTTTTCGCAAGCCAGATTGATGCATGGATAAAATGTTGTTTGAATTTAAAAACTCCTTGAGCTGATCACTTATTAAGGTTTTCAGAATCTTGGCAAGGACACGCAGTTTAGAAATAGGCCTATAGTTGTTTAAAAATTAGGGATCCTCACCTTTAGCGGATTTCCAAATTGAGGGTATTTTGTTTGCAAGGTGAGATATTTAAAAAAAGATTCGTCAGAGGTTGGGCAGTAAAATCGGCAGCTAACTTTAAAAAGTGTGGATGTAAGTTATCAGGACCTTCATGTTTACTGTGATCAAGGCATTTTAGGGCTTTATGTACAACTGCAGCAGTAAAAGGCACAAAGGAAAACTTGTCAACAGTATCCAAATTGTCAATGAGGCCACGTGTGTGTCTTCAAGCCTCGCATGTCACAGCTCGAGAGCCAAGGAGCCCAAGTGAACTTCAATTAGACTGGGCTCAAAAAGCCCTCATTATATCATTGACCACCTCCTGTCAAGCAAAAGGCCTCTAACACCAGGAAACGAGGAAATCTCCAGCAGTTTAAAGGGGAAGGAGGTGTGTTGTTACAAGTTCAGTCTGGTGTCTCATAATGGGATGGTGTGAGAGCTTCCGTATACACTTTTAAAGGGCCATTGTTGGGTTACTAAATTTGTTGGGGGTAGGGAAATCCCCATTTCCTCCTTAGGGGGTGACACTAGGGTACTTGTCTCCCATTGTTCTCTAGTTTTACTTCTATGACTTATTTTTTTAAAGATATATAGTTCATTCTTTTCGATGTGTATTTTTAAGCACAGGGACTACTACTCAACAGAGAATATAATTTCTCCCTTTTGTCCTGCTAGCATTAGAAGAAGTCTTAGTGCACTGCCTGCACATCTGTTGCCCTGTGATTGACTTCACACAGTAAGACATTCACTCACAAGTTACACAGAAGACAGCCTGAGCTTGATGGTGCTCCGTCTTGAAGCTGCTTTTGTTTTCCCACTTTTCTATGTCCTAGAATCCTCTTTCTCACATTGCGGTGTTCACAGTGAATGCCAGTGCCGACGGTGCCCGTGCAAAATTTAAAAACGAGCAGCCACAGATCACATGACATTGTCAGATCCTTTGTCATGGGGGCTCCTCTTCCTAAGGCCCTCTGTCACAGGAGCCGAGCTCATTCAACCAAAGCGTGAATCTGCTGTCCTAACTTTAATCTCTTCCTGGGGTGCAGGGGTCAACTTGTGACAGCTGCAGCAATCATTATTTACTGAAATAATTAGGAAGTTCGGGCTTATTACATCTGAAGACGCAATTAAAAAAACTTCCTGCAGTGCCTGATGGGGTAAGGTTTATACAGTGCAAAGGGTTACTGTCCACAGCATTCAGTTTGTAGTGATGTACATAAAACTATATTACTTTAATTACAGTGTGCCACTCATAGACTCTACATAACATGGCTGCCTTATACAAATGCTTGTTCAGATTAAACCAGTATTTAAAATATTTTTTATCACCAAAACCAGTTTGTCCAGTTCTAATTTTTTAATAGATACAAATGGCATTTTCCCTCTTAAAACCATTGCAACATTTGTACTCCAGTGTATGATGCAGAGAGGAATAGGACTTTTGAGAATTTGAGAGGCAGATATCAGTGTTCTCGCCTGCAAGTTATTTCCTGTGATTCTGGCGCAGCAGTGATATCCTTCTGTTTTTACAACACCAACCCCCCCCATGTTATGACTTCTGTCTGGAAACCCACAGGAAACATTGGGAGCTGCCTGATAATCAGCTTTTCAATTGAGCTTTTAAAAGCACTGCTGGTCCTCCTTTGTCCATGTAGTGATATGAACCAGTGAGTCAATGCATCTTTGTCAAAGGAACTGCACAGTGAAGTCTCTTAGTCTTTTGACCTTTTCATTTAATCAGTAGCAGTCCTTCTTGTTCACGGTTTGTTTGTCAAAATACAACAGGTTTGTAGTAAGTTGACTATAGATTTTACCTGATTTGCGTCAACATACACTATGTAACAACACAACTCACAGTTTCCTGTTACTTTTAGCATTAGCATGGTACTCAAAAAAACAAAACACTGTACAGAAATGCCAATGGTCCATGTTGAATGGACTGGGCAGATGATTATACACTATTAAGGAGCCGTTCTGTTTACATTGCCCTTCAATTCTCTTTTTAGCCACAAAGTTTGTATTTGTGCAAACATTTCAATTGGAGTTGACCATCTGCATGAAAAAGAGGAAAGAACTGGCCTTCAAGATGAATAAATAATCTAGCTTTTTTTTGCTTTTGGTATTGAGCTGGTGACTGAGGCTAGGTGGCTTTCATCTCCATGGCTTTTTATTGGGGACAGACCTTAATGGTGCACTCCCCAGGAGCACCGAATGGGCTCTGCTGCTGCAGTGGTGATCAAGGCTGGCTCCATATGCCATCCCATGGAAAAGCAAACACCATCGGAATCTAGACAAATGTACATTTAATAAATAAAGATCACGTGCACTATTTTTCCATTTCACACATTCCAAACATGGCGCGGGTAAATATAATTTTGATTGTTTTAATCCTTTGTAAACATAAAGGTTTTTTTGTTTTATTTTGTTAAATACTCTGTATATTGGAACATTTCTTAACTTCTAGGTCCAAAAACCAATGCTCTCTTGTCATTGTTTGACTGAGAAAATGGTCTTAATGATGAGGGTTTGTCAGGCTTTTTGTAGAATACGATATTGGAAACATAATTTAATGAAATTAATATCCATGTATTAAGATGGTTAAATTGCCATATCCCAGCTTGTACGTCAAAGTTATTGAGCAATTAAAATGCATGCAACATTCCAAAGCTCCAGAGAACTTCGATATGAGCGCCACCAGCTAGAAGTAGTCATGGTTTTTCCATTTACCAGACAACTCCCCTCCTAACCTACTTTTAAAATGTATGCTTTACTCCCCTCACTCCCCCACCCCCAACTCCCAACACACTCATCGCTGAGCTGTAGTTTCTATGGCAGCAGAGGTCTCAAATGTCTGAAGTGCTGAGTAAGTTTGCCCAAGGAGCTGTATTACATCCTTCCATTCGTGTACCAAAACCCCTGCTCTGTATGAATAGATGGCTTATTGGCAACACTGCCTTTTATATTTCCTAAAATAGCCACAAATTATCTCTCAGGCCACACTCTGTTGAGTTCTCAAAAAGGAATCATTGCTTTTCATGTAGTGACACAATGTAATCTTTCAGAATAGAAGTCAATTTAATGTATCACATTCTCTGTCAACATTTTTTGAAGCAACTAAGGCTTGCTGTAAAATACATTATTTAATGTTGCTAACCACATTCATTTCCATATAGAAGGTGATGAATCTTTCAAAAAACCCTCTTCTGTGGCCATGTCCAAGTAGCTGTTTTCCCATGCAACTGGTTCATCTCGTTCACTAAAATAATGACACATTTCTTGACAGCTCTCATCAACCAGCATATTCAGCTGTGCATTGCTGCCACTTTTCATCAATATAGAACCTGTGCCTTTTTCTGCCTATTGCATTGCAGAACTACTGTTTTTCTGACCTCTTTGCAGCTTGTCATTTGGAGGAGGTTAGATGCAAGATGAGTGAATATATAGGTAACGAGCGGATCCTTGGGACAATCGACCTTGCCGTTATCAGGGTAAATAAACTGAAGTGAATAAGAGGGCTAATCTGGACTCTATATCACCTCTCTCTCTCTCTCTCTCTCTCTCTCTCTCACTCTCACTCTCACTCACTCTCTCAATGAGGAGGACAAGAGGTTCATTTACCCAGAAAGGAAGGGGAAGTGTGGGGGGTGACATTATCAGGTCTGGTGAGTACGGAGAATGCAGACCCGTGTTTCTGATTTCCTGCCAGCAGCTAGGTAAGTTATTAGTCAGGATTTCTCTCCCTTGGCATAAATCAGGAGAGCTTTGACCTGCACGGGGTTAGGGTTAGGGTTAGGGTAAGGGTAGTAGTAAGCTCACTTCCTGCTGCTGATGTTGATGAAGAGGTATGCCTGCTTTTTCATTGCAATGCATATCTTCATCTGTGGTTCTATGGAACGTCAACGTGTTGCTACCTTACATTAGAGGTGTATGGAGGACACTATTTGAATGTCCAGTGTGTCCGTGCGATTGCTGTGAAAATACAAAAATGTTATACAATCTCCCTTCCCCGTTTTCATCTTTATTTAGGAGAAACAAGACCATTTCCTGTCCTGGAAATAATCCTAGCCATAATATTGTGTGAAAGGCTGCCCCTTTAGAAAAAAAAATTAAATGCCACAAAGGCTCCTTTGATGGAAAGGGCACTTGACGTCCAAAGATGAGAGCTCATGAGCAATTTCATCGGAGTAAAGCCAGCGCATTTCTGCACAATGTGTTGAGCAGATTAGGTTACAAAATAAACTTTCAGAGGCCCAAAGGTGCCTCAATGTGCTCAGCCATCAGTACCAGATGCAGCCCAAGCCAGCACGTCCTGGGCCATGTTGACTGCTTTTGTTCTGGCAGGTTTATTTACAGGGGGATTTGGAGGTTCGTCCAAAAACAGAGATTTTACCATACTAGTCTAGGTATAAATCTGTCTTTTGTGTACTCTGACCCCATGATCCTGTCATATAAACAGAACGGATAGTATGGACGCCTGTCCTTTATTAAAACGCTAGAAAGGATTTCACCTGGACCAAACCTGCGGCAGCTTTATACACTTTCAGAACTCAAGATCCCATTATTGCGGTTTATATTTTTAAATGTCCTGGGTTTGAGAGGGAACATTGGATAGATCGCTCAGCAAAGCACACTTCCTACATTCAGAATCCACAATGATAAAGACGCCAGGACAGCATGAAGTTTCATATTCAAACTTTATTTGACATTGGGTTTAAGTCATACAAATGGCACATAAGAAAAATAACCAAGATTATCAAAATAAAAATGGAAGCAGCTTCACTTTTTTCTTCAAATACACAAGTGGAATGTTCTGGGAAAGAAAAAAAATAACTACTGTAACTTAGGCTTATATACTCTGAGCAAGGCACAGCCATTATCATTCCCTTTTCCTCACTGTGATCAGAACCTACCTCCTACCAACAACCACCTTCCCATCTACAGAGCAGTTGCCCTACTGACAGAAAAGCATGTGCAAGTTCTAAAAGGACTGATCGCTTTCATTGAGCGCATGTTGTGGTGCAATTCCGTCTGATTAAGCAACTCTGTGGTTATTTACAACTCAACTGATTGTGCAGTAAAAGTAGAGAAAATAATTTTATTGAATTCCAGTTATGTGGTCACTTGCATGTGGGTGCAAGGAAGACACCGGTTTCCAGTTATTTTATGAAAGGCTCAGAGCTGTTTAGCACTGAAGTTGAATGGCACCATTACTATTATATGAACTACAGAGCAGCAAAATAGACACCAAAGGGTTTGAAGCCAGTTAGAGCCAATTTGAAGCCAGTTACTCTCCATTTGGTGGTCATTTAACAAAGTTATGCATTTAATTGCATGCTAAGGTTTACAAATAAGCGGTGTATAAGACTACATCTTTTTCTCCACTCATTGGACTTCATTTTCACCTGTAAACATGACACGGACTGAAAACCCAGTCTCAAAACAGATGGTGTTTGACTCAATGTCAGTCTTTGACCCCTGGAAGCCATCATTGTGTGGGCAGAGCCTGATGAGTTGACCTCTTTTGAAAGTATATGGGGTGATCCGTCACCTGTCCCCCCCCCGAAACAATTTCATGATAATGCCTGTGCCTCTAGAAAATTAAGTTTCATATTTGTTTCAGTAAAAAGGCTTCTACATGCCTGATAACTCTTTGAAGCTTGTGTATCACAGCTGCGATGGAGCACAGACAACCCCACAACAGAACCATAAGGGTCAAGGTGAGTCTTTTTTTTCTCTTTTTTAAAGCCTACATAAACATGTTGAACCTGCAACATCACTTCAGATCTGCAAATGTATACAAATTTCAGACCTACAACTACACGGCACATACCGGCGCAGAACACTGAAATCACTGGACGGTTGAATTGAAAGTATTTTACATTGGAAATATCTCAGGGTTTTGTTTTTTTGTTAGCTCTAGGGCTGTTACCAGCTCCATTGAGATGAGTGACTGTACGCATTCCACTTTAGCCCAGCACTCCAGAATGAATTTCCAGTTTTGGATGTTCTCCATTTGACATGATGAACGAAGCCCTTATGGCACATGAGAGAATCCAGTCAATATTACACAAGTTGGCCTTTCAACATTACTACTGACTCACTTAATCAAGGACAGCCTTGTGTACAATGTCAACTGAGGTTGAACAGTGGTTTTAACATTTTGAAGTTCTAAAATGTTGCAAAAATCAAATACCCAACAGCAAACAGAGGCTGTTAAATACGGTGTTCTCACCTGCCTTTACAATGCAAATGCAGAGCACAGGCTAGGTTGAGAATCTAACAGAATATCTCACTTTTTGTGTCTTTTCAATTATTTGTTTTATTAGAACAAATGGTCTTTCCATAAGACACGTGCTGGAATGGTCAGATTGTTCTCACTTCAACTTTATAATAAGGTCAAAAAGGCAACCTGACTGAACAAAAGACCCAAGGCCGTGGATTAGGTGAGAATTAAGACAAGATGTCTCTGAACTCAGAGAGAAAGCTTGGCAAAACGGGAATGCTTGAAAAATAGCAGTGGTCATTTTCAGACAATTCTTTCATGGACAGCTCAAAAAAAAAAAAAAATAAATCGCAATGGACGGTGAACATTTATCACCTTTTCCAAACTAAATAAAACTTGTCAGAGAATGAAATTTTACTAGTTTTACTAGGAGTTGATGCCAAACAGCCAGGGTTTTTCGGCAAACAACAGATATGAGGAGTAATTGTCGGATACTAGTTTGTGCTTTAGAGGATAATGGCAAAAAAATTATATCAATGACATATTAATCACCTGCATCGAACTCTGGCAGAGAATCAAAGCAGAAAAAAAATGCAATTTGCTGAAGTTATTTTATATCAACAGCAAATACAAAATATGGGGTGATCTCAAAACCCTGGCTTACCACAGACCCCTTTTCCCTAAGGGCCGGGAGATCACGTTTTATTATTACACATCTGATACCACGGACTGGGTGCAGGGGAGTCCTTAGAGCAAAACCAGTTTTGGCGATCCCTGGCAGGCGTGTCACATCCTCAACCATTTAAACCCCCCATGCATGCAAAACTGAGAAAATCAAAATGAAATGGAAACGAAACTAAGAAGATATAAAGCTGCAGAGCGGTAGTTTAAAGTGCTTCTAATACTCCCACATGGTGGAGTTTTCGATGGCGTCCGCGTTGGCTTTCAAGACGCCGGCGTGGTCTCCCTTCAGGTATTTGCCATCGGTGGCCTTGATGGCCACCTTGCTGTAGTCGCAGAACTCCAGCAGGAAGTCCACTGGAGTGTCACTGCTGCTGACCACTGAGGACTCATTCCCTACCATCCAGTATTTCCCAGTCGAATCTGAGGAAGGAGGTGGGAGAAGGGAGCAGTCAGGACAGACCGGGAGGAACCAGGGTCCAGGGCATTGCAAGGTCAGTTGCAGTTTTGGCAGCAGTAACGCTGGGAGCTACATCTCCAGGTGAGCAAGTAACCTTAGTAACTGGATAGAAGAAATCCAACAACTAATGATCAACTTCAAACTTGATTTAACTTAAGCCCACTGAAGGATGGATTTAGAGGGCTGCACAATGCAACGAGACACATGCCATTTAGCAGATGCAATGGTAAAGTAAGATTAGTATAGGTACACGATGGCATCATGTGGTTCACATTTTGGGCATTCTTTTGTAAACTAACGTTTTCTTCTCCACAAATGTATAGTTTCATTAAAAGAGTAAAATAAGATTTTCATGGGTCCTTTTGACAGTTTCTCTGACAGCCCCTTCCCCCTTCCCTGACCCACGCCTGCGGAGACTGACCTCTGAGGCTGTAGGCTCCATCGTGGAAGTCCAGCTGAAAGACGTCATATGAGGAGCGGTTGGAATCCAGAGTCCCAGTCATTCTCCTGCAGCCGATGAAGCCATGCTCTCCACGCAGGACAATGATTGGCCTGTTGATCAGCTTCATAAGGAACTCCTCAGTCTGACCTGGAACAGAGATGAGAAGCATTTTAAAATGTGCCACAAAATTGGGAACTTCCACTGGGAATTAAAGTTGCATTTTCTGTTTTCAGCTGTCCAAGATTGATGACAAGCAGGTCTGGGTCAAATATGTGATTTGAAATACTTTTAGTCTTAGTCAACAGTAAAATGTGTCCACATTACAGATTATAAAAATAACATGCATTTTCACCAATATTCAGAATACAGTATTCCAAGAATACAATATTCTTTCATACTATTGTATGTTTTGGTTTGTAACATTTAGTTTTTAGTTGAAATTTCTCAGGCATCTGCAGGGGTGTTTTCAAATTTGACCAGCATCTAAAGAGTTAAGGCATTTCAAATGAATATTTCCCCCATATCTGATGACAAACTAATTTCAGTAGCCAATAAGGAACAAGAGCCCTCACTGCTGAGATAATATTGGAAAGGTCATACAAAGTTACGTTTTCGGTTTCAACCTGGCATTCCCACATAATCTCAAATCATTGACCTTTAATAGAAAAATACAGAAATCTACTTGCGTCTCCATCACAAACATCCCCTTGGCAAGAGTCAATTGTTCCAACAGAAGTCTAAGGAGAATCAGCAGATTCTGGCACCAATACTCACCCGCTGATTCAACAGTGGCTGCCAGCTGCCCATTCTTTTTGGCTGCCACATATTTCCCATTGGCAGCTTTCAGGGTGATTTTCTTCTCATGCCACTCAATGTCAAAGTAACAGTTGGCAGACCTGAATAGGCAAAGAAAAGGAAATAAATTAATCTTGTGAAGAGAGATGAATATTGTATGGTCAGATGAAGGGCAATTGGGAAATTCTGAGGATTTAGCTGCGATATGACAAAGTTTCCAAACTTAAGGGAAGGTTTTGAGGATCATGGCACTTTATCCCCTGTACCGGTGCAAAAACTAAAAAACTAAAAATCCTGTCATCCTGATTTATTAACCACGGAGTATAACTATAATTGTGTGTGTGATGGGTGGACTTAATTTCCTCCATGCTACTACATGCTTCCCGTTTTGCCACTGGAACAAGGTTCAACAGAAGGCCAGATAACCTGTACTTTGAAGTAAAGCCTTTTGTCTGCTCCAGTCGGTTCACGAGAAGCAGGATCTGGCTTAACAAAATTAAGTGGCTACTTTTCAGTTCCTTGGTGAGAGAAAGGGACCTTACACACAGCAGTCCTGACTTGACCTTACAGCATCCCTGATCCATGACCTGCTCTGCCCTGCCCGGTCATTCTTCTGGCAAGCTGTGCTGCCACACCAATGACTACCACATGTGGACGTGTTGGAATGAGGGTGTGACATGGTAGTTTCGGTGAATCTATACACACTGTATGATATATCTGTGATGGCTTTCAGTGACTCGTGTGTTTTGAATCACTAATACCCTGTAATATATGCCATTTAGCAGATCCTTTTATCCAAAGTGACTTACAGTAGAGAATGCATACATTTTTCAGTATATGTGGTCCCAGTGGGAATTGAACCCACAACCTAAGCGTTGCCAACGCCATGCTCTACCTACTGAGCCACACAGAACCCTGTGGTCTTGAACAAAATCGCTGCCCGCACAGGATCAAGAAACTTTTCTTGCAGAATTTAAGTATTCAACAGATGGAGTGCAGTTACAACCAGATTACGAGACTTGGCACATAATTCTTTAGGCACACTAATGATGCAGATGCCAGAATTCCACCTACATTTAATTGTATATATTTTGCTTGACAAATGTCAATTTAAAGAGCAGCCAGATGATTCACCTTCAGCTCTTAAAATACCAATACCCCCTACACACCTGGTAGTACTTAAACTTGGAATGGTCAGTCACATTTTCACCTTCTAATGCCCCCTCGCTCAGCCTGGTGGCTTCACATTACAAGAAGACCAATCAGAGTTCAGTGTTTGCTTGGAACACAACATTATCCACAGACCAATTAAAGTTCTGGTCCTAACAACCTACTCTGTAAGCTGGTTTTATTTTCAACCGATTAAACTGTTAAATGAACACACTATGGATTTGACATCTCTTCAAAGTGATTTTTGAGGAAGGAATGCATAGTTGTAGAAACAACTGTCTGACCAATTAGAAAGGTAAAAGGTATTAACTTATTTCACTTTCATTTCAATTTATGCCTCAAACTAATTATTACAGATTATATTAAAAATAATTGATTAAGCAGTTGTTCCAATTAAGTCCCACTCAGTGGCCAAAAACATTTCACAGAGAACTTATGGCATGTAACTGTACAGAGATGCAAAACTCAGATTGGTAGTCATGGGTGTTCATGTGTGAACCTAGTCCAACTGGGACAGCAAGTACAGCTGTACTTCAGTCTTTGAAGCCTGTGGTATACATTAACTTCAAACCACAGTTTGATGTGGGTGGAAATGTGAAAGGCAAACTATTCAAAATGCGGTTTTCCTTTTGGATTCTAGGTTCTGTATAATGTACAGGAAGCACTCGCTCTCAATTGCATGAGCAGAGCAACAGCCCTAAATCCTTAAGGTAGTCACTGCTCATTTGTGTTCATCGGATTAGAGCCGGCACCGGGCAGATCCATTCGTCTTTATCCATGTTATATGGGTGTCTTAACTGAATCATTGCTTTCCCATGATAGTTTAAGGAAACTAGTTTCCTGCATCACGCCGAATTCAAACTCCGTTTTTTTTCACCACATGAAAAGCAGCGAGGATTCATACCTTGCTGTTGACTTCAAAATCCAAAGACAACTGCAAATTCTCAACTCCAGCCCACGCTGTGGTCTCCCAGGAGCCATTGTCTGTGCCAGGGGATGCATTTAATTGATCTGATCTCTCGGCAAAGCGAATGAGCATTGACACATTAAACCCAGAGGGAATGCATCCTCACTGCAATGGGCGTATGTGATGACTGAGCACACCAGGCTGGTAGACAGGGGCCGCCTGCCCCAGAGACCGAGGAGGTCTGCTGAGTGGAGTGTGTAACGCAGCGGGCTGAGTGGAGTGTGTAACGCAGTGAGATCAGCGCTGAGTGTAGTGTGTAACGCAGTGAGATCAGCGCTGAGTGGAGTGTGTAACGCAGTGAGATCAGCGCTGAGTGGAGTGTGTAACTCAGTGGGCTCAGAACTCACTTGGTGGAGGCCGTGCACTGAAGTCCTCCATTGGCAGTGAGGGTCCAGTATTTACCAGCGCAGGTCCTGAAAGCACACTTCTTTGTGTCCTTGCTCATCTCCATCTGAAAGGTCTCCTGATCACCTTCCTCATCCTGGTTAGCAGAGAGGTCCATGCCTGAAACACAAGGATAACACACCGTCAGCATACTGAAGTAGGCGTAGGCTTTTCTTTTTTCAGCGTGTCGAGATACACACTCAAATGGAAACTACGCAAATCACTGAACCAATCAGGCGAAGCAAAGATGTGAGCAGAAGTCAGATTATTTCGCTTTGCTCGACTGCTCTTGTAGTTGTGTTTGAGAAACACAACTACATCAGTTCCTATCCAGCGTCCATCTTTCAATGAATTTGTTTCCACAGCTTTGTGTGTGTGACACGACAGAGCACACGGCCCAATGCCCCATCCCACACTGGAACTGCTGACCCTTGGTGACCTCAGAGTGCCCCCTCCAGCACTCAGGCTTCACGAACTGCGACGCCACACTGAGCCCCATCTCCTTTGGAATTTTGACCTCCCACACATGCCAGGATATATAGACTATATTTACTCCATGACACAACATCCTGTTTTCAGCTTCTGAAAGGGGGATGCAGGCGGCATCCTGTGAGAAGCCTTTTTTCGGCCCAAAGCAGAGGCACACCTGTGCATCAATATCTACAGCATCAAATCATGGAACATACCAGGCTTCCCAGTTATGGCTGGGAGGTCAGTGGTGCTCAAACAATGCTACAGATTGTGCCCACATTAACGCCCATGTAAATTTTAGGCTTTCAAAGTTCTGGAATTTTTCACACAATATGCTAGATTAGTGAAGAACCCATCCAAACATGAAAATCATGTCTCTCTGTGGGTGTTTGACACAATGAGAACACAGACCAGTTGGCCAGATCTTGAACATCTGTTGACTTTTGGGGGGTTTACACTAAAGCTGCCAATGTGAATACTACAGTACTTCTCTGTATGACGGCTTCTTTATTGCAATGGAGGAATTTATTGAAAATGCATGACCCACACTTCCATCCCACAGCTAGAGTTAAACTCTCATGCTAACGCATAGGAAGAATTTGCCTGTTTGTGATTCCCAAAAGACTACAATTACAATATTGAAAAATCCCTCAGCACTACTGTAAATTCACGGCGAAACGCCAGACGGATGCCCCAGTTGAAAACTGTGAACAAAGGGAAAAATGCTACAGTGGCACTATGATGCAATGTAGACTCAAGGATTTTTTTACAATTAATATGAACTCCATGTTTGACCACTAAACAAAAGTCCAGAGATTTCTTCATTTCGTTTCCCTACGTCTAGCATCGTACGACAGTAGAGAATTATCCCCACCGACTTTAAACCTGGATAGGCCTCAACGGGAAGATCGAGTTTCCACAGAAATATGCAAGCATGAATGAAGGGGGGTGGCAGAGATGAGAAACACATGGTCCAAAATGGTTGTTTAGCAGAGAGGGCGGTCAGCGGGGGAGGATCATACAGAGGGCTTCAGACACACTAGAAAACAAATCTCGAGCAAGAGCAAGTCCCTCACCATCAAATCTGGCACCAGGACATCTAAACCTAGCCACACTGCTTAAATCACAATCCTCAAATCATCCAAGCTGTAAAACGCGTAACTAATAGCACCATGTCAAATTCACACTGAAAGTCTCCAAAAAATTAGTGGCACACTGCAGGTTTAGGTCGTTCTGGTTTATGGGTTATCAGGACGGCCTCATGTCTCCTTGCACGTCACTAGCACCACTAATAAAACAAATACACCCCCTCCCCCTCTCAGAACACTGTCATCCATCACCTCAGGCCACTTTCAGACATGCACATCTACACTGATCATCACAACCGATCCTGTGGATCTGGAATATGCACTTCAACACACAAATAAAACACTGTACGCACCAAATGGAGGCTAGTTGTACAATTTGCCTGTGAAAATGAGTCTCCCTGAACAAAAGAAGTGTGCATATTTGAAATTTTCCACCAGAATTTTTAATAAGATAACTGTGAAGGAGTCGCGTTGGAAAGTGAGCATGATGTTAGGTCAGTGTGCCATAAACAAAGTTGGTTCAACTGAGGCTATCATTTCCGTATGCACAACAAGCAACATGTGAGAGAGATTTTCCAATGATCGGAGGGCTGCATTTAAAGAAGAAAGCGTGGTGAGGAGCATAGCTATACAGTGAGTCACTTAAAACCACAGTACAATCATGGGATGCATCTTTAGACTGGCCAGCGTGCAGATGGAATGGCAATGGTGGAGTCAATCTCAAACGTACTGTATAACCACTTTTGAAAAGAAAAATCAAGAATATAGATTCTAGTAGCTTTTAATGAAAATCAAACTAAGTCGAAGTCTGTAGAAGTTACCGCATGAGTTTGAACAAAATATCACATTTTACATTTACAATTTATACTTTTGGCATTTAACAGATGCTCTTATCCAGAGACAATAAGTGCACTTAAAATGGCAATGAATACCACAGGTAGAGGAAGAGCTCAGTAAAGTTACAATGTACACATAGATATGTGCACCACAACAACTATAACATAGGTAACCGGATCTATTACTGAGTGAATATCGAAGGCAGACCTGTAGAGCACTCTCAGAAACACACTGGCTTTGACTGTGCAGTGGTATTTTTCAGCTGTCTGTATGCTGAGGTTAGTGCTCCAGAGAGGCTCCATTGTTCTGCTTGCCAAGCGGTGGAGCTGGGGCTCACGGGCAGCCTCGGTGAGCGAACACCTTTGTTCCCTTCCAACCACACAAGCACACTCCCTCATGCACAAGCCTGGCTCTATTCGCACACCGAAGAAAACATTTTTCGACAGGGACGCGAGGTCTGTGACGCACACGCCGATGCTGTGCAGTGATGAGCCCCAGCCCCCTCCAGTGTCTCAGCAGACACGTGGTGCTCAGAGACCAGCAGCAATTTTTCATTAAAAAAAAATACAGGAAATCAAGTCCCCCGAATTTGGCAGTACACCAAAGGTGTATGAATTAACATGGGGTGGGATGGGAGCAGTCAGTGATTCTACGGCATGAGCAGAATGCCATAAAGATGCTCTTCTGAAGCACAAGACGCCCAGCTCATCTCAAATTCACATTGCTCTTTAAGGGGAGCACAGCAAGGTCCACAAAACCCTTCACAGTGGAGCCTTTGACATAAACAAATAAAGAGCTCATTGAGAAACAAAGACGGTACATAGGAGGCGAGTCCCCATCTTGGCCTGTTGTGCAGAGACCACGTGCGGCCACCTTGCTCTTGGCATCCAATCAACGGTCTGGGATGAATAGTCACATCCTGCATACTGAGCATGTGTGAAACGGCACTGAACTTGTCCATCACCATCCTGAATGAAAAACATGATTTTTGCAAACAAACTAATAGGACTTTGTATCTTGTGTGGCCCATTAACATGAAATATTATCCATAGACCATATTGCTTCACTTCCTGATGTTGGACATTTGAAAATGTTTTTGTGTAGAATAACTCATCAAAATGGATTTATATTTTTTTAATTCCTGTGGAACGGTTTATGAATGACCATCTCGTTACTCCCCTCCCCCAAAGTGTCAGAAGTGTGTGTAATTTCTGGCACATAAAATGTTACTTGGTGTTGTCTTGTAGAATATGAACTATGGCATACAATTTATTAGATTGGTCATCTGCTTTATGACAAATTACCACTGCTGCACTGCAAACCTGAACTTCCATCTACTGTCATAATAATCATGCTTACAGAAGAATTTATACAAGTTTAGCTTTTTTGTCAATGCCACAATGGACTGTGAATAATTGCATCTAGTCTATACTGATATGTACAGAAAGATACTTTGGACATGTAGCACTTTGTAACAAATTCTTAATAGTTTGATTAAAAAGGTATCCCCAATTCTCAAAATCTGGGACAGATATATTGCAAATTCATTTTTAATAGATTTTTCAAATGATTGTTTATGGCTCCCGTTCATTCCATTCTTGCTATTACAATCAAATGGTTATGGAAGTGTATTCCCTTGGGGCTAGTGTTAAATGTTAAACAACTAAATAATTCAAAGAAACTTCTAAAAATGTCACAGCTATATGGCCCAGGCAGCCATGCATGCAATGCACATTCACGTAGATCTTCATGCTTTGTCTGCATAGTTCCTTTTCATAGCAATGAGTTAATCATTCGTCACTATAAAAAAAAGTTCCAGTTTACTGTTCATACATCTCCCCAGAATTAACCCTAGAGAACACAAACGCACAGTTTGCAAGACTTTCAGTAGCCTATATTGCGTACCAAGGAAAACAAGTCAAATAAAAGCAAAAACGATTTAATGAATGCAACATGACTGCTTTAGTTTAATACGTTTTAAAGCAATGTATGCTTCAAAAGTCAATCGGAACAGGGAACAAAAAAGCTTTTGGAGAGGAATGAAAAGTTCATTTGTATCATATTACTGAAGGGGGAGGGGTGTCATTCAAAACTCAATATGCATAAAACGCTAAACTATGCAAAAAAACCTTAGGCCGCATTTGGTTTATGATTTCCTTTGGAATGACGGGGGGGGGGATATCACATTTCTGTATGTTTTAATTACATTCATTAGCCGAGTTAACACCGGCGTCGCTTTCGTGCTTGTGAAAGTCTTGAATTAACATTTTCAAATCAATACAACGTTTGAACTGTTTAGAGGATGTACACCGTGTTGTTTTAACGCTATACCTTAAATTGTCAACTTCTTTCTTTGTCATTTGTGTAATATCACAGCATTTTCACTCTTCGCCTGCCTGGAAATTAAGGATTGATTTACCTTGTCTGGTGGACACGTTTCGGTCGTTACCGGCGGTGAGCACCACCTGAGGATGGCTCTGCTCCAGCACAAAAAGCTCGTCTTTTCCAACCTTGGAACTCTTGCCAGACTTCATGGTTCCACTCGGGCCAGAGGGGGCCAGGTATTTCCCTCCACAGTCCCTGAATGCCACCTTTCCCGACCTGAACTCCAAGGTGTAGCCGGTGGTTTTGTCCGGCTTAGCGGCCAGCGTACCATCATTTTGGAGGAACCGGTTGTCTGAGGTTTGGAGGTGGTACCTCTGTTCTTGAAAAACCAAAGTGATCAAGGAGTCGACGCCCCAGGGTACATCCCTGTCAATGGCGATCTCGTCTTGCTTCGAGCTTAGATGCGCGTACCTTTTTCTAGTGACGCTGAATATGTTGACTTGTGGGTGCATAGCAATGTGGACGCTCCATTTCTCCGCCACAGAGATGGTTTGGGCAAAACACGTGATTCTGTCCTCTGTACCGCCAAGATAGCGCTTGTGAGGCTCAGACTGCAGAGACCAGCGCCCATCGTCATGTGCGATAATAACGAACCTACAGTCCACACTGGGGCTCTCGCTGTCACCTGTGATGTTTCCATCCTTGTCAGTTGCAATATACCTGCCCAGGTGACTCTTCAAGAAGACCCTGTTGGAGTCATCTCCGTCCTGCTCTAGGGTCCAGATCTGTTTTTTCTTCATGCTGGTGGCAGAGGCATTTATTTTAAACCCAAATGCTTCAGCAGTAAGATATTTATTTCCACAATTGATGAGCCCAAATTGGATTTTGAGCATGTCGCTGGTCCCGTTCGCCGTCATTGTTGTTTCTGGTTCGGAGAGAGGTGATGCTGTTAGTCTTGCTTCGTTGGTGTTTTTCTGTAGGTTAGTGATCTTTTTTTATAATAGGGGTGTGATGCTTGGATTGTTTCTTTGTGTGGAGCGCGGACCGTTCTGAACTGCAGCCTCAGACAGCCTGATTCCCAAGTCACAGCTGCAGCTTTTATACAGATGGGTGATGTCAGTCTGGCTGCCCCGCCTCCGATTGAAACAGGAGTTTTGAGAGAACTGCAGCAAAAAATCACCGATTATGTGCAGACTAAACGTTATCAACATTTTGCGCAGTCGACATTGTTTTGGACAAACAACTGCACCGGGGGCAGGTAAATGCAAATCAAGAGTGCTCTCGAAAAAAGGTTGCGGCTGCTGCTCATTTTAACATTCGGGAATGGCGTATGCAGATAGAAGGAAGGCACTGCCGTCAAGTTATAGAACTGAATTTGACTAAAGCATTTACATTCCCCGAATGTAAAAAATTATCAGCAGCCGCAACCGCACACTTGATTTGCATTTACCTGCCCCTGGTGCAGTTCTTTGCTTTTAATGTTGTATTAATGTTGTCTGGTATTATCAAATGTTAGTTCTGTAAAATGCATACACATTAGGTGGAATAGTACATGTATTAATGTTGCATGTGATAGGTGCGTTTTTACAAAATGTTTAAACGTAAGAGAACGTGTCATTTTCTGTTATGTCTTGTATTTTAATGAAAGCTATGTCTCTACAGCAACCCACGCTAATTAAAGAACACACAGCTAAACTAGAAACAAAATGGAGAGAATCAATGAATGGGAATTTTGTCGTCAGGCTGCTTTATCAATGCCTTACCTTACCAGTGCCTATCAACAAATGCTGGAAGAATTTGTATTTACAAATAATTTGTAAAGGCTCCTTATACTAGCAACCTTGAGTTGTAAAGTGAGAAAATGTGCAAAAGAGACTACCATGCTGATTAAGTTAGGAATGGAACTCATCAAAGTATGCCATTTTGTAAAGGTAAAAATAAGCCAGCATCATCATTATCATGTAAGAGTACACCAGGTATACTGTCTCAAACATTCCCAAGCTGCCAGATACATGCCTATGAACACAGACGCAATGAAGTTGCAGGTATCAGTGCTGACTGGGTGGGAATTTATACTAGTGTTACGATGACACTGGATCTGGACTTCAACAGTAGACTCACAACTGATGAAAGTTCCAGGATGATAGTGTCACATGACCTCTGTTAGATTCCTTTCCTTCAAGTTAGTTTGTTCTCTCAGTCCTCCAGCAAGCATGTCTCCTTTAGTACATATGCCATCGTTACCTTGTTAATTAGCCTACTGAATTTATTACAGCCCCCTTACCTATGCAAGAATAAATGTTGAAAGCACCTACTTCATTTAAAAAATATATATTTAAGCTTCAGTAAAATTGCTTTGCGGTCTTCAGAAGGTTTTTAAATAGCTCTGGTTTTGTCTGAAACCATGGCTTCAGCTTGACTAATTGTTAACAAGTAAATGGACAGTGGCATGTTGTTCCCATCAGTTATACCTCTGTGTCAGTCCAATGGAAATTTCAAGATATCTATGGATGATTTTAAATGATTCTGATGAAAACCCATGATTCTGTTCAGGTTTTTGCCCATATACTAAATTCACTTTTTTTTGTACATCAAAGCTGTAACTTGAATCCTGTGACATAATATGGCTTCTTGACAGAGCTGATTGAGAGGGGCTGGTTTTTGACAGTGAGTGAGTGTATGCGCATGCGCTCATGCATGTGTGTATATGTGCATGAGCGTGTGTTGGGGGGTGTAGCATCCCAATAGCCTCTCACAGTTTATTATAATTCAACCCCCCTCTTTCTGCGAGGGGCTATCTCCCATTCCAGATGGTTAGCTCCATTGTTGCCAATGAAAGAAGTCCATTTGTTTGCCGAATAAAAGGCGCCTCTCATACCAATGCTTTTTAAATGTCATTAGTGGAAGCAGACACCCACCATTTATTAATAATGAAAAATGTTTGCCTTCAGAAACAACAGAATTAAGGGCCAAAATAATTTGCTTCAGATTTGTACAGATTTTGATATTTGCTCAAGAAATTCATTGGATTTGTTTTGTTTGTTCCCATATAGCAATAATATGGATTATATCACAAACAGTTGATTATGTTTGTAAATTAAAATTGCAATTTAAGTCTTGACTAAATTGTTTTTGTGCCGACGCCACATACAGGCTCGATTTTGAAGGAGTCAGTTGTTATCTCTATACACACCTCGAAACTGTTGAGGTTGCCATGGAAACAGCACTCCAATCTTTTGCACATAAAAGCATGCAGTCTATCATAGCAATCTAAGTGCTCTAATGAAAAGGAGGGACCCAATTATGTCAACAGTCTTTCATCTGTGTATATCACCAGGTTTCTTTACCATGTGGAGGCCACCACTAATTATCATAGAAGATCCCATTTCAACAGCACCAAGTTATTGGTTTTTGTAATGCTACTGTTTTTTTAAAATCTATTTTTATATCTGTTTCTTTTGCTGTAAGGCCTGAGTCTCAGTATTTCCTAGTCATGCTTATGTTTTTGTATATGGCATGATGTTTTGAGGAAAATGGTAGTGTCATTTTGAATATGTGAAAACAGGACAGGAGTTATCAGTGGGGCCTCAGAGTAATTGTATTGAAATGTAAAGCACATGTAAAGCTGGTCTGCAGAGAAAATAAATGAGCTTGTTCTTGTGTATCTTCGTGCTAATGCCCATGCAAATGGACAGAAATTAGCCTTAAAACAGCTACAGGTCTGTAACTGTGATTGTGATATTTTATACTCAGATATAGTTGAATCACACATTTTTATAATCCAGGAATTTAATAAGGCTTTCCTTATTTTATTCTTAAACAACATGTTTCATTGATATCAGGTCTACTGAACTTACAATGTTGTGCACAAATCTGAAAATCTGTTTGCCGAAAGTTGAGGACAAAGTGATTTGTTGTTAATTTTTAATAGAGGCCTCAGTCTACCCATGAGCCTCTGTAGTGGGGAGGGGGAGTGGATTTGTGAGAAAGAAGCCTTGGTCTGCCTTGACCAGGTCGACAAGTCCCAGAGAGAACAGCATCACTGTCCAAGGCACTGTGTCTCACTGAGGTGAGGGATGTGGTGTCATGCCACATGCATAAAAATAGTGCTGCAGTGCAACACTGCGTCACGGTGGATTTTTATGCTGGCTGAACAAATGTAGGGCCCGCGCCTGGGGAAGCACACACCTCACAGCCATTTGCATGGAGGGCCTGTCCTGAATTGTAACAAAGTCAATGCTCCCCTCTACCCACACTGAAGGTGATTTGCTCTGTCAGGACCCACTACCTGCACTGTAGCACAGTATATCTGTCTGCAGCAGAGAGGGCAAGGAGGGAGAGAAGCTAAGTGATATTGACTGTACGTAACTCTTTATATTGCAAAATAGCACCTGCTTTAGTGCCTGACGAAGGGGTGGACACCACACAGGCCTGTGCAGGATGTGGAGAGGGTGTCCATGTGGCATGCACTGCAGACTCTTTCCTCTCAAACACCCACAGCATCCTGCCTCCACCCAAGGCCATTTCCTAGGTCAGAGGCCCTTCCTCTTCACCTCAGTGAGTGTCTTGCTTTACCAAAAGGCTTTCTTATGTGACGTCAAAATAGTTTGAGGCTATAGAATGATTTAAAGGCATTATTGGTATTTTGCAGACTTTCATCTAGAGGGTCTTACTAAGTGGAAAACAGTTTTACCGTTAGGAATACGAAAGTACTGTAGTTCAGCGGTCAGAAGCACGGTCAGAGAATTAGGGTTGCAGTAGCCAAGGTGCAGTCTGAAGAGTTAGGTCTTCAGTCTGTGTTGGAAGATGGCTAGTTTCTCTGCTCTCTTCTTTTTATTTAACCTTTATATAACCAGGAAGTCTTTTTGAGATTGAAATCTCTTTTGCAAGAGAGACCTGGCCAGGGTAGCAGCAGTAGGCCTACACAATAGTTGTAGACAATACAACAATCAACAATACATACAGCAACACACATAGACAGCTATTTCAGGGTGAAGGAACATGGCATCTCAAAAACATTTACATTACTCTGTCACAGTATCTTGTATAAGACTTTTAAAATCACCCAGAGGTATGAGATCAAGGTCATTCAGCTCTTTCTGTAGATTAGCATTAGCGGCAGTGTTAGCATAATGGTTAAGGAACTGGGCTTGTAACTCAGAGGTTGCAGGTTTGATCCCCAGGTGGGGACACTGCCGTTGTACCCTTGAGCAAGGTACTTCACCTGAATTGCTTCAGTAAAATATCCAGCTGTATAAATGGATTGTGTGTAAAGAAATGTAAACTGTGTAATTCGCTCTGGATAAGAGCGTCTTCTAAATGCCTAAAATGTCAAATGTATTATTCCATGCCCATTCCATGGTGCATAATAGGAAAAAGCTGTTTTTCCCAGTTATATAAGAGCCATGGGAACTTTAAAGAGCAAGCATTTCTGGGAGCGTAGCCTGAATTTAAGTGCAGCAGGGACCAAAGGTAGAAGGGTAGTGTACCTAGTATCGCTTTATAAATAAAAACATACAAGTGTTGCAGTCTGTAGCCAGTGATGTCCAGCCCACCAATTGGTAGAGTGGTGAGTTAAAGACTTTGCATTTGTAATAAAATGTAGGGATGCATGATACACTGAATTAAGGTTATGTAAAACAGTGGAAGCTGTATGCATTAAAAAAAAGTAGCTTGGAAGTTTTTTCTTGGCATTAAAAGAAAAGCAAGATTTGTTCCTGGAATAAAGGCCAAGCTTTAATTTAAGCTTCCTGACTAAATTGCCAATGTGTACTTTAAAAGAGAGCTTGTCATCTAACCAAATTCCCAATCTACCCTTTCAATAGATTTGCCCTCGGATGTTAAAATGCTGTGCTCATCAAGTGGCTGAGAACTAGTTTTTGTAAAAATCATGAACTTTGTTTTCTGAGCATTTAAAGCGTTAAAGTCGCACAGAGCAGCCTGTATGGACTGAAATGCCGCCTGAAGCTCTTAAACAGATCTACAGTGGAAGCCTGCATGTAGGCAACAGTGTCATCCGCATAGAGATGTATTTTTGCCTGAGTGGCCTTACCCAAATCATTCATAAAGATGGAAAATAGAATAGGTCCCAAAATAGAGCCTTGGGGGACACCTTTAGTAATCTCCAGAAACCCAGATTTGTGGCCCTCTGCATAGACACATTGTGTTCAATCTACCAGATAATTTCTGAACCATTCAACAGTCTTAAAACTAAATCCAATATTCATGAGTCTGTTTAGCAGCAATTCGTGGTCAACTGAGTCAAATGCCTTCGGTCAGCACAATCCTGTTCCTCACCACTGGGTGGCCAGAACATATAGGAGACGTGATCGGGTAGTGCAGGCATGCAGGTCGGTCGGATGCCCAGAGGTTGCGGAATGTTGTCTGGCTGGTGTTTATAGTCTGATGATCTTTTGAAGATACAAGGGAGCGGTCCCTTTAGCTGCCCGATAGGATAGCACTAAGGTTTCAAATTTGATATGAGCCAATATGGGAAGTGCCAGTGGAGGGAAGTGAGAAGGGGGATGAGTCTGGTGTTGGGATAGCTCTATGCATTTTATGATTCTGTCCAGGCAAACAGCATGTGGCTTAGCCTAACCTAAATCTCCATCTTAGGTCTCTCTGCTTTCTAAACGACACACACTGATTGACCTAATACCCATAAACCAATTTGGGCTTCCTTGGTGTCCGACAGGCTTTATTTCTCCTTGAATGAACACCAG
This sequence comes from Aldrovandia affinis, assembly GCA_029706075.1. Classification (NCBI taxonomy): domain Eukaryota; kingdom Metazoa; phylum Chordata; class Actinopteri; order Notacanthiformes; family Halosauridae; genus Aldrovandia; species Aldrovandia affinis. The sequence continues at coordinate 366,118 of JAINUG010000015.1, forward strand.
GGCACTTAGGTAGCCTATGTGTTTTTGGCACTAGCTTGGTGCACATGACCCAGAGAGTAAAGATATAATTTTCTTCCATTTTATCTCTTTCGTAATTGTTACATGTCATATTTATGTCTAGGACTTAATGTTTGTTAAGGTAGACTGTAGACTTGACATTGAATATTTTTTCTGTGTCTTAATGTTATAACTTAATAAACCATCTCTTAATTTTAATTGAATTGTATTTTGACAAAGGTAGGTCCACCAGATTGGTCTGCCTATCAAATAATTAATCAATTTAATTGATTGGCATCCAGTGAAATTATTATTAAATTAAATTAAATACATATATTTTATTTGTAGGACAAGTGAGGGGTTTTAACACATAATAACACCTGCGTTCAGTATTCCGAGCGCTTATACAAGCTATTAGCCTTATTTGACTATTAAGCCTACTGGATTCATGACATTTTTATTTCTGGATTCACATTTGTATTAAAGTCTCACTGGCCCAACACTAGGGAGGTTGTTGATCAGGTGAGGAATAGCAGAATTATAGATTAGCTATAAAGGCAAAGGTAGGGAGACCAGTAAGGAGAGAGTTACAGTAGTCAAGGTGGAAGATAACCAAAGTAGGTGGTGAGGATTGTCTGGATGTTGTACAGGAAGAATATGTACACCCAACTTACTGCTGCAATATTCTCAGAGTGATACAGTTTGTTTTCCGGAACCACTCCAAAGTTCCTTGACTGGGAAGTACAATGTCTCAGTCTTGGTGAGGTAGCGCTTTAGGCGATGGTTTGCCATCTAGCTTGCGATGACTTTCAGGCAAGATGTGCTTTCAGGCTGAGATGCAGGCTGGGACCTGTGTATCAGAGGTAGAGTAAAAGTTGAGTGTCATCAGTTTAACAGTGGTAAGACAAGCTATGGGCAGAGATGACAGAACCAAGAGACTTGGTGTAAAAGAGAGAAGAGTAGAGGACCAAGGAAAGAACCATGGGGGACACCTGTAGAGAGATAGATTCTGCACCACCTCATGAAACCTACCTTATTTTGGTAGGAAGCTATTCAGTTGTGGTCTGTGCCACAGATCCCGAAGGCCATCAGGGAAGACAGCAGGATATGGTGGTTAACCATATAAAAGGCTGCAGAGAGGTCGAGGAGATTCAAAACCGAGGAGAGGAAGGCTGGCTTTGCAGGGTGGAATTTGACTGACTGCGATTGTTGAGACAACCCCCCCTTTAGTGGCAACCTGACAGTAATTTGGATTGACAATGGTCAATACTAGTTAACACTAGTCTTTACTTACTTGATATTGATGTTTGTTTACAGTCTTGTATGTATTCATGTCACATGCTTCATCATGCCATGTACAAAATATTTATGTGAATTGGCATAATAGAAATAATGAGACCTGTACAATTTATACTGAGTATATATCACAAGATTTACCAGACAGATTGAATTAGTGCTGGCTTAATTGTGTCTTATATTACTACAATTGTGCTTGCAGGGAGGAGTATATCACTTTCAGGTCATGTACCATACTGTCAGTGATAGGCACAGGACATAGCAAGGTGATACAGGAAAGAAAAGGCCAGGTTTAACACGCATGGTCAACTTTTCCCTGGGTGGTATGTCCAGCTAAAGCACTAGTCCTTGGTACAGTGCCCTATGATCCAGAATTGAATCTTGACCATGCCAGTGCCAACTGTGGCCTGGATTCCCACAGGGCCCTGCATAATTACCCATGGTATCACCCAGGGAGGGAGGCTTTAAGTTGACAAGGATTTCCCCACCTCTAGTCACTGGTGGAGTGCAGAGTGAACAAGAGGGGCGGCTGCCTTAATGCAGTTTGAATAACCTGTGCTTGTCTGCACTCTCCCGAATTGAGTGACAACATTGAGATGATCGGCGTTCCAAATTGGGAGAAAAATAAAATGCATAAGGGCTAAAAGGTTGGTAAAAATTAAAACATGTATGTATTCCTAATACAGTCTGGGCAGGTTGAGCTCACATTGGCAAGGCCTTGGGCCCCTCATAATCTCATTATATTCTTTGTACATACAAATAAGCAGTGCTAAGTTCAGGAAAGATGATATTGGCTTTGGATCATAAGGGATTGTGTGTAATCAACATGTTATGAATGATAACAAGTAAGTAGTAGTGATTTCAGCATGCTTTGGACTCAGTGGGCTTAACTGTTAACATGTGAATCTGAAAGATTTCTGTTCACATAGCAGATTTGGTTGAACCAGACTGGAGACACTTGTAAATCTGTAAATCTGTCTCAGGCTCTCTGACCTGAAAAGAAATACATTTCTTTAAATAAAAACAGGTTTGTGCTACATTCCTCTCTTCCTGAAGCAGCATTGTGTATATTTAATGAGATCCCTGCCTTAAACACTTTCTCACAGTAGTATAACTACTGTGTAGTAGTAGAACTAGGAGTAGAACTGACAGGCCTTTGTCATCTGTGGGCATGACTAACCTACATTCACACATCTTTGTAGGTCATGAACTGTTCACCAAGGTCACCCTCCACAGTAATATGTTGAATCAGCACACATACAAAAATATATATTGTGGCAGCCGCCCGGAGGCATGGAGAGGAGTGATTGTTGAGGGGCGTTACATCGTAGCCCGCTGGCTCCACCCCCACACCTTAATGGGAAATCTGGGGCTGTCTGCACATGCACCTGATGCACAGTGGGTCCTACATCGGGGTGAAGTACTGGAAGGGAAAAGTGCAGAGGAATACTGAGGAAAGAGAAAGTTGTGTTTTGGATTGATTAGTGTATTGATTGGATTGCCTGGAGAACCCCATTTGTGTACCGATTTTGGACTGTTTTGAGGACCTGCTTTGGATAACGACATTGAATTTTGGACAAAGACAATGAGAGTTGATTACGGACTGCCTGTGTCATTTCCCTTTGTTTTCTATTTACTGTTGTATGTTGATTTTATTATTGTTCTTTGGCTGAGTTGCAACCCAACACCCCTGATCCTGCCACAATATATATAAGTTGTGCTCAAAATATGTTGCACAAATTTGTTCATGGCCAGTGCCTTCATCCTTCCAACTGTTAACTGGGTCAATATATACTATCTATATTGTGAAAGAGTTCTGTGGGTGAAATGATAAAGACAATGCTTTTATTTATAAGAGTATAGAATTTTTTAGAATGATATAGTGGCACAGTATTCTCAGCTACTTGACACCTTGGTCCAACTGTAAAGCCGTTTTTAGATTTTTAAATAAAGGCTAAACTTGTGCCTATTTTTAACTGGGTCAGCTGAAAGCATTTTTGTTGAACAAAAGGATAAGGACTGAAAGTGGAACAGCACTGTAGTTGAAAGGGGTGTGACTTTGTAAATCTGTTTTTGAGAGACTGATGAGTTGTGTTGCTGTGATCTCCAGCTACACGTGCTGATTTCCAGCTAAGTGGTAAACATTCAATCTATTCACAAACTTAGATGAAGCACGTCTGCAGTCTGACGTTCAAGGCCAGGCTTTACAGTACAGCCATTTTATATGTGCTTTTAAATATAGTCAACCCCTCAAGGCACACATGCAAACTTTACCATGTGGCTTTTATTAGGACATTCCGTTATAGAACAGTACTTTACGGAACTACAACTAAACAGATATTTAAATATACTTGAATATTAGATTACATTAAAAAGCTATTCCCAAATTACCACATTTGCTGCCTTCATGTTCCTTCATAAATAATAAAGTGAGGTTTGATTAATTATCCAGTGTAGTTACAAATTGTTTACGGTGTGCATTGTTTTAAACCTGGATTTATAGTTTATTTTGTTATTCCGAGGTAAGTCCTCTGCAAAGCTCCTGATCTTGAGAAGCAGGCAGTGTTGAATGTACTACTTTGGGGTCTTTCACTTCACAATGAAACTCCCTGTTGCCCTTTCTTCCGGGCCTGCTAATGGTTGCTTAGCTAATGGCTGTTCCAGATGCCAGGTGAGGGCAGACAAAGTTGGGCTTTGTGTTTAATGGGGCAGAAGGCTTGGCAGGAGTTGAAGGGACTGTGACGGTGGTGCACAGACATGACTTCGCTTCCAAACTTTCGTAATTTCAGCAGCTTTCCTCTCTTCTGTGATAACAACACTGTGGAAAGATACATTGGTTTGTTTGTGATGGGATAGTGAATTTTGGTGAAGTTGTAAGAGGCACTGCTGCAGGAAAAGAGAGCCCAAATTATTCCTGGAGCCTAGGAATGTTCCAGGAAGGAGGGGGGCATGTGGAGAACTGGGGAACGCATACGTGTCTCCTCTTATTGCATTACAAGAGCGGCCCTTTTCCAGGGCCTCCTCTCCTTAACAATAGCCATGCCTGAAATCACAGGGGAGCCCTAGTGATGGAAACAGCCCCTGTATTCCAGAGGGGTGAAAGGTCATAGGTTTGTTTTTGCTGAGTCCGCATTTGTCAGAGCACCCTCTTATCTACCCTCCAGCCATCGTCATGCCAACAGGGAAACAATTTGCTCCTTGTTGGCCAAAATCAACAGACATAAGATCCTGAAATGACCTTCTCTTAGATTTGAGGGGGGAGGGGAGGGTGTTGTGAAGTCTAATGCATAAGTCTGATATTAATCATCTCTCATTCAGTCATCATATAATAAAACCTACAGTACTTGTAGGTTGCTCCAGAGTGGCATATCCAGCTGAGGCACTTTTTCTTAGTGCAGTGGTGCACCCGATATTTTGTCCTGTGGGAAAATGCATAATTTGACATAGCATCAGATAGTCAGGGTAGTCTGGGTGGGTCTCAGATGGTAGTATCCCCCACCTCATTGTTTAATAGCAACTCCTCCATTAAATTCGGTGTCTGCAATCAACCTGCACAAGAAGGACATTGCAATGATGGGCCTTAGAATCAAACTACTGGCAACTTGCATTTACACATTTAGCATAGACATGAGCCATCAGAGGATAAGGAGTGTTTGCTTAACAACTGAGTTATAGCTTGGGTGGAAATGCACCCAAGATGAAAAAATTTGGTTAGTGATGTTTTTCACCCTGCACCACCTGCCACCACCTGACCTTCTCCACAGATTAGACCGACCAGATGCTCAGCTCTATTCTTAGCATTGAAAGTTCTGCCTTCCCATACCGTTTAAGCCAAAACATTGCAATTTGATTCGTCTTGTGAATATTCGTGAAGGGGCATGGGCAAGGACAATATTGTGGCAATCGATGTTCTGCGCTGTAATATGGCCCTGAAACCTTCTATTACCAACCGGAAACTCCTTTCGTCAAGAAGAAGAAAAGACAGAATGAATACAAGAGCTGCTGAACATCTAGTTAATCTATAGAATCTGTGCTTTCTCCCTGATACACAATATTCTATCTTTGTTTAAGGTCTGTTACTAATTACTAAAAGATTACTTAATCTAACAGACTAATAAGGTAGAATAATAGGGAAGAAATGCATTAGTACTTTGGGACCAACCTATAGGCCTGCCCCAAAATCATTTGCATGATGTGATTCGGGTATGGACATACTGGGCTCTCAGGAACAAATTGTTGCTGGCGGACTTCTGGGAGCCGTGCTCTGGCTGGTGACTGCGATCTGCACGGCCATGGTAGGTGCTGGAGCGGGCCTGTGGAAATGCACAGTGCCGGCTAGGAGCTGTGGTGTGCACGGGGCAGGCAGATATAGGTCAGGCTGAAAGGCGGGAAGCAGTGAAGCATGACTCTGCAGCGTCAGGGGAGCTCTCACTGCAGCACTCACATGAGCCCGGCCTTTCCAGACACATATCCTACCGATCCACAATTTACAGTCCCATGCTGCTTAGTAGGCCAGCAGTGCATTAACTATGATCTCATAAACTATGTTTCCTCCTTAATGCTCGGTCTCCACGAGTATGTGTTTCGTGATGTTGCTAAGTAGAAATATAGTATCACTGGCAAAAGCAGTCCTTTTCCCCCGTAGAATTTGGTGAACAGTGTGTGTGATTCAAAGGGAGAATTTCATATTCAAGAATTTGGGTTGTAGCAAATCAGCATGGATATACAGTAGGTCCGTAGATTGATACAAAATTCTGGACCCGTTAAAGAAGCATATAATTAGGGAGTAGGTTTGTGCCATTCTTAACACCCTTAATAGCCCTTTGTGGTGTGCAGCACGCATGTTATCTTTCTAAGATTATAGGAAGGTTGATGTATTCATTTACGTAATGGCACCTCATTTTTTTTAACTTCTTATCAGTTGGTAAGTTATTTTAAAAACCTTTAGCGTAGGGCATGAGTGATTTGTGCGGTGTGTTTGAGATTACTGTGTCATGAGGTCAATTAAGTGCTGCCTTAGCATGACAGAGAGAAAATGGACCCTGGGTGTTTGTGGGAAAAACTGCTCGGAACGCTGGTCAATCTCTCCGCAATTGAAACCAGGAGCCACATCTTCATTAATATTTAGCCTACTTTCTGGATTGTCGGGCAGCTCTCCTAGGATTTCCTGCTTTTTTTGCTGAATAAATATGATAATGAGAGAAAAATAATTAATTTGGCAAGATGGCACGATTTAACCCCCATCACGTAGGACCCCTGGGATGTGCAGAGTCCCAGCTGTGATTGAGAAAGGTGGCAGACAGGGAGAGTGGTCTTCTGTACGTCAAGCTTGAGCAGTGTCAATTCGGGCTGCAGGGTTTGATGGTGCACATTTTTGTGCCAGGATTTAAAGCAAGGCTGGTGTTACTGTGAAAAAAGGAAAGAAAAGCAGATAGAGAGTTTGTGATCACTGATTCCTGGAATGCTTGGGTGCTTCTTTTTTAAAGGTACTTGCCTGCTTCTACTTCTCCCACCTGCTTCTTCAGCTTTTTCCACTCTCAAAACAAAAAAGGAGCTCCTGGCATGATTGCACCTATGCTGTGGTTTTCTGATTCATGGGCTTTGCTCCATAGGGCAAATGGGACTTGATGTTGATGTGGTGCAGCAGGGTCTGGGGTTCTGTGGACTGAAAAAAAACTGCTCTTCATCACTGGGGGATTGCTGTTTCAGAGACCACCCCTCTAGAAACCTCTAGAGATCCGACCAGGGAACTCTCTCAATGAGATTAAAGGCTGTTTAAAATAGGAGCATCTCTTATAATATGGTATGGTTCCATCCATAATATTATTGGTAATTAGAAGCAGAAACGGACACAGTATGAGGTTTATTTCAAAAGAGGAGAATCTGGTGATTATATCACATCTTACACTGGCTGACATTTAGAGCATCTTTCATACGTGATGAATACAGTGTCTTAAAACCTCACTGCAGTCACCACCTGAAATGTTTTTATGAAACTCACCATAACAACCTGCTGACCTCAAAAAGGAGGAATGACACAGAGAAGCCACGGTGGTCAGGCTTGGAACAGAATCGTTTTTTTGTTTGTTTTTTGCTGTGCATCAACATGAATAATTATAGTACATTATTTGTAATTGTGGTGAAAAACTGATGGAGTGGGTGGTATCAACAGCCAGTTAAATCCAGTCAGTAAATGTGAAAGCATAGGTAGGCTTTATTAAGCATAGGCAATATTTCAAGGGGTCATTTGCATGTTGATTGAAATGTTTTGGAGTATATGGATGGATGTCTGTTTGTAAATAATTGCTCTTTTAATGGAAAGCTCTCGTTAATGGGTTATCAAAAACTAAAATACACGTTTGATTTTAGAATTTGGGTGAAAGTTGAGTATTTTCCCAAACCTATTTTTATCACGAAGAGAGTATTTGAATTTGAATTCCAACACATCAACTCAATTAATGAGAGGGATAATTCCCACTGTCAGGGGTACAGTTGTGAGGATGTTGACAGCTGTGATGTCCACATGGTCCATACTGTGAGAGATCAGCTCAGGGAGGTAGCGTGTTCAGGTGCTCTACAGTAGATGCGTGATATTTTTAACTTGAGTCAGAATGCAAATCTTCTCCAGGAACCGTGCTGAGAAGCCAGCAGCTATGGTCTAATGGTGCCACGGTCCTGGCATGCACAAAGCAAAGGGCCTGGGGAGGGGAGTGGGCAGAGCGATCAGAGACACGCGGAGGGTCATTAGGCCTGGGACTGTGTGTCTGGGCCCAAGCCCACACCCATCTTCATACACAGAGGGCTTTTCACTTACTCAGAAACTCAACACTGATACAAGTAGAGGAACAGTACCCTTTCACTCACTCAGGAACTCAACACTGATACAAGTAGAGGAACAGTACCATTTCACTCACTCAGGAACTCAACACTGATACAAGTAGAGGAACAGTACCCTTTCACTCACTCAGCAACTTTGCATCGCCACAAGGGAAGATGAGAAAGTAAAACCCTATGACAGCTGTGTTTGGACATCCCCAATATTCATATAATACAATTTACTTCTGTGTTTCATTTTCATATACTTCTTTTTTCAGAAGACTGTGAATTTTATGAATTTGGCATACCTGTTGAATGACAGTTGTAAGGCAAAGTAGTGAAGCGTATTCAGAGAGCCCTGTTACTCTACCCAGTAGTGTTAAAATGACTGCCATCTTTTGCTGTAGTTATTTTTATGATTTTTACTATCATTTATTATTATTATTATTTTTATTTTTTTACTTTACTGTAAAAATGTTTAGTACCAGTTCTGCAGAATAACCTACAAGGCAATCCTGTGCAATTTATTTGCTTGTTGGTGTTATCTTGTTACCTAGTAAGGGAATCTATTGAAATGAAACATACAATTGTAATTTCCGAGGAGAATATGACATTTTAGTGCTTAAAAAAAATTGGGTTTCAGTTATTGGAATTGATATTTATTGCTAGGGTCCAAAAACAAGTTTTCACAAGATAATAAAACTTTCCCAGCTAGAACAATGAACTGATGTCACAGTAGGTCAGTATATCCTTTTAACAACTGCAGCCCCAAAAAAGGACATGCATTTCAACAGGATATTGTGTTCTAAAGTTACAGAATAATTGTTGATATTATAGCATTGTCTCGTGTGTTTGTGTTTGTTCCAAGCGTTCTATTTGATTGCTACTAATGTAGCCACAGCTGCTTAAACTATTTCTGTAATCTGTTCTTCAGCTGTGCAGTTGTTTTCATTTTCACATTCCTGTCATACTCTTGACATATGACTTCCTATGAACCTTCTGTTTCAAGGGACAAAACGTTTGCACAAGAAATATAGGTAATGTAATGATGTAGTTTCTGTACATATATTTTACAAAACCTTTTTCCTAGGCTTAGGTCATTTCAACATTAGGTGGCCATCATGTTTTGCTATGATATGTTTCACTCAATTCTCCTATTTTAAAAACTGTCAGTAAAACTGTGTTACAGTTCTATGGAAAAACAAAGTACACTTTTTTACTAGAGTCTTAAGTTCTCTAAAGATTAAGCCACAGTTGATATTTGTAAAATGTATGAAGGTTTCAAATAATTCTTGAGGTAGATCTTTTTGCCCAGGTTTCCTATTTTGCCATATAAGTCTAGGTACTGAACATCTGCACATGAGATTTAGCCACTGACTCCAGTCCCACCCAGCGGCCCAACACCTGCACGGGAAGTCTTTCACAGGTCACGCTGTTTCTCTGTCTCGCTGTTCTTTGTTGTCTTCGTTGACAATCTTTTCTGTTATAACAGAAACTCTAATGTTGACATACTGGCCTCAGACCATTCTATGTAACATCTTAGAATACGTTTACGTTCATTTACATGAACAAATTAATTAATATGAACAAATCTTTAACTAATGTATTCAAAGAATTAAAAATAGTAATACACAATAAGTGAGCCATTCTAGTATTACATATAATGCAGTATACAGTAAGATATTTATTTTATGCTTTGTTCCTGCATCAATTCATGAATTGTTCATGATATTTTCTCCCTTTACTGACATTTTAGGGGTGAGAGGTAAACTAAATATTTATTTGTTTATGTAACATAACTATTATTTAAGCTGTGTTAACACATTAGTTCATGATTTGTTCATGTCGATCGATGCATTAATTCATGTTCATTGATATAACCTTATTCCAAAGTGTTAGCCATTTCTCATTCGTTCACTCCCTTAATGATTCTCATCCTATGTTTCACCCCTGTTGGAAATTCTCACCATTGCAGTGTCACAAGAAGTGAAAAATGCTCAATATGTAACCTAGACATCACAAAAGGCTGTAGCTAGCTCGCCGCTACATGGCTATTGTAGTCTACGACCTAGATATTTGATATATGGGAACAATGTTATCATTGCCGCAGGATCTAGACATGAAAAAAAGGAAATAGGCGGGTCAATCTGGAGAGGCCTTTGTGAGATGAGGTCCCGGAGAGGTAGATGCTTATGAAATATTATAGGCACTGCCTTGTCTTGTGTCATATTCAAACAAATCGGGCAGAGTGGCGCACAATCAACAAACATTGCACTGGACTGTACACAAGAGAGACTCTGTTCTCTAGTGATTTGCATCTGCTGACTGAGTCCTTTCCCCCACCCCCTCACTGGTTTGCATTTGAAACATTGTTTAGAATAGGAAGCATCTTCTGGAGAAAAAAATATATAATCATAATGAATTTTTAATTGAATTGTTAATGAATTGTAATCCTACATTTATATCACACCATTGTACACTGCTCAATTGTGGTCTAACTACAAGAAAATGAGTATGCAGAGGCTTAAAGTAGCCTACAATGATGCAATGAGGTTGCTGCTCCGTGTCCCTAGGTGGCATAGTGCCAGTCAATTGTTTGTGTCCACTAGTGTGCCAACCTGTGAGGCACTCTTAAGACAGTTGATGTTTAGCTTTATGTGTCAACTGGACAAGTCTGAGAATCACATAATAGAAGCTCTTGTCAGTCCTATGAAAAGCTGTTACAGATTCACTTCCAAGCTGAGACGGCATTGGTGCAATAGTTTGTATATTTTTTAATATGCACAGTTTTTGTATGTTGTATCCTTTTGTTTTCTCCATTTTTTAAAAATATACTTGTATGTTGTTTTTTTATATGGACCGGTGTCTGCAATAAAGTTTATTATTTACCACCTGTTTTGAACTTGAAGAAAACCCATCCAAGTGTGTTGAAAATGTAATGTCTAATGTGTGATTAGATTAAGACTCAAAACCCATCTCTTCAGACTCCACTACCACTGAACTCTGTCCATCTAGCTAAAGTGTTACAGATGCCTGCCTGCAATGTCTATTGCTGTATTAGTGCACTGATCTCGTGCGCTAACTATGATTGTTCCTACCATGTATTAATGCACATCTTGTAAGTCACTCTGGATAAGAGCGTCTGCTAAATGCTTAAAATGTAAAATGTAAAATGTTAAGATGCGCCCTATTGAAAGGGTAGGTGCAGTACATTATTGCAAGGAATCAATTTCCACATAATCATCACTCAATGCAAACAATGTTGTCAACGATGAAAGATGCTTGAGCCACGACACGTAGGTTTGTTTCTTTGCCTTGCCCAGATGTATTAAATGCTTTTTAACATTCTTCACAAAAAGAGAGCCTTGGGTGTTTTTTGGTGTAGTTTGCTCCTTTTTCTGTGATTTTACCTTTTTGAGGTGAAAGCTGGCCATTTTTTCAGGTCAACTCAACCTCATTTTTCAAAGAGCACCTTTTTGTTTTTTCCCCCTATTGACTCTGCAGCGATCCCAATAAATATGTCCTCATTTAAAGTAATCAATGTTTTTGAGTTTGAACCAGATTGGAACTGCAACAATACCAACAAAATGGTCTAAATGACTTATTGATCTTGATGCCTTTATGTACTGATTCGAATTTAGAAGTTCATAAATGAAATGAAATCAAAATAAATATCAAATGTATGTCTATAGCATGTTTCATGAAACAATGTGCTTTACAGCAGACCCTGGCCTGAACCCCCACAAAAGGAATCCTAGGGCAACAGTGGCAAGGAAAAACTCTGTTGGTTGAACAAATAGGAAGAAACCAGGAACCAGACTCAAAAGGGGAATCCATTCTCCTCTGGCCAGCTCAGATGGTGAGTGTGAAATGGCCAACAATGCTCAATTAGTCAATTTTCATATCAAAAGGAGCTATATGGTGATGAGTAATGAAGGGGTGTGGGACTGGAGTAAGAAGGATTGCAAGAATTCCCTCATGTTTCGCAGATGTAAATACAGCCCGAAGGTGTGTTACGCAAGATGTATTATACAAGATGTATTATATTACACATATACTGTGGGTGTATGTGTGTGTGTGTGTGTGTGTGTGTGTGTGTGTGTGTGTGTGTGTGTGTGTGTGTGTGTGTGTGTGTGTGTGTGTGTGTGTGTGTGTGTGTGTGTGTGTGTGTGTGTGTGTGTGTGTGTGTGTGTGTGTTTGTGTAAAATATGTACTGAGTTGACTTATTTTTGCACAATTAAATCTTACAGTTCCAGATTTTGACCAACGCTTCTGATTAACAGGTTACCAGCTCCATTTGCACTGAGGTCACATTGATGTGTGATCCTGTGCATTAAAACTCATTCCTGCCTTGCTGAGGGACAGGTCCATTGATTTTGAAAGTCGATCGGTCTCAAACCGCTGACTGTGAAGAATCCAATCAGGAGCTGGATTAAAAATAGTATTGCGGCTCCTCTGTGTCCCTTTTCGCTGTCTCACATCCTCCCTGTGCACAGCGATTAATCAGAGCTGAATATGGACTGAGACAGAGGAACTTACAGAGGTTGATATCATGTATTCAAATAGAGTCTGGCATCATTTTGCTCTGGAGAACTTCAGAATAGTGGACTACTCTGGTATGTTGCTTTTATGAATCTGGGCACTGGAGATATGTAGCTGGGTCAATATTTCTTGTGGTGATTGCGATCACAGTTTATTGGTGAACTAGCAGTGTACCAAACCAACCTACCAATACAAGTATAACATGAGGAGGCCCTGCAATGACAGTATGGCTACAGTAAAAAATATCTTCACTGGCAACACAGACCGCACACTGCACACAGTACATGGCTAACACCAAGGCCGTAACCATGGAGTCAACATTGGGGGGGACCAAATCAATTTATTTATATTTTTTATATCAGCTAGGCTATATATTGGGGGGGACATTTTGAGCATATCTGAATATTGGGGGGGATGTGTCCCCCCCAATATATATGGTAATTTCGGCCTTGGCTAACACTCAACCAAGCAAGTCCAATTTGATCATTTATCCATTTTCAATGGGGTGAGAGAAACCATGCGCAATGACGAAGCTATTTCTGCTGTGCTGTATCTCACAATGTAGCTATTTTGGTCTAAGTGATTTTAGTTGTAAACAAGTCATTTTCCTATCCTCTTGAGTGGTAGTCTGTTAAGGAAGCACCTCCACGGGAAAGGCTTGGTGGAACATGTGAATGAAAGGGTACGTCCTGGAGATGGATCTGAAGCACAATAACAGGCCATTGACTGAGAGCAGTGGAGTCTGGGGCTAGAGCAGAGAAAGAGAAACAGAGACAGAGAGAGAAAGAGGAGAGTGAGTGACGGTGACATCTCTTACAACAGAAGTCACATAGGTCCTGTGTGAATGATTAGTGTTTGATAAATAAGTTCCTTTTTAGAGAGTGCGAAACCACACTGATCTGGAGGAAGACCTGTGCTTTGTGAGCACCAACACCCACTCAAATAAATAGTGTTGTATTTAAAACTTCCTTGGTTCAAATTGAATAATTAAGAAATGTAGACAGCATGAAGAGGTGGCATCTTACAAATTCTGAAACGTTCTTTGTCCGGTAAGTAATCTGAAGGAGCTTTATAGCTCCCCCTACTGACCACAAAATTGAACTGCAATGAAACTCAACCCCAAATGACTACATGTATACCACATCAGTCAGAAGAAGTAGGTTTATTGACCCTGAGGTAAAGTAGGCATATACGAGAGGTAACAAGTCTTTTAAAAAATATTTTCTTTGTGGTCTTGCTTGTTACTTTATTTCTAACGTAATTGTTTTCTATTCATGGCTGATACCATGGGACATATGTATAGCCTATTGTAAATGTAAATAATTTATTACTAAGGCAATGGAAAATATAACATTTTTATGTGACTGCAATATAATGAACAGATTTTATATTACAGGCGATACGGATATCCAGGTTAGGTGTTTGTGTAAAGCACTCCTCTCCCCTCATTTCCTCACCCTCGTGCTGGTGTCACTGCTGACAGCTGACTCCACGCTATTTCCCTGCTCTCACTCCGCATTACTCCACATATTCCACCAGCAACGAGGGGGTCGACTCTCACCTCACTGTCCCTGACAAGGCCGTTTCTCCACTTACCTCTCTCTCTCGCATGTAGACCGACTGGGGTCACAGATACCCTGTGGCCAAATGTATGTGTGAACTGGAGGCATTTCCCCTGAGTTTGAGTGCATCCTCCCCATGCCCACTTCCCTTGGCACCCTTTTAGGTTGGGCTTGTTTTCACAGGGCACGCTGGTATGGTCTGGTGTGGATATATCTTCAGATGTACCCAAAACGCATCCATGGCATCTAATGGCACAGTGCAGGGCTGTTGCAGTGCTCGGTTATGATTCTGAGATAAATGTGCCACCGGGTCTAAACTCTCTTCCTCCATTTGATTTGCCTCTCGTTCCTTTCAAGGTAACCGTCTCCCTGACATGTTGTTCTGAAAGGAAAATCCCTATAAAATGGCCCTTTTACAGGCGTTTAGAGCCATGCTGAGCTCAGATGTATTTTTGAATTATATAATATTCCTGTATTGATGTCTCAGTAGGAACATCAGTGTCAACTGTAACTATTTGCTGAAACTAGAATGCAAATTGGATCGGTGGTGCACTTTGCATGTAGGCAAATGACTGCTGAGACGATCCTTGCGGTTCTCTAATGTCTCTTTATTTACTGCCTGTCAGCTTGTATAACCACTGGTTTATTAGAAAGCTGCACATGAGGTCCCCTGTATGCTTAATTACTGTCAATAAAGTGTGTGTGTCTGTGTGTGTGTGTGTGAGAGAGAGAGACAGAGAGAGAGAGAGCACATGTATATTTGTGTCTGTCTCTTTTTGAGAGAGAGCATGTATAACTGTATGTGTGAGAGAGCAAGAACATGTATGCTTGTGTGTATTTAAAAGAGAGAGCATGTATGCTTTTGGAAGTGTGTGTATTTGAAATGTTTGTGTGTGCGTATGTGCACAATACATAACACAGACACGCTTGTGTTAATTCTGTCTCAGTCTAGATGGATGGAGCTACTGAAAGCTGCATTTGTCTCTATAACTCAGCAGTGCACTTCTCAGTCACTAGGCAGGGCAGGCAGTGCCCCCGCCCACCCCTTGCAGCCCCAGCTCCAGATGTCCTGTTGTCAGTCAGGTATTTTAGATGCTAATGATATACATTCATCTAACAATTGCCTCCGAACCCCCTGGAGTGGTCCATTTTTCAAACCACAGCCACATTGTCAAAGAAATGGCTGTGGATGTATTCATCACTGTTTCATCATGTTCACAGTGGAACACATCCAAAGAAAGGGTGTAAATAGGAGGTAGATTTATTATCTTACACCAATTGAGTAATTAGCAGCTTTCTATATGTTATTTTATATATGAATGTATGTGTGTGTGTATGTGGATATATACATGTGTATGTATATATGTATTTTATTTTTATATTTATATATAAATCTATGATTATTAAATTGATGTACATGTTGTGTACTGAATCACTTTTATAAATGTCAACATTTGTATGAATGATAACCATTTATGAATGCGTCAAAAATAAATTCCTAATGAAAGAAATCTACCACAGCGTTTGTAAATGCAACACACGGATTCAGTAGAAAATGTGAGAAAATATGAATATGAATTATTACCTTTGCATGATAATGAATGCATTCCATACAGTGGACCTCCTCTGGGTACAGCGGCTTGTGTACTTTTAGTTTTGGGGACAAACACCATCTGCTCAGAGTGACGGCTCATTAACATCTGGCACAAGTGGCCAACGAGGGGCACTCGCTAATCCCACGGAGGCACGTTCTCCAGGGGCCCAGGGGGAGGCCCCACCCTCCGCACACACACAGAACCAGGCCTCTGTGTCATCTGAGCCTGCGCCCCCTGTTCATTCGCTACCCACGGGCTACCCGCTCTGCTGGCCTTGTTATGCACTGTTATTGGGAGAGAAAAAAACGGTGTTTACGGTTTCGATGGAATAGACATATTTTAAATCACAAATTCCCCATGTGCCGAGGAGCCCTCATCTGATTATAGATGCATTAACCTCAGTGTGTGTCAGTGTCCGACAGCAGCGAACCCTACCGTGGTAGCCACTGCTCAGGAATGCAGATTTCCTTTGGCTCTGCTTTGGATCCGGAGAATTTTAATGGCAAATCAAGACGGTTTGGAGAAAAGCTCCAGTGATTATGGAAGGATTTGTAAACTCAGCTCTGCCCCCTTCCAGTGAGAAGTGCCACTGCAGCTTGCCATTCGTAAGAGTATAGTGTTGAGAATTGTGTTGAAAATGTCAAAGGGGGAGGTATTTGTATTAGATTCCTAGTGCATTGAAGGAATTCCTGTATGACACAGAAATCTAATTTGACCATGATATGCTGGGACCCCTCGCCTGGGTCAAAAATGAGTTTCGTCTGTGTTTCATTACTATTCAGTGCAGCAGTTAATGAATGAAGTGCTGCACCCCCCTTTGGAGACGGTGCACATTTTGACCAATCAGAATGCAAGTCTGGGCCTCCTTCAAGAGGCTCACTGCAAATACTCCCTGAGTTCTGTGAGTTCTCAAAGTCATTTCCTAGCAACGGTTGCCCTGCTATTGGTGAAAGCACACCCCCCAGGCTCTGGGTTTTTTTTTTTTGCTCGAGAGAAAAGGAAGAGGCCAGCCCTCTATTTTTTAAGCCAATTTTACCAGACCTGAAGCTCTGAATTGTTCTGTCACTGCTGAATTGTTCCGCTGCTATAAAATCATGACTGCCGAGCCTGCAGACATATGGAGAGCTGAGCTTCCAGCTTCGCCCCCTCGCTGCAGCCCATGACCGTGGCCCTTTTTTTGCGAAATGAAAAATGTT
Source organism: Aldrovandia affinis (assembly GCA_029706075.1). Taxonomy (NCBI): domain Eukaryota; kingdom Metazoa; phylum Chordata; class Actinopteri; order Notacanthiformes; family Halosauridae; genus Aldrovandia; species Aldrovandia affinis. The sequence continues at coordinate 383,122 of JAINUG010000015.1, forward strand.
GACTTCTGCTGGTATTTTCCTTGCAGCATTTTTATTTTTATTGTAATTTTTTTTTTGCATTTTCATAATTTCCCCACATTGCTCATTCAACTGGTGTAAATTAGGAGTGGTGTGACACCAAGCTATCGTGCGCCCTTGTGTCCACGCAGAACAAAACACTGCGTATTGTGAATCGGGTGGATGACAGCTTCTTCCTGCAGAGGCCGACACCACGCAGGGTATCGCTGACTGGTTTCAGTTATGCAACCGCCGCACACTGGATTGCCAGGTTATCAGTTTACTCATTGCGGCTGGTGAGAGGGTGTGTACACTGCTCAGGCAGTTACAGTGGATTTGTCTTATCTACAGCTCCCTCTCTTGTCTTCCAGCATTGCAGGGGAGGGAGAGAGAGAGAGAAAAAAAACCTGTAAAGCTCATGCTCTGACACATTGACATTCCTTGGATTTCAGACACGTGAGGGGCCGCAACCTCGCCTTATTTAGGCAACGGTTACAGTGTGATCAGGGAGGGTAGGTAAGAACTTACCTGTAATGAACATTACATTGTACACAAAGACTCTTTAGGGATTAGATGTTGTAGCATCCTTGGCTCTATTGGGGGTATCATGAAACTGGCTCACTCTGTGTAATTGCCTGGGTTTGTTTGTAATCAGGTCTACTGGTACCTGCGGTGACACCTGGCACGAGCTCTTCTGACTTTTGGCTCTCTTCCAGTGCTTGCACTGGGAGACTAGATTGCCTTTTTAGGACATAGGCTGTCATAGGCCTGCAGCATATTTATCTCCTTTTTTCCTTCTGGGAATCAACACGTGTCTATTTTGACTTACTTTGCAAATCATGTTTTATCTGCCGTTGCCATTTGATTTAAATTCTTGCCGCTGAGCAGGATGATTAGCTTTACGCATTGAGTTTTGTATTCTAGGAAATGAATTTTTAAGCCTTCAACTAGACAAACCTTTTTAAAGTGACATAGACATTGCTGCATGTATTATAACGTATGTTATTAAATACTGTATCATGTATGTTTTGTGTGTCATATGCCATGTTTTTAGTGCAGAGTAAGCTGTATGCTTTACTTTCTGTTGGAATTCATGTAATTAGACCTTTGCTTGATTTGTTTCCGATGGTGCGAAACAGCACACTTCAAACGTATTCAAATATCCATTCAAATTGCCCAAGGCCTGTTTTCTTTGTAACAGTCAGACATCACGACTCCATGCACACCACAAGTGGAAGCACACTGCAAAACAAAAATGTCACAGAAGATCCCTGAAAACCGTGTGCCACTGACCTATGGGACTGGAAGTTGCTTCATCAGAGCACATAAGTGTGTGGCCATTTTCTTCCCTGTGTGGAACACAATGGAGGTGCAGACACAGTATTTCAAGGCTGTCTCTGCCTGCTGTGTCCTGGCAGAAGATTCGGAGCCAGAATCTCAGGACCCTGGATCAACCTTGAATGTATCGTATTGTGATTGCATCCACTGCAGAGGGCAGAACAGCAGGTCTGAAAAGCAATCAACGGGGAAATGTTTAAGGGAGCAGGAAGTCAGAATAGTGTGACGTTAAAGACGAGAGAGTGATCATCATTGCTGGAGTATGAATGTTCTTGTAATAGTGGTGTTAACCTAGCACTGGCGCTCTGCCCTACCGACACATGGCGGTACTCCTGGCTACCCTTGACGGCCTCCGACTGACCTTGCATTGAATCTGGCAGTACAGTGTCTGAGGAGCGGAAGGGAAGGAATTAATTAGCACCGAAAGTGGGGGGAGTGATGCAAATAAGTTTCCTCAGGACAGAGAAGTAACAGGAAGTCAGGGGGGCCAGGGAAGAGGGGGCTGGAAAAACAAGTAGCTCTAGTTCACCTTGTGGAACAAGCGAGCATCCCTGACAACAGACATGGTTCATCAGCAGTTTCTCTGTGACACGGCCTGCTGGAAGGACTGCGAAGTTCTTGCTGTGACATACAAGTGTTTGTCCCCCTTCTACAGTACACACATAAACAAGAAACACTAGGACTCATCTCTCCACCAAGGGGCTGGTTTCATTATTACGCTCAGGGTGTTGGAATGTGGGGCAGGCTTTTCAGATGAGAAGGTGTGGTCACTCCACATTTGGAAAGAGCTTTCAAACGTAGATCCGCAGAAAGACTTTTGTCTTAAACCTAACTCGGCAGTATACATTTAGCAATATCTGTGAAAGCCATTTTGTTTTGGATTATGTACTAAATTGAGAGGAAATTCCTGTAGAGGTTCTTGACAGTAATATAACAGGGAAAGTGTTGTGCAGTGGAAGACTGCAATTGCTTTAAATCGACAGGGGAGGTACATCACTTGAAATACAGTAATGGCCATTGTGTCACAGCATAATATAATTGAGAACAGCTTAATGCTATTAACTTTCTACTGTATGCAATTTAGGTTTTTACTTGTGTTAAGCCAGCTTAACATTATTCCTCCTAACCTTCTTAGAACTGAACTGCATTTTATTTAAAGAATTAGGTGTAATATGTGAATGTTTCAGTATAGTGTAACATTGGACTTCATATGTACCTGCCTAAAAATGTGCAGCCATTCCTTGCACCTTACAGCTCAGTGTTAGTGTGATAAATGAGTGTTATACTCAAAATAATTAAACATATAAACAAATATCAGGCAGACTAGGGGCTGTGACTATGTAAGTGTATCTCTTTAGTGTATTTGTGTCTAGTGGTAACACTAGAGCACTGTCAGTACTTTTAGAGTCACTTACACAGTCCCTCACCCATTTCTAGGGCTTTTTAGTCACTGTCAAAGTACAATTCATTTCTGTTGTAAGTGGATCCACAGTATTCTCTCTTTCTGTGCATTGAAGGAGCAGGTCAATTATCATTCCTGAGAAACACAAACATGCACAGACAAGTGCCCCATTCATCATTCTGTAAAAAAAAAAAAAAAAAAAAAAAAAAGGAATGTGACAGGTATGGACACAGATAGGTGAGCTTTATTTTCCTTGAAATAAAATTCTCGGAGCAGGGAGCTCAGGGTATGTTTGACACCTGGGAGTCTCTCCAAGGCTGATGGCCCCAGTGTGAGCATATCTTAAGTACACAGCCACTGAATAGGACCGGGGAAAGCCAACAAGCCCTTGAGGAGAATAGGAAAGGCTGTGTGCAGAAACTGCGGTCTTCCTGGCTGTCACGCATAAATTCTGAACATACTCCGCTCCAGTGATTCCGTATCTCCATTTTGTTTCCTACTGCAATTCTCATTTCACGAAATCAGCTCAGAAAACCGGTGGTTATATTAGAGGACATCCCCGAAGTGCTACTATCTGGAAATGGCGTATTGAACGTAGGAACCCTTCAGCAATACTTGGTAGAATATGTAAAACAGAACCGGAACAGTTCATGGACCAATAAACATTTCAGGCTCTGCAGCTCTTTCAAGAGAAAACATTTCGAAAAAAACTCGCCCCAGAGATGAGAGGAAATCAGAAGCTGACAGCGCAGTGAGTGGACTGCAGGCTTTGGTGACTAAGTTTGGCAATCACTACCTGCTAGCTTTTCCCATATATGGAGGCAACGAGTCTAGTGAGGCAGAGCTCCACCCTACAGACCTTGTTCTAATGATTGTTTGCAGTCTAAACAGTGCAAGGAGGAGAGGGGAGCATCTGTGTAAGGCAGGAGGGGGGTGGGGCGGGGGGTTCTGTCAGGGCATTGAAAGAGAATGTTGAGGGATCCTCCGGGAGAACATAGTGTGTGTGTGTGTGGGGGGGGCAGTGACCCAGAGCAAAAGCAGTGACACAAGGGACAACAACACGAGCATAGAGCAATGCATCTGTAGCTGAAACAAAGTGTCTCTCAACACTTGTCTCTCTGCCACTGCTTTTTATTCAAGGCTGAGGCTCTGTCATCTTCCGACCACTTCCTGTTTTTGGACTGTGTTTTTCTATGGTATTAATACTTCTATTAGTTCTGAGTAGCATTATCAGGTGGTATTTATAGATTATTAACTTAAGTACAGTATATGTATATATATATATTATAATACATTAGCTATATACTATGAAATGGTTGTAGGGTGTCCATTGATTTAAAAAAAACATGTTAGTGTGTATTTGTTTTATTTAGTAAAGAGATAGCTAAAGAAGATTTGAAGGCTGAAAATGAAAGGAAAATAAGTTAAATAATGAGATCAGCCCACCTACTGGAGCCACATGAGCTCAAAAAAAAAACACACACACACACACACACACACGCACACACACTCTCTCTCTTTTTCACAAACATGACAAAAAACGACTTTCAATCCAAGATGTGAGGGCATTCAAAACCTACTGCCAACACACTTCACTTAGTTCATGAAAGAGTAAAAAGGGAAATAAATAGAAAGGGGTCTTGGAGGGGAGAAACAAAAAGTGAAATGCTTCACATTTCCCTGTGCATTAAAACAGAAGTGAAACTCTTCTTTGCAGCAAATTCCCCTGTTTCTTGTATGGAGCCATTTCATTCATTTAGCCGGGCGGTTTCAATCTGATTTCCTTGTGAAGGTCCCATGTGACAGGAGCCTTGCATTCTTAGCATTGTTACCACGTGACACACTTAAAGATTTCCTTTTATGGTTGTTACTGTTGCATTTCAGAGAGGGCGAGGCCTCCCACAACCAAAGTGTACAAACGCTGGAAAAACTTAAGCCACCAAGGAAATAAATACAAGAACCCAGCTTGTGGATACGAATATAAAACAGAAATAATGCATCTATTATGCAGGCATGGTTTCACTGCCCTACATGAAATATGACTCTGAGCACAGGAAGTTATGTTTCGCTGCCTGCAATGTGCTTTTTTCCCTCAGTAAAAAACATACACATTTCTGCTGTCACAGAAACTCTGACAGTGCACTCCCTTTGCTGTGTTTGTGGTTACATTAACGGATTTAATTTTGACATACAGGTCACTGCCAAAATGAAGCTAACACCAACATAAAGTGTCTTAATAAGGCATTGGCCCACCACGAGCCACCAGAACAGCTTCAATGTGCCTTGGCATAGATTCTACAAGTGTCTGGAATTCTACTGGAGGAATGAAACATCATTCCTCCATGAGAAATTTCGTCATTTGCATTTGTTTTGTTGGTGGTGATGGAAAACGCTGCCTCAGGTGTTGCTCTGGAATCTCCCATAAGTGTCCAATTGGGTTGAGATCTGGTGATGGAGACGGTCATGGCATATGGTTTATGGTTTTCATGCTCATAAAACCATTGAGTGACCACTTGAGCCCTGTAGACCTTCAATATTATACCAAAACATCACAAAACAAAATGTTCATAACTATTGTTCCATTGGCATTACACTGCATGGAACCAACATGCACCAAATTAATTTGAATACTGTAGCTCTGCAGGAATGAACATGTTTCTGTCTGACTGCTGCTGTGTATGTGCCAACAGCACCTTCCTGCTGTGAGATTACATTCCCCTTTAAGGTAAGTATCCTGGAGGCCTGTAGAAGTGGCTCCTCATGCAGACATAGTATAACAGATACTGTTCCCCAATCTCTGCAGTCTCTCCCAGGCAAGGTTTGTGTGTATGTGAAACGAGAGCTGACATACATACAGTACGTACAGAACACTCAAAGGCCGTGGCTGGACACTTTGTTTCCATGCGCCACCCACACCTTGTAGTGCTGATTCTGGCCTCCTCCCACTACACAGTGGGGTTTGGAAATTCACTTGACCCTTTTTAAATGTTCATAGTTGCACAAGGTTGCACATAGGAGGTTGACAGAAGAACAAAGACATCATTCCAGGAGTAAAAAAAGCAAATAATATTGAAAGGCTTAGCACCCAGTGCCTTTGCCATTAGCACATACTGTACCTCGGGTATTTGGAAAATTCGAGTAGAGAGGGACCTCACCCACTGTTGTAAAGGTACAGCTGTATGTGTGCTTTATCTCCTCACAGACTAATTGACCTACCACAGCTATGGTATATTACAAGTTGGATTTATGATCCGAGAACTCCAATAAAGAGCAACATTATCCTGCTCCTTTGTCCCCAGCTGCCCTCAAACTCAAAGGTGCTCGCGGTCTATTGCAGTGCTTTCCACCCCTGGTTCTGGGAAGATGTATATGATAGTTTTTGTTCCAAATGCTTCGAATTGATCAGTATTGAACAGTTAAGCGAATACTTATTCGGATTCATCAGACAAATAATTTACTTTAAGTCCACGAGGACAGCAATGCGTTGTCAGAGGAGTGTTTTTTCTAACAAGAATATATATTTTTTAAATGTGCTAATATCTGGCCCTGGAGTTGAGCCAGCTATCTCAAATCCGCTTAATTGATTGTTCAGTTAAATTGTTCTAGGCCCTATAACGGTTCTCAACCAATTCTATGTCCCCTATTTTTTCTTCTCTCACAATTTGGGATGCCCAATTATATTTGTCCATCCAGGTCCATCCAATCACTGCATTGTCCTCTGTCAATTTTGGAGGGTGCAGATAACCATATGTCATCCCCCAAGCTTCTTTCTCTGTGCTGTGCATCAGTGTCCTCGCAGAGAGTACATTTCATTGCAGACCGCAGGCGTTCAAACGCTCCTTGCAGGGTGCAGACAGGGACAACCCTGATAAACCTCCACCGAGTGACACTATGACCAATGAAACACCATCCTGTGAGGTTGCCGACCACAGTCAGCACTGGCATGGTCAGAAGTTGATCACTACACTGAGAAGCATTCTATTTGGAGGATGTGCTAGTCAACAAACCCCTAAAATGTTTACGGGACCAAAATGTAGTTACATTGACTATAACCTCAAACACCCCAAGCACATAATACATTTATTTCACAAAGGACTAAGAGCACATACCTGTTAAGGGATGTAAAATCTAGTTTTCAATATACAGCTCAATAAAACCTAACTAATTAAGAGACCATTGGGAACAAAGACTGAGGCACAGTGCAACCCAAACACCAGGGACAAAACTGATCTACAGTGAGATTAAAAATTCTGCATAATAACCTGAATATAATAGTTGATGGGTGTGTATTGGTTACTTCATACATATCACTTTCTGAACAGGTTTTGTGAGGTTTTGGGCTTTAGTTTACAACCTCCTGTAATGTGAGCACATGGTAGCAACTGAGAAGTGATATTCTGAAGTACTAGCTGTACACAGACTTCACAATAAAGCCTTCACCAAAAAAGTGGAAATATTTAATTACTAACTATGAACCTTTGATGTTTTTTTCCAATGTTGTGTCTATTATAGAAAGCACTGTTACAATGGCAGCACTACACTAACCTTATGTCACTGTTGTGTCAACACATGGCACGGTTAAAAACAATCTGATTAACAGAATAGCCAAAATGAGCACACTGAAATCTTTTACCAGAACTGCTGATAGATAGCCAGTGAATGTAGAAGACAAAGAGCAGTCGGCACATACAGTGCATGTGAAATGTATATTCCTATTTTGGCTTCAACTTTCTCCAGGGCTAAAATAACTTCAGTTTCCTGTGCCGACTCGCAGTACAAACGTCTACCCTGAGAAATGTAGTTCCTGTTTGAAAGCCTTGTTCTCACTGAAAATGCCCTTATTTGGTGACTAGGAAAAGACATTTGTTTGCAGCAAGCAGTCATAGCAGCATTGAATGTTGGTTTGACTGGTAAGGAGGAAGTAGCTTGAGAACAAACAGGTATTTACTATAGAATGTGGCCTCTTTAAGGTTAATTGCAGCTACAGTGGGTATCAATTCCTATTGATATTTTATCTAAGCTCAAAAAACTATGAGCTTAACTTTTATGTGTCATATTCATATACAGTAGTAGGAATATTATACTGTAGTGATACTATGCATTAATGCTTCAAACAACCTTTTGAAAATTCTAACCATTTGTAGACTGCATTCACATTTTCAACCTAAGAGCATGTTATGGATTTGATTAATATATTCCGTGTGCAGAAGGGATTAAGATGGCCAAATATAGCAGTATATTCCAAATACTGACTGCAAAGCCAAACCCACAGTACAAAGTACTGTACTGTAATTCCATGCCTTGCTGAGTCAGACAAGCATTGCGTTTGGGGAGAGACAAACCTTTGGTCTCTCCAGGGACAACAGCCCTACAGAGTTGTGGTTTGAAATTGACAACATTCTGGATGCCCCTGTGAGACAGTATCAGCATATGGCAATATATGGCAATGCATGTTACATCAAATATACTGAAGGAATCTGAAACATTTGTTCCTCAGATGAGGTAGTCCCCACACATTAGCCACGTTTATGTTAATACAAATAAACATTGAACTTGATTATTCATTGTATATTCTTGAAAGAAATTAACAAAAATAAAACGAACTCATTAAAAATGTTTAAGTATATTTTCTATTGACTCTATCACAGAAAACCTAGAAAAGCCATGATATGCGTACAGGAAATTTTACCAGCTATGCTACTGACAGTAAGGAGCAAGGAAAACTGACCCTGGAAACACAATACTAAACCACTGCTCTATCTTCAACATGCAGAGCTTTATGAGCTTAATAAGTAAGTCATTGCAGCAATACTGTGTTTTCTTCTCTTTTGTCAGAATGGTATTAGTCAATATCCTGTGACACAATCTTTAGGACACTCACTGGTGCTGTCATCTCTTCTCATGTTGGTTTTGAAGCTGACTGAATGGGAGCCAAGGATGGTCTTGTGTGACTCAAGCTCGACTGAGGTGCCCCATATAATGCAACCCTCCGCATTCCACTGACTGCACCCACAGACCCATGCTGTTTTATAGATTATTGGATACTCTTGCTGGACATTCATCTTCCACAGCTTATTTAGCAAATGCCTACTTTCATGCCGTCTTGTGACACTTATGTCTCGTCGTCCATTAGTGACCCTCAGATCTAAATATTTCTTCTGGGTGATGGGAGAGTTACATATTAACAGACTATCAAAAGGAAAATCTGGTTTCACAATCAGGTTATTGCAGAAAGAATCCATGCCAGATGGATAGTTTATCCACATTGTCCTCATATATTTTCATTCTGTTTCTGCATTATGGAGACATATGTGAAACCCTCCTGTCTGACCAGTAATTTTACAGACGATTTAGTAGATAGAGAAATCTGGAACATACTAACACACAACTAGTAAGCCACACATTTTAAACAGTCATCAGTCTAATTAATACAAGTGTAGTGTTACCATGGTACGTGATGACTTGTAAACAAGTAAGTGTAAACCAGAAGACAATCTGCCAAAGTGGCTCAGTCTTGTCTATTACATTTCAGTAACAGAGGGACAAGAGTGAATTTCTGTCATCTGCGTCTGCAGCTCAGCGGAGAATTAATAATCCACTGATCTCCTTCTATCTCCCAGCAATGGCCTACACAACATTGTCCCATGCTGTGCCAGGCTGCCTCATCAATTTAAGGTACCTTGGTGTGAAAGCTAGACTTTAAATCACAAGAGTGACAGCCAACCCAAAGGTGACATTTGGAAATTACACTGACAATGACACTGAGATCTATGAAGGCCTGGTGAGTGAAGGGAAGTATGCCAACAGCAAGCTTTCAACGTGCTGTAAATCTTAGAGAGCCATATATGGCAGGTGCACTTCTGTCAGCCCATAGATGTGGATGTGGCTGCAGAGAGGAAGTGGAGTTTGCTAACAGTGAAGTTGTTGATGAAAGGAGGACTGAAAAGAAGGCCACTGCTGTATTACACCAAAATGAGGAACAATAGATTTTTCTAAACACATCAGCAAACATGTTCATATCCTGTTTTGGGCACAGTTAGAATGGTGCATGGCTATTGTCCTTTAATCAATCAAATACAAATACACATACAAATGATGAGTTCCCTCACTGACCAGAATTGATTGGCAGAATCCATTGTTTTTACATCAGCTTTTACATGATTAATGTGGGAACTTTCTTATATACGTTTTGTTCACTTTTGGGGGGAGGAGAGGCAGTGCATGAATCGGGTGGGGGACTGATTATGAATCCATTTTAGGCAGTACATTTGTGAACTAATCTGTGAACTAAGACGCCAGCTGGTACATAGATTCCGTTTAGACTTCCTCTTCTCTGGCCCTGTGTCACTGCACTTCCTGGCTAGCGCAGGGCAACCTAAGCTCTCTCAGGTCATGGACAGGTGTTCTCCTCAGATCAATCTTTGGCTGCTGCTGACTTATAATCAATGACCCATTGCAGCTACAATCGATGAGAATGGCTTATGAATGCACCGTCCTGTCTAAGCACTGACAAAGAGCGTCTGGAAAACGGGGGAGGGGCTCGTGTGTGGCTCTGTCTGTGAGCCTGACAAAGGGAAAACCGGAGACAGGCTGGTCACTGACTGCAACATGCTGACTGGTGGCTGCTGCCGTGTCCTGACTGTATGTGGGTTCCCTTTTTGGCAGCAGTACTATAAGAATCACCCTCTGTTGCAGGCCAAAAACCGTACCTTTCATAAAGTTAAACTAACATCTGATTCAAAAAGCAACTTGGCAGGTTTCCCTCTGGTTACTAAAGGTCCTGTAGGAATAGCCAATTTCCTGTAGGATCCTTTGGTGCATAGGCTTGCACATAAGAATGTCACATAATGGTTAGGGCAGTTGCTTGGTTATGTTGACTACAGAGGCCTGAGTTACCATAAGGCCAAGGTGTAAGTGTGCCACCTCTATCACACAGCCAGAGCAGTATAAGTTGCCATAGCTCCTCCCTCAGTTAATTAGAGGTCAGACATGCACTGAAATCTCTCTCTGAGTAGTTTCAATTGGTAAAATATTTGAAAACAATCTGCCTGCCTGGCAGATCAGCACCAGCATATAGATGCTTTGCAGAATCATAGCAAAATAGAGCTCAGACCTGCCCCAGTACTTGTAGGTGTTAGCCTTTTCACGTGAATTTAAACTATTTCAAAAAGACTTATAAATATCCTGCTTCCCATAGAAACCAATAATTAGCTTGAAAGATTTAACTCTTGGTGGTAACAGCAAAAATCCAGAGACACATACTCACAGACACATGCAGTAGCTACTAATAAAATATTTAGATTGCTGTAGTAAACGTAATTAAATGGTAGCATGATAATGTATTTTGGAGTAGAGGTGTCAATGTGAAAATGTGAGGTAAAGTATAAAGTCAATATATGTTAACTCACACAGTGACATTTGTGTTATAAAAGTTGTTTTGAGAGAAGCAATATCTCTGTTCCGTCCACCAAATATCCACAAATAGTCTAGTTATCTAACAATATCCTTACAAAGACCAGCACTCTGAAGGGAGCCTTTGACCATAATCACACATCTGCTCATGAAGGGCCCTGACTAATGTGTAAAACCTGGGCCAAAGGAAGGTAAATGTTATGTGAATTACTCATAACAAGATTGTTATCATTTATATAATAATTGTTATTTTTGTTCTTATTATGCATGTTTACACTTTGCCACATAGATTTGAAATATGAATTAAAGTGGTGGCTGGTGTGAGAGGGCAAGGCTTTAAAATATCAGGAGGAAAGGAAGGAAGAGCATTGTGTAGTTTGTACTACCCCATGTATGGCCTTATTTGAAGATGATGACCTGCTCCTCCAGGGTTATACCCAAAAGCACTTTGTTCTTTGAAAGGTTTAAGCCTCTTTCTGTACTGTGTTTAAATAGACTCATCCAGTATTTTCATTCTCTCTACTGTGACTAATAGCACAGATGTCTTTCTCCCTAAATATGGTCACTACCATTTGACACATTCATTCTCATATGCAGTGCTATGCACAAGCTGAAAGAATTAGAGTGGAACTCTCAATTCATACAAAATTCTTCAGTTTTCTTGAATGCACAAACAAGGGAATCAGATAAACTGTTGAATCTATTGCCTTCATTTTCAACTATGCACAAGGTCTGCCCATCAGCATTAACACAAACGATTAGCGTTCAATGCTGGTAGAGAAGTATATTGTGGAAAAAACTGTAAAAGAAAAACAAGCAATGAAAAATTCTGCTGCAATCAAATTCACTGTGTGGGTACTCCATCTTTACACTTGGTGTGGTAATGCAAAATGAGGTCAAACAAATTTAAAGTGCTACGGAAAAGAATTGTGTCAACAGACCAAGTCACCTGTCACATTTTGTAGTAACATTGAGTTAATTTGCCTCAACCCAGAATAAGGTTGGGGGAAAATTATTTTGCTCTCACTCATCATTATGAACCAAAATAATGAAAGAAGAAATAATTATGCACCCATATTAATTAACCTAATATTAGGCATTCGAGAATTGGGAATCAGCTGTTTTTGAATATGAATAACGTGCTTTGGTTTTTAACAGCCTTAGAAATACACATTGAATACTTTTAATGTCTCATGTGCGCAGCGGGTGTCGTTTATAAATTTGGTTAGCAAAATATTTGTTTCCCAATGCAAAACTGTCACGTTCTTACATATGATGAATATGCAAGTCAACCTGAATGTTGTATATAATATATCCTGGGTGTCTGCAAATATGTGCTATCATTAAAAACATCCTCCCTCATCTACAACTCGTTTCTTAACTACATTAGCCTCACAAGATACAACACAAAAACACTAATTAACCAAAAAACGAATAAACATGGATGTATTTATTACATAATTTAAAAACTTTTCTGGATAATCCGACTCTTGGTGGTTTCTGATTCAGGAGTGCACAATAATATTCCACTTAAAATATATCTTGTCAGCTACATACCCTGGGGGAAAAAATCAACTAAACAAATCCTACTGGAGATGGGATATCTGTATTGCTATATTTATCCAGTATCTGCAATGAATATCAGACCATTTCCTTGCAACGTAACACATGTATACAAGATAAGTAAGTAGCAATGGGTGTTATGCAATGATGAGACTCAACTGAAAGTAACTTTGCGACACCGGCTGCAAGGCATGCATCTCCACTAATGTAACAGCAAACCTCAGCCAGTCACTTACGGTATGCCTGAGGGTTTTACGTGACAGGAGAATGATTTTTAAATGTATTTCCCCCCTATTGCCCTAATATTGCGATTCGAAATTCATATCACAACAGGATCTCTCCTTAATAGCTGGCTCACGTTAGTAGACACTTTGCTGCACAGAAGAACAATAAAACAACAAATGTAATGACAATACTTGGGTGAAGTGGAAGTTATGTTGCGGAAGCATTCATTACGAAGTTAGCCAACTAAATGCATTCCTTCTGCTGAGGAATACAGTCCGGTGTGCATGTAATTTCATTTAAAAGGGAATTAGGTCCCTTTTAAATGACACAACACTAAACAAAGTTATCTTAGTGTGAGTTGAAGTGAACAGAAAAAGCAGGAGTTCGGTAGTTGTACATGCCTCTTTTGGCAGCAACGATTGGCGATATTCCATTATCCCTAGTGCCACGCCTACCCAATCCACTTTGTCTTCTATTCCACTCAATATTCAATATCGAGAAGTATAGATGGGTCAAATAAAACATTAATATCTCAATTAATCCTTTAATGTCTCAATTAATTTTAATTTTAGCACGTTGCTAGAAGGCAGTTCTAGCTTTCAACCAATACATCAGCGAACGTTAGCTAACTACGGTAAATGACTAACTAGCTGCCTGGGCCCATCAGTGTTCCTATATCTAGCAATTAAACGTTAATGGAAATATCCAGCCATCTGTCCCGAAGTGTAGTTACCGAACGTTATATGTATATTTTATTAAATAAAAATACAACATTGGGCGGATTCGTTTTAGTGCCATAGTTTTCTCCTGTCAGCTTGGTCACGATGCTAAGCGTCAGTTTAAGGAACTATGGTCACAGCCCCCCTGAGGCGTTTAAGGTCTTCCACAGACAGTTAAATAAATCGTTTAACGTTTTCTAATAAGATCATCGCCATTGTTTACACTAAGATGCACTTATTTACCAGATTCATTTTGCCGGTCTATTTAAATGGGCTGTATTTAGTCACGAACAGGAAAGGGACCACAACAGCTAGGTACTAGCTACCGAAGAGCTAGCAAGCTAGTTTTCCAGCCAGGACTTTTGATGCAATTTCTCGGGTTACCCTGAATAATACGCCGCTTATTGGCAAACGTAACATTAGCTATTATTGACTATATAATTTACTGGATTTGTCGAAGGATATCTTAGAAAAGCTGTGTTGATAGCAAGCTAATTTGCCACGAACTATAATTTATACATAAGCAATATTCTATAGACAGCGACCGTGACATCTAGGCAATTACGTAGCCATTACGTATTTAGCCATCTAGTTGGCTAAGTTAAATACTAGGTAATGGCAGCAATGAACACAGCTGGAATATTTATTGCTAGTTAGCTAGCAATAGCTAACTGGCTGGCTGGTATCACATCTGTCAGATGTTGCATAAAAAATTAACGCCACTAAGAGGTAATAAAAAAAAAACTTCCAAGTTTCACTGAGAATAATAAAGTTATATAGCCTATGGTGCGTAGTATTAAACCATGGGCACAATTTATTTTATTATATTTCCGTGTTTTTCTTATTCTCCCTCTCAAGTTGCAACAAACCCTGTGAGTGCAGCAATGTGCACGCGACACACCAAGTGCGTGACGGCAGACCAATCAGATTGTCTAGTGCCGAAAGTTTACCTTTTATGGCTCGAGCCGGGCATCTGACTGAGGATAAAACAGTCCGCCCAGCTCCAATCGTCTCACTTTGAGCGCCTCCAAACGCAGCTAGTGCGGGAAATCGTGTGTGTTATTTTTTTTCCTTAAGCCACTAAACCCCCACACCCAAGGTAAGAATACAAACTTTTTTTGTATCGACACCTGTTGATAAAGTAGCTAGCGAGCTTGGTATCTTGTTTTTAATTAAACATTTCTATATTAAGAAACGTATCGTTGCCTTTCGCTATGAATGGATTTGGGTCTTTAGCTAGAAAAGTAACCGTCGATTAAAAAGTGGTGGTGGTGAACTGCGATGTTTATTTGGAAACCCGAGTGGTTGGTTTACTAGGTAATTAATAACTAATAGTGAATTACTATTGTGTGGGAGCTTGCAATATCGAAGTTGGCTAAGCATCTAGGTAACGTTTGTTGTAAGTTTGCTAATGCGTGTGGCGTCCAATGTTGGGTAGTTAAACCAGAGGACCTTAACTGAGAAGTATTGGCTAGCTGTATGTTGGCGCGTTAAAATGTATTCGCTCACTCGAAGTTGGCAACGGTCAAAATTAAATGGCGGGATTCCATTATTGCTGGTGGCTGGGCGTGACCTAGTTATGAATGGCTCAGTGGCTTTGCTCTGTCCGGTTACTGGTTAATTTCTCCGGTCTTGCTATGAAATGTCTAGGCGTGGTCGATTGAACGGTTATTAACTAAAGTTTCTGGCTAACCAGTTTACGCTCCCTCGTAGTCTGACTTGTGAAGGTTTGAGAACTGGGGACGGGGGTGCGGCTGATTGGACCATTTCATGTTCGCTGACTCGATGACGTATTTAGCGGTGTGCTGCAGTTTAAACTAGGCTTTGTTGAGCCTATTGATACGATAACGTTGACATCAGCAAACGAGTATAGCTAAACGGGGCGTATGTCTATTGATCACTTTCTATGGGAAGTTTGGTTGTGCAGCCCCCGCCTTGTGCGATGGCTGGCTATGGCAATGGCTTCACTTAAGCTAGCTAGTTTAACGTTCTCTGCTAGGATGCTTTCAAATGGCATGTGACGCAGACTTGATCTTTGGACTCACGTTCAGCACCTTGTGGCTGTCTTGGACAATTTAAACGAAGGGAGGTAAACTTGAATTCGTTTTGGGAGTGGCTGAGCTTGGTGTTGAATTGTGTTCGATGAATCGTTACATTTGCTGTATAGCTGTGGGCCACGCCGTCAGCATCCGCAAAGCTGCTCAAACCATTGCCTTTTATGGAAATAATGAGCAAGTGAAACGGGACTTCCTTTGTCTCGAATCTCTCAATTTTGAGTTTAGTGCTAGAGCTCCACCTAGTGGCCACATGTCTGATTTGCATAACTTGTGAGCAGGAAATGAGATGAAGGTCACGTGGTAGCAGGATCCGCAGTAAGGGAGGGGACCAAGTTGGTTCTATGTATTAAGTGCATTCTTTTTTTTCTGTTGCAGTTCAGCCATGGAAGATGAAATTGCCGCACTGGTTGTTGATAACGGATCTGGTATGTGCAAAGCCGGATTCGCTGGAGATGATGCTCCCCGTGCTGTCTTCCCATCCATTGTGGGGCGCCCAAGACATCAGGTAAAATTGTAATTTAATTGCTTTACAGCAGTAAGGCTTTGTTTGGAATCATGTTTTGTGAAGTGAAGACCACCACTTAAATGCTCCCTTTTTTTGACAGGGTGTGATGGTCGGTATGGGTCAGAAGGACAGCTATGTTGGTGACGAAGCCCAGAGCAAAAGGGGTATCCTGACCCTGAAGTACCCCATTGAGCACGGCATTGTTACCAACTGGGATGATATGGAGAAGATCTGGCATCACACCTTCTACAATGAGCTGCGTGTGGCCCCAGAGGAGCACCCTGTCCTGCTCACTGAGGCCCCCCTCAACCCCAAAGCCAACAGGGAAAAGATGACACAGGTCAGTTCAGTTAAAATCTAAGTCTGGGACCATTTGCACTCTTCTGCCATCCCAGATTCATAAACTCCTTGACTATCACTGTCACTACTTTCTGTTCATTTCTCTCCTATTCATTTTCTTTCAAACCTTTCAGGGTTCTCTCCAGACCTGAATTCTCCCTTTACTGGAAACTACAGGTTTTTCCCCCTTTTGTTTGCAGTTTGTATTGCTGCACTGTGTTGGATTAAGGAATGTTTGCTTTTTTTATTGCACAACCTGAATGACTAATGAAACCAATGGGTGTATTGAAATGCATGAATTCAGTGACTGTCCTGATATGCACTTACCACCTTCCCAACCCCCTACCCCTGCTGTTTTTTTTGGCAGATCATGTTTGAGACCTTCAACACCCCAGCCATGTATGTGGCCATCCAGGCTGTTCTGTCCCTGTACGCCTCTGGTCGTACCACTGGTATCGTGATGGACTCTGGTGATGGTGTGACCCACACTGTGCCCATCTATGAAGGTTATGCCCTGCCCCATGCCATCCTCCGTCTGGACTTGGCTGGCCGTGACCTGACCGACTACCTCATGAAGATCCTGACCGAGAGAGGCTACAGCTTCACCACCACAGCTGAAAGGGAAATTGTCCGTGACATCAAGGAGAAGCTGTGCTACGTCGCCCTCGACTTCGAGCAGGAAATGGGCACTGCTGCTTCCTCCTCCTCTCTGGAGAAGAGCTACGAACTGCCTGACGGTCAGGTCATCACCATTGGCAACGAGAGGTTCAGATGCCCCGAGGCCCTGTTCCAGCCCTCTTTCCTGGGTAGGTAGATCAGTTTGGTCACCGGTGCATGGCACACATTTAAGCACCCACATGCTATTGCTCCCAAGTCATGGTAATTTCAGTGGAGGAAGGCTAGTGTGAATTGCACTTCAAAATCAATTTCTGTCATTCAGTTGTCAAACTAACTTTGCTTGTTTGTTAGGAATGGAATCTTGTGGTATCCACGAGACCACCTTCAACTCCATCATGAAGTGTGACGTCGACATCCGTAAGGACCTGTATGCCAACACTGTGCTGTCTGGTGGCACCACCATGTACCCTGGCATCGCAGACAGAATGCAGAAAGAGATCACATCCCTGGCCCCTAGCACAATGAAAATCAAGGTGGGTGATGTCTTTGTATCGACCACTGCTGTGATCTTTGTCTTGGTATTGTGTATTAAATGGCTCTTCATTTCAGATCATCGCCCCACCTGAGCGCAAATACTCTGTCTGGATCGGAGGCTCCATCCTGGCCTCCCTGTCCACCTTCCAGCAGATGTGGATCAGCAAGCAGGAGTACGATGAGTCCGGACCTTCCATCGTCCACCGCAAATGCTTCTAAACAGACTGTTACCACTTCACACGCCGACTTACTGCGCAGAGAATACCAGAAACGACAAATTGGCATGGCTTTTGTTATTTTTGGCGCTTGACTCAGGATTTAAAAACTGGAACGGTGAAGGTGACGGCAATGTTTTTGGCAAATAAGCATCCCCGAAGGTCTACAATGCATCTGGACTTAAAATGTACATTTTTTTTTTTCTAGTCATTCCAAATGTTTAATGTTAAATGCATTGTTCACAACTTATTTGCCTCTATGAAGGCTGCCCAGTACGTGGGAGCACATACTTAAACCTTGTTGTAGTATTGCTTATATGTAAGTTATGTAACCGAAAAACAATGTCTGGTTTTTGTACTTTCAGCCTTAAATTCTTGGTCTGGTTTTGTGTTATGCAAAAAAGCTTTACCTTTATACAAACATAAAGGTTTACATCCCCCTAGGCATATGTAATAAGCCGTATGGAAAGTGGCAGTGCCAGACGTATGGTGGGGCCTACCTGTACACTGACTAATACAAATTCAATAAAGTGCACATGTTTAAGACATGCTAATCCTGTCTCCTATACTTTCCAAATGTGATGTTCATTGCTTACTGAAGCAACACCTTATTTGAGGCTTGGTTGAAACGCGGGACACTTTACAGAATAAAATCTCTTCCAACCCTCCCCTGCAAGAATATTGCACTGAACAATGCCTGCAGTCTACAAACTGACTTGTGAGGTAAGCGTGGGGCCTTCTATTACGGCCCTGTACATTCGATGAGGGTAACGAAACCTAAATAAAACGCAAGGTGGAACATACCAATGAAGGCTAAGCCTATGCTAAATTGTGAACTGACGCGATCATGAGTAAGTACAATGCAGCCCCATTTAAAAATGAATTCTAACTAGCTCCAGTGACCTACCTAGTTAAGTCCGCAGCGTAGTCTAGTTTGGGGACAACCCCTTTTGCTAGCAAGCCAAGATATTGTAATAGTATTAACAACCCGGACACTTGGTAAGCAAGCATTTTATTGTTGGTTGAGGGAACTTGTTAACATTAACTACGTTGGCAAGCTTTGGAAGCTTGCTAATGAGACCGCTAGCTATATAGGAATCCTGTATAGAGCTTCCTTTTCTATGTATCAAAAGTGCGAGTGGGGCAATCCCTTCGCTGGCTAGCAAACAACCTTTTGTTAATTGGACAACAGAAAACCTTATTGGTTTAAAATCAATCGGATCCTCCAGCACGAAAGTAGAATCGCCCCCAAACCGATCTGGCACTGATGACGATGTTCACTTCAAAGTGCGTTTCTAATGAAACGTTTGTGTTCCTTTTTCCTTTAAATCCTTCAACCTGATTACTGCAGTCCATCCTTCGCAGGGAACACATTTCTTCTTTGGAACATAGCCTAAGTTAACAGTTCGACGTTACCTTCCTAGTCAAATAGTCAAAGCATAAACCCTTCTTCGTGCATGAGGGTGACGTGTGCAATGTACTGTAAAGAAACATTTGGGAAATCCATATCCCGTGAAGTTATGTACTGGTACAATGTACTGGTACAGAACACATAATTGGTGATCGTATTAAATACTGACAAAAGCAAAACATTGGAATACTGGAGATGACTGCCCAGGTTAACAATTTGGATTGCGAAGCAGCAGAGAAAGATAATGTTAATGCGTTTCATATTTGTGGAGGAAGTGGACTCCAACGTGTATGAATTTGAGGATAACGGTATTAACATACTATCCACTCGTATAAAGTCACTATATGTTCCTTGTTTATGTGACACGGTTTATTTGATTGAACAAGGGCAACATGCAGTACCTCAACATGGAAGAATTTGCTACAAAGCAGTATGAAGCGAATTAATTTAAGGTTTTAATTTCCAGTGTTGCTGAAGAGCAGAAATTCCAAAATAAAAGCACAAACCTGATCCATAAGTAAACTGTATTTTAACTATTTATGATAGCGCCACTCGCCCCAGGAAGTTGGCAGCAAACCTCCCTGTGACGTTTCCAGTGCTAAGTTGTTTCACTCAGCATTCAATTTCATCCCCTTTTCATTTGCGAGTTTTTCTTGTTTTAGTTGTAAGGACCATTTTTGTGTGTGGGCACGGTCCATTTTGGCGCCACTCGCCACAGGAAGTGGCAAGCAAACTTTCTTGTGACGCAGTCCAGGTTCAATGTAAGTTGTTTCACTAAGTAGAGCAGTGGTATGCAATATTGTATTTGTCTGTAATTTGTTTAATAGCAGGGATGAGCCCTAAAGCTACAGTCAGTTTTGGCTAAAATTTGCCTTTCCAGTAACTACTGGAGAGTTTACTGTCTTAAATGGCATCCCATCTCTTTCACCTGTGTACGCAATCTTTTCATGTCACGCCTTCTCTGCATGACCTATATATTGATAATATGATTTTATGGTCAGGCTATTAGATGCTCTAATAGTGTCGTGAGGAATCATTTCAAAGATTTTGATTCAGTTCGACTGAATGCATGTCTGAAATGGAACTTAATCTTCGAATGCAGCATTAATTGGAGAAAAGTCTGGTAAATAGCTAATAAATATGTGCTATTACCGAAAATGAGAGAAGTGCATTTTAACATATTACATATAATCTACCCTGTTAAATACTGTATTAATAAGATGTATCCTGATTTAGATATTGAGTATAGCTTCTGTGGTTCCATGTTTGGTTATGGCCAGTACCCCCTGGTAAGGTATTGCTTTTGTTTTGTTTTTTCTTATTGTCTTTTCCTCTCAGTGAATGGTCTTTTTATGCCGCATTGTGAAGGAAGGCCGCATCTGCGTTGCGTTGGTGAACGAAAAGGAATAATAATTTAAAAAAGAATAAGGGAAGTCAAACAGTAAGTGACATTAGTACAGGAAGTGATGTTAGTACAGGAAATAGGATGTGGGGAAAAAAGGCTGTTGGTGAGTCAAGAAGGGAAAAGCCAAGGGTCAAGTTAGAGCTGCCGCAGCCAATTGGGTTGTGCCGAAAAGAGACACGCAGCAATTTGATTGGTTTATTGCAGTTTGCTCCTCCCCCTCCTATATTATGCTCTGAGCCTTTAGGGAAAACAAAACAACATTAGTTTATATATATATATGATTTTTTTACTCTCCATATTTTCAATATCAATCTGTAATAAAACATTTAAATGAAGAAAAAAAAAAAAAAAAAAGTGGAGTGGAGCAGTGGTTCTCAATCCTGGTCCTAGGGGACCCCTGTGCATGCTGGTTTTCGTTCCAACCACAGTTGCAACCCCCTAATTGTAGCAAGCTGTTTATTGTTTGTAATTAGATATTTTTAATAGGATGGTTTACCTTCTTAAGGCCGCAAAGACAAAGCAAGTGGCAATGAGACAAACCTGTATTGTGCTAATATGTTTAAGGAAAACTTATGAAAGAACTTAAACACATGTTGTCAGCAACCTTAATTGAACAAAAGATTGTCTGTAACAAAAAGTAGCATACACAGCGGCAAGGCCGTAACCATGGAGTCAACATTGGGGGGGATATTTATATTTTTTATATCAGCTAGGCTATATATTGGGGGGGACATTTTGAGCATATCTGAATATTGGGGGGGATGTGTCCCCCCCAATATATATGGTAATTTCGGCCTTGCACAGCGGTCCCCCAGGACCAGGATTGAGAACCACTGAAATTGAGGGTCTGTGTATTCAATTTCACACCATTTCATTGAATGAGTTTTTATCGCTTTTGTTGTCGGGAACAATTTGAGTGTGGAAACAGGCCATTTTGACACTGCTCACCAAACATAGTCAGTAAGAATATATTTTATTCATTATGCATTATACATTAACTTCATTCAATAAACCTTCATCTAGAAGGTTATTGAATTACATAATTCCATAACTGATCACTGTACCTGCTAATCTTTCCACTTCCTCCAACTAATCCTTGGAATGACCCTGAACGGCCAGCTGTGCTTCTCGGGCCACATCCCAGCGATCACCCGGACCTGCCGATTTTCCCTCCATAACATCCGGAGGATCCAGCCGTTCCTCACCCAAGAGGCCACACAACTTCTGGTCCAGGCCCTGGTGATCTCACGTCTGGACTACTGCAATTCCTTGCTGGCAGGCCTACCAGGCCACTGTGCCACTGCAACTGGTCCAGAATGCTGCCGCATGTCTGGTGTTCAGTCAACCCAAGTTCACGCACGTAACCCCTCTACTCTCCTCTCTGCACTGGCTCCCCATTGCAGTACGCATTCAATTCAAATCCCTGGTGCTAGCTTATCAAGCTGCTAGAGGAACTGCTCCCCCTTATCTCCAGACACTCATCACACCCTACACCCCAGCCAGACCCCTCCGCTCTGCCTCCTCTGGCAAACTTACTGTCTCATCCCTCCGGGCACCCGGCAGCCACTCCTCGCGGTCTTGCCTCTTCTCTGTCCTGACCCCTCGGTGGTGGAATGATTTTCCGCACTCGGTCAGGAAAAATCACTTGCGATCTTCCACAGGAGACTCAAGTCTGGTAAATAGCTAATAAATATGTGCTATTACCGAAAATGAGAGAAGTGCATTTTAACATATTACATATAATCTACCCTGTTAAATACTGTATTCATTCTGGTCCAGGCCCTGGTGATCTCACGTCTGGACTACTGCAATTCCTTGCTGGCAGGCCTACCAGCCGGTGCATGCCACTGCAACTGGTCCAAAATGCTGCCGCATGTCTGGTGTTCAGTCAACCCAAGTTCACGCACGTAACCCCTCTCCTCTCTGCACTGGCTCCCCATTGCAGTACGCATTCAATTCAAATCCCTGGTGCTAGCTTATCAAGCTGCTAGAGGAACTGCTCCCCCTTATCTCCAGACACTCATCACACCCTACACCCCAGCCAGACCCCTCCGCTCTGCCTCCTCTGGCAAACTGACTGTCTCATCCCTCCGGGCACCCGGCAGCCACTCCTCGCGGTCTTGCCTCTTCTCTGTCCTGACCCCTCGGTGGTGGAATGATTTTCCGCACTCGGTCAGGAAAAATCACTTGCGATCTTCCACAGGAGACTCAAGTCTGGTCTCATAAAATGAGTTTGGTATGCAATTATTTCCACTACCCATTTTTTAACCAAAAGCTAATTTACTTATCTACGTTGAGCCAGAATAAATGACATCCCCAATAATAATAACATTTGGGACAGCATCATTATCATTCATTTTGTTCATTCATTACTGTACATGCATATCGTTTTTTTGTTTTTTCATGTTGCATGTATTACCATTATAGCAATATACCATAATACCAAAATTGATGGTAACACTAACAAATGTATCGCTGATTTGTGTAGTGAAAATCCACAATGCTTATAAAAAGTAGCGCCAGAAACGCTTCGACCCAGGTAAAAGGAATAAATAAAAAGGTGCTTAACAGCTAGGACAATCATATACAAAAATAACCCTTCACCTACGTATCTGTCATGCTTATTTCAATACACTATTTAACCGATAAAAAAATTGTTAAGATTTGATTGATTAAATTAATTAAACATTGACAGTATTCATTTTCTAGCTAGGAAGAACCAGTTGTGCTGTGGATTATTTGTATATATTTCCCCGTCGATATCGTATATGCTTTAATGACAATTATAAAATATAAAGCGTACTCAATTTTTGTTATACATGTGCTTAAAGCCCGAATAACACGAAAAATGAATGTATTATAATCAACAGTAACCACTCGCGGGGGTTTCGGCAATGCTTCTTCGGCAGGTGTGAACTCAAACAAGCTAACGGCACAGGGCTTTTACTCAGTCGTGTTTTCGATAGACAGTTTCCCGACATCCGGTCTTAAATTCGCCTTTATACAAGCTCTACGGTGCTTTGCTACAGTAGTATGGCGTGATCCGGAAGTGCGTTAACAATCGTGTTCCGGTATACTACAACAGCTGACGATGAGATGGGGCGCAAACAGAACCATTTAAAATGTGTCATAATGTTCTAAAACGGCACAATCGTAACCGTTATGTATACTTGCAGAAAGAGAACATCAGAAGTGAACATGGATAATCAAAATATTGAGGTAGGTTAAACAGAAGAGCCTCTCCGCACA
Source organism: Aldrovandia affinis (assembly GCA_029706075.1). Classification (NCBI taxonomy): domain Eukaryota; kingdom Metazoa; phylum Chordata; class Actinopteri; order Notacanthiformes; family Halosauridae; genus Aldrovandia; species Aldrovandia affinis. Next base: position 407,111 of record JAINUG010000015.1, read on the forward strand.
CCATTCACTGCTAGGGATCGAGCAATGTTGTCCCTGTTAGCTAGCTAATTTGACTGAAAGTGTTCCGAGTATGGAAATAATGGTTAGCTAGCATGCCAGCTATAGCTAATTAATGCCAGCATTAACAGCCGCAACTACTGATTTAACTATTTTGCCTATATTAAAATGTTAAACATTACATTTAAAATGCAAGGTAACTTACTATAACAAACTTAGTCCACTAAGCATTTTGTAATTCCACGTCTTTAACCAAAGTAAGATGTACCTTAAAGTTCGCTAAATGTATGCTATATATCTGATTAGCTAGCTAAATAGTATGGCGATGTAAACATGGAATTAAATAGCTATGCATTTCATGTTGACAGTCAGCTAACGGTATACTTGCGTTAGATAGGCTACACATATCTAGCTAACTATGTGCTGCCGGGTGTTGGCTGGCAGCGTGCTATATACAGCTATATGTAAGCACAGACCGCGCTGTCCTTACTCCAGACTTCGTGAGTGTTACATGCTCACGAAGGAAGGCCGTACCCCATTCTCCAATTTGGTAGTGTACGATATGCTCATTGGACATGTACGTCAGGTCACTACAATTTTGAATGCGCAGCTTAAGACTTATCAATGGGCAGCGAACTAACATGTAGCAGAAAAGCCATTCTGTCATATAACAAATGTGTAAATTCACTGTACGTTCGGATTGATATCCACCTACTAAAAATGTTACAGTTTATTTATTTTGGAAGCTATATATTCGTCAGTGTTTCGACATTCTATTCTGCTATAAATCTGTCCTACAGCATTTGGCTTTGAAATGGATAGATTTATGGGTGGAATTAACAATCATCTTTGTATATCAGCACAGTTCTTATTTTGTAGTTATGGACTGCAGTGTTGATGTTACTTTATTTATGTTTTTCTCCAATTAGGAGAGGTTCAGTTTGGACTGCATGGAACAGAGTGGCATCATTATTTCAGGGTTCTCAGATGAGATCTTGTTGAATATTCTGACACATGTTCCCAGTCATGACCTAGTGCTCAGTGTGGGGCGAGTCTGCAGAAAGCTGAAGACTTTAAGTCTGGACAAGACTCTCACTAACAATGTCCGACTCTCCAAAGAATATCTGGTAAGTGTGAAGAAAATGTTGTTTTTTTGCGCATTTGTGTAGTGAATGTAATGGTAGTTGTTTGGGAAATATATAAATACCACTTGTTAGCTGATTGGAATTTTAAATCCTTGGTTCCAATAGAGATTGTTTGTTGGATTTTGAAATTGAATAGGTCACATCATTTTTCTCTTATTTGTTCAGTTATTTCTATTCACACATCTAAGACAGTGTGCATGTTATGAAAATTGAAAAATGAATAATTAGCCTTTAGTACTGCATAATGTGAATCGGTTATAAAAAAATGTAAAAACTCTCTCAGGCAAGTGACGATGCAGTTAAGCAAGTGGTGAAAGAGCTGGCGAGTGAGATTCAGACCCTCAGCATGAGTGGCTGCTACTGGCTGTCCGGCGGCACTATTGACCAACTGACCAAGTGCAAAGGCCTGGTCAAGCTCGACCTCACGGGCTGCCGACTGACATCGGTGCGCCTCTCCAAGATCCTGTCCTCCCTGCGGGCCCTGCGCTCTTTGGCCATCGACATTAACGCCGGTTTCGACTCCAACCAGCTAAGTAGTGAGAGCAAGGCTACCCTGAGCCAGGTCACCGAGCTCAAGCAAACCCTTTACACTCCATCATATGGGGTGGTACCCTGCTGCACTAACCTGGAGAGACTGCTGTTGTATTTTGAAATATATGATGTTACCAGAGAAGGGGCTACTGTTTGCTGCCAGCTGATGGTGGGACAGAGCAGTATCCTGCACTATCAGAGTTTGCAGGTGTTTTACGCGAGGCTGGCCCCTGGCGACGTCAATCAGACACTCATGAACCTGTACCTGGCTGTTTTTAGCGTACGGGTTCCAGAGCATTTGCGCGTTTTTGTTATATCAATCCCTGGAAACAGCAGCTGGCCCGCAGCCAAAAGTTTCCTGGACAGTATGGCGATAAACGGGGCCCTGGAGGCCCTACAGCTGCCCAAGACGTGGGTGGACAAGTCGGCCCTCCAGCATATTCTCAAACACAGTGTGCCATATTACTTGAACTTCAGCCGATGCCCAGGTTTTGGAAACCAGGTCATCCACAGCGTGCTCAACACTGTGAAGGACCCCAGGCACTTGGTGAACTTGAATTTGAGTGGCAGCTTTCAGGAAGACATGGACTACTGTGCGATGGGGGCATTAGTGAGTGCCTGTCCTAACCTCAAATGCCTGAACCTGTCCGCAGCACACTATCACGGCACCCTGGGCTCGGAGGAGCACCTCTGCACCATCTTGGCCAAACTGAAGAGCCTGCGGTCCCTGGCATTGCCTGTGTGCGCGGCTTCAGATGGCATAAGAAACACAGACCACACGGCAACGGACAACTCGCCATCTCTGTCCAGCCCCCTCTTCCTGGGCCTTAAGAGGAACAACCGCGTCGGCCTGCAGACATACAAGACCGGCTCTGAGCACAGAGGCAGCGAGTCCAGCTGCAGCTTCAGGGCTCTGCTCAAGGGAAACCCTTTCTTGGAGGAGCTGGAGCTGACGGGGTCAAATTTCTCCTCCGCCATGCCACGCAATGAGCCTGCCATCCGTAAGGAGCAGGCAGCTTGCAGCTGGGCGGGGCAGATTGGGGACTCTGAGGTGGCTGCGCTTGGGGGCCTGGCCTTCTTGCGCAGGCTGACCTTAGCGCAGCTGCCTGGCATCCTTAAGGGGACGGGCCTGCTGCAAGTGGCCATGAAGTGCCAAGATCTGCAGGTGCTCTCTCTGGCAAATCTGGGAATGCTGAAGAACATAACCTATATGCCAGCCCTCATTGAAGCGCTTCCTCACTGTAAGCTGCTTAAAGACCTCCGGTAAGTACAGATGACTGCTGTATAATACCATTCTTATTTAGAATTGATGTTAGCCCGTAGTAAGACAGGGCCTTGACTTGAAGTTATGATGAAAAGGGGAGCTGAATGGAGTCACAGTACTATGCACAGAGGTATTGACTATACAAATACACACACACACACACACACACACACACACACACACACACACACACACACACACACACAGCTTCAGTGCCCCATGGTATATATTCTACAAGTGTCTTGAGCTCTATTATTTTTCCATGACCAATTCCATCATTTTGCATACCTGTCACTTGTATTTTTGAATAATTATATTTTATTCATCTGAGACCACACACTTGTAATGTATATATTTCCACTCACACACATTATTATTGATTAATTTGTTCAAATTCATATATACACGTTTAAATATTTTATAATCTCCCTGTTACTTAAAATGTCTATGCGCTCGGCACATATTATTTATATGACTGTCCACCAGGGGGCATAACATTCCTGTGAAACTGAAGAGACCAGGAGGCTCTTACACATTTGAGAAGGGTCATGAGGTAATATGAAATGTAATATTCATTGGTAGGCCTAACCATTTATAACAGATTTCCAAACAAACTATATGCAGCTGGCCATAATTGGAACAGAATGGAGTCAAAATTACAGAACACAAAAGCACAATAAAACAGAAAATGAAGAATACTGTATTTTAATATATCTGGCATATTCAACAACATGATTTGTGATTCAGATAAATAATTTCTTTGATGTTTCCATGTAAATTAATTTATTTTGGTTTAATAATCACGTTGTTGATATTTAGCATACGTGTTGTGTCCTCTGTGAAATTAATTACAAGCCAAAAAAATTCACATTGAAGGAAAATGTTTTTTGCTCACCTCTTTTTTTGACTCATCATTGTCTTTACTGATCTTTAGAACAGAGAGAGAACTAGCAGATTAAATAAAATCTCTTCCTTCTCTGCCTCACTCCCCCAGACTGGAGCAGCCCTATATCAATGCCAATGCACGCTTCTTCCAAGCTCTGAGTCAGTGCAACGCCCTACGCCGCTTCTGCATCATATCACGAAACGGGACCTTCCAGTCAGACGCGGTGATGTCATTCATGGACAGCTGTCGTGATGTCATCATGTGCCACATGTTCATGGGCGGGAGCCTGGTGGCCTGTAGGACCCTCCAAAAAGCATTGCAGGACAGGTGAGCCTCTTCTCTGCTAATCAGTGGCCCGGCACATCTGGTTCCCTCCGGGGAAAAAACACAAGCTAAACCAAAAGGAACTGTTGCACTGTAATGATCTTGAGAAATTATTTCTTAGCAAAATTAATTGTTGTGGGAGTATGACCTTGAGCTGTGGATTGTGTATCATAAATTGACCAGTAGGTCAGTGAACTGTAGATTTATGTGTGTAATGGCGCAAGGGTCAGATGGAACTGAATTTATCATTGGCGACACGACGTATGTCATTTGCGCATCAAGAGCATCTACTCCTTTAAAATGGAACTTTTAAGACCGCTTGCATAACCTACTATCACAAACCGTGGCTAAGGAGCTGAGATTTCATGTAAACGAGTACTCCACTGATTAACTGATGATGGACAGCTCTGTTTTTAAAGCCCACTAGCCACAATGTGTCCCGCATGCAAAGGCTCAATGCCCCCCCTCAGCCAGAGCAAGATTGCTCTGGCAAGATCATTTGTGCATCAAGAGCAAGTGGAATAATATTAGTCTGCCAGGGTCGTGCGTCTCCGAAGATCTGTACGGCTCGATTATTAATTCTGTCGCGAGGCCGTAGTGCTGAAGCGCCGCGCCACTTTCATTACGCCAGGAGCCTCCGCAGTCACCGCTGCGCGTTTATGGCCATCGCTTTACTCCAGAGACACAGCCAATGACCCAATTTGCAGCGGGAAGTGAGTGACTCGCAGCCAGTTCCCCAATACTTCATCTGCACTCATAGATACAGAGCTGCTGCCCTCAGATGAAGGGGGAGAGGCGGTAATGCCACTAGACAGGCAATGCGAAAGCCTCTCTTATTGTCCGGCCCGCCTCGCCAAGGAGAAGCAGGGCCCTCGTGCGGTTTGAGGGCCGAGCTCCGATTGATCGACTCCCATCGCAGAAAAGCAAGCATCCCGCCGCCCATCACCACATTTTTTGCGATATATATATGTTTTTGCCTGCGTGCGGAAAGCTTTCCATCTGAAAGATTTCACATTCATCTGTCACATCTCCAGTGTTCTAAACTTTGAATGGCTGCCCATTTTATACATTACTTTTTCAAATAAATGCCCTCTTAGAGCTGGGCCCTTAGCTGTGAAAGTGCCCATTGTTTGAAAGATCATTAGAAATACATTTTGTGTCTTTAGAGGAAAATACAATTTTGGTTGTAGTCCAAAAATATGGTTCTGGACACTTTTGATTCTGGAAATGTTTGATTACGTTCTGGATTTTCACCTCCTTACTCCATTGTCTCTGTTTTTAACGGAGAAAGACTTCAGTCTTCATAAATGGTCATTGTTTTCCCGGTGTTTAGATGAGTGCACTCTGCCTCCATAAGAGAGGGATGATGTGTACCACTGATGATAATGAGCCATTTTGATATTGCTATTGAGACAAAAAATACAGAGCACCGAGATGGAGGTCCTTCAATGGATGATTGGGGCATTCTCCCCTGCAGTTTATTTTAAAAAGCTGCAGATGGCGCTAGTGTTCATTGTTTGCCTGACCGTTATCATGTCTTTATGGCTGCCACAGAAAGCAACTGCATGTTGGAACTCTAAGCGTCGCTTCCAGTAGCTATCTCCTCAGTTATGGATCACACCCAAGTTTTTTGTCGATAGCCAACATTGTAAAGGAATTGTTTTTCTGCCAAAAACACGAGAATAACAAAATAAGATGCATGCAGTTGACATTCCCCGAAAAACAACAGAAATCAAAATGGCCCCCTCCAGTTCAAATGATCCTTTTTCATTTTTTTTTTTTTTGGAAATCTTTGTGAACGGAGCGTCTCTTGGCTCCTGATGCCGCACGAGGGACGGGTGCCCCAGTTGCATCTGATTTAGTGCATACCTCCGTGTGGGCTTGACAGTGCCTGATGAAATATGATCAAGAGATTGTTACTGCTGGGCCTCCCTGGGCGTTTCTCTCCTCGTTTCAGCTTCAGGCGTTGTGTTCGGTCTGGAGAAGGCGCTGTAAAGTCAAGATTTAATTACGCCTCCCCTCAAAGGGACGGCATTGGACAGATAACAGTCTGCTGTCCTTTAGAATTATTATTGCCGCCGTTACCGCTATTACTGTTTTAATTTCTAACAACAGGCCCACTTTATCGATTCGTAACGCGTGACCGCTCATACAAAAATAATTTGCTACTGTGCGATATCGCATTACCTGTGCTGCGTTTATTTTCTGTAACAGTGAATAACTAGGAGACAGCCTGAACGTCAGCTGAGCAATAAATATGACAGATCTTTTATTGCTGAATTAGTCAAGAAAGGGTGTTTCCAGTTATCGCTGCAATGTTGAGAGCGTCTTTTTTTTCTTCTTTTTTTTCTCCCGAGAACATCAGTAAGCCTGCCTGGAAAACAAAGGAGATTCAAATGTCTTGTACGTTAAACTGTCCGATACATAATGCATTTTTATTCATTAAAATGCACGGAGCGCGCGGCAACCTTTCAGGTCCTCCCCGTACCCGAGGGACTTCTCCTTAAGCAAACGTTTGGGCTGTCTGACTGCGGAGCTGCGTGCAAATCCCTCCATGCAGAAAATACAGACAGAAGTCATTAACACGCCATTGTGCCACGACAATGCATTGCGACCGAAATGAAAGCCCCACGTTCGCTCCCGTTCTAATATTAGAAGCACCTCTGGTCCAATTCACAAGCCTCCGTGCTTCTTAAGCGTTGCACTTTCAATTCAACGAGGTCACCGCCGCGCAGGACTGTCGAATCCCCGGTGCGGCTTGCCTCTGATATTGCCATTTTGATAGTTTTGATTTGGGTAGCTTTTGCTCTGGAAAGCGACGTGCAGGTGCAGGACGCCAGTCTATTGATATCTACTGTGGAAGTGTCCGCCATCATTTCCTCTTGTCCCTTTTATTCTGCCATGTCCGTGTAGGCTTCCATCAAAGTTATCACACCATACGCAGCGAGACGTTTGTGTGAAGAACTCCAGGAGGTTAATCCCCTTAAAAAAGAAAAGGGATCATTAGGAGGGTGAGGGTGAGGGTGAGGGGGCGGGGGGGTAGTCGGATAATGTTGTCTTTTTAAAATCAGAAGGACAGATGGGTTTTATACAGCCGGCCTAGGCCACTGTGACATTAAAGTCTGTGTTATCAAAGCAATTCTTCCGGGCCCTACAGAAATGAGTTCTGGTGGTCTCTCAACAATTTTGTATGGTCTCCCATCAATTTGACAAGGAAGGCAAAATGTCCTCTCCCTCTGTGTCTGGCTCTGCTCACGGGCCATGACTCCTCCACGCTTAACCCCTGCAGGACCACCCCCACCAGATCCAGGCCGGGGCGCCGGGGTCCGCTAGAACTGTTCCGTTTTACAATATTTTTTTGTGTGATTTTTAAATATTTTTCTCCCAATTTGGTAGCCAATTAGACCTGCTATTTCCATGTCAATCCCCCCACTAGTAATGTGATTTCGCTGCCATAGTCCTACGATCACTGCCGTAGTCCTAGATCAGTGACGAAGGCGACCTGACACCTCTTTCGAGACAGCACTTGCCAAACCGTCGACCGTAACCCGGTACTACAGGGCCACTCTTATGCGCAGCGTCATGTCGGCTTCCCTACCCCCTCCCTGGGGCGGACAGCCAATCGCCGCCCCTGGTGGCGCTCCCAGCCAGAGCCGACTCTGGAATTGAACCCCGGTCTCCGTGGCCAGCGTCAAACGTTGTAACCACTGGGCCCCGTTTGTTTTTTAAAAACACTTTATAAATGGTCTTGCTGTGTGTGAAGCTCCTTCTGGCGGGCATAGAGATTGCGTGCGTGCGTGTGTATGCATGTGTGTCTGTGTGTGCGATGGAAAGAGAGGGTGACAGAGGTGCATCTCGCCCGGCGCTGACGTCTGCACGTCTCTCCTGTCCGTCCCGTTCCTACAGTTCCATCCCTTACCGGTTCCCCGCTCTATGACCACATGGGGCGCCCAGCCACAAGAGCGTGAAAGTTGTGTCCGCGTGCTCCGTCTAGCTTTTGCAGCACCGTTGGTGTTGTTCCCCCTCAAATTTCAATTATGGGTGCAATACCTACATTACACCTAGTTTGAGGGTAAATCCCTTCACATGGGAGCAACATTTCAGGCATTCAGTGGAGGATGACAAATTACTTAATGGCCCAGCAATTAAAGATAATTCACAGTCTTTGTGAGCCGGTCATCTTTAACTAAATTACGCAGCCTAAGCTGCTGGAATGGGATACAGTATTCACTCCCGGTAAAACCTTCTTTTCAATGTGAATTCTTCTTCAGAGCTCATTATTGGCCAATCCTGTCACTGAAAGAATTTCCCCAACCAACCTCTTGGTTTTATATGACCTGATTTGAACAGGTTTGATTGGTGTACAGTGGTTGAATCTGAAAGGTTTTGTCAGACGTTGTTGATGGTCTCCAAATGCTTCTCTGACCCGTGCTTTTGGTAAGAAAATGAGGTGGACACGTTTTAATAACAGTGGCAGGTCTGGATTGGCGTCAGCTGGCCACTGCAGAGATTTGCAGACCTGTCAGCGGTGGGTTACAGCAGTGCAGCTTGTGTAAGAAGTCGGCCGTTCGGCGGTTTAAGAATTCCTCTCTCTTAGACCCCCACAATCTCTCTTTTAGCGTAGGGGCTGAGAGAGCTTCCCTGTGGCTGAACAGGAGGGGAGGAGCAGGTTCTAACATGAAAGGACACGCTGACACACCGATATATACGCCGGCTCGCCGTGCCTCATTGGTACACAGGCAGTGATACGGATTCTCTCTCGCCTTCTCCCTCGGTCTCTTCTCTTTGTCAAAACGTATTAAACCCTGGGTGTGTGCGTGCGTGTGTATGCATGGCCGTGCGTGCCTGTTTGTATGCCTGTTTGTGCGTGCATGTGTGTGTGCGTGTGTATGTATGACCGAGCGTGTGCCTGTGTGTGTGTGTGTGTGTGCGCGTGTGTGTGTGTGTGTGTGTGTGTGTGTGCGCGTGTGTGTGTGTGTGTGTGCTTGGCTGTGCGTGCCTGTCTGTATGCCTGTTTGTGTGTGTGCATGTGTTTGCATGTGTGTGTGTGTGTGTGTGTGTGTGTGCATGGCTGTGCGTGCATGCCTGTGTGTGTGTGTGTGTGTGTGCGTTTGCGTGTGTGCGTGTGTGCGTGTGTGTGTGTGTGTGCGCATGGCCGTGCGTGTGCTGTGAGGCTCATTAGTTGTTATGAAGGCTTAGGACAGATGGACGGATAGACACAGACAGACGGCTGTTTCTGCTCCCCACTCCTGCCTCTCCTCCCTTGCTGTGTCCTCAGGGTCTGGAGGACCACGCATTGGGTTCATGTGATTCTGCAAACTCTTTTTATTCTCACAAACATTAAATAAAACCCTTATTTTGACGATTTACATAGAACATTCACAATGACATTAAATTGCAATGACATTATATAATATATATTATTAAAGGAGTAATGTGTAAACTTTTGTTTTTAATTAAGAGAAGATTCTATTGGAATAATTTGTGGCAGTGCGATGACTACTGTTGTTGGACATGAATTCCATAATTGTATTGTCAGAAAAATGTACATAGTATATCAGCTTTCCCTGTTTTTGAAGACAATGTTATATACTGGAAACACAAGAATATATGCAGAATACATAATGGCAATACAGCATATGAATGTCTCAGGGCTGCCCTCTGGAACATAAGCACGTTCTTACGTTTCTTAGAAACGCATCAAGCATCGCCTTCCGTCGGATGTCCGATACAGCGCACTCTTTATGTCCTTTGTCCTGTGTCATTCGATTCTTGTAAGAATCATTTTCCGGAGCAGAACATTTTCACGTGGGTTTGTGTTTGTCCCAAAGATTTTTAATCTTAACGAGTGATCGATTCCTGCGTCGGCGTGTATCGTACGTGTTCCGCCTTTCTCGGAAGCTTAATTGCCAAAAGCGTGGAGCCTCATTTTCCTGGTGGCCGATGCCAGCTTCTATGGCTCTTCACCGTGGGTAACGGTCACCATTCAAGTGAGTGACGGGCTTTCGAAGCTGCCTGTGTCCGATGTGGCAGGCGAGGCCCGGTAGGTTGTGTGCCCCAGTGTTGCGAGCCCCATGGCCGGAAGGGATTGGGGGAGGGTGGCGGGTGGGGCACGAGGCCGGAGTCTTCATCCGTCTGCAGGAGAGGTGGCCGCAGCGATCCGCCGCTCACAGTTTCAGCACACGCTTGACGAGGACAAAAGCGCCGCTCACGCTTTTAAAAAGGCCCTTTATTTGGGCCTCCCGCGTGGTCTAGTGGGACGTTCGACACTGGCCACGGCGAACGGGGTTTGATTCCCCGTCGCGCCAGCCCCTACGCTCTCTCAGCCCCCCCACCGGGGGCAGCAATTGGCTGTCCGCCCCAGGGGAGGCGGGAGGGAAGCCGACAGGACATTCGCTGCGCACAGGAATGGCCCTGCAGTACCGGGTTGCGGTTGGCGGCCTGGCGAGTGCCGGCTCGGAGGAGACGATGCTTCGCCTTCATCACTACCGGTCACAGGACTACGGCAGCGAACACACATTACCAGGGGGGGATTGACTTGAAAATAGTGGGTGTAATTGGCTGCTAAATTGGGAGAAAATGGGATAAAATCTGAAGCAAAATATTAAAAAAAATATATTAAAAAAAGGCCACCCACGCTTGGGGCTGAACGGCGCCCCGCGCGTAACGCCGGAATAGAGTTCTCAGTCTGTTGCGCTCACCTCTCTGCAGCTCACGCTGGATATGTCAACAGCGGGGAAACGCGGCGTGCCAGGCGTGTTCTCGCTCTGTGGCCCTCACCGATTCAGCGGGGCCTCTCCCGCTGCGTATAATTGCGACCGACACTTTCATTCTTTACATCCGAGTGCACCGTCGCAGGGTTTGCGCGAGCGGCTTGTGGCGTGCCGGCGTGACCTTATCCACGCTTATGGTCTGCTCTGTTCTGTTTGTACTGCAGTGCTCGAACTGTTCAGCCCACTGCTCCGTCTGGATTAGTCCTTTTCTCTTCATGCATTAGTCTGAAATATCAACCGCGCAACCTCTGTGAATACAGAAAACTGTGTTGTGAAAGCACAGTTAAGACCTCCAAGTTCCGCTTATTTCTTTTCACTTGCAGATTTGATTGCCACTCGTGCCTTAATGCGTTATTGGTTATGAATTGGCATATAGAAAGAGAGTCCTCCATAGATGGCTCTTCTCGCTTGACGTCGTGCTGCAGTTAAAGCCCCACACGTTAAATTGCGCTTTCTTTCCGAGGCGCGTCTCGACGATATCAAGGCCTCGCCTTAATTAAGCAGGCCTAGCCGACGTCGGCGCGGTCTCGTCCCGCACGCCAAACGCTCTGCGCTTCCCGGCATCGCGTCTCCTCGGCCCAGCGACTCGTCCGTTTCACATTTCCCTCCACGCGCCGCGTTTAACCGACGGAGAGCGACGCTTCTCAGCCTGCCCCGGCAGTGTACACACAAATGAAGTCGCCGCCGCTGTGTGTTTGCGCTGCCTGTCAAGGGAACAATTTTCCATGCCCCGGCTCCAAAGACACGCGCCCCTCCCCCGCCTCTCGGCGCGATAGTCAAATATTTCTTTATTTCCCGCTGAATACCTTTGTGCTCCCGCGGAGGGGTCGGCGCTTGCGGAAGGTGCAGCGGAGGGAAATGGAGTGTGAGGTACACGGCAAGGTCTCTGCGGAGTTCCCTCTAATGCCGTGTGTGCTCTGCGTGCGTGCGTGCGTGCTGAGGGTTGGGCCTTCGCGAGGGCAGTTCAGGCGCACTTCCGCTGCCTTTAATTCACAGCCGATCGTCCATTGCTACTACGGCTAATTACAGGCTGAGAAAAGAGCACGTGGGCCACCTCGGTGCCGTGCGAGAGGATGAGAGAGACCTCGCAAACGAAGCACAAGCGCCGCGGAGAAGGCCGTCATGCGACGGAGGGGTCCTCTCTGATTTAAGGCGCACGTTTGCATGCGTACTTTCATAGCCTTTGATTTGTTTCTCCTCCTCCGGTGGGGGTGGGGGCGGGGGGGAAAAAAAGTGCAGATTATTTTACTCTGCCGCTTGACAGCTGTGGAGAGGACGACGAGACAGAAGCCATCGAGCAAATAATCCCCTTTTTGTTGGAGCAGCGAGCGTCACAGCTAACTAACTCATCAACGGCGCGGGGAAGAGATGGGCGTAGCCGAGCAGAACACCGCAGCACATGGCTCTGCTCTCTCCCGGTCCCACATGTGGTCTCCCTCAGCTCGGGAGATCGACGGAGGGACACCTTCAGCGCAAGGAGAGAGAGCAAGATGGGGAGAGAGGGAGAGAAAGCACGGCTTTTGTGTTGTGCGAGCACTTTTGTACTTTAATTTTTTTATTATTATTATTTTTTTTTTTCGTATTCATTTTTGTTTTCGACACACGACCAAATGCATTGCATCAGCCCTAGAGGACAGAGTGGTGCAGTGGGACTGAATGGCCCGTTTTGTGCCGTGGCGTTGATTGTCAGGCTGTCCGGCCTGTAGTTCTATAGCCGTCTTTCGTTTTTGAATAGGGACCTGGGTACAGTGGTTGTTTGGGGGCAGGGTTACTGTATGGAGGGAGAGACATTGCAGCCACACAAAGGACTTATCAATCCCAATAAACAATTTTCACGCCCGTGCTCCCCGTGCTGTCAGGTCAACGTCTACGACGCGGCTCCCCACCCAGTCTGTCACGCTCACCCAAAGACACTCGCCGCTGACGGCTTTCGGCCATTTTGGTCATGATGAGATGCCTGGCGGCAGTCTTTTGTTATTCATTTTATTTTCATTAAAGCGAAGCAGCAGACAGGCGGTTGGTAGTTATCTAATGAGAGGCAGGGGGAGGACAGACAAATCTTCAGCTCTGCCGCTTCAAACAAGCCATTTGTTTTTCCTGGGATAGACAGTGAATCAATCCACCGAGACTGCTGGGAAATGGAAATGCGGAGGGGCTGCAGCTAATGAGCTCAGGAGGGCTGCGCTCCCCTCCCGTTCATTCGTTTTGTGTCCCGCGAAACGGCAGCATTGATCTAACCGAGCCACCGCATTATCACTGCTATTATCGAGATTATCAGAGTTATGATGGATGAAAACTCCTATTAATGCGTCGTACGCGTTTTCAATCAGAAATAAGTGCTTTGCTTTCGCAGTCGTCGATTTTCCAGAAACCCGTCGTCCGCTAACGCGCAAGGAAGGACGGCTCGAGCGACGGATCGGCCGCAAATTCGTCTTTGTTCGCGCGCCTGCGCCGTGCGCGCTTCGACGCGTGTAGGCATACGCGGGGACCGGTCCACTTACGCATATTTCTGGCTAAGCACCAATAAGTGGGCGAGCTGTCACGCGGCGGGACGTTTATCCGGAACGTTCCGGAATGAAGAGCAAATAATTTGGTGTCAGATTCGCCAGGTGCAGACCTGTCACGCGTAGCTACCTCCTCTCTGGTTCTCGGTCGCGCCGGCGACGAGCTCAACCTCTCGCGCACAAGAGAAGAGAGACTCCCGGCTGCTGACAGGTCCTTCGGCGGCGTCTGCGTTATTAATAAGCGTAATCCCGGCGCGCGGAGGGCCTCCCGCGGCCCCATCTGTCGGCTCTTTTGAATCGGGCCCACCTGTCCAGGTGTGTGCAGGGGCCTGGAAAGCCTTCATACCCGGCCTGTCACCGGCGATCAAAGGCTCGGCTCGCTGCCTGCGAAAGGAGGCCCGCGTCCCCACCGCGCGGCAACATATTAGGGCGCGATGGAATTGGTTGCGAGCGAAGCTTCGTGATTAGCGGGGCAGGCCGCCCCCAGAAGCTTGTGGCGGCTCTTTCATTTGCAAATGTGTTCGTTCATTCAGTCAAGCTGAAAGTTTCGCATTAGCAACTTGCTGAAATGTACAACCTTTTCACCCCCTCCCCTCCCCTCCCTCCCTGTATGCAGTCTGTAGGGAAATGTGAATATCAATCTTTAACACATTCTTTTAATTATTATTTTTTATTAGCTTTATCATCAGGGCCATTTAGACATTTTCTTCATGAAGTGCATCTCCTAACTTGGCTTCATTGTGTTTAAATGGGAAGGTGTGTGCCTCTGGGTCGAAGGACATTTGCACTTTTAACTTTAAGTGTTTAAGCTGATTTCCATATCTCTTTAGAATTTTGTTGTGCGGAGATTAACAAAGCTTGGCAGGGTTGTAAGGAACCTGTACATTTCCCTCAGGAAAATCCTCCCGTGTTCCGTAGTGGTAGTGTCATCCGCTTTTGCATCACCTTCGAGCATTTCCACTTCAAGTTCAGTCAGTGACTCATTCTGAATCTAAGCAGGGTTTGTGGGCCGTGCTTTTTGCATCGCTCGCATCTCGACAAGGTGGGCCCCCTGTGATAATTTGCATGACCACGTCTGTCGTGTATCTGGACGGACGGGCAGTGTAGTGTAATGGTTAGGGAACTGGACTTGCAACTCAGAGGTCGCTGGTTCAATTCCCAGGTTGGGGCACTGCCGCTGTACCCTTGAGCAAGGTACTTAACCGGAATTGCTTCAGTAAAAATATCCAGCTGTATAAATGGATTGTATGTAAAGAAATGTAAACTGTGTAAGTCGCTCTGGATAAGAGCGTCTGCTAAAATGTAAAGTGTAAAATGTAAATATCTCTCTCTCTCTTTCTCTGTTTATTTGTCTCTCTCTCTTTCTCTGTTTATTTGTCTCTCTCTCTTTCTCTCTTTCTCTCTTTCTCTCTTTCTCTCTCTCTCTCATCGGACAGCTTCGCGTCCCAGCGCCCGGCCCTGAACGTGGTGATCTACCCCCTCCTGCACGAGGACCTTGCCCTCATCATCAGAGACATGCCCCTCCTCCACCTGGACGAGATCACCCTGTTCAAGAGCCGCGTGGCCGAGGACCCGCCGCACCTGTGGTGGTGACGGACGCAGAGGCCCTTCAGGGGCCGCCGGCCCGCTCCCGTCGTCTCACGCACGTGTCGCATGCGGCGGGGGCGTTCGTGGGAGAGCGGCCTGGCATCCGGCCAAGTGGAGAATCTCTTTCCCCTTACGCTGGCGCATTTAGCGGTCGGGGGAACGGGTTCAGGACCCTGGGCCGTCGCCGGGGTCAGCGCTTCTGTATAGCATCCGTTCTCCAGCCGCGGCACTTGTCCCGAATCGCTCCACTTAAGTAGCCCATCCGTGTGCGCGAGTTCCAGTAAACGTTGTAAGATGTAATGTAAGCGCTGCGAGATGCTTCCATCTTTACCTCCTCCCCCCTGCCATTCTCTGAGGTGTATCTTTTTCGAGGCGTCTTGCTACCTTTACGATAGCCGCCTCCGCTCTTTGTCAGTGCGTTTACTGTACCAGGGAGGCTGAACGGTCCTTAAACGACCCACTTCCAGGAGTGTTTCCCCTCTGTGTACATCTTGTTGTGAAAATAGAGAACTCCCGCTGATGTTGAATTTGCAGTGCCGGCCAGGTCCCTGTAGAGGTAGGCCATTACTGTCTGATTACTTTTCAACCTCCGGCCCCGCCGTCTCCACGCCGGTCTGAACGCCGTGGCAGGAGAAGGAGAGGAGCCTTCATTAGCCCCGCTGTCTGTCACCTCTCGATGGCTGGGCCGCTGCGAACGTGACTGATTGCTAATTTCGTATTGAGCGGCTGTAATTTGTTAACAGCAACCTAATGGGGAGGAAGGGAGGGAGGGGCGATAGAGGGGGTTGTGTGTGTGTGTGTGTATGGGGGGGTGTGGGGGTGGGGGGGGATAAAAAGCAATACACCTGGTGATGGTTCCATTTTCTCCCTCTCCGCCTTCTCTCAGCTGGTGCACTTTTGCAATCACGGGGGCAGAGAGGTTTGGGAGTGTAAAATGGTCCTTCTCGAGGACATAATAGTCCCGCCGATCAAGCCCCTGAAAATCACGCGCCCCCTGGCGCCTCCCCTCCCCTCCCCGGGCCTGATTTGCACGTCCTCGGCCCTCGCGAGCACACACAGCCGCACAGCCCTGCGAGGAAACTCTCCCAGACCCCGCTCCAGCTGCGCGCCGTCACTCCGTTTCCCCCCCGAAGTCCGACCCAGGCCCACGCGTCTGCCCGCTTGGTTTGGTAATCGTAGAATGAATGCGGTAGCCGGGTAACAGACCCTGGTGCGGGGGCCGAGGTTTATCAGGCAGCGCGCAGCGGAGATCACAGACCGGGGAAGGGGGTTAGGGAGCTATCGGCAGCATCGCTCATACTCGAAGCAGCGGGAAGAGCAGATGCTGTTCTCACGAACGGCGCTTTGCCTCAGTTTTATTGCTTTTTGCGCTTGGTGAAAAAGGGAAAAGTTGGTGGCGGTAGATTGTTTTCGGTCTTTGTGCTCTCTCTGCTAAGAGGCACGCTGTTAAACTAAACCCGTCTATCTCTTGGAGAGTGCGGCTTGTGGGACTGGAAAAGAAAACTGCAACGAAACACAGATTCATCCCGCGAGAGTGCATCCACCATCCTGCAAATTGTATTAAGGGCTCTAGTGAGTGGCAGAAATGTATTTTTACTGAAAACATTGCTAGTTTGAGTGCTAATTGAGGATGTTTAGACAAAGCTACTGTTAATGGTTCTCCATCTCCATTTTTTGCCATTTCATCCCAGAAGGATGCCAAAACACATTTCATATGCACCACTGTTCGTATCGTATGTGTCCGGTGTTGAAATCTGCAAGAATTTGTAGTTAAGTTATTTCTGTTAAGAGTAATAAATGACTTTGAGAACAATAAAATATGATATTGTGTCATTGTGGCTTCCAGCTGTACCTGCAGCACTTTGTTTTCCTAAAACACTGGCTGAATGTTTGAAAGTATGACATCAATTGAATATTTGTATTTTTATGGTTGTGTTTTCAGTGGGGTTTTTTTACATTGTTTTCAGTGATGATATTGTTGTGAATTTGTTTTATTTTCATGTACATGCTTTACTGCTAAAACAAATTCCACACCTCATATTCCTGTGATAATCTTGCCTTTGTAGACTTGTAGAGTTTCAGTTGAAATGTGGTAGAATGAAAATGTGATACTACCACCCCCACGTTACAAATGCCTGAAACCAAAAACACATGCACCTACACAAGACACACAGCCTACGTGGCTCTCAGAGAGAAGAGGGAACAGCAGAAAATCAGTTAAGTGATGTTTTGAAATGCAATTTACTTTTTTCCCTTTTTTGCAGTTTGAAAAATCAAGATCAAATTATATTGCATAAGTGGTATTCATCGCAATTTTTTCTTATCCCTCCGTATGACCCACCATTTCAGCCTTTGGTCTCATTGTTTTGACTCAAAAAATAGAATAAAACTCCGATATGATGTTCCATTAAACGCATAACTGATCTGTAGGTAACAATGTACACAGTAATGTCATTTTATTCGATTGGAACCATATAGGCACAGCGGGTCACTAAGTGATCCCACTTTTATAGAGTCGTGGTTGGATTGTATACCAGATGGACTTTTGAAGCAGGGAGTCTTCGTGGGGATGTAGAGCTGGCTGTTCCGATTTGATTATGTCAAAGCCGCTATTGGAAGTGTGGTTGGACAGGAGTGCGTGTGTGCTTCTGTGCTCCTTGTGCTGGAGCAGTGTAATCGCTGAAGTGATGGGCTCTGATAAAACTTTTCTAAATCTTTCGCTCTCTCGCTCACCCACCCACTCACACTCTCACATCCACTCTCACCCATACTTACACGCACACACTCTCACACAGTCACAGAAGCGCTGCACTCTCCGTTGTTCACCTCGCACACGCAGCCAGTCGCGTAAGGGAGAGTCGTTTAAACGGAGGGCAGCCTTGTGCGCCTCTTATTCCATAACGGCAGAAGCTCCAGAAATAAGTACAGCCTCAGCTCTGAAAGCCAAGGAGGACATTTTCATCTGGGCCGAGATCAGCAACAAAAACCCCTCTTGACTCACTGCCACAGCCTGCTACACGTGTGCAAATAACCACTGATCACTGATGTTATATTAAAGCGTTAAAGGCTGGTCCAATTTGAATGTGCCCTCGACTTGACCTTCAACGTTTGTTTGTACTTCGACGTGCGTGTGTGGATGAGGGGCAGAAGTGCTGTAACTTATCATTCGGACAGGAGACATACTGCCATAGTGGGGAGGGGCGGTGTGACTAGTGCAGTGATTGTATGTGTTGTGTGACATCTCACTGTAAATCAATGGCTGTGACATCGCCAGGTACGAAGTTCAGGAGCCCGTTGACTGATTACAGTGTAAGTGGACCTGGAAACTCGGATCTGAAATCCTCTTTTAATGTGCCGAATGGGGTCGATCAGGGTGCCGCGGTGGAGTGCGGTGTGCAGCAGCGGTCATGTGACGAGGGGCCTGCGAATCTCCAGCCTAAACTGTTCTAGTTACGAACCATTTATGTACAATACGGTCTGCCTCAAAAGTTCGCGATGCTAACGTTAACTGGAAAAACTATTATCACTGCCCTCTAATTGGCCCAAAGCATCTGATGGGTGCTGATGGGTCTTTCATGCGAGACATTATTTGGCAAACATTCTGTAGCGCATTCTCGAAAAGAGTACACATCAAAGGCGATGTCATGCTTTATGTCTCTATGGTAACCAGTATTTATGCTTTCAGAATAAGTGCCTAAAAGTGAAACCCGTTTCTGAATTGAATATGAATGCGTTCGGTTGCCTGAAACACAAAATGGAGCTTGACTACCAGCAGATATGTTGAAGTAGAATGTCAATGCCCTGCGTCTTTTAGACAGGGGGGTGATTTGTCATTGTCTCCAGGGGAGGGCTTCCACACTAATGGACCATTTTCTCTGTTTTTATTTTATTGTTTAGTAAGTTGCATTCCATTATTGTAAGTAGTGTTCTCCATGCCACCACCCCCACACACACACATTTGCCACATTACCTTTGCCATGTTGTGCAGTAGCCAAGTTTGGTTCGATTTAGGTCATATCACTTGATGATTCCTACCCTTCTATATAGCTAACATTCCATCAGTACTCTGGGACTAACTGACTGGTTTGTGCTACATGATTTCGCATGTGTGCACAATGTGAGAATCGCAGGTATCATACACAAATTGTTGCAGACAAAACTTGTGCATCTGACAGTAGGGAAACTATTAGCCCTTTTCCATTGTCAAACTGGGACTTGGCTGATTGCTTATTTCAAGCTTTGGGTCGTGTTCCGTTTTTTTTTTGCATGCTGATCCGTGTCAGCTCAACCCACTTGAGTTACTAGTGCTGGCTACCTTTCGAACCAGCTGTGGGGAAAGCTGGCAAGTCGCATAACTGCGTTGCTTCCTCAGCGTCTGCATCGACATCAGGGCTGAAACCGAGGAGGTAAACACACAGTGAGACAAAGGAGAATGCCACCATCGCTGATCGACCTGGCGATCTGAGGTAGAATGTAACCTGGGATCTTGTCTTTGTGAGAAAACCACAGCCTTGGACTGCAGACAAAGTCCAGGCAGGTGTCTCAATCTGGGCAGATGCTAGTATTTCGCACACTGTCATCGGACAGATCTGGTTGCAGGAAATGTAATATTGCCATGCAGGGTCAGCCTGCTGTGGCTCCGGCTTGCGTTACCGTGGTTCCAGCCCTGTCACGGAAAGGCGGTCTGCTCATGTGAGTCTGCCGAGCAGCACTGAATTGTTGTTTGCTCCAGTGTGTTCAGACTAAGGTTCTCGCTCTAAATGCCTGGTGGATGTTTTATTAAGACAGAAGACACTGATATAATCAGGTGTCTTTCTTCTCCCTCCTTTTTTTTTTTCTCGATTTGGATCTCAGTGTGGTTTCTTCCCTCATCGTGGTGGTGGGGGTGGGTGTAGGGTCTGAATATGGTGGTAAGCGAATTTACTGGAGGGATTAATTGCTTTTAAGATCAGCGTTGACTGCCGCCGCCTTGCGCTCTCTCAGTCCCCCGCTGCTGTACCCAAACACATTTCTGTTGTCTTTTAATCTATATTAATGTATGTCTCTCGCGCCTACGTGTCCTTTTGACTGGTGTCATTTGCTTACTGTGTGGGTGCTCAAGATGACCAGTGAGACATGTATCTGTGGTACGCAGCTTCTTCAAGCGATTTGGAAGCTCTGGGCCAAAGCAAATTCACTGACATTAATGTCATGTACCAAAAAGAAAACAGACACAATAGAGCAACACAAAAAAAAAGAATTTACCAGAGCCATTCTTAACAGGTTTTTTTTTTTTTACCCAGCACTGCCAATTATTATTTATTTTTTCAGATTCGCTGTTGAATTTTTCATTTTCCATTAAATCTGACAGAAATATTTGTATAATTTACAGATTAGGCATTAGACTTTTTTTGTGCCAGATAAACACTCCGTCTGCGGTAATATTCTGCACCACAATATCCTGCTCTGCGCAAAGCATTCGAATTGAAAGGGCTCCCTTTTCTTTGAAGATTGTTTGCCGTTTGAAGTTCTGCTCACAGAAAAATGCTGAACTGAATAATGTCAGTGGATATTAGGAAAAACTGTTTCTCGGGGCTGCTGTGGTGATGGATGCTCTGCGTTTAGGCTCGGAGCCGATGATTTTGTTTGTCTCAAAAAAAAAATCTGTGCGACTCGTTATGCTACAATGCCATGCTGAAAACCCAGCAGTACACCTAGAGCAGCCTTCCATTTGCATTATCAAATGCGGTTTGGGGCTCAAGCAGGGAGCAGAGGCAGTAAACAGCTCCACAGACATTTTGTAATTGTGCTGTCCTTTCTACTAGAGATTCACACTGATACAAAAGCATGAAGTGGGCCGTGGAGTGGAAATCGGTCAATAAATCAATCAAAATTGTACGAATACAGTGCTCTTAGCAAAGTAGATGCACATGCTTTATTATGGCGAAATTATGCAAATGATATGATCATGGTGGGGGAAAACGAATAGCAATGCTGCAGATCATTTGCAGGGATAGTATTAAAACCACAACGAGATCTATTTAAGCTGTGTTTGTGAACAAAGAGATGTCCCGATGCAGCACCTTACTGTTATACCAGTTATAAGATGAACAAATAATTGCGTTGGCGGAAAGTGAGTGAAAGCATGCTGCTGAAATCCATGGTGTTTATATGTGTTGCTGCCCTGTTTAGTGTTAAAGCCTCTTCTAAACCCTGTGAAATTAAACCCACCTTGTGGGGGTACTATAGTTAAAATGGAGGTTATGTATACAATTCTACCGGTTGGCACACCAAAAAATATGCTGGATCACTCCCAATTGAAGCTGTCCATTGAAGCTGGGGCCAAAGCCTAGATGTGGTGGGTCTAGGCCTGGGCTACGTCTTTGGCAGACCATGTCCAGGAGTTTGCAGTGGTGGGACACGACTGGCTTTGTCTCTTCAGGGGCAGGGCATGTTTAAGTCTGCCAATGTTCCTCAGGTTACTGCTGTATTAGCTCCTACGAGTGTCATGCCAGGGGGCCACAGGCTACCAGTCAGAGAGAGACACGCCTGTCCTCTGATCGGAGCTAGCGGTGTGCAATGTGTTGTCTGCAGCATGGAAAAGAATCACAGGCATGCGGGTGAGTGCATCGGAAGATGCAGTGCTCCTTGTGTGGGTGCAGGTGGTACAGTGGTGACTTTAGACAATTGGTGATTTAGAATTGGGGATGAAAAAGGGAGGCAGGGATTTATAATAATATATATATATATATATATATATATAAAAAGAGGCCACAAGAAATGATGAATGAACTATATATTTTCTTTGATGTTGGTACATCATACGAAACCAGAACATAAACTCCCAGAACATGATCACCCCCCCAAAGTAATGTATGGCTAAAGTAAAGTAGGCTACAGGGCTGATTGTGCTTCTGTAATATGTTTTATAGGGTCCTAGGAACATTACTCAGCCTCCCCGAACAGCTGCTTTATACAGGCCTACTCACAGAGACTTTTGCAGTCCACCTGTAACACTTATTCACATGTATACAGTGTTTTCATATAGAAAGTCGTGGTAAAGTGATGCTTTAAAGTGTAGAATGTTTATGCAATGCTAAAAACAAGGCTGACTTGAGACATGCACATCACATTGAAAGGAAAATGAAATGAAAAATGAAATATACAGTTATACCTCCTCATTGAATGAAGAGCTTATTTAAAGGCTTCAGTTTTGTTGCCAGAGTTTGAGTCATTAGTCTTAAAAGTGAGAGCTGGTAGCAAATTCTCAACAAAATGTTTCTTTTTTTTAATGTTTCATAAGTATCCACTTCTTAATTTCTGAGATGCTGGCTCTAATTTGGAACAGTTCTGCGCAACATTTGCGGACCAATTAGAATTATTTTAAACGGTGGTGGTGTAGCGGTTTGAGCACTGGCATAATGGGATGTGTCTCTTCTAAAAGAGGCGCTTCAGCTCTGAGTGGAACAGAACTGTTGAGAGCATTAAGTTGTGTACACATTCATATGGCAAAAACAAACTTGTTTTCCTACTTTGGCAGGGAGGTCATTGATTTATGGTTCAGCGATAATGTATGCATGGTCTTCACTGCAAACACGATTCCTGTGGTGAACTTAATCTCAGAGAAAATGTCCCCCGTTAATAGCAACCTCATTCATATGACTGATGCGTATGTGCATGGTATTGAATATGCTATATTGTATATTTATATGCGGGGGCGGGGGAGGGGGGGGTTTCCACACCTGGAAGCTTAGGGCGGCACGGCCCCCTCAGAAACCCCCAGACGCAGACTGAACATCTGCGGTACAAGCTTTTCACCAGGTCGTAGATGCTGTCTCGTGAGATCCTGTCCCATTCCCCTTGTACAGCCTGAACAAGCATGCGACTGTTCACTGGTCCCTAAGCCCTAGAGACCACATGTCCATTCATCCAGCTCATGTTTAACAGGGCTCAAGTCTGTTTAACAGGGCACCAGTTGCATAACTCATATGGAAAGAAAATCACAGCTACAGGAGCGGAGTGAGGATATACAGGTAACTGGCAAAATAAAGGAAACCCCAACACCTTGGTGTCTTAATAGGGCGTTGGGCCTCCACAAGCCACCAGAACAGCTTTAATGGCTTGGCATAGATTCTACATGTGTCTGGAACTCCATTGGAAGGATGCAGCACCATTCTTCCACAAGAAATTCCATCATTTGGTGTTTTGCTGATGGTGGTGGAAAACGCTGTCTCAAGCGCCGCTCCAGAATCTTAACATACGTGTTCAATTGGGTTGAGAGCTAGTGACTGAGATGGCCATGGCATACGGTTTACATAGTTTTCATGCACATCAAACCATTCAGTGACCACTTGTGCCCTGTGGATGGGGGCATTGTCTTCCTGGAAGAGACCACTCCCATCAGGATAGAAATGTTGCACCAAAGGAAGGTGAAGCTGATCATTCAGAATGGCTTTGTATTTATTGTCATTTGTCTTGCCCTCTTAGGGGTTGAGTAGACCAAAATAATGCCAGGAAATACCCACACAATAACAGAGCTGCTAGTACCCTAAATGTATTCAAGTGTTTTCTTTATTTTGGCAGTGTACATTGTCTTAATGGAATGTTGTCACATCATGAGCCCACAGAAAGGACAACACGCAAGGTCCCAGAATATCTTCTATGTACTGCAGCTCCATGTATTCAGGTTAGCATAAAATGGAGTTCTGAAGCAACTAGACATTCCAACCGAGACCTGGATCTTATCTCAATTAGCATTGCTGAGCCTAATATGCTCAATGCATTGTTCAGCTCAGCACAATATTATTGTATTTTATGTGACTTTATTAATATAGAACTTTGTTTCAGCTCTATTTTGTTCAATTTTATTAGTTATATTTCACAATTGAAAAATGTATTGGTCTCACAGAACCCAGACAGTCAGATCTCAAGAGATCTCAGGACACTCTTGTTACCGTCTGGGTACAGAACATTTGCAGTGATGGGCAAGCCAGGGAGGTGGCAGTTTCTCAGAGGGCAGTTTGCAGAAGTGTGACGTAACAAATGCACGCCTCCTCTTCCACTTCCCTGTATCTCGTAGTTCATGTAGGAATCACTGCCTTCACCTTAGACCTACCTTTGTTGAGTTGAGGTGATTAGTTTGAAAATCATGGTTACGTCTTGAAAAGTGTGTGTGTGTGTGTGTGTGTGTGGGGGGGGGGGGTATTGTTCTGAACTGCACTGCCTTTTGCCTTTTGCCTTTGCCAAGATTATAGCAGATGGGTATAAGCCTGGTACATGAGGCTATGTTCATATTAGAAATATCAGTCTGGCAGTTGTAGCAAATCCATTGCCAGACTTTGCTGTGGCCTGGGTAGGAGGTGTACCATTCAACTTTAATCCTATGATCCACAATGCATTTGGATTGGATTGACAAAGGCTCATTGTGATCAATTGGGCCTATCTGAGTAATATTTCATGTGCAAACGCAATGCGTATAAATGAGGTATTCGGTTTTATGACAAATTCATAAACGGCTTCCTCATTAGTTATTAGATATAGGTCACAATATGTTGGATGAATTCAGTAATTTCAGGAGGCATTGGCGAATTTGAACCAGATTCTCCTAGCCAAATCCCAAGTAAACACATTTTTCACAGTGCCAGGCAGACGAGAAGATCATTTGCTGCAAGTTAATGGAATTTATCGCAAAGAGTAGGGCATTCCCTCATGTCCAGTCTAAAGTCTCAGTCCGGCTCTCTAAACCTGGCCATCAAGTCATAGTTTAAAAATTCACAGCTTTTCACTTCAGCTGGTGATTGATGAGCACTCACATGCAAAATGGCTGCCTTGATCATCCAGGTGGGTGTAAGGCATTGGTGGTGTTTGAGGCAAGTCATCCAAAAACACTTGCAAAACCACTTTCAGATCCTTGAAAGCGATGACAGGCACCATATAAATAATGGATTTATCACAATGTACAATAATATAAAACAGAGCGAAGACCGAAAGTAAATACTTTTTATTGGAAAAGAAACATGATTGGCCGAATAGGAAGAGAACAGTACAAATTAATGTCTAGTAATTCATTTTACAGATTTATTATGTTTGTGGTGTTAGCATGCGGCTTCACAGTAAGCAAAATATTTACAAACTGACAGATAGGGATCCAGATTCATAGTATTTTGCTATTTTGAAATCTACTAATGCGCTGATGTGACCCTTGGCATGAATGGGGTGAAATCTAAGGCAGTGGTGTGTCAGTTCAATCCTCTTTGATAGCTGCAAGGAATTATGAACTAACTGCAAGAGTGGGCACATTATTAGGAACTGAAGATTGCAGAGGACTTCAAGAGACTCAGGTCAATTCCCCATGGTCTTATCAACACCTTACCTGGTTGTATAGGTGTGGCTGCCCATCGCATAGGAGAAGTTTAAATATTGCAACGCCCTGGTAAAGACATTCGCACATCCAAAATGAATTCTCAAAAAAGGGGAACACAATTACATACTGAGTCAAGTCGGTTTTGAAATTATGAAGTGTTATGTCTAAACAAATAGGATGGGATGATTGTTATTCTAGTGACGCTCCCCCCAAAAGCATCTATCTGCACACCATCAGCGAATAACTGAACTGGCACCGTCTCCACTGCCGTTTCATGTGTTCGTGCCCCATTGATTAATTCACCATCACAAGTGCATTATAACATGGCGAAAAAGAAATGGAAAAACAAACGAAATCCAAATTGAATTCTGCATAGAGCTAATTTGCGGTACCAAAAACAATTATGTTCCTTTGTGTGCGTGTGCGGTTTGTGAGCAACCTATTTATTTACAGTGTTACAATAAAGAAACTACAAATAAATAAAATGAAGTGAAGCTCCAACCCTGAGGAACAAATGAGGTTAAAAAAAAAAAAAAAAAAAAAAATTTTTAAAATCTCATTGCATGATTCATTTACTGCTGTAGTAGTTGGCCTCAGATTGTCACGATGGCAGAACCCTAGTTTAATTGAAACAGATTGCACGTGGTCTTACCTCCCACCTTATCAGTGGCCTTGAGTTTGGGCCGTTCATCACACCTCCTTTGCAAGTCCTTTACATCTTATTGTACGACAGTATAGAAATGAGGATGAAAAAAGGCTTTTGATTGTATGTCTGCACTGAACCTTGTGACTGAAGGAGCCACGAGAGCCCAAAACAGCCAGGAAATGTAGCTTGTCTGGCACAGAGGGCACTGCAGTGTGCTCCAGGCATAATGCAGTTTGCAATAACATAAGAGCTAACATACTGTAAAAGGAGACACTGCCTGCTAGCCTTTGATATTAAGAATACTCACCTTGGCTATTGTATCATAGCTGTAACGTAATTCCCATCAGAGACAAACTCATTTTCTAACTTTCAATATGAGCACAACGCAAAGGGAAAACCTTCAACGGGGAGGAAATAAAAAACCAAACACTCTTCACAAGCAGTCTTGTTTTTCTTTTAGTTTATTGATGGATAAACTATAAAATCTTGTGTTACTAAAATGCTTTAAAAGGAAGACTGTACAACTGTAGTATCAATTAAAAAAAAGTTCCACTTACATGAATTGTATACACAAGTCACACTGCCCTGTTTTGTGTGTTTGTTTCGAAATTGTTTGAATTTCTTTTCAATTTTTTTTAAATTTTTTTTTTACACATGATTAACTGTTTATACAAAGATATTCATAGCACATATCACCCTCCCTCTCAAATAAGATAATTTACAAAACACTGACGCTCTTAAAATTCCAAAATAAGCTTCTTTTTTTCATAATTTGTAACAGTTCTTAACACAGGACCTTATCAATGCTGAAGTAACAACGTTTGCAAAGACCAGTGAGGGACCAGCCTCCAGTCTGCACCCATATACAGTCTCATTTTCTCCTCCTCCATGCATTGCTTCCCCAATAGCAGCTACCTCAGAGGACCCTATCAGCAGTATTGCACATTAATCAAAGGGGGACTGTTACATTAGGGCCACGGGATTATGGGAAATGGGTACCAAAAATAAAATTGATAAAAAGACAAAAAAAACAGAGTCCAAGTCATTTAAAATACATATTTGGAAATCCAAAATACATCCAATCATACACAAAGTATGCACAAAATACACATTTCAAGCTTTCAGTGATGTTAGTACTGTAGTCTGGACTTGACAGGCAGTGTATAAGTCTATGTACATCACAACTGAAATAAGCATGTTTGGAGTCACAATGTTGTACTGGTAGAATATCGGCCACGTAGCCACTGTCCTACATGTATAAATGAACATTATGTCTTCAAACATATACAAACACTGCACCAAAGTATTTTTGAAAATATTTTACTCTTATAGGGACAACTAAATTATTGTATTTGAGTGTTTCAGCTTGAAGATTATTTGGCCAAGGCCAAGGTGTTGGCTGGTCTCCCTGCTCTTTCCCACCCTTGTGAGATGAATTTATTCTGTGACCTGTGACCTAAAGGGGAAAAAAAAGTGACCAGCAAGGCCCTGCTCATCCATCCCATGGACCCCCTACAGGTTAGATTGAAAACCTCACCCAACGTACAACATGCCTCCACATGCAGACAGAGGGGAGAGAGGATCTGAGGCTAGCACTAAGCAATGGACGCTTCAGATATGTCAACGTCGAGGCATGGGCATAATTAATTTGTAGTATGATTTGAAGTTCAAATAAATCACACTGAATGTACAATTTTAGAGTTTACTTCAAGTTGTGAGTAAACATCCTTTTAGGGGCACTTAAACAGTACAGCTGAAAAATATAAGGCTTTTTACTTGGACACTGTTACAAGAAACATTATGTTGGACCAATGTGCCTACTGATATATTTAGGGTAGGAGATTAACACTGAAAGAGTAATGAAAACTCAGTATGTTAAAAATGCATCCGCTCAAATGAAAAAGAATATTCTTCTAAGATGGCATCAAAGAGCAAAGGCATCATGAATCACAAGAGGGCCAAAAGAAATGTAGAAAACACAACGGTCTTTCAAAGTAAACATTTAAGTGAAATAAAGTAAACAGCATTGGGATTTAATACCATGTCTGTCTGACTGTCAGCTTTCAAGCAGGAGAGCAAGGCAAAGTCATAAATGACATTAATCAAGAGATGAAATGTTCCTCCTAGTTAGAATGCACTAGACGAGAATGTGTGGCATTTCAGAAAATCGAAAAAAATATGAGTTTATGACATATTTAACTTGATGCAAATGACATTTACTCAGGTTGATACACGCATTGTCCTAATTTGCCCTGTCACTTTAATCAGCCCACACATCCAGTGTGAAGAATCGACCTGCCAGTTTAAATTCCTGACGAGCCGGATGGCAATTATAATTATTTCTGCATGTTTAAACCTTGTTGGAGTTAATATTTTAAATTTCTATGCCCATTTTTTAAACAACTAAATAGCCCCAATAAATGTCATTCAAAATTGTTTACAAAATAAAAATTGCAATCTATTGAGTATTGTTACCATCTTGTAATAAAATCAACACACATGCATTATATAAGGTCAGGCACAGGTAAAGCAAAACACATTTAAGAACAACTAAAAAAAATAGATTGGAGTCAAAAAAGTATTTGATTGGTCTTGATTGGAAGTGCAGCAATGAAAGAAACTGGTTCCCAGCAGTAGTATACAAAGACAAGAGCCTCTGGTGATAAACGGTGCTTTCTTTGGATTACAATACAATAGGTAAAGCTCAATGTATATTTACATTGAGCTACATCAAAGTGGACTTTCACAGAAAGACCAAAGTCAAGTCTTTCAAATATGAGAAAGCTTTCCGGGGGTGAAATAGAGGCTATAACATATGCATATATCATGTTTACCATGAGTAATGTGGAAAATCTAGGAAATTCTTACAAGTGCTCTACAATTCGCGCAGGTAGAAAGGCAGCTAAATATTCAATTGTAATGTGACAGGATGGTAGTTTCTGAGTACCTCTTAATTTCTTGCATCAAAGTTTCCAATCCTCCATGCTGGGGGTTCAATATATTTTTTGTCAACTCTCTTTTGTACTTGGGCAGTTTTTTTGAAAGTGCTTTTTTTCCACACAAGATAATAAAATGTTTGGTTGCATGTCTAGGGACTTCTAATGAGGGGAAAGAAATAAGCCGTTTATAACCGAAGCAAAACTAGGTGCTGCAGAGAGTTAGCATTCACAAAAGCCTCTTGTCCCTGGCACCCTGCTGTGGCATGAACCGTACATGGCAGCAAAGACAGGAAAGACGGCACTTGAAATGTGAATCCCCATTCTACTCGAGAAAGGAAAAGGTAAAATACCTGCAAATCACATCTAATTACCCTATGATCTGGATTGTCTTAAGAGTCTTAATAATTGTCTTCTACTCAAGGCCATGGGCAGTGGATAAGTGCTTTCTGTTGTACATTCTTGTCTCTCAAAGTAGCCACTAAATACTGTTAAGAATACTAGAACACATTTCCCCTGTATTCTGTCCTGTAATACAATTATTTTTACATATTGTGTGCTGTCGAGTTAAGATCCAGCAACAAGATTAAGCAACATCCTCATCTTTAGAGTTCCTGATTTCTTTTCTTCAGATATTATTCACAGTTTTATAAAGCTTTTCTTTTAAAAAGTTTTCATAAAGATATAGTACATGAAATTAAAACAATACGATTTATATCTTTATATGTAGTATATACAAAACATTGGGATCCCTTCAACTCCAGTTCAACTTGAGTCTCACAAAAGGTCCTTTTCTTCCTCTTATGTCTTAAGGAACATAAATCATAAAAATGAATATGCTGACAAATTTGGTTTCTTTTTCTAGGTTTGCACAATGGAAAGCTAGTGCTAGCCAACATGGAGCAGACCAAGCTTTTGCGCAGTTCAAAACTCCAGGGTCTACTCCAGGGTTCATGTGGGATGGAAGTGGTAAGAAATCATGGGTGAACAGTCTTTTTCTGTTCCTTTCAAAGTGCTTGAATTGAGTATTTGACTCTGTCCTCAAATCTCAAGATTAGTGTTGATGATAGGCATCGCTGATGATGTTGTCTGGTCGGTGGCAGAAAGTCAGCGTGAGTCATGACAGGGACACATCTGTCAGCACTTGTTACAAACCTTTCTTCTTTAAATCACTATGATATATTTTTTTCCAGAAGGTTGCTGGATGACAGCAACGACAATGTTGATGATGATGATGATGATGATGCTGCTGGTGATGATGATCATGGTGATGTCATCTTTCCTGGTGGGTTTGTTTTCTTAGTTTAACGTGTATTGTCATGTCTGATTAACTGCTCTGTAGGCCGGACGCTGACCCCAGGAAAGCCAGAGGACCATTATGAGTCGACCCTCTGGCCTTCAAGACCCGCAGTCCCTCCTAAGTGGTGTCATCTCTGATTTAGGTTGTGCTGGTGTCTGGTGTCTGGGTGGGTACTCTCCGTCTCTCAGACCAAACAGGGCCTCAGCTGCGCAGATGTGCCTTGCCTCATAGATGTTTGTGACACTTTTTCCCCCACCACATCAACTTTCACACGCCACTGCCACGATCACAGCTCGCCCAGGGAATGAAGGAATGAGGATGGTGTCCGTCTCTCCTCCCACGCTTTCTTACAGTTGGATACTAATGATCAAAGTCTTCTTCCCTCCACCAACTGGTTAAAACATCCTCCTTGACAAGTGCACTGATTTGCCTTCCCAAAGGCTGCTATTTGCCATCTGAATGTCATCATACCTCCAAGGACATACAATTCTATATATATTTATATATAGACACACATATACACACACACACACACACACACACACACACACACACACACACACACACACACACACACACACAGACACACACACACACACACACACACACACACACACATACACACATACTGTGAGCTGCCATTGACTTCATTTTCACTCAGTCAAATAAATTCCATGCCTCTCGGTGATGTGTCATTATGCCCTGGGGACTAACGGTTCCAGAGGCACCTTTAGATTCTCACCCCAAGCAAAGCAGCGGAGGATCCTCTTTCTGTGAAGGGGCCTTAGGTAGCACTTCCACATCCCTAATGATATCCCCCTTCACCACACCGGCCTGCAAACCTCAGGAAGGCTTCAAAGTCAGCCATGTCCTTGAGCAGCAAACTCATTATTACTCAAAGCTTCTCTCCTCCCTGCTGCCAGCACTGCATTCTTCTGCTCCTGAAGATTGTTAGTCCTTCAGCTGTTGTGGGAGATCGGGGCTGGGGCATTCTTAGGGGTGGGGGCTATTCAGCAGATGATGGGAACTCCATCTGTGTTGAAGATCATCCCTGTGGTGGGCTCGTAGGTCCCGGCTAGGTAGTACAGATCCTCACTGTCCTGGTACTTCTTTGTTTTAATCATTTGTTCGTACTGTTCCAGACTGACCACCAGACACTTGTGAGAAACTGTCTGCACGTCGTTCTCATCAATGTGGGAGGACTGGTACAGGGCGCGCTGCGAGGAGCAAAAAGACAGTTTTTCATACACAAATGTCTATCCATATTATAACATTGAGATGAAGAGGAGGAAGACAGATTTCTCACCTCCATGAAGTCCTTCCTTTGGTTAGAGGGCTGTAGAGCTGCTGGGAGTGCCCTTGCAGATTTCTGATCCCAGACCTGAGCAAAGGCATAGGCAGCAGTAGAGGATTAAGCATAGTGAAGCAGTGGTGACGATAGTAAAATAGTAACAGCAGCTCATGCTGACACAACCCTGCACTAAAAGTATCCATTGCCTCAAATATCTGTGACAGATGGTATAAACATGCAATGTACACCTCTGCTATTGTTTCCCCGCTCTGCATTTATGATTGATTTCTTTGATGGGCTAAATGGCCTCTTCTCATCAAACACTCTTGTGTTCTTATGTTCAAGATTAAAATTAATGATGTTGATGATCATTAATCATAAGGGACATGGGCAAACCTTTCTATCATGAAGCTTCTTTCCAGGGTTGGTTTCCTCGGGGTGGTAGAACCACTTCACCCTGACCACCATGTTGTTTCCCCAGGACTCCCACATGCTCTGGATGCGACCAATATAGGGCAGGTTGGGTCGCCCGGCGGAGAGGAATACGGCACAGTCTCCGATTCGGATCATCTCCTTCCCACGCATGATTGCCTTGTAGAAGAGCTTCTTAGCTTTTCCCTTCATTCCACGCCTCTGTAACAAGAAAAACCAGGTGCTCAACATGGCACTAATCATTTCAGGAGTTGGACACCAACAGCACTTACCTTTACCTATTTCTCAGTGAAATCACTTTCAAAATAATCATTTTGTGGGATTAAATGTTTAATCATGTATAGTCTACCTAAAAAAGCAGGTTAAGCAACTACAATGTATTCAGAAGGATTGTATCTCACCTGTGTGGGTTTTCCAAACCATTTCCAAAGCTGTCTGGCCGGGAGGAAGGCAGCAATCTTGGGCCTGTTCTCTACCGAGGGCAGCCTCTGACGCTTGGCCAGTTCTTTAGTGGTGGGCAGGTGGATGCCCTCTCGTTTCTTGGGTTGGCTCTTGCCTTGCTGCTGTTTCTGCTGCTTCTGCGGTTGCTGTGGAAGCTTCGGGCTCTTAGCTGGGGACGGAGGAGTGGCCTGGGTCTCATCCTGGGTGAGCTGCTTTTCCTCTGCCTGCTGCGGAGTTTGCTGAGCTGCAGGAGAGGACTGGGGTGCAGTGGAGGAGGCCTCCTCGTCCGAGCTGCAGGAGGAATCCTCATCTGTTGTGGTGGAGGAGGAAGAGGAGGACGAGGAGGAGCTGGAGCCGGAGGATGAGGAGGACGAGGATGATGAAGAGCTGCTTGTGGAGGAGCTGATGGAGTTGGAGGAGACTGGGCTGGAGGCCCTGGAGCTAGTGGATCGTTCGCCCTCTTGTTTCGCCTTCTCCTGCACCTGCTCTTCTTCCTCCCCTTCAGATTCTGAGCTGCAACTGCTGCTGCTGCTGCTGCTGTTGGACTCCTCTTCCTCATTCACCTCGGGCTCCTTAACCTTCACCAGCCCATCCCCACTGCTGCCCAGCATCCCGATGCTGTAGGTGGACACAGCACTAGTCTTTGGAATCTCCTCCTTCTTCTCTGGAACTTTGGCCTTGGGCAACTTCTGTTTAGCCTCGGCTGACAAGACGGGGCATACACTATACCAATCACTGGCTTGTTTTCCCGTTTGGAGAGGCTCTGGTCCTCCATCATCATCAGGGCTTTTGTCTTTTTAGTTTTAGGAGACATCACGCCCTCATGGTCCAGCTTGATGAGGATCTCAGACTCAGACTGTTTCCTCTGTGTCTTCATGCTGGGCCCCATCGTCTCTTGGTGATCCTCACTCTTCCTTCCTTTCTTGAGTGTCTTGACTTTTCCTTGGCTGCTGCTATCACCGGGCAGAAATGAACCCAGTGAAGATGGCAGGTCCTTGTAGATGTCCACTGACAGGACTTTTCCATAAAGGGGGGATGTGTAGGATGCCTGTGGCTGGGAGCTGATTTTGGCTGGGGCCTTGGCAGCTTTCTTCTGCGGTTCATTGGGCACTGGGACAGAGGAGCCAGCGGTATTAGCCTGCTGGCATTTTCGACCTGGCCTGGGGCCTGGTCTTCTAGAGGATAGAGGCCTTTCTGGGGTCTCGGGGAAGGCAGACATTTCTACCTGTTCATGATCCTCTGGAACTGATTCAGGTGCTGTGAGGGAGCAAGAGACCTTTAGTACTCTATACAGACTGGCATTATCTCCTCTATACTGCTATGTTAAATCACTGTCCCTATTCTGGTAAAACAACCTTTATTTTCCTAAGTAATTTCTAAACAATGACACGTTAATAAAACTGCTTCAGCCTGCTGAATATAATCAATCTTTTTTGGTTGATCTTTAAGCCCCTGGACTCTTTTGGTAAACAGCGTGGTAAATACGTCTGAAGTCTTGTTCTATTATCACATATACATCTTACCTGGTTTGGGTTTGGGTTTCCTTCCTCGTCCCTTGGTTTTTTGAACAGGTTCTTTTGGGGTCTGTGGGCACACCTCCTTGTTTTCAGCCACATCCTTACTGGACTTCCTGCCTCGTCTCTTCGTGCTGGGCACGAGGAGAGCTGGAGAGGGCTCGGCACCTGTATGAAAACAACCGATTCCAGGGGGATTAGGTCCCTTCACAGGCAATATACCTGGCATATGTACACTTGGACATAAATAAGAAATAAATAGGGTAGCTTGTGCGTTTACAGTTTGAGTCTTTAACGGCTGAATGAATGCATCATTAATTCATAAACAGAGATTAAATCGACCTCAATGTAAATTTTGTATGACATACAGACCTTTACCTTTACAGAACTTCTAGGATTCAGGCCTTCGAATGTGTGTTCAAAACTGTTAAAATTGTTTTCAGCCAGTAAATGTCAACCATAACACCAGCATAAAAAATAAATGATATGTTTTCTAATCAACTACCAATGCGAGGGGACTACAAAGTATGTAGCTAATGTCTTTCTTTGAGGATTTAACACACATTTTCCCACCAGGACGATTAACCGTTAACATGCGTAATTTATGGCTATGTTCACAGCAGGCCTACTGATGCTAATGTTTCTCTAATCAGTCATTAGTTGGGAAAAAAGCCACTATATGGGGGAGAATTTTAATTGTATGCATTAGAAATGTGACACGCTGATAAATTATAGTAAATGCAATCAAAGGTACTTCACTGCCAGATTTAGGAAAACATATTTTGTTTGCAGTATTCATCATCGAGCTTCAAAAGCCAAACCAAACAGACCAGTAGTTGAACTGAATCCAAACCAAACAGTTGTGTGTATGCTGTGTTTACATTACTTAAACATTATTTGGATATTTCAGTGAGGTTAAATGGATTTCTTTTAAGGGGAATTGCTTTAAGTTTGCATGTTTTTCTATCAAATATTTGCTTGTGCCCGCGTTATGAAATACCCACACTGGATCTTGTAGTCGGGAGGGAGCAGGCGAATGTGCGACAGGGGAATTCTGCCCGTGTCTCCATCGTCAAACTCCACCGCTATTAAGTCATCATCCACGTCCACATCAGGATTTCCTGTAATCACAGGGAGGGGGCAGTTTTTGAAAGGTGGAAACAGTTTCCTTGAATGGCCCATTGGCTATTTTAACTTCTCCTGCAGCACATGGTTTCCAGCAACTTTCCCTTGAAACCGCAATACGAGCGCCCATGATTAAATGCAGCGCAATGCGTTAAACTGCAGTGTAAACAAACACCCCAGACAAAATGGGCCTGTGTGTCTGTGGGGTCTACAGCGTGAAGAAAAGCTGTGATCTTGGAGAGAGAACGGGGGAAAAAATAGAATACAAATGTGAATGTATGTGGTCTGAGTACCAGATCTCCCTCAGATCAGACAGGTATATGTGGATGCATGGAGCAAAGGCAACCTCCACAAAGCCTAGCCTGTGCCTACTGCTCCCCCAGAGGGAAAATTACCCCACGTTATTCAAATACGAAGGGCTTTTCTGCCTCTCAGCTTCCCCCCTTCCCAAGGTGTGTGTGTGTGTGCACGCAATCAGGTCTTTAGTACAGAGTCTGTATTCCTGCTCCGGGTACACTGCAATGAATGGATTCTCTCTGTCCGCCACAATTTCAGCCTCCCTCTCTC
The DNA here is from genome assembly GCA_029706075.1 of Aldrovandia affinis. Classification (NCBI taxonomy): domain Eukaryota; kingdom Metazoa; phylum Chordata; class Actinopteri; order Notacanthiformes; family Halosauridae; genus Aldrovandia; species Aldrovandia affinis. Next base: position 442,716 of record JAINUG010000015.1, read on the forward strand.
TCTCCCACAGTTACTGAACACACCCGGCCACAAAGTGAAATACAGCTGCCGCTGTATTAAGAAAGGAACTAAATTAGTCTATTTTTTTTTTCTCTGCGGCCTAACAGATTACCATCCATAGCCCCCGGTCTAAGAGGCTTTTTGACCGTTTTCCAAATAACTATCTCCTTACGTGGAATAACGGGGTCTCCACGGGGAGAGGCCGACACCGAGTTAACCACATCGTCCTTCACCCCCATGTCAATACGCCTCAGGCTCAATGGGCTCCTAATCAGCCCATTAACGTAACTCTCCTTCAAAACTGGTGGACAGGCTTCTGCCAGAGATGGCATTGGATTTGGCTACTGTGCGTATGAAAGGACCCATTCTGCTAACACACTCTTGCATACTAACTCAACATATGGTAATACAGAAGTACAATGTGCCACCATTTAAAGCAGGAAGCCACATTAATCCCTATACAATACTGCAATTAATTTTGGTGTCCAAGGGACAGTTTTAACATAGACACTACATTGTTATATATGAAAGACAATGATATATATATTGTTGCAATGTTGTATATATGGTGCAATGTGTAGTGATAATGGAAACAGCTGCTGTTTGTAGTGGTTAGAGCACTGGACCATGGGCCTACGGCTTGTGCATCTGAATCCCAGCTCAGGCTGCCATTATATACCCTTGAGGAAGTATTTTCTTCTTTTTGTGTTTTGCCATTTTATTTAACCTTTTCTTTTAATCTTTGTAAAGCCCTTTGAGCTACAAATATATGAAATGTGTTATACAAATAAGGCTATATATTGTCACTTCCACTAAAAATGTAAGCTACAGTTTTGGCAACACACTTGACAAGTTACCCTAGTTAAGGTCTTCTGCTAGTAGCTTGTACAATTTTAATATGTGCAATGTAAGAGCATTATCCTGGTAAATGGATAATGTATTGCAATGTATTGTACACTAATGCAACAAGTTAGTGAATGCACTTGTACTGCATGCGACGCCCTCGGACATTACCTCTGACAACGGTTCCCGGGTACAGGCAGCGGTACTGCTGGCTCCAGTAGGCCGCAATCCTGGTGCCCTCTGGGAGGTACCTGACAGACGGAGGCTTCACGTCGATAATCTGGGGAAGGGGCACAGCACACAAAATATGAAATCACCACAGGGGTCACAGGCCAAGGGACTTAGAGATGTAAAATGTTGTAAAGAACTTACAACGATGAAGGAACACTGCCCAGGAAAACCGTTGACAAAAGACTAAAGATTAGTGGAGGTTGGCTTTATCTTCTTAAAAACATACACAGCGAACTCTGTGGGAGCTCGCCGTGTGTTAGCTTTGAGGGAAAACAACTTCATAAATCTGTCCTAGAGTGCCTTGTGTAGCCTTGGCAGGTTTTGGCAGAGGAAAGCCCCCCCCTTTCCCCTTTCCCCTGCCCTCCCTGATCACCTCAGCATAACTGGGTACTCACAGCTTCCTGCAGCAGCTGCTCCAGGCAGTAGATGTGAGGCCTGTTTCCCCGCTCCCCCTCCACCACCACCCGGTATCTGCAAGGCACGACCCACAGTCATCAGCGAACACCACCCCACGCTATGGGGTGGGGGGGGCACAGCTCCATGTGGACCAGCTCCCCTTCCGCACATAACTTCACAGCTTCGCACAAGTGTGGGCTTCAACGCGCAAAATCCTCGGCTGTGAGTCGAGAAGCAGTTGCAGCAAAAGGTCATAATTGAACAGTTTTTTTTTTTGTAGGAGATACACTCTCTTTTTATTTGATTTTATTGACGGAAATGGTAAACCTGGGAGAATTTAAATAAGCTAAGAGCTCAGGCAGCTTTTATGTTAAGTCAGGACTCCTTTGAGGAACAAACACTTCTTTGAACAGAGTCTTTGAGACAAAAAACCCACAAGCATCTGACTTCTGCTGGTAGCCTTGCTCATGCATTGCAGCTCTCCTTGGAGAACTGGGACTTACAAGGGTAAGACGAGGGAGCTTTAGGGCGAATCACAAAAAACTGTGTTGCCTGATAAGTTTATGCCTTTGAGTAAGATTTTTGTTTTGTTTTCCAACAGATGAGGTAGTAGGAAAAAGCATAAAATGAAAAGTCTTTTTACATACTTTTCTCATGGTAGAACATATTTCAGTGGGTGCTGGAAATATTAAAGGTAGTAAGCTCTGATAACATAGCAGTGATTATTTTTCTCTGGAGACATGAGACTGGAATCATCAGGGTGAGAGATCATAAATCCCTAGAGAATTCCCAGTTAACAATTTTTAGAGTTCATGGTTATTATTTTTGGTGGTGCTTTTACATTAACCCCTTAACCGTTACCCCCTATTTTGGGCATTTATGCCTATTTGGACATACCCAAATATAACAGTTCATAGTTCAAGACCTGTGATGGCCACATGCTTACATTTGGTATCATTTGAAAGGAAACACATTGTAGTTTATGGGGATGGACAATTAGCATGTAGACCCAACACATCCCAAAGTACTGAAGATCAAACATGTAAAAGTGTTTTAGTTTTCTTGTGTAGAATGTTTGAAAAGCAATAAATGAGTCATGATACATTTCTAGACCCAAGAACTAGAGGCCTTTTAGTGAGTGGTGTCACCGGTGGTCTCCAAGTGTCCTAAAACCTATCCAAGGTGGCCAAATTGGCCTAATGATTTCTATTCACTTCTGTGACAATGGAAAACATACTAAAACTGACTATAAAACCTGTTTCTATCACCCAAACCATTATGGATCGTTATTTTGCTCACAAAACAGATGCTAATGTGGTGGCTCAAAGTGTCTCCAAGTGGCACAATTCTCTTCTGTGACATACACTATATGACTTACACACTACAACACTTCTGAGAATCACACTACAACATGCTATTGCATATGAGACACACCAAAGTCAAACCAAAGAATTGGATAGCAACAGAAGTTGTTTTTTTGTAATGGTAAAAAAGTAACCAACAGGCATTTACCATGATCAACTAAAAAAAAAAAACAGCTACAGCTGTCAAAAAATAAATCAAATAAATCAAAATCTTCCACTGATATTAACAATATATAATGATCATAATATATAATATATAAATAATATAACAATTTTCTTTTGCCATGACAAAATTGCACTTCTGGCATTTGTGTGCCCTCATTGCACAAAACTATTTACAGTGTCAGTTAGTGTTCTTCAGTCAGGCAACACAAGAAAAGCTATAAGTTATTTTGGTTGTGCCAGTCATTGAAGCAGTCTCGGTCACAGGACATGAACTTGATAGGTGTCTTCTGGTAGCAGAGCTGGCACTTCCAGCATACTAGCTGACCGGTCGTAAACCGGATCGGGTCTTCTTTGGGGCTTTTGGTATTGTAAAACCAAATAATAAATCCAAATAAATTAAGAGAAAAGTAAAAAGAGTTTTCCAAAACTCTGAAGTCCGTGCCTCTCTTCAATTGCGTGCGTCTTCATTAGCATCATCGCACCCGATCTGTGCATATAACACGTCCATATTTTTGGTACATTTAACCGTGATGTTTACAACAAACCTTGCCAAAGAGACCTGCCATTTTTCACAGGGGGAGATTCTGTATTCCTTTTTGTGCATTTTCTGGACCCCAAAAATAAAACCATATATTCAAGGACTATTCTTTGTTTGAGAACTGTACCAGTTGAAGAGTATCAATCTTTTCTGGAATATCTGCAGACCAGTGTTTGACTGTTTTCATCTAGCTTCATAGCAGCTTAGAGAAAAGGAACAGGACCATACCAGCTGCTGGGAACTCGTCACAGAAGCAATCTGCCACTCAGTAGCAGTACTACTGCTCTGTGTTGATCTCCCTTCTCCCGAACTTTCTAAAACCCCTGCAGCAGCAGGGATTTTTAGAAACCCCTCAGCCTGCTGGCTCTCCAGACGGTGAGCATGGAGGCTGAAGGGGTCTGCTGGGGATGGATTGCTTATGTCTGCAGGCTCTGGATCATTTAAAAGCCCTCAGCCACTGTCAGAGAGGGCTATCTGCTGTTTTGTCATTCTCTGGGGGCGTGGCCTCTGAGTGAGGAGAGGCGGGGTCAGTCTGCTGTGCAGCTAATCAGGGCAGTGAAATACTCTGCAGAGTTGTGTTTCCACAGGCCCTCCTGCCCCATGGACACTAGCTCTGTTTAACACATAGTTTCAGGGAGACGGTAAAAATGCCTCTCTCAATCCACACCAGGTCTCCAGTGTTTTGCCGCTAGACATTCGATAAAGCCGTCTACCCATTCAGTCCTCAGAGAGACACTGATGAGGCCTGGGAGGTTCATTTTAAGCTGCCTTTTAAAGCAGATGTTTTACTCCTTGAGAGAAAAAACAAACTATTGCATCAGTATGCTGGATGCCTTGCTTATCCACAATGTGTCAGTGCGTAGGCTACACTTTAATGTCTTGGAGCATTCAGCTTGGTATTCACATGGCAGCTTCATTTGCAGAATTTTATCATGCTTAAAATGAGCTAGAGAACAGCTCTATAGAGACCAGACACTGCTATTTCTCTTCTCAAAGTACAGTTTAAATAGAACTTATCATTCCCCTCACACATATTCCCTTTCTGATTATCTTCACAGCAGGAGACATGGTTGACGTCATAGCAATCAGTCATTTTCAGACCAGAATAAAAAAGAAAGAAAGAAAGAGAGTTCAATTCAGCAGTTCATAGAAGAATATTTCCATGCGTAACAGTCTTTGACAGTAGTTCACAACTAGACCCGTATACAAGTTTACTGAAACCAGGAACAGCCAAGGTCGGTTCATCATGTGATTAACGCGATCCAGAACATTGACCTTGCCCCAAAATAAGAAAACAATACAGATAAGACAAAGATTGCTCAGTAGCAGTTACCTTACGCATGCTGAGGAAACTCTTTTAGATGTCAGCTCCAACATTTATTGAAGCAAAAAAGTTAAATGTAGCCCGAGGGCAGCAGAAAAGAAAGAAAAGGGGGAAAAAACATTTAAAAAGAAAGTCTCCAAAGACCAACACATCTTCAGAATTTTAAATAGCAGCAGGGAGGTCTTCAGATGAAATAATACTAGAGTGGGGCCACAGGAAATCAGGCCCAATTGAGATGATTATGAATGCATAGAGGTCTTCCATACTATGTGGAAGTGGGCCACTGTGACCTTCAGTTACATCATACAAAGATACTACAGCCCCAAAATATGCAACACAGCAGCCAAAGTACGGTCCATCAAACAATCAGAGGTGTACTGTAGCAGCAGCCCTACAGGGACTGGCCAACACTTTGAATCTTTCACAACTCAGTGCCCAGTGCACTGAAAAAAGACCAAAACAAAACTGCTTAAGATGACAAAATACTACATAATAAAAAATCTAAACATCTGCAAGTAAAGTATACATGCACCATATGTACACAATTTGATAATACATAAAAATAATATACACAATTATGTACACGGTTTGGCACCCCTTAAATGTCACACAGAATATACAAATGGACAGTATTAGTGTCCAGATTTTCTAATTAATTAAACAACTACTATGTAGCTTAATAAATGATAGAAACTCACTGAAGGAGAGAAAGCCTCAAACTCCCCATTACCCTAAATAATGGCCCAAAACAGTTAGCACATCCTTCATGTACAGCACACAACAAAGGCACTGCCTATAAACCTGAAATACAACATTTATGTAAGTGGAGTCTCACAAAAGATCAGGAAGTGCTCTAACCCCGGGAATTCTGAGTTTTAATTCACTATCGATCTTTTTAATGCTGGCTCATTACCAACTCCAAAAGGGAACAACAGTTTGTAGATATTTACTTTTTTGATGCTTGCAGGTTTATTGATCGTCTTTCCCAGACGGGTGGATAATTCATTCATCCACAGAGGATAGCCTTCCCTAATGAAGACCAGCGCGCACACATATACATCATTACAGTAATATTCAGGACAGGAGGGTACCAGTGGTATGGTTTCGGGGCGTTGCTTAGCCAGAATCTGAGTTTCAGAATGCACTGCAGACAAACAAGTGATGTGCTCTGTTCTGCCTTCATTTTTGAAGCCGACTCGCACCTGTTTCTCTCCTCTGCAGGGACATTTAATCTGTTAAGAACCGGTTTTCACTGTCACAGTAAACCTTCTACCCTGAAGCACTGGGGTTAGGAACTGAGAATCGAACAGCCTCACACAAAGGGGGTATTTATACTGTAACGCAGATTGAGAATAGGAGAGGGAAATCAAGTCGGCGAAAGATGAAGAGGGCGTGTTACTTCTTTGCCAACGATTGGGGAGGTTCAGATGTCTAAATATCCAGAATGAATGCAAAGATATTATTTTCTAACAATAGATCTATGCATATAAACATGTATATATAACAGAACCCATCTAAATATCCAGAATGAATGCAAAATAGATATTATTTTCTTTTTTTTGAACAAAAACCCTAAGAGGTTGTGTATAATTGCATATTTTAAACATTTTTATATATTTTAGGTCTAAATTAAAGAAGATAACATTTTTAAAAGACTGCAGGTCACATATCAAATGGTTTTTGCAGCCTCTTCCATCACATTGACCTCTTTATACTTAATTATCTGACAGAAGATCATTTATTTTCTGTCATCAAATATCATTAATTTGTGTGCATGTCCAAATGCCATCATAAGCTCACCAAAAAAAAAAAAAAAAAAAAAAAATCTATTTAATTTGGTGTTAATAGTTCAATAGGATATATCGACCATAAAGCACTCAATTTCCTTACCTAACCCCCCAAAAGGCTGTATTTAAAACAGTACCTGATGAATGATTCAGTAGCTTGAGGATGTTAAAATAATCCCAACTCACTTGGACAAGCTTTAAGACTGCTCAGGTTTCCTTTTAACAGGGGCTTCAGCTGAAGCCAAGGCAGGCTCTCCAACATTGTAACAACAGTTTTTCCACCACGAGCCAGAGCGAGAGCTGAAAGGCATGCAGTGAGCCACCGAGAGATGCGTTTAAAATGGGGCTGCCTGGAGGACAGTGGAAACTATTCCACGGTTCACAAGGAGGACATGGTTTTATAGAGGATAGGAGATGTATCCTGGGGGGCGGGATGAGATGTGCTCAGCAGACTCTTTCCATAGCCTCCGTAAAATTGTTTTTACCTCGATCAAAAAAGAGAGTGCACGCAGGCATCATGAGCACAAATTAATAAGCCGACAAAGAAGCAGCTTGCAGGTTGATAGAGAGAGAGAGAGAGAGAGAGAGAGAAAAAAAAGACTATCACAGGTTTTCCCCATGGACCAAGAACCGGTCCGTTTCTGTTCACAACAACGATCCCTAAAAGCAAATAAGATTCCAGCGTTCCCCCCTACCCCTCACCCCCTGGAACGGATAATTAACCAAATGTCAGTGAACAGAGCTTTTTTCCCCCAGTCTCTCACACCTGAAGCGAGTGCTGTCTTTTCATACCGCGTGAGTCAGCCCGCAAAGTAACTGTCAGAGAGTGAGGCCTGCATGGGGGGGTGAGGTGGCTGGACTTTTGGGGTGATTCGGGAGCTTCTTACATGTCTGGCGAGTGGACAGTGTTGACGTGGCCAGCGTACAGCAGCTTGTCGTCCATGGGGATGAGGACCCGCAGACCGTCCTTCAGCTCATCCTTGTCGATCACGCAGTTCCGAGGGGCTACGACGGAAGAACGCGTTCAGGGAAAGAAAAGGGAAAGGCACAGGGAACATTCTTTAAGCCTGTTAAGCAAAGAGCGCAGCTAAATTATAGGCCACTGCAGAAAGGTGCATTTTAGCCTTTCACATAAGCAGCCCCCTGGAGGAAACCTCTTGACAAAGTGGCTTCATCACAAGGCTTCTGTTCGGGTACTTTCTCCATTTCACATTTGTGGGGAGTTTTTACACACTGTTCTCCCGCATGCCAAATCGTACCAATTCCTAACACTAGCCATTCCTGCAATTTCATACCTACCCTGTATCAACATAACCCAATCGAACAATGGAGTCAAATCAGGAATAGCACTGTTTAAAACTGCCTGAGAGATGTAGAGTGGGCATGAGCTCACCGGGCGTGCTGGGCCGGTCTGGGGGGGTACTCAGTGGGACGTTCTCATCCTCAGAGAAGCTGCTGTCCTGACTGGGCTCAAAGTCCTCGTCGGCAGCCATGCTCTCCATAAGCTTACTGACCGCCCCTCCCTTCCCCCGAACCTGCTGGGTAACAAAACCCACACACACAGACAGACACACAGTCAGGAATGAATTCAGTCAAGCATGTTTGGACAAGTAGTGTGATCTTTGCTGCTGCCCCCCGCCCCTCCCCCTCCACACACATCCCCATTTCAAACAAAATGAAGAGGGAGGGAGCTCATTTCTCCTTGGTCTCGCAGCAGAATGGTTGGGACACTAATTATTGACTAAATAAATGTATTCTTTCCTTCAGGATGTTCCTCTCCATAAAAACCTGTGATTATAGAGTAAATGTGATATGACATGTTCCGATAAGACGATGCACCATATGCTTACAAAGCGGCATTGAAAGTGGACAGCACGGATGAAAATAAATTACTTCTTCTTTTTTTGTTGTTTGTTTAATCAAGTGCATTCCAAAAGCGTTGTCTACAGACTAATTAGCATTCTCGTGCAGCTCCCGCCTCCAGTTAAAGAGCTGCTGATATTCAGCACCAGGGCTGCACTGCACGGGAAGGAGACTCATGATGGACAGGTCATTTAAATGCAATGCTTTTCCCAACGGGGGATGGGGAGGGCTTCTGGACGACCAGGTGAAACCAGTGTGAACTCCCAGCTGCATCTCCTCTTTCACAATGTTCACAAAATCCCTCTCAATCTGGCACTAGAGCTGTGGATAACTCCTCTTATCCAGACTGCTCACAAGCTTCCAAAATGCTCCACAACAACTCTAGCTGGCTGGACAAAATTCATTGTTATAAAGAACTGTTCAAACTATTATTTCAAAAATTTGTCTAAGAAAAGGTCTATGCTGCGAACAGGCTGAAACGTCTTTAATAGGGCTGGAAACGGAGTCAACCCTGGAGATCTGCTTATTCTTCCTGTGCTTTTCCTTTCACAGTGAGTGTGCTTGTGTTTATGTGTGTGTTTGTGTGGGGCTGAGTGGGGCTGTATTTGTGTGCGTGTGTGTGTGTGTGTGTGTGTGTGTGTGTGCGTGTGTGTGTGTGTGTGTGTGTGTGTGTGTGTGTGTGAGAGAGGCTGGGCGGGACTGTGTGTGAGTGTGAGAGTGCATGTGTGTGTGTGTGTGTGTGTGTGTGTGTGTGTGTGTGTGTGTGTGTGTGTGTGTGCGAGGCTGGGCGGGACTGTGTGTGCGGCGTGTGAGAGTGTGTGTGTGTGTGTGTGTGCGAGGCTGGGCGGGACTGTGTGTGAGTGTGAAATATACGCCATTTAGCAGAGGCTTTTATCCAAAGCGACTTACAGTAGTGAATGCATACATTTTCAGTATATGTGGCCCCGAGTGGGGATTGAACCCACAATCTAAGCGTTGCCAACGCTGTGCTCTACCAACTGAGCCACGGAGAACCATCACCAGTGTTTTGACCTCTTTTTGACTTGGTTTTGGTTTGGCCTTGATCCTACGCGCTGGGCTGAGCGGTGAACAGGACAGGGCCACGCGGCTCTCTGAGGGGGAGCTGGTGAGCAGGGGGGAGGGCAGACACAGTGGGGTCTCTTTACCCTTCTTCTTCTGAAAAACACCAGCAGAGCAAATGCCACTGTGTCAATACACGTGCTGTCGGGGAGATGTTGGCACATAAAGGTAGACCCTCCACTGAAAAGCATCTTGCATATTACCAGAGGCAGTTCAAACTGAAAATAAGCAGACACTTTGTTTTCATTTGGTGTGCACAACGGGCAGGTATTTATGTGAGGTGGAACGGGACACACACTGCAGCAGTATGGCACACAGAAGGGATCTCTAATTCTGCTCCACAAAGGCTGGAGAAAGAATGAACACAGATCACTGGTGTCTGCAGGCAGGGCAGTGCTAGCCATCCATTAGTGTCCCATGACATGGCACGCTCAGCGGGAAGCTTGCTTGTACTACAAATGTTCCAGGACACCTGCTGTGAAATATGCACTCTAAGCTGATGCTGAGTGCTTGTTGGGGGGTTGGGGAGGAGAAGATACAGAAGGTATGCACTGTGAGGGAAACAGGGCTCAGCAATCACAAATAAGAAACAATCGCCACCTTGCCAGCATCTTTCACCTCCTTGGCTTTGGCAGCCTCTTTCTTGGGGCTGTGCGGCGGGGCCTTGGTGCAACGGGCGGGTTTTGGCGCGAGGCCCGGGGGGCTCTTGGGCGAGGGGGATATGGGCGTGGAGGTGGAGGCAGCGGCGTCGTGGAGGAAGATGCGCTCACTCCTCCTGCGCGTCCAGCGCTCCTCGTCGCTGGCCTCCGCCCCGAAGTCGAAGCTGAACTGCCGGGGGGAGCGCGCCTTCCTGGGCTTCCTGCCCCGCTCGGTCATCTTGGGCTTGCTGCTGGGGCTGGAGTCCTCCCGCAGAGCGCTCACAGGGGGCAGCAGGGGGAGCTCCGGGGCTGCCCTCTTCCCGTGCAGCAGCAGCGGGAACTTCTTCCTGAACTTGACGTCGCTCTCCGAGTCCGTGAAGTCAAACTCCGGCCCTGGAAGAGAAGAGCAGAGGCACAGTTGGTCAGGTGTGTCGGCGAAAATACTGTTCTATGCATGTGGAAAACCAACGACTGGCAGACTGCTTCATCAGCACAGCGGCCAGCCACTGGCTCACTCTCTTCCTTTTGAGACAATCAGAAATGACAGGAAAGTCCCAGCAGTAATGAATGAATGTCACATGCAAGCACGCACACACACGCACACACAGACACACACACAGACACAAACACGCACACACACAGACACAGACACAGACACACATATACACACACACCTGCAAGTGATACACTGGCAGGCGTGCCATGTTTCACCTGATGGCTTTTAACACCCACTTTAGAAATCCCCCCTCGCCAAGCACCAGACTCAGGTTTCGTTAGTTAAACAAAAACGGATTAACTGCCAAGATGCAGCTGCATCGGAGGCGTCCACACTGGCACCAAAGTGGAACGGATCACAAGTTGCATATGTAATTTTATACACATTAAATAATATATATTCAAATTACATGTCACTATGGACCACAACTCAATCTGAATGTACAAATAATATGTCAGTAAAAATGTTCACGGTAAAATATATTTTCATTGAATAAAAATTATACAGTATAAATGTGACCTTGTGGGAGTAGCTGATAGGAATGCTTGAAGCCATCGTTTTTTTTCCAAGATTGTGTCCGTTCCCTATACTTGTTCTAGTTACTCAGATGGACAACTCTGGACCTTCTCACGTTGATCCCATTAGGAAGTCAGCCAGCTAACGTACAGCCCTGCACTGTGACTTACTGTGATTTTCGAACAGAAAACTGCAATTCAGAATTTATCGACAGGACTGAAGACAGAACAGGCACAGCAACAGGCTGCATCACTGCATTTCCATCCCCTTTAGTCCTCAGATTTATCAGACTGTCTGCTAGAGTAATAAAATAAAAAAAATGTTATTCCAAAAAAAAACCCTCTGTTTTCCAACACATCACTGATGGCCCATCTGTGGAAAGGTTGCTTTTTAGTGTCCCCAACATTCTGCTCCAAGACAACCAAGGAGAAATGAGCTCGCTCCCTCCCTCTCTCTCTGTAACTCTCTTTCTCTTTTTCTCTCCTCTCTTCAGCCTGTCAACTTTTCCTTTTCCCTCCCTGTCAGAGGCGGCTTCTCCCCTTTCCTCAGCCAGATGTGTACTACGGCGTAGGCTGTCCCCCTGCCTCACTCATTCTAACAACAACAGCAGCTACGCTGTCTGCATGGAATAAGACCTCGCTACCAAAACCAGATGTGATGGGGAACACGCTCCGTGTGTGCACTTATAAACACTGTCTGGGGTATTAATTAAGGAGTCTGCATCCCACGTCTCTCAGGCTTGATCCATTGTTTGACATGATGAGACGTGGCTTGCAGAACCCCGTCTAAGCAGCGCTTTTCGGTCCCGTGCGCTGGAGCCGGCACGGCACAGGCGTACCGAGCAGAAAATTAAATGGGAGTGTCCAGGAAGCAGGGAATTGACGCACGTCAATTATTATTTTTATTTTTTTATTCAGCACAGCAGCGGGGTTATCACTTTATGTGTGCTGTACTTGTTTAGTCTGTCGCACAGACTCAATCCAGTCTGGTCTCTGGTTACACGCGGCGGGCAGGAGCAGATGGAGATGATATTCATACGAGACACAATGGCAACGTACCGAATGATGCCGGTCCCTACATTTGATGATTCGTTTGATGTGAAAAATGTGGCGCTGGGCAGAAATGGCTCATTCCAGATGGAATATAGATTAAAATGGAACCGCTGCATTTCATCAAAAGGGGCTATGGGGAGGGAACCACAGGCGCACGTTTTGGGTTAAGGGTTTGCGAAAACCGAACGATAAGCATCTCAGATACAGTGGAACATTTTCAGGCAGTAGCACGGGCCTACCCAGCAGGCTTCTCCTCTCCTCTTTCTTGTTGGCCTTCTGTTGGATGATGGAGAGAGGGGTGGAGATGATGGGGCTGGGCATCGCACTGGCGGCAAATCGGGCCAGGAGCCCCAATCCACTCTCCTCCAGGGAGGGGGAGCTCAGCCCATCGCTTCCATCCAGCTCGTAGTCATATTCCTCTTCCTCGTCGTCGTCATCATCATCATCATCATCGTCATCATCGTCATCATATTTGTCCGTTGAGTAATCTATGGTAGGGGAAAAAAGGCAAAGACGTTAACTGAACGCACTCATATGAGTGTGATTGTCCCCATTGAAAATAAGAAAGGGTGTCATTCAAAGCAAACAAAGGTTTTCCATTTTTGTATTCTGTGTGATCAATTAGGCCAAGTCCCGAATGTTTCTTCCCGAATCCCGAAGGAAACGCTGAACCTCTCAGCAAATGTAATTGCTCAGAATGCATGCATGGTCTGTCATTCCCTTTATTCACAAACCGGTAAATTGAAATTGATAAATGTTTACTGCAAAGTCAGTTTGAAATACTCGTGGCATTTCACTTTAGCCAGTTTATAAGTGGCTTTAGCTGCTGTGATTACAATTTGCTGGGAGGCTTTGGTAGAATTATTTTAATTGTGATCTTTAGGAAAAAAAATAAACATGCAAGTCTGCCTAGTCATGCATAACAGACATATACTGAAACACTGTCGCCTACAATAAATCCAGACATGCATTTTCTAGCATACTACCAATGAAAGACATTTTAAAGGAAGTATATGCATGTGTCAATGTGGTTCTTGGGTAACAGTAGAGGTTCAATTTAACTGGGATAAAGTGTGTTCCTGAATTTATACAGGATTCAGCTTGCCAATAAAGGAAATGATTAAAGAGCTAAAGCTTGATTTAATTCAGGAACTGTGTGACGAGCAGGGTGGGCAGCATCTCATAGACACAACAGAATTAAGAAGAATTAAAGCTGTACTTTATGCAGCATGCTATTTTAGCATCATCCTCAAAGCATAGGGCTGTGGATGCAAGGCCACAGATACAGCCAGGCCTAATGAGAAAGGCTGGCAGAGTTCCCTTGCCGATACAGCTGAATGAGCACAATAATGGAAAAAAAGAGGAAGAAGGGAAAGAAAGAAAAAAAAACATCTGCTGCAAGCAGAAATCCTGACTAAAGAAGACATAAATTATTAACAGTTAATTCTGAGAGGAGCTTGTCAAAATGGAGAAAAAGGTAGGGAAAAGAAAATCTGTCAAGCACCTTCCAGGACTGACTGTAAAACACAGTAGGTACCCACTCTCCCCTCAACCCCACCCATTTACCTTCATTGGAGGATGAGGGACACGTTAACAGACAAAAGACAGAGGCACATCTTGAAGAAAACGACACGGGAAAGATGCCACAGCCCAGTGCAGGTTAAAGAACGTAAAAGCAGGGAGTGTGCTGGTTAATGTGCGAGGGGGGTGCAAGGTTGATTAGCGGACAAAGGACATTCTGTGCACACGGTTACGCTGAGACGGCACGGACTTGACCGCAGAGCATGTTAATCGGCAACACCCGACAAAAGCAATCAAAAGGAAGAGATGCAGACGGAAACACGGGCAAGGCCAGAGAGGCGACAAAGCAAGCTGCGTGTGAGTAGACCTGCACAGCTCCCCCTGAAGGTCTCAGGCGTGCTGTCAGAAGCACACAAGGACGGCACATGCTGTCTGCATGGGCTTTTGAAGGATTTCGCCTCTTCAGCCATGGTTCAATCTTTAATCTAATCCTGCACCTTATTTCACACTCTCTTACTCTCCTCCTCCAATCGCAACAAGCTTAAGCATCCCCGGTGTTGTAGCAGAAGATTAGACTTTATTCTAGAAATGCAGTAAAACTTTCTACAAATAAAGAAGAAAGGTGTTATGTAATTCTGAAATAATTCATGAAAATGGAATCCACTTATTTTCCATGAATTCTGAAGATGCGGCAAGATGTTTGTTTGTTGCCTCACCCTATGGCAGAGTAATTTTGACAGGCAATTTACTGCTGAAAATAAAGCACTCAAAGGAAAAATATCCCAATTTTAGTACACCTACAATTTATGTTTTTTTTGTTTAGACTTATTCAAATAAATGGCTGGTCTACAGACACATTTGTGTAGGCAGAGACGAAAATGTGATGTTCTTTAAAACATAAGCTTATTTCATGGGCATTAAAGGATCAAATGTGAGGCAACCTAAATTGTATTACTCAACACATAATGCTTAGAAAATGACATTTGTCCCTGACGTTGCACTGACTTTCAACATTTATTCAAGCCAAATGCAAGTTTCATTTCCTTATGGTGTTTTCACATCCCTTCCAATACCCTAACTCACTGGAAGAACCCAACCAGTACAGGGTAATTCTGCCTTGGGGAGATAAGCTGTTGAATTCAAATATGCTGGCTACAATAGAAAGATGTAAAATAGGGAAACGCTATTGCCGGTTATAAAACAATGTAAACAGTCACAAAGTAAAAATAGAACCATATGCGAAAGGAAGATGTAACTAAAAATGGACACAGAAATTTGTACGAAAATGATTGGACTCCTCTATAGATTAAAGCCTGTTATTGGCCTATATGTCGATAGATTTAAAGAAATAACCATGGCTTTGGGCACCAATTTTGGGAATATTTGTAACATTAATTGAACACAAGAACATTCCATAGGTCTCTCTGTGTGCAAATCAAATTGTCAAAAATCACTTTGCTTTGTAGGTTCTATAAGGACAAACTATTAGTAGAGATGTTAAGAATTGTCACATCAAGAAAGGGTGATAGTCCTACCTACAGAACAATGTTCATGGCTCAGGTGACATGGAAAGTGACCTCGTGCTGTGCAGCTGTCTGCCCTACTTCCAGCCAATCGCTTTGCTTCTTTTTTTTGCAGCAGGATGAGTGAATGCATAGACCGATACAGACATTCAAAAGCATCATGGGTAGGAGAAGGGGGTCAAAAGGTGGAAGGGTGGCCAAGCAGCTGCAGGGAGAAAGCGAGCAATCTAGAAAAGCAGGTTATTCATTGTTTTAGTAAACAGGGAAAGCCATTGAGTGCCCTATTGTCCAAATATCCCTTAATGATAACCAGAGTGGCAGGTTGTATATGAAAAAATGTACATACACTACAAAGTAAAACGGTCTGGACAGTGAGTTCTCTTATAATAAGATTCACATATTCAAATGTAAATAGCACTTTTCTAAAATGTTGAACCAATCATGGCATGACAAAGTCCTTTGTGTCACTTGCAGAAAAAAATGCTCATCTCCCTCCCATTCTAAGAGTGGCCTCTGTTGCACCTGGCTCTAAATCCATCAACATTATTCGCCATGCTCATTTCATGGACCTTACTTTTTTGCTGGGTTGTCAATGCATGGTAATGTCCTCTCAATATTGGCTGACATTGACAAGAGCCATGCAGCACAATTAACCTGGTTTCAGAATCTTCCAATCTAATGTTTTGCAGTTTTTTTCATTCTGACCTGTTCAGTTGAACTCCAATTAAAGGACACCTATGGGCTAAAATACAGTGCTGATCAGTGGTTTACCTTACAATTAGGAAAGAGTGAAAATGTATTTGAGAATTGATCCCAGGGCAAGTGTTAAGTTAGATATACTGTACCAAGCACATCCACTGCCCTAAGTCCAACCAAACAGTTCCTGAGTTTTTATTTTCACTTAGGATAGTACTAGGTGCCCTATAAGCTCACCTACATTTTTGTCATATGACCTTTTAAGTAACATTTTTAATACATTATCAAAATGCACAATTTGTTGCCAATAGGGTTCTCAGACATAGAATCTTCCATTAGTAAGTCCTGCAATGCCCTTATGACCATCATCTTCCCAGACACTCATCATTGCCATGAACTTTCAGTTAAACACCAGCTTGAAACCTATTTCCTGATATGTATTCTGAATGAAAACAAAAGTGCTAGCTTCCAAAAAACAAAATTAAATTTGTTTGGCTTGCCCAATATAGCGGTTTGAATTTCAGGCGGTTCCCTTCATTTGTAAGCTTGATGAGAGGGATTGACAAAAGGGATATTTGAATAACAGAGCAGTGGACTGCATCTGGGAATGAAGTGAAGCAACCTAAAAACACAACAGGAGACACAGCAAGAGAGACAAAGCACACTGTTGTTTCTTTTTTTTTTTAGTGAAAAACAAAATCAACACGTTTAATAAAGCTTGGGTACCAAACTGCAATACAAATAACAAGCGTTCCAAACACCCACACGTTTTCTCATGTACAATTCTACTGATGCCTCTGAACAAAGGCGGGCAAAATAATAAAAGGTAACAAATTAAAAGGGGACTCTGAAAAGAGCCAATAATATAGTACACAATCACACAAGAGGAAGGAGGTGGGCAGGCTACGCTGCCAGAATCAAAGATGGCTGCATCAGAGTGAGCGCACCATCACTGATGGCGACCATCATCTTTATTTGAGGAGGGGGATGGGGGATGGTCGGGGGGTGGGGGTGGCTACCATCTTTCATGAATCTTTCATTAATTCTGTACACAGTGAGGTTTTGGTCTAGTAACCTTGATCGAATGAGTCCTCTGAGGAGTCACTGAAGGACGAACGGGCCTCTGCCTCCTGCAGCAGTAAAGCAAAGTGCTTGTGTTTTGTCTTGATGAGCGCCTTTTTGGACGCGAGTGTTCCTGACACCGCGCCCCTCTTCAGCGACGGGCAGCTCTTCGTGGACGCCGCGCTGCACAGGCTCGGCCCTCGCAATCCCGGTCTGCCCAGCATGGGGCGAGACAGCCACCCGTCTTTCACAGATCCATCGTTCTCCTCCGAATCGGTATCTGTTTTCAAACCAGGGGGCCATATCAATAGGTTAGAGCTCCACGGCACTACACATTATCCCTTCTGGAAAAATATCAGTCTGACTTAAGGGAAGAGGAACCCCCCCCACCACCACCACCACCACCACCACCACACTGAATTACAACAAAGGACACCATTACTTAATTTGCCTGTACTGCACTATCACAAAAGCAGTTTGTAATCAATTAAAAACAACAAATCTATAAGATTAAAACACCCCGCAATACACAGGGCTCTCCACAAAGTATCTGGATATGCAAGACCAGCAGGAATGCGTAACGCCTCACAGCACAAACATTGGGTTTGCCACATTAACTGATCGGCCTTTTCAATTAAGGTTTCACTCATTCAGCAAACACAATTGTGCTTTTCAGAACTCATTTTAATCTTTGTTCGCAACTGAAGCCTGACTGATTGAAGCAGTAATGTTTGAATATGGAAAGCAATTTTACGGCTACGTTCATAATTTATTATTATTCAAATTTTATGTTAATTAATCATGAAGTGATTTTGTTCTTGATTGACTGAACAAGCCGATAGGCTCCACAAAAACGCACAGAGAAGCACCAGACACCTTAAACCTTCAACTCGGTAGGAGTGGGCATGGCTCTTACTTACTGTATGAGTAGCTGCTCAGTTCGGACCGCATGGGGGAGTACGATGGCTTCAGCTGACCTTTCACCTTTAGGCAGGGTTCCATGTTCTTCGTTTTGGCTGCCATTTTGTTTTTACCTCCCTTGAAAGGCTCCTGGAAGAGGCTGAAGCCTTTGGAGTAGCTCTTCCCGCCCTCCTTGCCTGTCATCCCCATATTGTGGAGCATGAGTAGCTTGCTGCAGCTCCCTGAGCTGGCTTTGGATTTCCCTGAGGGCTCATCTGCAAACTTAAATGGGGACTTGTGGAGTTTACCCAGTTTGGAGAGAGACAAGGCCTTGTCCAGCTTGCTCGCCAACTGCTCCTGCTCGCTCACTTTCTTCCTTTTGGTGCATTTCATCTGCATCTGTCAGAGAGTGAGTGCAGTCGAATAATTACAGAGATCCAACCCAGCAGCAGACAATGTCTTACTCAACACAGCTTGCAGTCAGAGAAAAAAGACACTCGTGTTATGGAATATGCTATACCTATTTCATTAAGCACCACTTCTGTGGGAGCTAAAGTAAGGCGAAATGAGTGAAGGCATGCAGCGCACTCACTTGCTGAGAGTAGCTGGATGACGCCTCGTGTTCATTCCAGCCCTTGCTCTTTCTCTTCATTTTCACCACTCCACTGTCCATATCCTCGTCGTCATCGAGGCTGGGTCCCCGGAAGCGCTTCTTGGCACCTTCACCGGTCTCAGAGTCTTCGGATAGGAGCATACTCCTGCCAAACCTAAGAGTATAGGGCCCTCATTTAGGTTTTAGATTAAACAATTATGTTATACTGGAGGTTTGTGTGTGCTTTAATGCATTGGGACATTCAACCGCGCACTCACTTTCCGCACTTGGGGTCCAGTTTTCCAATGGGTGGCGAGAAAGCACACGCTCCGTGCTTCCTCTTCCGAGGCCTTCCTGGACCTCTCCGAGCCAAACTCATGTTCTTCTCCTCCTGCTTCTCCCTGCATAATGCACCAGACCAGGCTGTTACTGAGCCTGTTTTACAGCATAATTACAGCCTGTCCTGGAAAGCGATTATTTCCTGTCACAGTCATGTCACTGGGGCTGTGTTTCATCTCTGTATATTCAGGAGAAGACCCTTTACATGATGTGAATGAATATCCCTGTGTGAGGTTTGAGCTGTGATCCCTCCCACAAATATTACAATACAGTATGTGAATGCAAACATCTGTAGTTACCAGCATGGAAAGTACCGCCGGTTAATAAAATGTATGTTGTGAAAACGAAACGGTCGCGAATATGAACAACCACGTTATGCCTTCAAGGTGTATGTGCTCAAACCCAGGTAAATCTCAAGGAATGATTGAGGTCACCCTATGTGTGTGAGATACATGGGTGGCACAGAAAAAATCAGGCAGCATGGGAACAGGAGGGCAGCGGGTGGTGGACTCACTCAGACTCCCGGCGCCTCTGCAGTTTCAGCAGCTCCCTCTGCTTATCCTTGTATCTCCTCTGCAGCTCGGCCAGCCTCATGCGGTAGTCCACCTCCATGGTGTTCATCCCGTCCATGGATAACTTCATGGAGAACAGCTGCAGGCAAGGGACAGAAGGGAGAGATTCTGTGACGAGGCCAGTCCAAAAGAGGAACTGTGTGCACCTAAAACAGGGTCTGTATGCTTTAGTAATTACACGTTTCTATGCCTTTTACAGTACGTTCAGGGAACGTTAAAGAACATGGCCTTTTCCACCCTGAGGGATTAATGAGAACTTGCTATATCCTCATCAAACAAAGTAAAAAAACATAACTTCTCATAAAAATAATAGGAACTGCAGTTGCTGGCTGTACTCGTATATCCATTTCGATTGCTTTTTTTATGCAGTCACAAATACAAAACAATTTGTGGTTTTACTTTCACATTCATATTTTGGAGAAGCTCCTTATATTTAAACTAAAGCTGTATGGGTTTCAGGGACACATTGCTAGATTTGTACTTAGAGCCTCAAACACATTTTGAAAACCAGTATGGGAATAAGGATTCAGTAGACGCACAACAATGAAAAAACTACTGTCAGGAAGAACTTGGCTACCTAGAAAACCTTCAAACTTGTTATATAT
Organism: Aldrovandia affinis; assembly: GCA_029706075.1. Classification (NCBI taxonomy): domain Eukaryota; kingdom Metazoa; phylum Chordata; class Actinopteri; order Notacanthiformes; family Halosauridae; genus Aldrovandia; species Aldrovandia affinis. The sequence continues at coordinate 462,819 of JAINUG010000015.1, forward strand.
CACCTGTTAAACTTTAATTAACATCTCCATAAGCATTTTATCTCTCTAATGAGAAGTCAGAGGAGTAACATTTCAATTCTAGTGCACTGCAGCTAAGTCCCTGGAGAGCATGGGTTTTTTATAGAGCCAATTAAATGCCAAAAACACATTACAATAACAAAATACATAAGACATTGACGCAGAGGGGGCTGGGGGTGTATACTAATGGGGCGGGGGGGGGGTGAGGCGGAGCGGAGGGGGGGGTTTGGGCAGGGGGGGGCAGCACCAGCTAACAGTGTAGTTTCCATGCCTTTACACACAGTTGGTAGGAACCATGTCTGCAAAACCACCAGAGATAATCACTTGTTCCAGGAGCACCAGCACATTTGTATGTCAACAGGCCAAATAAAAACGTATGAATGTGGAAACTGCATATGCTGATGCACATTCTCGCTCTGCTTACCGAATCGTCCTTCTTCTGCATCCAGCTGTACTTCTTGTTGGGGTTGAGTTCCCGTGGGAGACGGATGGTGACGGCTGGTGTGCAGTCCATCGCTTCTAGCAACACCTGTCTGCCAGCCAGCAGGAGGCTCTCCAGTCCGCAGTGCACAACACCTGCACAAGCAAAAGGACACTCCTCAGGAGTTTGCGACACACTCGCATGCAACCGACATGCAAAACATTCCCCTGCCCCTTGTAACAGTCTTCCATCATTCACAAGCAGAATTCATTGTCAGTTTATTCACATTATGAGCAGTAATTTGGACCATATCGATATAAGCTGGTTTACTCTCGTGAAGCTTCCAAGTTATGATGAAATGTTTAAGGGAAAGGGGAGGACTACTGTTGTGGCGGGGGATTTGAACCTTCTCGAGGGAACGTACACTGCATCTCATTGCGCCTCTCCAGCTCCAGCTCGGCGATTTCACTCAGCAAGGCGATTCCCTCGAGGGCGGCGGCCTCCAGGGGAAGGAAGCCAGTGGAGCCATGCAGCGCTGAGCTGAAGGCGCCAGTCAGGGCTGGCAGGGAGCAGGCCTGGGGCAGCTCACTGGCGGTCACCAGAGCGATCATGCCAGCCATGGGGTCTTCAGGCAGGAAGTCCAGTGGGCCCATGGGAGGCGGGCTGTCCTGCCTGAAGACCATGCAGGGCTGAGTCTCGCAAAGGGGCTCAGTCACCTCACTCTCGAGATCTGCCTGATCTGGCAGGGACAGGGTCTCGTCCGACTGCTGGAGATTGAAGATTTGAGGTTGGGGTTCGCTGCATTGTGCGGGGGCATTACAATTCTCCTCTGGGGTGCAGGATGTCCCACTCGGGGTCTCCCCTTCAGGCGGCAACTCTGAGATGGATTCAGTTGCTTGGTAGCTTTGGGTTGACAATTCTTCTAGTTTCACGTTCCCTCTGTCCTCCTCTTCCTCCTCCTCCTCCTCCTCCTCCTCCTCTTCTTCCTCTTGCAGGAGCATGTCCGTGGAGTGGCTCTCCTGCTCAGGGTCCACATGGAGGCCCTGGCTGGTGATTGGTGGCAGAGTCATGCCAGTGTGCAGAAGCCCCAGACTGGCCTGGCTCAGGACTTCCTTGCTGTCCTCCAAACCTGGTTCCTCTTTGAGGGCTGCAATGTCCTCCATTGGCTGCTTGTCCCCAGAGTCCAGAGGTGGCTCGGCCGCCATGGGAGAGAGCAGGCGCACCGCTTTGACATCCGCCGAGGCAGCCAGGTGTTCCGAGGTCTCTGCTGGCAGTGGCACATCCGGTGCCAGCCCATCTGCATCGGCCGCGGCAGCCGGCTGGAGGAGGTAGGGGTAGTGGCTGCCGAACGGAGCGGTTATCGATTGGTAGGGATAGCCAGGAGGAATTTCTGCCAAAAAAGAGGAGAGAAAGCAGTTTGAGCGGCTTGGAGTGTTTCTGCACAAAGCAAAAGCGGTTTCAATGGGCTAAATCTCCCTGTGACAGAGTGACAAAACAATTAATCATGGGCTTACACTTCAGAAACAGGGCTTTATGAAAGTTTCATGAGCCAAACAGCTCCGGAGCAGAGCTGCAAAGTACTCCCACGTACACACTCACAAGCACATTACTGCAAGCATGAAATTCTATTTATACTAAACATCTAACATATAAAAATGTGCCTTTTCCCTTAGATCTTTTCTGAATTCAGAAGAAATGTCAGGGGATCCATGCAAAACACATGGAGGCTTGCTTAACATTGGATACTGCTCTGGTGGGGCAGCTGGCACTATATGAAAGGTCTTTCTGTGGGATTATTCAAAAACTATTCATTAAGACTCCCTTCTGCTGTAAACCTGGACATTAAACACGCTGTTTATCCCTCTTTAAATTCCCTGCATGAATTCTTCAGTTCCCACTCTACACGCATCGCCGTTCATCTTGGACACAGAGCAGAGGGACAGAAACAAGAAACAAGGGGATGGTCTTCCTCGTACCAGGATATAAAGCTCGGAAGGGTGCCGGAGCTTGATTCTGCAAATCCGGCTTTTTCTTCTCCGTGTCTTCGACAGATTCCCGTTTGGGAGGGATGGGTGGAGGCAGCGGGGGTGAGGCGGAGGCAGGGCTGAGGGGGTGTGGGGCTGGCGTGGAGGAGTGGGGATAGGACAGCCGGGGCAGTGGAGACTCTGCTTTCCGCCGGCTCTCCGACTTGAGAGCGCCATCAGGGGAGGGCAGTGGCGTGACGGGCAGAGGCATCAGGGCCTTGGTGTAGGAGGTGGAGGGCGTCGGGGACCGGGAGGGTGGTTTTCGGGAATGCGGAGCTGGGGCAGAGGCGGCCGAGAGACCCTGCTTGGCACCTTCACTGTTTCTCTTGGCAGCTTTGTCCTCCAGCTCAGCTCTCTGTTCACTCACCTTTAACCGCTCCTGTGGGCAAACAGCAGGGCACACGATCAGGACACTTACTGCTATGAGCGTTCGATGTGGAAACAGATCCCTTAAACACACAGAGGCCAGGAAAGCTTTGTTCCAGTGGCTCCATGTGGTGGTCTGCCCAGGTTTGAATAACACTCGCATGAACCCGAAATCCTAAAACTTCAGCACCTTTCTCCAACACTGATAAACACAGATGGCGAATATCTATCTTTAGGTGCTTGACGTCTCAATGACCGAACATCGTTTTAAACTGTCACAACGAGCCTACAATAATATATCCCAAACACAGAACATATGTTCTACCGCTATTTACGTCAATGGCGGCATTACGACGATAAGACTTCTAGAAAACCCAATCTTTAGATGTTCCCATCTGTGAATGGTTTTCCACACGCAGCTGCCAGCTAAAAGCAGTAAAGTGGGCACAAGCTTTTCATCAATCAAGCTGCGGAGTGCCAACCACATCAAACCGTCGAATCGTCAGCCACTTCCCGCGAAAAACGTCTCCCGGAACCGCGCGGAACGGTGCAGGCGCACGGAGACGCTCACCGCCAGCTGGGCGCTCCTCTGCAGCTCCATGACCTGGGCGGCCTGCTGCTGGATCATGTAGAGCTCCTGTTGGCGGAGCAGCTGCTGGTGGGAGAGAAGCTGCAGCTGGTGGGCGTGCTGAAGGGAGCTGCCCGTCGGTGGGTACATCGCCGGCCACATCGGGGGCCTCGCTCCATCAGATCGGCTGCTGCGTTGCGGGGAAGACCCAGAAGATGTCAGCGCTTCGTACACAACGGGCCTGGCCACAACTCAATGTTAATGTAAATGGGAGGGAAAGGGTGAAGGACCGGAGGGGATGGCGGCGTAGATACCGAAGTGTGGGAGGTGCTCCGTAGGGATGACCAGCAGCTGTCCCGACTGGGGGTCCCGGGCGAAGTGGTATGACGAAGGGATGGACCCGGGCAGGGTAGCAGGGTATCCCGGGGGCAGGCCTTGGTGGAGGGATGAGTGACCCAGCCCTGACGACACGCACAGAGGAATGCACACATTCATAAACCTGTCCCGCTGCAGCGCCCTCTAGCTGATCCTCCATTTCCCCTGCCATTCCACTGGTTCCTAGCACGCGGCGGATCAAATTCCCAGACAGCCGTGACCCCACAGTTTAACTTCGGCCCCCCCATTTATTCGAGCGCTCAAGTCACAATACACAAATCAGGAATGTGTGCATTCTTTTCATCTGGTGCCTGAGTATTTCTGTGCTCTGTTTTGTTTTCCGTCTAGACAGAAATTAGAACATGCAGGAATTCTGATGCGACCATTTTGTTTGCGATTATTTTTTGCTCGGGGAATATGCACACGCTACGGAATGGAGAGGGAAAAATCATGAACGTTTCCTAATATGTCTCTTCTGCTTTCCCAGACAGATGAGTGCTGCTAAATCAGCAGACCAGGAGAAGCATGGCTGAGGGAATCAATCAACCGAATGTGGCTATTAATGCAGTCAGTCACTACAAGCACTCTTACTAAATCATCTGTATGAAGGTGAAGGGACCAATGGGGATTTAAAAAAAAATCATTTATAGACAAACATCCTAAAAATATTGCCTTTGACAAACTCAATTTAATAAGTAACTGCAAACATTCCAAACCCAAAAAGATGTCACTTTCCCTGTGGTGCCCAGTGTAAATCCCCTGAAGCCTGTAAGAGATGCCCTTTGAGATGGCTATGCTGTCATGCAAGAGAACTGGCAACCAACCAATCACTGATGCAGCTACCATGACCATACATGGTCACCTTTGGAGGGGGAGGAAACAGTACCCTAACAATCATTATTTAATCTGGGTGATGACCAGCCTGGAAATGATCAATGTGGAGCTCCATTCCCCTTTAACGGCAGTGTGGTGGTGTTCCGAGCCCTACCGTAGGGGGATCCGGGGAGCCACATGGATGGGCTGCCCGTGCGGGGCATCCAGGGGTGGGGGGCCAGCTGGGAGGCGGGGTCAGCAGGCCATCGTCCGGAGGCCGCGAGGACCGGGCCGCCGGTCACCATCAGATTTGGGTTCAAACCGCTGGAGTGCCCCATGGGCGGGTGCATTTGTGTATAATCTGCCAGCTCCTTATTCTCCCTGCAAGCACAACAGCATTCGAGGTTACTACAACCGCGGCAGGCAAACCTTACCCTGGAATACAGTGTAAATAGGTCCTCCAAGACAACGATGACTGTATGGAAACCAGACCCATCACTCTCTGATAAATCGGTCAATACATAATGTTCATTACTACATACAAATCCCTTGACCCAATGAGAAATGTAACCTCTGGGAATGTCCTAAATATAATCCAGAAATACATCTTAGTGCCTGTGCAAAAACCTTTGACAAAATATGTATTGTTCACAACTTGTATACAACGACAATAGCGAAGGTGATAAAAAAATGTCATTGATCTCAGTAATGTTTAAAAAAATGGAGACTATGCCATATTTAATAGAAAAATGACTGTTGGAACAAGAAACCATTTGGCCTCAGCCGCCAGGAAAACGATAAAATGGGGAACATATCAGCAAAAAAAAGGCTCTTACCAGTGAATTGCCTGTAATTAATAAATGTAATTACACTGGGGGGATGGACACAACCACACCTTTCCCGACTGGTGTTAAAAGTGGACTGACTTGCATGTTCAAAGCAGTTACTCAGGCAGTAAAGAACAAATTGACACTGTAGAAGAAATCATGTGGGTGCAACTCCAGGCCCAGGTTTAAGTTGATGCCCTGAATACATTTGTGGCCATTATTGATTCCTCAGCAGCCGATAATGATATTTAAAACCCTCAGCAAAGCAACGCATCATCACATATTAGTGCTTTAGCACTCATGCTGTAAGCAGCTCTGTCCTCCGATACCTTCACAAAAGTAAGCTAGGTGTTTTCTCATCTTTGGTGTGTAATCAGTCTCCTTGAGTCGCACAACAGTTGGACCGTAGTTGCCTATTCACGCACGCACGCACGCACACAAAAGCTGCAGTGCATTGACAAAGTATCATCCTAATTATCTGGGAACCAACAACACGTGTTTGCTTCTCTCTGAATTCTGCCATGCAATGTACCGGGGAAGCAATGTTAAAAGCATATTCCCGCTGAGAGAGACAGTCCTTTTATTAGATGCCAATTTCCACAGTAGGGGAGTTTGGGTTTCTCTGCCTCTTTCAATGAGTGCAATGCTTTGGAAAAAAGGGCTTCATATGAGCTTGGGAAGTACTTATAAATCCATCTGCACTTAAGAGACACATACAAGGAGACAAATAATGAAATAAGCCGCACGGTTAGGACTGTGTTTACAATAGAGATTTCTTCAAAGGTGTTTCCAATGAACTGGACCATTCTCATAATGGGATCCGATTCATTAACCAGTTTTCCCATTGCAGTTCTAGTCACCCCCCCCATTTAAGATTCAAGGCCCATTTCTTCCTGGCAAGCCTTGACATTCCCTTCCAAGCGTCTCACAATAGCCAGCCATTTCTGAGGCAAGTCTCACCACAGGCATTTGGGGATTTGTTTATATGCTGTGAAGGCCTGCCTACACCGAAGCGAGCCCGCGTTACTTATGGGAACTGTGAGATCTTCTAACGAGTGACCTTCAAAAGGACAAACATCCCTACCCTTTATCAGCCCTTATCTCCAGCCTCCACACAACGGAAGGAAAAATAAATCTCTCAATGGTGTCGGAGTCCTGCACCTTTCGGGGGAAAATTGGGAATAGTGTTTTTTTTGTTCTGGGTTTCATTGTTCTTCCGCCTCGTGTGTGCCGGGACGCAGACTCCAGGGCCAAAGGGCACAAAAATCAAACCCTCCAGACTTCATTGTTTACACATACAAAAGGCCCTCCTTTAATCCTCAGAATAGAAAAAAACATGAAAACAGGAGCAACTATGCAAATTAACACCCAAATAACTTTTATTCACGCTTCAAGGCATCCCTTATGTAAGATTCTAAAGTAACAGTTTAATACCATATATTATATTATGGAAATAACAAGGTATGCGAGTCAGGAATAATTCACTGATAATTCACTTATCTTATCTTTTGTTATTTTCATTTTTGCCTTGGAAGGTCTTCCCCATGTGCTTTTACTTATGTCTGGTAAAACATTATTGATGCATATGATTCCATCATCAAGGCCAATGTGATTTTAACCCCATGGTACTCTGATAGAAACAGGACGGACTGCCACAAAGTATTAAAGCAAAACCGGAGGACGAAGCAAAACTGGAGGATGACATTTAGCCATTTATAGAGCTCTGTCTTTTTCTGGATCGACTGTACAATACAAACAAAACTAGCAGGGCAGACAGTACCAACAGTCTCTAGGGGTGGAGTTACATTTTCCAGAGTCTTCATGACAAGACATGACGATAGGGTGTGGAATGAAAAACACCCTGTATATTTAGAACAAAATAATAAAAAGTTCAAGTAGTCCAGCGCTTTCCCCGCTATTTACAACCATGCACACATTCTCCTGGGGAGTGCTGCTGGTGTTCACCTGCCAGCATGCGAGCACATTATTATGCAATCGACTCATCTCATCGTGGACGGTAATTAAAGGCGGGTTAATGGCTTCCCTTACCGCAACAGCTTCTCCTGCTCGCGTTCCAGACGGCCTGCCAAGAGACGGTCCTCGCGGTGATGGCCTCGGTCGTCCCTGCGGTCCTCCTCAGAACGTCCAGGACCTGGGGAGAGAGGGAGTCGGGTGGACAAGGGGATGGTAGGGGGAAGCATGTGTTAACTGGCGGCCATTTTTAAGTGGAAAACATTTCTAGAGGACCAAAACCATACCAATAATGACACACTGACTCTCATTACATTGTCGTTATTTTCACTTCATAATGGACAAAGAGACTACACTAATGAAGCGTGTGATGCTGAGAGGAGAGCATGGTCTTTGAGCAATATGATCCATTAGTCCATTCCACACAAGGCCTGGAAAAATCTGGACAACCTGTCCCCTTCATTTCCAGCGCCTCATCCCCATCAAGCTGTCATAGTCCATGGCAACAGGGCAGACAGGGGTGTTCATTGGACGGACACACTCTCTCCGACCATAACCTCCTTAAACGCATGGCCACCATCTTTCAGATGATTGATGATTTCCAAAGACACATGTCTGAGTGAATATCAGGCTTTAAAAAATCTGGTTTAAAAATAAGCCCTCCACAATGGTTTTACATTGTGCTCCATGCAAGTGAAGTGAGATTGAGGTTAAATGGAGGTGCAGTTTACTGCAGCACTAAAGAAACAGGGGACACTGCACACACACACTGATAACCACCATCCCATGGCATTTGACATGATCATAATCTTTCAATATCGCCATGAGATCAATTTGGTCAATTTGCTCCAAAGCATACTGCGCATGCCATGTTGCATTTTCAACACCATGAAATGGGAAAGGCCATAACATGAGCCTTTGTTCACTAAGTGATCCTTGCCTTTAAGATTCCAAAACTAACAGTAGTTACAGGCAATACGGGGATAGATTGCTATTCATTAAAAGCATATTTAAACTTAAAGCATTGACACACATGCTGCAGTTTGTCTTTTCTTGGTGAAGAGATTTTGTTTCTGTATACCTTAGTAGGGGATGAGAGAGCACACAGATCTCAATCACCAATGCCTCAGAGGGAAGGTTTCAGTCCTGTTTCCTAGGTTACCAAAACCCACTGCTAAATAGCAGCCTTTTACTCCACAAACACTACAGATTAGTCATCTAAAGCTTGCTTTCTATTTTTTAAATACTCTGTAAATGTAAACATTCTCCACTCCGTGCAGGCAAGCTAATGTTATTACTACAATCCCCTGGCACACAGGAGGAAATAAATGAATACTTTTCTCACTCTCACCCAAGGCTGATTCTATTGCTTAGCAACAAACCCAAAGGCCTATTAGAATTCTGTCCTTGTTTTGCAGCTTTTAGTTCTGCTCAGTAAATTACATTGAAAGCAGGCAGGCAGCGTCTTAGTGAAAGACTTAACAAACTCTTCCTCTACACTGCCAGGGAGTACGGTGGGCCATGGAGGCCCTAGCAACAGCTAACTTTCACGGACAAAGGTTTCGGATGGTGCGTCCTACATGAAGTCTGGGCTGATGAATGACCGCACAGCTGCTTGGAGGGAAGAAAAGGAATGTGTTGCCATTTCTCTACTCCCATGGTGTTGCCAATCAACCTTTTTTTGTCAATGCTAAAGGCGTGTCTAGTGGGGAAACTGGAGCAGTCCCATGATTTGGCCTCTGCGATCCAAAAAACTGGAGAGTACTGCACAGACTCGTGCGGTTCAACAACACAAGGTGAAAATAGCAAATCCCACTGGTGCCTGTACAAGCTCCCATAAAACAGCCTCAAAACTTTTCATAGACGACAATAAAAGTCATTCTATAAATATAATTATCTAAAATAACCCCCGTGGCCTTGTGCGGTGAGAAATGGAGTCGGCTCACCTTTGACGCTGCCCAGGGGAAGGGGTCTGTCCCTGTCGCCGAGGCTGGAGCCAGGCTTGCTCCCACTGTCCCTCTGACGTGCCACGGCCACCGCGATCCCCACCGGCGGGTGCCTGACCTCCACCTCGCCCTGGGGGCCGATGCTCTCCCGGCCGAAGGACTTGGCGCTCTCTGGGCGCTCAGGGTCCCTTTTCAGCTGTTTCCCAAGCTGCTGGGGCGGGAGGTGCTGGACTTTGGATGCCCCGAGCTGACCGGCCTCCAGCTTCATGTTGCCCAGGCCGCCGAAGGGGCTCCTGATGCCAGAGCCGTGCCTGGAGCTGGACTCCTTGGTGAAGTTGCCGCTGTACTTTATCAGGCTCTGCATGGCGGATACCTCCCCGTGGGCCCCTGAATGCAAGCCCTCGCCGCTGGTCCTCGAGGGGCCGCTCGGCGCCGGCCTGTGAAGGCCAGAGGAGTCGAGGTACATGCCCTTGCCCTCCTCCTCGCCCCTGTTCCCGTGTCCGTGGTGAGCCACCAGTGCCGCCATGTGGCTGGTGGCATAGTTACCCATTTGGAAAGGCTTCCATTTGGGCTCCGAAGAGGCCGGGCTCTTCAGTGGGTGCTGCTCCATGTGGATCCTGGCAGGATCCACACCGTTATACATTCTGCCAGCATCCCTCACAGATGCTCTTTGAATCCGTTCTTGATCCTGGCTGCGAGACTCAGCTTCCAGCCCCATTTTGATCATTTCTTTGGACGTGTTGCTGGTTAAGACATAGTCTCTCGAGTCTGGGCTGTGGCCTGATTTGCTCACGTACATTTCAGAGGGTGGGGGCCGCTTCATGGCCAAAGAGTTTGACCTAATAACGGAGCCCTCTTCCCTAAACATGTCTGCTCTCTTCACGTCACCGTGAGACGGAGACTCGTGCGCGTGGGGAGGCCACGCAGGGTCTAACAGAGTCCGCTCGCCGCCGACCTGGCCCCCTGATCGGCTACAGTCTTTTTCCCTGTTCTTGTCGTTTTTATTGTCCCTAGCCTGCGACGCTATTTGTATTGGCCCGTTTCTCTCGTCGTAAACCTCAACAGAAGGCACGAATGTGGGCGCGATCACTTTGTGTTCCCTCCCAGGCTCCTTCGCCGGGGAGTAGAGGGGGTACAGGCTGGATGGCATGTGGTGAGAAGGGTTGTACGTGCCAGACGACACCAGTCTGGGAGGGAGTTGTGAGGCGCTACTGTGAGGAGAGGGACAACTACATGAAACGTGCAAAGTGCCGACTGACGTCACAACCGAGTCACATTTTTTCAACTTGTCAGCGTGGACGTGGGCCCCTGGCCGCATGTTTTCGTCATGGTGGCCCAGGTCTTTGGCACACCTGTCCCGCTTGGCGCCCTCGTACCTCAGTGCGGCGCCAGTGCCGCCGCTGCCACAGTTGCTGAGCGAGGAGGTCTGCAAAGGGTTCTTTGACTTTGGCTCTGCAGCGCCCGGACTGGGCGAATGCTCGTGGAAGAAAGGCGGCGTGTGCTCCCCACTCTTGAAATGCCGGTCTGAGCTGTCCGGTTTCCGCTCACCCTCCATCTTCACGTCTTGGGTGAGGTCCACCACACTGCGAGGCCTGGACTCCTCTTTAGGTCTGTGACCGTCTCTTTCCCTGTCCTTGTCCCGGTCTCTGTCCCTCTCTCGGTCCCTGTCCCGATCCCTTTCCCTCTCCCTGTCCCTGTCTCTGCGAGAAAAAGACTGGCCGAGTTCACTCTTGTACGGTCTGTCCCTGCCGGCTTCCCTGGCGGGATCCTTGGGGCCTCTGTGATGAGGCGGAGCCTCCTTCTCCCTCGGGAGGACGTTGGGCATGTGGCCACCGGGGGTCCTGGAGATGGAGGACTGGGAGTGCAAAGTCGACTGCCCAGCATGGCCTGGGAGGTAAAAACCCTCTGCAAAACATAACCACAGAACATAGGTCATAGAGACAAAGTAAGGCGGCTCATTTCTACGAGACTCCATGGAAAGGACATGTGCAAGGGAATGTTGCACGAATTGTGCATTCATCTCTTTACCCTTATTCTTAAGCTTCTACTTTCAAAGGCTCCAATTCACTGCATTAGCACAGCTGATATTACCATAGTAATATAGATAGTACCATCTGATTACAGCAAATACCCCTGAGCTTGAAGCACTGTACATTCTTTCCCTTTTTTATTGGGGTGAACTAAAGTTGCATCTCTTTTAATAGCTTAGAACTAGAACTTCATTTTACTTTTGCAACAAAATAGCAATCCTTTTTTGGGCCGCAGGCATGGAGGTATTGAAAAAAAAATCATATACTGTAACAAAATATTGCCTTGAATAGTCACAATATAAACAAATGCACTCATAATGCAACATCAACAGTCAGATGAGTGTATACACACTCCCTCTGTCTCGATCTTTCAGTCTCCCTCTCTCTCTCTCAGCAGTTGTCTGTTCATAAGGTATAGGCCTAATAAAAAGGCAAAGTAATTAAACGCTGAGAGGACGGACACAAAAATCAATAGGATGATAATGATCAAAAAGATAGCTGTGGACTTCCATCTGTTCTGTTGACCAGTGAAAACATGTGTTTGAGCAGCATCACACGCTCCAGTTATTTTCAAAGAGAGCACTTTTCCTCTGCCCCTTCTCCCCTCTTTATTAGCTGAGCAGTGGGAGGTGCAGTCAGTGTCCACAACACATGCACTGTACTATGGCTTTCACAGGGGGATCAACTGAACCAATCCCTATGGGGTGGCTACCATCTGCAATCAATGTGACCACTTTAGTCATTAAAAGGTCAATTTTTTAGAGGCACAAATAAAATAAACACAAATATCAGACAGCTGGAAACCTAGAAATAGTCACATGCTGGTAATGCTGGTGGATTTATGGTAGAAGACAACATGGTGAATCTCCTGGTAAGTAAATGTGTTAACCCACCCACAGCTACTTACTCCTTACAGTGTCACTTGGAGGTAGCTGCATAGCTCTTTCCTGGTGGCCTGAGTGGAAGTGCTTTATGGTTTTGAGACGCCTGTGCAAATGAAAAGCAGGGAGGACGAGGTATGCGGTGGCGTGTGTGAAAGGCGGGTACTGACCTTTCTGGGAGTCAAACAGCGCATGCTGGCTCAACTGGGCCAAGAGGGGGCTGCCACTGCTCGGGTGCTCCATATGCCCCAATGGAATGTAGGGGCTGGGGTACAAACTGCTCGGCAAGTGGGGGTAACCTGCGAAAACAAGGAGAAATCGACATCAAGATTCCCCCTAGGACAGCCATCCAGCTACCCAACTGGACATGTCCGTCACAGACAATAATACGCCATGTCACCTCCAATAGTCTGTGGAACAGAATCCACCAGCTGTAGTCAGGGAAATGATTGTGTTTCACCCTACCATTCCGCAGCCCTAGCCCTATACCAAATAAATATTCCAGCAGCGACTTTTTAAAAGAAGATTTCGTCACAGAAAAATATGTTTCACAGAAAAACTGAAAAATGCTAAACAAACAAAAGTTTGTTTAACATTTTTCCGTTTTTTTTGTGAAACATCTTCCCTGAAATTCAGCGGGAGGCAATAGGGCCATGTGGGCGGACCTTGGGAGGGAGGAGGCGGGCAGTCACCTCACATAGTCCGGTCTTGTGCCATCACATGACACAGCAACGATAATGGTCTTAAGATTTTTCATGAAGATAGCTAGCCTGCGTGCCCGTGGTTTCACCATTGCAAATCTTAATGGCATTTCTCAAAAGAACCATTTATACAATTTATTGCTCCTAAGAATGAAGCCAAAAGTTTATCAAATTAGACAAGACATGACATCTTTAAAAAAAAATTTTTATGCATCTCAAGTAAAAAGACAAGCTGCTATCTTTACATAGAAAGTGGATGTTCTATGTTCTTTACATAGAAAGTGGATGTTCTAACATCCTCCATAAAAAGGTGGATGTTATTTACTATCGTTGTTAAGACTGAAATAACGACGATGGAATTGGGGTTTTTGAAATGTGTTAGTGAGGTGTGACTGTCTACAAAGGGACTAAGAACTAAAAACTCAAAATCAGTGGGGGAAGGTCTAGAATTTAAAGAGGGTGTCGTGAGGCGTGAGGTGACCTGGTGCGATTTAAGCATAACCTTACAAAAGGGCAGAACCATCCATCAACTGCCTAGACACAGGAATCGAGAATGAGCTTCCCCTCGCAGCAACGTGAAGGCTGACATATGGAATATTTGTTTTCAAAGCCACTGTATTCTGAGCGTGCAATAATAACACTTGTGTGTACAACAGACAGGCTCAGCAGTTTTGAGAAGGTCGCCAAGCTGTCATGAAGGGCAATAAAACAGCCACATTAAAAGATGAGTGACCAACGGACACTGGAGACCCGGTCTATAAAAAAATATCTTCAATAGCTATGGAAAGATCCCATACATACTCCTGGGTTTATTTTGATGCCAGCGCTGTCCCTGTGAATGTGCTGCAATAATGTAGTTGGCACTGAGATCTCAATGTTAGTGGGTATCTCTGGGAGCCTAGAAGCTGTGAACAGCCGAATCAAAGGCTGGCTCTAACAATAAAAGGTCAAGCACTCATCATGTCTGATTCCCTGTAAATATACCAGTCAAGAGATTCAATGCCCTTAAGCTTTGAAAAAAAAAATTTCATGCAACAAAACTCTAGGGCCGAGCCAAGATTTCAAAGCACTGAACTACCAGCTCAAAATATTTTCTTGTACGTTTGAATGTCAAGTACCTGGTCTTGAACACATCAATATTCATATAGATGAAACAGCTACCACTTTTGATATGTGCGTGACATGTACACATATTTTACGTCCCTGTCAGACTATGTGGATGTCACACATGGAGAAGCTAATATGAGCAGATGACATAATGGTTGCTGTGATCATCAGCTGTAATTTAACCATTCGCTCGTCATGACAAATATGGACCTATCAAACCACAGTTGAGATGCGCTTCGGTCACAACATTTTATTGCGCAATTTCGTTACGTAAATCACCTCATTTCCAGTGTGCGTTTTAACCTTAATTAGTGCTGGCGATTTGTACTTCCTTGCACCACTGAGCACTTTGCCTTTGTGGTAAACATGACCAAGCACACAAGCTTGTTGCGTGGAATTGTACATAAATGCTTCAGTCACAATGTGGTCATCTTTTTCCAGTTGAACTGTGGTTTTATATTCATTTTTCCAACATGTGTCTCCTGAACAGAAATTGATTCTTTCAAAGCATGATTGGCGTGATTCAAGACCAAGACGGCCACTGTGCTGCATCTAGTAGGACATATCTACCAATAACACAACACACAGGGAGATTTGAACAGATACTATGGAAGGCACGCTCTGGCAGGACTGGGACTGAGGATAAGAGCTGATGGAGTCAATGGAGGGAATATTTTTCATCATTGCATTGGTGTCAGATTCTTCTCGGCTACTCTCACATCCATATTAATGTTGCTTCTCACAATGCAAATTAAACCGTCCGTCAAGGGAAACCGATAAGAGACGTCTTGACAAAGTGTTAGGGGGAAGGTCCTTGCAGGGCGAAAGGTCAGAGGTCAGGACATCTTAATGAGTGTTACCAGAGGTCAGTGGAGCAGTTTACCGTTGGCCGGGTAAGCAAAAAATAAAAATAAAACAGTATGACTGAACACACATTGAGATCATTTGTAAATGCTTTCCCGTAGGATGTATTGCACATGCACATGATGCATTTCAAATGTAGTCCCTTTTCAGTCTCTACAATACCTCCAGGACAAATTCTTCAGAGATGCTTGTGCATATCACTCATCTAACACCATGCAAAATGCAAAATGCAAGCACTCAGTACTTAACAGGAAAACAAATGGATAAATGCTTTAATGCTTTGAGTCCCAAGACAGTCATTTATGTGGTTCTGTAAAATTATCTTTATAACTCACATTGGCAACTATAACTATAACTCTCGTGTAGGCAGGTCAAATCTATTTTTCTTTCTTTCAAAGCTTTGTCTCATTAATATTTACCCAAATACATGCAGCCTTTTTCAGCTTATTGGTTTCATGAAACAAAATGGATTCCGGACATAAAAGTCTCTGAAAATACAATTCATCTGAAAACATCTCCACAATAACAATACAAAAATAAAAATTAATTAAAAACACTTCATAGCTTGTGGAGGTCCCTGCATTATGGATGGATACAGATGTGGCCCAGGATTTTCTCGACAGCTAGCCTTTAGAGGCTCACCAACAAAAACCTTACGCCGTGCTGTACGGACACATACCCCACATGAAACACGAGTGCTTTGCTACTGATGGCACTATGACATCTGATTCCATGGTACTCTCCATAACCGTCAGGAATGCCTCAGGGCTCATCTCCTCGGAATGAGAGAACTGCTCACAATATTCTCAGAATCCAGAGGTATTTATTTGGTCGGGAAACTGTAAAGCTCTGCTACAACACTTTCTGGGGGAGGGGGGTACTGGAAGGACCGAATGCAGAGATATTGAGTCGGTGGGATGAAAGTGACTGTACAGCTGTGAAGGAGGTGTGAGGCTACACATGGACACTAAATGTTTAGAGGACACATTTCATCAAAAAAAGAGCTCTGTAAGAGTATCGGACATTGGAACTCAGCGTCTAACTTAATTCTTATACTCCCAATAGTTCCAGAGAATATAACTACAACAGACTAGAAAAATATCATAGCAATTCAATTGCACCATACACAATGTAGATTATTAATAGAACATTTACAAGCTGGATGGACAGCACAACATTCATGGTGTGACAAGCCATATTAACATGACAAGAACTTTAGCGCTTGCACATGACAATTAACCTCTTCACACCCTGAAAAGGGAATCCTTTAAACTCAGACAATTTGAAAGCGCACAATAAATTTTTTGTTAAATGGCTTGTTTTAATGACTTCAGTTTCATTCTTCAAACACAGAAAACAACTACAAATGCGTTCAGTGAGGTGATAGCTAACGAGTGTTACTTTGCTAAAAACTATTTGCTCTCAAATAACATGCTGGAAATTGACGAATACACCAGATGACTAATACACAAGAACGTCTTATCCAACCGATTTTATGGGGCGCATAAATTACATCCAACAGCGGGTTATCAGTACAACCATTTTTCCTTTGCTGGTAGTTGGCATTAGCAGAGAACATAAAAGTATTTGAACTTGAAGGCTGTTGCAATATTAAAACAGAATCGCTGATTAAATTCAAACTAAAATGATCAACGTGTTTTTAAACACGGAAGCGTAGTCACTGATTCATGGTGGTGGAGCATGCCTTCACAATGGTTTCGGAGATGAATATTTGTATGGAGGCAGGAGCTACTTTCTAAATGAGAACACCTAATCACGGCTAATCTCAGTTTCTCTTGTGCAACAAAGTAAGCAAATGTCAACTTCAGCAATTTCTGGAGGATAATTAGTTTTGGCTGCCCATTGGCCTCTCCGGCACTCCAGCCTTTTTGAGATAGGCTCTATGTGGAGAAATGTTCAGGCCCATTCCCCACGCCTGATAAAGATAAAGACCATTGCAGTACTAAGATGGGGTGGAAAAAGAGGAGGCAAAAAAAAAAAAAAAAAAGAATATAATCCACCAAACAGATTAAGGGTTTAAGCCAGTGTGTCTGTGAATTGAGAAGATATACAGGCCTGCCTCTTGGTGCATACAGGAATGATTTAACCTACCAATTCTCCGGGGAGCCATTACGGAGGACTGGATAAGGTTACAGTAAAGCGATGCAGATAGTATAGAAGTTTGTGCTTTGAAAAGGGTAATTTCACAGTTAACTTTTCTGAGTGGAACTATCTGAATGGGGCAATTAACATTCAAAGAGAAGGACGTTTGGAATGTATTTTACATAGTGCACTGGAAATGATAGGGAACCGTGACTAATGTATGAACCAACCCCCCGCCCCCTCCCCCAACGTGACTTCCCAATCTCCTTCTCCAAGGTTGGAGGCATCAGAACTTTGACACGGTCAGAGGAAGATTCTCTGCAGTCTTTGTTAGGAAAGGTCACGCGTGGGGGAGAGGGATCCAGGGAAGAGTCCTGGTGAGAGGGCAGGGCTCAGAGGTTGACGTGTCACAGATCATTAGCCTCCGGCCCTTGCCATCCCTTGTCAAACAGACACGGGAGGGAATATGGCGCAACCCCCCCAGAGATTGGCACAGACCCATCCGGTCTCATCGCCCTCACCAAACCCTCGGAATGCAGGACCCGGGGACTCAGTACCCAGCTGGCGGGTAACGCCTAACATCAGTCAACTCTCCTCTGCTGGAGCTCAGAAAGGAGAAATGCAGGATTCGTCAAAAGGGCCACACTTCTATTTTTATCATTATTTCTACAGTTACACCGAAATGATGAAAGCTATCTTATATTTTTACCCCCTGCACTTTCAACAACACCCCCCCAGCTGTATTCCTTCCAACCTATCAACAAAGCCTTTAAAATGTGAGGCTGAACTTTCCCCTCTGATTGGAAACACATGTGTAACAAGAGTAGCTGGCAGAGGAGCGTGCAGAAGTGTGGACGGTGACGTGCAAATCCACATCAATCACACGCCTGGGGGTGCGCAGGCAGAGGCAGCATACTCTCGCTCGCTGCCAAACTGCAGGGGCCAAAGGTGAGTGTCACAGACCATTAATAGATCTGAATAAAGGACTTTCAACCCACCGATAGTCGCTTTTCACTCTATTCAGTGACTCTATACAAGTAAAGACATGGGAAATGTGAACTCTTGGGACAGGGGCCGGGGGGGGGGGGTGGCTCTTTATATTCGTACAGAAATTCTTACAGAAATCCGGCTCGACTAATAGGCCTTGAAAAAAGGAATAGTGAGACCATGATGAGATATGCTGTGCTCAGAGTAAAAAACAGTTTTTCATTAACGCGCACGTACAAGCCAGTTATTTTAAACCCAACTATTCCTAGAGGGTTACAATTGCACAGAAACAAGAGAGCCAATGTTCTAACATTCACCAAAGTCATTTCCAAGTCTCTGGAATGTAGGATTAACAACTCAAAAAAAACAAAGGAATACTTGAATAATGTCACCACCCTGTATTTTTCCTAATAACAAGACACCAGATGCTCAAGCGAAGTTCTTTAAAACTACAGATTCTATTTCTTTACGCTTCGGTTTTAAAAATAGCAAAGCTCCACGCGGTGCTCTTCCCTTTATTTTATTTTTTATCAGAACCAGGTGCGTCCTTGAGAACAAACATACGTGTTCAAATATTTTCACAGGCAACAGAGACAGAGTACACCTCAATGCCAGTGATTCATCACATTTCTATACTGGTACAGCTGAAAAACAGCTTTGAAAACTATGACAGAGAGATTTGTCAGGAATTCACCCCAATCACACTTTAGCAACAGCAACAAAGGCCCTGTGTGTACCAGGCCCTCCCCTAAGCCAACCTGATGAATAAAACATCCATGTTCGAATTCGAGGCGAGGATATCGTTTTGGTTTTGTGCTCAAGCTCTAATTGATGGCGGCGTATGGATCGGAACAAATTGCAGATACTTCTCTTTTTTTGTGTGTTTTTGAAGTAGGCTTCCAAAAAGGCAGAGAATTCAGAGGCAGATTACAGGCTGTGTGGGGATGCCTCGGCCAGCGCCCCACCCTGAGAGAGCCGTGGCCCCTGCGGTTGTCATCGCCACCTCCCCACCCCCCTGGATCATCCGTCAGTAGCAGCGCAAGGCCCTTTACAAGATGATGCCAAGAGACCTGCCACTCTATAATTACAGCATTGCTGAGTTAGAGGGCAGGGAGGCGACGAGCGATACACGGGCCCCAGGAGCTAATGCAGATGCCGATTGGTGTCTCTGACCACAGTCGTCGGTTTCTTGCGTGAGAAACCACTTAAAGTGGTCTGAAGTACTGAATTGCAGAAGCCTGCAACTAGGATTATGACTATGTTGAATTTTGTTAAGTAAAATAGTACAGCATGTATCGTATTGCATTTACTTCCGTATCTGTCTATGCCTCAATTTTAATTGCAAGCTGTTGCTATCTCCTTGCACAATCACGCGATTACAGGTTATATATACGGATCAATTTCATCCAAGCTGTTGACAATGTAGTAGTTGAATACACATCATAGCAGTACATCAGCACGTATTACAGCGCATTACTGTTGCTGCTCGTTATGTCTACATGACTGCGGTTTCTACATTCTCCATGAGAAAACAGCGGCTGAGCACTGCGCTTCACCTGCCAGACCCCTTTGCTCGCCACCTTCAAACCGAGATAATATACCAAAAATGGCCAAGCAATCAAAAGCTGTGGGTGTTTCACCTTATCATTCAGCGCCCTGTATGCTTTTCTTAAAAGGAAAGGTAACTTTTTACCCATTGTAGTCAGGAAAGGTATTATGAATGATCTACCCCTCTCCCAACATTGTAATATGGTGAGAAATGTGTCATAAAATGACAATTGTAATATCTGGACAAGCCTGCTTGCAAACATTTAGTGTTGGCAAAAAAGACAAAATACAATAATACCTTTTTTAATATATATATATACACATGAAAGGATATCGACCAGGTTTGTTTTCAAGCTCAAACCTGTATTAATACTATTCACCAACAAAATAAATGTATTCTCCTGGATGCTAATCTAATTCTCATTTATTCAAATCATTTTCAGGAACCCCTCCGCTCCCCCTCCCCCCCACACCTAATCACTAAAAGCTGTTATTCATTACGCCGCTCAAATCCAAACCAGTCTCCTATTTCACGAGCCACCACATCCTTCCTTTGTCTTGGCCCAGCGTTCTGCAAACAATAAACCTGACTGTTAAACCCAATGTGCTCGAGCACGCTTGCGTCTGGGAGAGCTCTGCTTTGTTTTGAATGGACACCTCACCCCGGCTCACTCGTGATGTGAGACACATGGAAAGAGATAAGCTGGAGCGGGGACATTACCCTCGTGGGGATGGGACGCCCAGAGCTGTGCCATCTGTAGGTTGGAGGGGGTGGGGGCTCTGAAGGAGGGGTCGGAGGCCATGGGGGCGGGGGTGCCATGAGGGGTGGGGGAGCCGGTAAGTCCACTGCTCACATAACCACTGAGAAATGGACTGGAGCCACCTGGGAAGGCATCACCTGTGGAAGGACAGGAAGAGAAATTTAAAAAAACAATTACACAACGCTTGTGCAAACAGGACTGCAAATGCTCCGTCTCATTTGTAAAGTGTACATTTCTTTAAGAATATAGGCCAATCACAATAAAACGCTTAGTCAACGCACCCGGATTGTTTGTTTGAGGATTTTGCCCACAACCTCTGACCAGTTTGAATGACACTACATCCCCTATATATTTTTTTCCAGGTAGAACATTTCCCAGAAAAGCAGGGAAAAAAGGCAGCTTGCTCACATAGTCAGCGCTCATGCTTGTAAACAAATGTCATGAATCATTATTTCTCAGCCTAAATGTTGTTAACCATTGTTAAAACAGCCACCAGGTGTGCAGAGTTCAAGAGCAGAGAGAGACCTTTCCTTTACCAACCTTGACATCCATGGAGGGAAGGAAGAGAACGAATGGTGTGGAATTTCTCTCTACGGACTTCCAAAGAGCCCTTGTAAAAGCAACAGTGATTGTGGCAGCAGTGCTATGCTACAGGGACAGTGAACCATCCAAACACACTTGACTGCTGTTTGGCGGGCAGGGGTGGGGAGGGAACCCTTTGATGAAAATTTCCCCCTGCTTCTACAGGCATACCAAATAAACACACATATTCAATCCCCCAGAGACCCAGCACATTAACTCTGTGAGGGACTCCTAAATCCTTTCATCAAATAAAGTAAACATTCAGATCCATCAACCAGACTACCTCTTTGACCACTACCAGCATTCTGCAAACACAAGTAGTTTCCCCAAATAAATGCCTTCCTCCCAATATGATCTTGCCTGCTGCCATGCCTCTCCTGTGAAGGGGATAGCAGCCCTAATTATTTAGCCTTTTGCACCTTTCAGCCATATTTCCTGAGTGTCCGCGGCTGCTTTCTTAATCAACGGCATCATCTTTTGCATATGCAAACACAGCATTAGCACAACAAGGGGAGGAGGACCAACAAGCCCCCTACAGCAAAATGAGCCTTTGTGTAGGAGGTTAACATACAGTTAAACCTAGTGGGGTGTGCCCATGTGTGGAACAGCAGAGGGGTGGGCCATTAAGACCGGACTTAAAGGTGGCGAAACATTAACAGATGGGGGATTTCAGGTTGCATCTAAACATTTACCCAAGAGCGGATTCTGTAAGGCGCCGAAAACAATAGAGGCCTGGGGCCAGAGTAAATGGATACATAAAGTATAATTATACAACCGTGACAGTTGAGGTTTGCAAATTCATGGCATTCGCGGTACCGCTTCACCACACTCTCTATATTATGGGACTGGCTCCCATTCTCTCCCTTGCAGAAGTGGAGCCACTAAGGCATTTTAAAGTCATTTTCACAGGAGCACTGGCAAGTCGAAGGCCCCATGTGTATGAGACTAGGAATAACACCTTCAATAAGAGGACAAAAGCCAATGTTTACAAA
This sequence comes from Aldrovandia affinis, assembly GCA_029706075.1. Taxonomy (NCBI): domain Eukaryota; kingdom Metazoa; phylum Chordata; class Actinopteri; order Notacanthiformes; family Halosauridae; genus Aldrovandia; species Aldrovandia affinis. The sequence goes on from JAINUG010000015.1 coordinate 484,704, forward strand.
AACAGGCTGACTAAGCCCCTGGCTGCAGCTCCAGGACATGTGCAATTTCTCTTCCCAGTGCCCCATTAGGGTAAGGACAGGCCTGGCCTGGGCTAAGCACAGCCCTGCCCCACCTGCTCAGGCCTCCAAACAGGCTACGGTCACACCCCTCTGTGTCCTAAGGCTATATTACATTAAGCAGCCTAGTCCCCACCTGGGGTCATCAGGACTTGACCGGGCAATGTATTAGGGTAGTTTAAAGTGAACAGGAGATGATTGGATTAGCCTCACCAAGATTATACATGTAGAATCCTGAACACTTGTACGCCAGTACTGAGTCAATGGGAGATGCAAGGGACATATACCATGCACCAATAACATGTTTTGGGGTGGGGGAGGGGGTGGGGGTTACCATTCAAACTTATACAATGGGAAAATAAATAGAATACACAGAATAGAAACAGAATACACAACAGCACTGTAGTTACACATTCACTTCACCATGTCCTTGGTTTGGCTGAATTTCTCGTGAAAAATGACAAAGCTCTGGATAAGAAAGAGGAATTGGTTGACCTGACTGTGGAAACTGTGTTAGGCAACCAAAATGGAAAAAATATTTATTTTACAGAAGTCCATTACTTGCCAAGAAAGAACATCTTGAAATTAGTAGTGATTACATGTGTCAATGTCTACTATTCAAAATCAAAAGCCATGCAAGCATAACCTCATCTTAAGAACTCAACCTGTGGTTGCAGTTCCAATTCTGTTCTTCAGCAGATTGATGTAATATGCCGGTTTTGAAAATGTATTTTAAAACATGCATTTCAGATAACTTTACCCTCCTGGTCTTATTAAAACAGTCTATTTCTTACCACTATTATGTAACCCATTTCAACACTCACTTCTTTACTAAAGTAAGTCAAGTGACCTGATGCTCAGGTAACAGTGGTATTCCACAGCAGTATTTGAAACCTAAACCCTCCAATCAGAAGTCTGGTGATCTAACCAGAAATGACCACAGAGCAGACACTGTGGCATACAGTATGTCTGCTGGCACTTCTTCTATGTGCCAAATACAGCTGTGCTCACAAAACCTGCAGCATTGACTTGATCTCTGAGTGAAATGAGGCGGTTCGGCAGAAATGTAGCATGACCGCTCGCAAGAAAACTCCTGTAAAACCATAAATAGGAACTTTCAAGAAGTTTGTTTCACATTTTCCCTTAAGTACAGATATCCCATCTGCAAATGTTTAGAAAGGCCATACAACTTGCTAATCCTTATAAATGTGAGACCACAGAGAACAAACCGCGGTGAAATGCTAATGTTTCCGATCACTCTGATTTAGCACGCACAGAGTTTTCTGAAGCCAGTGTGGAAATCGTGGAGTTCAGCGGGTCAGGTACAGTTTAGTGCTGAATGTGCTCTTTCTTGAGGTTTCTTCCCAGTCTGGCCACAGGGCACAATCACAGACAAACTGGATGGCAAGGAAGTAAAGAATTTCCTAATTGCTAACACCGCTCTGCTCAACAGCAATCCAGAGGCCCAGATTTGAGCTTTCCCAACACCCCCGTAATTAAACACAGACCACTACAGAACACACTTCAGAAAGAGCAGTTGTAAATTAGAGAAAGGTGGGGTGGGGTGGGTGGTGGGGGTGACGCTAATTAGAATTCAAGGCCTTCAACTAAACCAAAGAAAAATGAGGCCATTAAAACACTCAAGGACCCTGTCTGCACCTATCCCACAAAGCATCTCTTCTGCTCCCCTAAATATAAAAGTCCTCTTACATCTTACACTGAAAAAGAGACCTTTTACAATACAGTATGTAATCTTTATTCAAGCATGCATAACTTAATCCAGTTTAACTCAAATCCATTAACTATACACGTTTTGTGAGAAGATAAAAAAGAATCTGGATAATACATAACAAGAGCCATCTACACATGCTTGAAATGGGTAGAATACGGACCATGAATACATGCTATGTGAAAAGTAGGCCTAAATAAAATCTAGTACTCTGTGGGAACCAAAACATTATGCCAAATGATGTATTACGCACAATTCCCTCAGACATCCAATTAAATTGAGCTGTGAGGCCAAGCCATATCAGGTTGCTTTTAATTGACATGAGGCCCACAAACTACACTATGAATATAGTAAATTAAAACCTGAAATGTGATCATTACGACCAATTCCTGAGACCACATGTATTCGAAATACACAAATACACAGGCCGAAGAGAAGTAAATACATGACTTACAGTTTATTGTGGCCTATACATTCCGAATACCACATTGTTAATGAGATTTCCTTCGCCTTAAGGTAATCTTACATAGTTCCCAAGGGCTCATAACTCTGCCATATTGTGTCTCCAAGTTCCTCTTTCAAACAGAACAGCAGTAAGAAAAATGTTTGCTACAGGTCAGCCCAGTGCTTATTCACTTCCCCTTTACGCTGTCTGTTCATGTTAGGTCTCTATTTTGCAGGAGTTAGGAGTTTCCATTTGCTTACTCTGTTATTTATCTTAACTGCGTTCCTCTGCTGTTGTGGCTGGTTTATGTTTTTATTACTCGAAGATTACACTTGGCTGAAGGAGTATCCCCTCCATGTCTAACCACATGACAATGGCAGGAAAGGACTGTGGGTTAGAGGCTCGTTTGTGTGAGTAAGGGTGTGCAAAAAAAAAGAAAGAAAGAAAATCAACACCAGATGTTACTGGAGTATTAATTTGTCACCAGTACTGCTGACCAGCAAATCCATGACAGAACATTATGTCAGAGGATGAGGAAATTGCACACATCTAACAGCAAGTAAATCTTTCTCAAAATGTGTATGAATATATCATTTTCCCCCCATGATCCACCCCTTTTACATTGTAGTACAAATTGCATTCCTTCTACTGTCATTTTAGAGAAAAAGATCCATCTCTCAAGGTGTTGAGTTTTTTTTGTTTTGTTTTTTTAAACAGTCCATTTGACATATCATGACAACACAGTCTGAGGTGTACACAATGCCCAAACTGCCTGTTCTGACAAGTTGACCACAGCAGAATTCCTGCATACTGCCAACGCTGCAGGGCTTAAACCAGGGAAGCATAGAGCTCACAAATCCTGTTTGTCCTTCAGTCATTTCCACAGGTGGGAGTAACAAGGTAATTGCATACTATAAGTCCTGTGTGTGGACGTGACCTCTGCTTCAAAGATGTGCATCTACACACACATTATTTATTTTCTCACTTCCAGCATGTGCGCATTCTCTCTCCCTGCCCAGCATCTTCCCACTGTTACAAATCGAGTTTGACCTTCGCTCTGCTTTTCTTGCTCTCCTGTTCGTTCACTGATTAAGGTGAGACCAAATGTGAATAAACTGCATCTCTATATTGACATTTCTGAGACATGTCATAAATGATTTGAAGAGCCGATTCATCAACTGCAGCGTCTGACCTCGGAGTGGATGGGCCTCCTTCTATATCACAATTATATTCCAATTTCACTCTTAGCAGGAAAGCACGCTTGCCTTGTCCAATGAGAAGAGATATATCCGAGAGGGGAAAAGACATGTAGAAAGGCTTTTCATCTTTCACTGAGAAAAAATCTGTTCACACATCTCTTTTCTCCACTCGGATTTCAACAACTCAGCCATTTAGCGAGGGCTTCATTGTTTTATTCTGGGATTTCATATTTTTAGCTCCACACAGCAGCTGTTTTGTTGCATAGGGAACAAGGGTGAGTAGGAGAAAGCGCAGGAGAGGGGGGGCAAAAGAAGAGGGCAGAGAGAGGGAGAGAGAGAGCACACTTAAAAGGTCAAACACATCTGCAGACATCAGCATAAACCTCTCTTGCGGAGGCACAATGCCTCGATGTACATTAAACAAGTAACATTTGTTACATGCCTTCGCCTTTCCAAATCCCGGCTGATGTATTTATGTTGGGGCTGGTGTTTTACAGGCCGCCAGGCCCTGTTTAAATAAGGCGAGTGACCCGCGGAGTGCGGAGGGGGCGCCACTGCAATTTTCTGCACTGGATTGCAATTACGTGACCAAGCCTAATGATGTGCAGCACAGGGCTCCAGAGACACACTTACACATGCACGCGTGTGCGCACCCGCACACACACACACACACACACACACAGAGACACACACACACATGCACGTGTGCGCACACACAAACACACAGAGACAAGAGACACACACACACACACACACATACATACATACATACATACATACATGCATGCAGACACACACAGACACAGACAGACAGACAGACAGACAGACAGACATACAGACAGACACACAGACACACACACACACACACACACACACACACACACACACACACACACACACACACACACACACAGAGCAAGGGGAGGGGGGGAGGGGAGGGGAGAAGAGGGAAGAAAGGGGGACTGGAGCTGACAATATTTATATGGCACAACGGTTCCATTATTAATGAATCCATTTCAATCGTGTAGACAAACATTTTCTAGCAGAGAGCGGCAGGCACGGAGCAAGGGCTGCGCCGCCGTCGCCACGGCCACTCATGAACCGCGCTTACGCCTGCACGAGCTCAGCCATCTCACCCCCACCATCAGCCACATGTTACAAGCATCGGCAGGCTAACAGAAACAACACTGGACATTTAGGCCTGTTTCTGCAGCCCCTGAGTTGATGTACTGCTGAAAATGCTTTTCACTGCCTGATAATAAAGAGGGTAACATGTGACAGCCTCCATCGGTCTCTACACTGCCGCTGAAGGACCAGTTGTTGTTGTTGTTTTTTTTTTTTAACATTACAGTTTTTCATTCCAAACAAATTTCCATTCGAGTAAGTAAATGCAGGAAGGGCCAATTCCAGCGTTTGTGAGAGGAAAATAACATCCCCCTTTTATTCTCCATCTCCACCATGTGCGGATCAGGTGACTCATGGTTAAACAAGCCATACACAATGTTTACTCATAATGAAGTTTCATGGAAGCTTAGCAAAAACATGAATCATTCATGAGTGCTTATGGCAAACAGAAAAGTTCAATCCAGACACTGAATGAAACTGCAGATGGGTGTAAACAATGATTCCTTCATGGTTTTGTGCAACATGAAAACAGAAACAATTTATCACATGACCACCAGGCACAAGATTGGGCCGATAATGGAGTACAATTCTTGTACCTTTTTTTTTCTGCTGCCATTTAAATACAAATTATAGCTGAGATGTATCAATCATTCTGTATTTATTTTTTTACTCATGTATTTTTCATGAATAATTGTGGCTAGAATTTGCTTCGGCTTGCGGTTAAGGAATTTCCATATGCATATAAAGAATTATGAATATGGATTGAGAACCTGTTGCAGCAATTTACATTTCAACAATTCTGAGAAGGCCCAGGCAATTGAGAAGCGTGCGTGCTTTGTGTCCTGTGGTATGGTTTCTTACTCTAATGGGGAAAGAAAATGAAGCCGCTGGCCTCAAAATAGGATCTGCCCTTTGATAAGGTGTAAGCGGTTCAGGAGTGCTACAATAATGCCGTGATATGGTTTTATTTCCTAGTTCTGCCAAAGTGTGAGAACTGGCAGGATCTCATAACACAGAGTCTGAAAATGTGCACACAATGAGCGCATTGACTCTAATCCCGGTCTTTAAGCATTCTGGAGAGGCTGGGAAAACCATTTCCACTTTTTAAAATCTTCGGCAACATTGTGCAACTGCAACAAGGCTCAGCGTGTAAAGATCTAATGGCACTGCCAGACTCGACCACTGTTTACCGGGGAGGACTCCAGTTGGTACCATTTTACACACACTCTCATGCTCCCTGCCAGACACAGCGATTTGTCCAGTAACATTTCAGGCAGTTTTTGGGCCGTTTCCTTGGGCAAGTCTTCCATTATTTATAAACAGACGTCTACATTAGAAAGGGCAGTGAGACTCAAAGTGGCAGATGTTTACCAACTCCACCTCCCCGATTTAAAAATCGTCTGAAAAGGGAAAAGCCAATATATTAATTTGTCAACAAGGACTTTTCTTAACTGATGGAAAGTCCCAGGGAAGTGACAAAGCAAATTGCACAATACTTGTTTTCTAAGATAAAACATTAATCATCATCAAACCACCCTGGAAATTATACAGAACTGAAGAAACATTTCCTGTACCTTTAAAGTCACAAGTTATGTGCCCTGATGTCTAATGAACAGCTTTTTAAAACTACACAGAGAGACCCCCACAATACCTTATTATTAACTGCTTAATACACACAATGATTTTCCCATGGGCTTCTCCTTAATATCCTCATTTTAGGTGCTGTCCTGACAGCATAATTAGCAATAAAATGACTAATTAAACAATCAACATCCGGGAATGAGGTTGGTTTAAAAAAATCCCTGCCACAACTAACAGATATTTCATAAAGGCATCATTAAGTGGCTCTGTTCTAGACAACACAAAACCAACTAACTTGGCACAACATGGCTCACCTGGTTGCACTCAATATCCCCATCTGAAAAGGCAAATCACTAAATTTGGAAAATGGGTCCCCTCCCACATTTAATTAGTTTCTGCTACTCTTCTGAAAACTTCAATGGATGGAACATGAACATGAAAAACATGAAGTCTGGCTTCTGAAAGTGTCTGAAGTAAACATGGAACCAAAGTTCTCATCTCCTGTACAACTCTCAGGTGATTCAGAAGCCAGAAAAATTGTTGTTTTTCCACCCCCCGCAATTTGGTGTGGTCCTAACAGCCTTCTCTTCTCACCCCCTGAGTAATCTCAGTTCCCCTGCAAAGCAAGCAGGCATTACATTACATTACATTACAGGCATTTGGCAGACGCTCTTATCCAGAGCGACGTACAACAAAGTGTTAACCGTAGTCAAGAACAGTTTAGCTGAAAGCCACCCTAGTGGGAAGTACAGTTCCTGGGTGCTAGGAGCAACCACATAGTTAAACTAGGACCCTGTAGGTAAATCTGTAGCCACAATTCAAAGGTAGCAATAAAGCAATCAATGCAGAAAATAATGCCTAAGCCTAATACAATACATAAACAAGTAGACATGTGTAAAACTAAGCAACTATGTCCCTAGGCAGCTCTGGTTCCTTTCCTGCCCTTGGTTTGAAGAACCCGGGGTGTTTGTTGACAGCACACCTTGTCTGCACTAACTGGGTAGGAGCAAATAGTGGCACAAATAAAATGCATCCAGATCAATAGGCGAACAGTTACTGTAATCTCCATCTAGGCCTGCATCCAGGGAAGTTGGAAAGGTATATGGGACTGTTCTGTGAACCCCGGGGGACAGTGCTTGGATGAACGTAACAAACATTTATAAATCTGCTTTTTAAAGTCGATTTACTGTGTGTGCATGTGCTGGGTATATCCAAATAAACACTCCCATTAGGATTCAACCATTAATACCAGAAAACGTCATTTAAAGCTCCAGTAAGACATGTATTACAATTGCCAGCTAAACTAATTATTCCACCCCCAACCCCCCCAAAAAACAAAACAGCCCAAGGTACCCTTTCTGTAAAACGACCATGTTGCTAGGTAATTTAAAATGAATGTCAATGGAAAAATCTCAAATATGCATTCACACAGGATGTGGTTTATAGGTGTGACTTGGATTAGACTGACAGTACACGGATCACTGATTATGAAATAGGTACTGATACTGAGATACTGAGCACGTGCTCTGTAACAACCCCTACCCATCACCCCCTACCCCCCCCCGGCCCCAGGGTCATGTGGATTGCCCAAATTCTATGGAGCCCACCAACATTTCCCAGCGAAATTAGGACTACAAGAACAAAAATACAGACAGAATCCAACACCATTACAAAGAAGTGGCCCAATGTCTCTGGTTATAGATCCAAACTGCCAGATAAAATTAAGCAGCAGCTCGGTTCGGGTTTTCTAGGACACGGGGCTATACAACCGAGAAACTCGATCTCATCTGCTTTCAAATCATTTATCGCCAAATTACAATTTAATAAGCCTCTCTCCTGCTTCCATTTCCAAGCAGATGTTAAATGAAGGATTTATCAAATGAAGGTGCTTTTTTAATCTCCTCACCATTCCGGGTAAGTCTTTTCCAAAGCATTGAGCATAATTCTACTATACCATATAATGCATCAAGTACAAAATTCACATATAATTGAAAAAGATTAGCAAGTAAAAACAGCAATTGAAAATTTATTCAGTACACATAACGCTCAAATTCCATTTCAGTGAGAGGCATCTATACCACTGAAAACCAAGATACACAGATACAAATTTTTGATGTGATTGTTTAACTTCATATCACGTAGTGAAAATGGTTAACAAAAACAGTTGATCAAATCTTATGAAAAATGTATCTAATCTTACAGGCATTATCAAATTGTTTAAAGGGTTATCTTTTCTCTCCTTTGTTGTAATTTCCGAGAGGTACACACTGCAGTAACCAGACACACACACAGCTAGTAGCATATTAAAGCAGGCGACCCTTTCACTGGAATTGTGTTGGGGCGTAGAATACATGGACGGCGAATGGCCGGGCACTTCATACATTTAATTTATTTGAAAAAACTGTGAGCAGTCCAAGGGATGTCAGAACGTGAGCTGCGTGACGCTTTATGTATATTCAAGAGAGAAGTCAAGACAATTCAGTCATGTATACGAGCCCCCTGGACCCGGCTCCATCCATCAAAGCGAACCCTGTGTCGTGTACCAGTGGTTCACAGATACAATGCTCACAGATACAATGGGGGCTCTCCGAGACATCTGCCTCTTTGCATCCCTCTTTTATCCCCGTCTCCTCACCCAGTCGGAGCGGATCACCGTGACAGACAGCTCTCACGCTCTGCAGCCTGTCCGGCCAGCGGGGCAGGTCCGGGGTCCACGGGGCCCGATTCCGCGACAAGAGCCGGACAGACAGAGCCAGGCTCAAAGGACAAACTGGTCCCCACCGCAGCGTTTTCACAACCGCAACTTACAATAGACGGGGCTCTAATTATTTTCCCGCTGAAGGATTCCCCATCGCCCCTGCACCTTCAGACGTATAATGGGGCTATACTGTACTTGCACGGCAGAACAGGTAGCTACAGATCACTGCGATTCTGACAGGAAAATAAAGATCTTTCATATAGCTGCAAAAAAAAAGGCATGCTTGGACAGCGAAGGCAAGCCTCTTTGTGTGAATCTCAAGCCTTTCTTCCCTTTCCAAAGTACAGTCAATCCAGGCAAACTGTCTTTCTTGTGACTGCCATCAAAGACCAGCATAATAAAATAAAATAATAAAGGAAAACCCCAAACACCAGATATCCACCTTATCAAAACTACATACCTTTTATCTACAACGCAATTCCACTAAAAGCGACGGAGCTCATTAGTATTCACTGTAGCGGTGGGCGGAGGAATATCTGCAGCTCATAATATATGCTAATGTGCACGGAGGAGCAAACAAGTCTTGCTTTTGAGGAGCCTCAGCAAGAATGGCATGCTACTGAGGCAGCTCAGAACACCACCATCCTGTGTGTTACAGCCTGCTTATTTGAAGCTAGATTTTAGGGGGTTCTTTAAGGTTGGGCCCTCACAGCACAGGCTATAGGGCCCCACTGTCCTGGGGTCTGTGTGGTGAGCTGGGACAGGGGCTGCAGTGCACTGTGACTGCCAGACAGGGCTGTGGTCCACTGACCACAGATCAGTGAGCCCTTTCGGAGGGTCGAGAACCCCCTTACTTTCCAGCTTTATTAGTCGTTGCTGAAAGCGCAACAAAAAACCAAAATCAGCAACTGGGCACGTGGCAAGAAACTGTAAAGGAGAACATATCTTTTCAAACACAGCAAGTCACAAAGGTCACAAAGCAATAAAAATCACAACAGTGATTTAGAGTAATAGTGAAATGGATTCAGTTGCGGTTAATGAATAAATAACCCATTCAGCCCACAAAAAAAGAGCTGGAGAATCAATAGCAGTATCTTCATGAAATGGCGAGAGAGGGTTCTCTGCAATCACGCCCCCTCCCCTCCCCCTTGTGGGCCAAACACCAGGGTCATCGCATTAAAAGCAGCTAATATACCACTGACAGGGAAGAGACTTCAGAGGCCTTAGCCACTCCTGATAAAAACTGATCAATTGGTCCCACCCACAGGGACTCTGCTTCAAACAGATAACCCAAGTCTGGATTAACATTTCCCAATACCGTTTCAGTTATTCACTTGATTTAGATCATGGTTTAATGTGTATTCCTTCCTTCCTTCCCTCCCTCCTATATACAGTATCCCCTGAATTCTGTTCTCTCCCTCCCTTGCCGTTCCCTGCAGCTAAAAAGAGCCTAACTAAACCAATGTACTTACCAAACAAGCTATGCAATTAACGTGGCATTCATTTTGCAAACAAAAGAAACAAGCCTTACAAAGCAAACAGGGATTGTGCAAACCTACTCAACCCTGGAAAATGAAAAGAGCATTAACCGGCAAGTTCAGGCTAACTGCGTACGCTGAATAATTTTCTCAGGGCAAAAAGCCATATGATCCCCCCGGCAGATTAATGGAGTTCGCCAGAAATTGAAAGTGTAAGCCACTATGCCCACGTTGGGGCGCATGCTAAAATACTCTAGAACATCGCTTTTCTTTTCTGCTTACACCCCCACAACTCTGTTGACAGCTCTTTTTAAAATGTATTTAAAATTTATTTTTTAAAGGTTCTGTAAAAAACTTCCAAAGTACTTAGTAGCAAACTGTCCATCCCGCTCCTCCTACACGCCTTAACGCTCTGCCCTGCCTAACACCTCCTGCTCTCCCCAAACACCTCTGACAAGAAGAATGGATAAAGATCAGCAAAGGAAAGAAAAGACAATTGGAGCTCATGTCACAATCCTGGACTGCTCACATTAGTCAAATGGGGAGTCACTGCGCAATCCTGGACTGTGATATGCAGCACAAGGTGATGGAGGGAGAGGCAGCCATTGGAAGCCTTTTTACAATTACTCTTAAATCACCGTTTAAAAGTAAAAGTCCTGAACCAGAAGAAGAAAAAAATGGCTGCCATTATATAAACCTAATTATTGGTTTATATTCACAGAAAGAATCAGTTTACATAAAAACTTGTGAGAAGAAATGCAAGACCAGACCCTGCAGTCGTTATGCTCTATTGGAAACTAGTAAAGGTCTCACGGATACAGGTTGAGAACCAGAACGGTCTAAAATCGAATCGCTCTTGAAATGTAAAAACATTAACTGTGGCTAGAAAGAATTGTTTGGCGTTTGGTGTTCAGTTCAGTTTTAAGTTCAGTTTCAGTGTCGGCTATATCACTTAGCAATGGTAGCATGCAGTGGAACACATCTACTGCACTGTTTTAACACAAGGGCAGAATATGGGCAAATGGTACCGCTGCTGCTCTGCACTGGTCCAACAGCTATTTGGAGTGCTAAACAACTAGGGCTATAGTGTGATTTAACAAAGACTGCCACAAAATCAATATTAGCCCCGTCTGTAAACACTGACCAATATAATGCATAATATTATTATATATAATAATGCAATATGGGTGTCATTCTTTTCCATTCAAACCAGATCAAATGGAACCTATAAACAATGAGTAGTTTCATTTTAGCAGAGCCAGGAAAACAACACATTTACAAGTCTGCTAGATTAATAAACAGCAGGTATTACTGGAATAAAAGGGGAAGCATAACTTATCAATGTTATTTGAATGTTTATGTGATTTTACATGAATCATGTTAATATTACCATTACAAATATAATGTACACAATTTGAATTATAAAAGCTGTACGTACACATCCCTTGTAATGACATGTTTTCGAAAACACAGTTGGACTGGGCTGTAGAAAAGCTAATATTCCCCCAGATGGTACAGCGTAGGTATTTTGATTATTGAAACACCCACGAGTAGCAAAATACATCTATGAAATTGATGGTATGTGACACTATAGACCACTCTCACAGCATCACAATGGAAAAACGCTGGAGCTCTCGTCTTATAAATACCTCGCCTATTAATAGTTCTATTTGAGCATGCTTATTTTCCCATCCAGAAAACATTGCTATGTGGACATGATAAGTCAGAGTATTGATCTGGCAAAATATTGTTCCATGGATAGAGGAAGATTTCCCTGAGCCCTAGCTTTTCCCCCAAAATGAAAATAATAATTTGCCCCAAAATGCCAACTTTATACAAAGGGAATTAAGAAAGATAGAAACTACATTTCCATCTTGCAAAGATGTCAAAGAGAGAGAGAGAGAGAGAGAGAGAGAGAGAGAGAGAGAGAGAGAGAGAGAGAGAGAGAGAGAGAGAGAGAGAGAGAGAGAGAGAGAGAGAGAGAGAGAGAGAGAGAGAGAGAGAGAGAGAGAGAGAGAGAGAGAGAGAGAGAGAGAGAGAGAGAGAGAGAGAGAGAGAGAGAGAGATAGAGATAATAAAACATATCTTTGTGTCTCTCTGAGCTGACACCTGGAAAATGGGATCATTTTTAGGTGAAAGAGTGAAGGGTTGAGCACAGTGCTTCTTGTTGTGATACATTAGTCATAGTACAGGCCAAGCGACTACTCATTTCAAATGGTAACTATTTGGTTTGGAGGTCAGTTAGGAAATGCCTTTTCATCTCTGACTCCTTCTGTAAGACTGGGAGTATGTCCACTCCTCTTTTTCCATCAAAAATGCTGAACAGCTGACAAATAACCCTGTACCCTTCCCCCGACACACACACACGCACACACTCACACACTCACACACTCACGGAGAAAAACATATTAATCTGCTCAACATTTAAATAAGGCCCTCATCCATTATTGATGAGAGTGTCACTGCTGGTCAGAGTAAGGAGGGAAATTAGTGGGGCTTAGAGCAATATCAAAAAGGGGATTTGGGCAAAGAAACTCCCAGACCCTAATAAACCCATTGTCAGTTTACAATCTCTCTGTCTGTCATCGATTTATTTCTTTTTGAAAGAGGGAATGTGCCTCTTGTGACCGGAAGGTCCGCTTTCTTTATTCAGAACTCCCCGTTTGCCTTTAAACAAGTCAATGTAATTTAAAATAAGGTATTTTATTTCCTCGCAGTTATGAGGTCACTGTTTAACGATTGCAGCGCTTGGAAAATATGACACAAAGATCTGCCTCACCACAAAAAAGCAGGCTCTAAAGCAGTCATCAGCTTGCCTTCCACATCAACGGCCAACATTTGCAGGGTTGTTGTTTTTTTTACATTTAAAACCACACATTTTAAAAATGACATTACGTTGTAACTAATGACGTCTTCTACACCACATAAAATGCTGTTTCGCTGCATGGTTTATCTACCCAAACAGGATGCATTCATCCATTTATCCATCTCTCCAGTAGCCTCACAGACCTACCCGTGGACCTGCCAAAAAATCCTATGAGCTGTCAATTCTAGTGTGAAGGCACAATGCGACAATAGTGGCCATCGTAAATTCATTGTTTCAACTGAGTGTGGTTTGGAAAATGTGCAAAAGCGTAGGAGGGATGGAAGCGATTTATAATCCAGGAGTAACTTCGAAAAGTTAATTTAGCTACTTTATGGGTCTGGTCTCTCTATATAATTTGAGTGGTCCTTTACACCTCTCAAAACTGTTCATGTAGAACCGGATTAAACTTCAAAAGCACAACGCTTCCACATGTGAATGACAAATCTTGCTGCGAAGAAAAACATCTCTTAGAAACACTAAACCCACCAAAAGTTTAACAATAATTTCTTAGTATTACAGAGCTTGCCAAGCAAAATACTTGCCCTTTCACATATATATTTAATGCTCAGAGAGCACAGGTTACATGTTTTTCTAATTGCCATTTTCCCTTCTCTGGCAGTGAGTAGCATGTAAAATGCAAAAAAGAAACACAAATGAAAAATGAGGAAAAAGGGACTCAGAAGTGCTTTTTAATCTCGGCTTCCCTTTAATACTCTTGGTATTAAAAGAAGGAATGCTCATTGTCGGTACCCGAATACAATTTTACACTCAATAAAAAAGGCAAGCAAAATCGAAATGCCAGCAGACCAAATACTAAAGAACAGCTGCAGTGTGTTTCATCTCTGGGCGTGAAGGACTTGGCCTGTGTGCTTCACTCACATGCGTTTCAGACCTTACAACATGTGTCAGGGGTAAAAGTCCAGCCTGGGTCAACCATGACAGAGGTGCAGTTGTCACAGTTTAGCCCACCTGACCATTGATGGGCTCTGCCAAAAAAACAACCAAAAACAACCACCCCCAGTTCCTCTTCCTTCTCCAACTAAATAATTCATAAACCCCTGAATTTAAAAGCACTATTCAATTTTAGAAGGTTGTTTGGGTATTGAATTCTTCTCTCAATAAACAAAAACTAAACACCACCATAACGAATGCACTTTTGTTATGTTTTTTGTTTTTTTGTACAGAGGTCTATGTAAAGGATTTATTTTCAAAAACTTGACACTGCTCCAGCAATGATTCCCAACAAATTTTACAACTTTCATGCGCAACTAGGCATATATGGCATATATAAGCACAGTTTAGACAAAATAAATGACAGCATTAAATAATTTAGGACTGTTAAACTACAGCAGGCTTTGTAGTTGGAAGCAGCTCCAAGGTAATGTTTTGGTAAGATCCCAGAGCTGTGCTTTAATCAGGCCATTTCTCTCCACTGGGCTCTGAGTGCAAAGCCATGCACCACGCAGAAATTCACCATGGCAGGCTGCACCAACTTTCCAACTTTCCTTCATAGCGCAGTTAATAATCCCCACGTAGGCTCCAATTTAAAATATATATATATTTTTTACCACATAGATCTTTTATCAAAGCCAGCTCTGGAGATGGAAGAAATAAAACTAATGAGAGGCTTAAAACTGGCTGAAAAATGCAAATAAGAGGAAATGACAATGTCCATTAGCATTTAGGCCAACATGTTAAGACTTTAGTTGTGTGTACATATTTGATTGTATAGTCTAAAGACAGGATATTAATGATGTCGATGGGAACAAATGTGGCTTGTACTCATTTAAAAAAAAAAAAGAAAAAAAAAAAAAAAAAAAGGAGCACATGTTTTACTGGTAATGACTGGTGCTGCTAAAGAAGAAGAAAAAAGTCACTTCTGATGACACTGAGTCATTCAGTAAACACACAACGTTGTGGTATTTGAAAATCCCTGGTATGTAAACCAAAACTGCGTTTTAAACAGGGAATATTCCCCCTCAGTATGTTGTGACAAACAGCAACCTTCTGAAGGCAAACAGTTTGATGGCCATCCAACCGAGAAATGACCACTTGGGTACGTTTTGGTCCACGCGTAGTAGACAGATTCAAGTGCAGTAGACCAGTCATGCAAATGGGGACGGTTAGCAGAATGAGCCGGTAGGGGTTCTAAACCAAAATAAGTTAGTGGATCTTTCAAAGTCAAATAAGCCTCCTCATATGATCTTCCCTAATAAATGAAACGTCTCTAACCAAAGACTCATTGTTACACAATTGTAGCATTGAGTTGTTGTGTATCTACTCAAGTCGCTTTGGGTAAAAGCATCTGCTAAATGATTGTATTGTATTGTACCACGAGTTGCAGGAATTAAACACAAAATCACTGTCCCAAGCCACAGCCTTCAAACACAAAAGGTAAAGAATTGTGAAATGTTCTTTCTGAGTCTGTAGAGCTCCTCGCTACAATGGCACAGACAAGTAAGAAAATAGATAACACATGCATGTATTTATTCCTTACTGATCAACTGATACCAATATCAAATTTCCCCATTTTAAGAAACAACATTAGCGTTGTTCTGCAAGCCTGCTCATTGAACAGCTGTTGCCTTTACATGGAATTTAAATGAAGAAATTCAGCCAGAACTATAAAGCCTTCAACTTCATCTAGCCTTTCAGCTGAAAAGCAAAAAAAAAAAAAAAAGGAAATTTTTTATTCACACATTTAAATTGTAAGGTTGTTGAAACGTGCAATCCCAGGTAGCAGTCCTTAATGTAGGGGC
This sequence comes from Aldrovandia affinis, assembly GCA_029706075.1. NCBI lineage: Eukaryota > Metazoa > Chordata > Actinopteri > Notacanthiformes > Halosauridae > Aldrovandia > Aldrovandia affinis. The sequence continues at coordinate 500,641 of JAINUG010000015.1, forward strand.
AAAACATAATATCTAGATAGGAAGAATAAACTGTTATTATTTTATTTAAATAATACATAATCTGAACAGCTGACTACACATGTTTATAGTGGGTTTACCTAAAACAGCCAATAACGACTGCAAGCAGTGGCACAAGAGATAAATGCATATATATGATGCACATACATACAGTGTATGTGTGTGTGTGTGTGTGCATATATATATATATATATATATATACACACACACACTGTATATATAAATGCACTCACCCAAATTGTGTAAATATTTCCAGGAGACATTTCCGGATTACAAAATGTATACAAGCAATATTCTTCTGATAAGTTATGTTCACTCAGATAACAATTACTGGCAACAAACATACTTGAGTTCTGAAATGCCAAGCAATTTTAGAACATCTTAAACCATTTTGAAACAAGATTCTACCATTTTGCCTGTCAATGTTTACACATCCAAGAAGCTCACTCTATGCAGGGGTGTACATTTACTATAAAAGAGACATTGTCTATATATTACCATGGGTATCATGCAGGTGGCAAAATGGGAAAGTAAAAAAATTAAGCATTAGAGCAGAGCGGTTTCAAAACAAGACTGCACAACTCTGAGATAGGGTGTACGTTTACATGTTTATGCATTTTATACAGGAGCATTCACCGAATCAAGACTTGAAACATTAAAAAAAAGAAAAAAGTCATCCTTTTGTATTTTCTTTGAGTGGAAAAAGGTCATTTGGATAAAATAGACTGAAATGAGCCATTAATGCCATGCAAGGTCTTTTTATCGTTGTTTTCCTGTGGGATGGAGACTTTGCTCTGCATCAATAGGCAAGCAAGCTTTTTAATAAAGAGACAAATGCTCGGAAAGTCCACGCCTTCTCTCTCCATTCTACTCTGCCAAATTGGCCACAACACAGGCTGCAAGGCAGAGAACAGGGATCCTCTACCTTTCTTTGCAAACCATAGAGGACACGTGGAGTGGTCCCGTCTCTCAAAAAGACACTCCACAGCATTCTTCTCAAGCAGGTGATTACAAAAAGTATTTTGCTGAAAGGTAAACACCTAGCACCCTTCCTTCGTCGACTGGGGGAAACAGGCAGAGCATTTAAATACAGTATTTCCGCCAATTTGACACAGCAGAAACAGGGAAAGCAACGAGTGCAGCATGTCTGCCACTTGAGACGCCACTGTGTCAGGGTGCACAATTCAATTTTTTCTGAAAGGCTGGACAAGTGTCTTGGGATGTTCTCTGCTGTTTAATACAGGCTAAATCTGAATTCCAGAGTGGTCCAAGATCCCAGGATACTGTGGGTTGAAGGAAATGTACCCCCCCAACAGAGATGCCAACTCAAATAAACATTGATCGTTCATTCTAATTCGAGAGTGTACCCAAACCTCTGCAAATGTGGACCACTTGCAATGTCATATATGTTTCTATGTTAAATTAACGTTTTTGATATCCCAAAGAATCTTGACCACTATCCCCTCTGGAACAGCCAACAAAACTGTATTTGAACAATTCATGTCATGTTTTAAGATATTAATGTTGTTAGAGTAAACAATTGTGCAAAGTTCATGTAATTCATTTCACATAATCTGCTGAGGCTGCTGGGTGGCTCATCTTGTTAAGGGACTGCTCTAGTGTGTGGATGGACCCCACTACCTGGTATCAAATCCAGACTGTACCAGTGTGGCCAGCAGCCACACGGGGCGGCGCATAATTGGCCATAGCATTGCCCAGGTAGGGAGGGATATTCATTCGGTGGGACATCCGTCTTGTCACGCACCAGCAACCCCCTCTAATCCACAATCTGCCTGCACCAGCTACATATTAAGTGTCCTCCTCTGACTCAAAGTCTGTTTGAGCTTAACTGGTGGACTATGGAGTGACAATATGCAGCTGCTAAACATTCCGTGTTTCGCAGGAGAGTGCATGCTTGTCTTTGCTCTCCTCAATTGACAGAGGGAGCTGCAACAATGACCAAGAACACACACAAATTATGCAGTCCACATTGGGATACAATTAGGGGTAATGTTTAAAAAATAAATACATATAATTTTTTTTTTTAAACCAGCTAATACCAGATTGCTTATTTAACATGCATGACTTCTGAAGTCTATTTGGTTGCTCTGTGTCAGTGACCATTCAAAATGAGTACCTTAGGCACTAGGGCAGTCTGATATGCATTCCCTGCTAATGAGGCAAAGTCAGCACAGTTTTTGATTTTCAAACTTGGAAAGTTCAAACATGGAACACAGCTCCAATCTGCACAGCTATTCTATTGTGGATAAGGAAGACCATGACAAAGATGGCACACTTTTGACAAACATTAAACCTATATGACTATATTATATATAGCATATTGCCAACCACCTTGAGCAGTTTTGCAATGAGCTGTGCCTTCCTGACTGACGGCTGGCATTGAGATGCAGTAGAAATCTCCTATAGGAGATGCAAACCCGCTTTTTCAAAAAGAAAAACTTTTTCTGTATAAATATATATAAACAGGACACAGCAGGCATGGCTCGCTTCAGCAATACCTCTAACTAAGCAGAATCTCTATTGGATACTGCTCCTCATAGGCTATAAATAGAGCATTCTGGAATTGCACACGCCTGCAGAGGCATCTAAAATTCACAACCCACCGAGATCACACCGAGCAGACATCTAAGGGAACTTTTCTGTAGTGTAACACCTTTTCTGAGCTATGAAGACACTAGCCTTCAGAACTGGATCAGCCCCACTTTCTCTCAAATTTATCATTGGGAAACCGACATATTGAAGTTATTTTCGTAAGCTTTGACAGTCTTTTAGACTTCAGACAGAAGTATATTTTTGAGGATTACTGAAAGGAGAAAAACTAACCTTGGGTCACTGGGAATTTTGTGAACAGATTCATCTTTACTGAGGACAATCTGACTGTGGTATGTCTTAAATGACACAAATGGACTTCGCGATACACAGGCAAGGTCTACCAAAGATAACAGTGGCTTATGATTGAGAACACATGTTTTTAGGAGTGGCTCATTTATACAATGTGACTATCCACAAAACAAAATATTTATGAGGGCCCAGCAATCTTTGGTCTGTAACATATAACGCTCTGTTATTAACCATGGATAATAATAATCAATTGTCCTAGTCCAGAAACAAACACTGTAGAGGCCTGGGAGACAAACATATCCTCAGGGAAAAAACTCATTATTCCTCACAGAAGGTTTGTTTTCCAAACCGAGGCATATTCTCTCCATGTTCAAAAGCAGTTTAATTATTTTGACAGCCTAACAAAACTTTTCAGCACAAAGCAACATCGCATTCATTCAATACCAATAAAGCTTTCCCTTTTTTGAAAGCCTTTTCCTCTGTGGAAATGTATATGTCCCATGAGGATTTATTAAGAAATACATTTTTCTTTAGAATAGGCCATTGTCAACATGTGTTGATACTTTACATTTTACAATTACATTTTTGGAATTTAGCAGACACTCTTATCTAGAGCGACTTACAAGTGCATACTGTACAATTAACTAGATTCCTCCATAATGCATTTTCCTTTTCAGCATGTGATTTAATGTAGTCTCTGAAAAGGGTGAAATATCAACATATTCACTGTGAATTTTTTCATATAGAAGCTGAACACAATTACATTAATAGGAATATGGCTCTGTCGTGAATCAATGATCAGCCTGCGCAACATCGATATTGGCTGAACCTTTTATTGAAAAAAAATTTAAATCCAAATTTGCAACTGGAAACAGCCTTTTGCAATGATCTCACATGGTGTTGAAACAGTAATTTTACAAAAACGTATTTGAACTAGCTAGATAACGCCAGACTCGTTGGAATATCAGCTCCACTGGTGACCAAGGATAACAAAGCATTTCCTTGACAGAAAAAGGCAACTCTAATAAAGAATTAACCACTTTATCCACAGAAAACATGCTGCTGTCTGTCAGCTCAAGACTGCTTAAATAGTTGCTTTCTTTTCAACTCTCCCTCTTAATTTCTTATGCAAGAAACAATTTTGACTTTGTGTGCTTTTCCTCCCTTATGATTCTCCCTTGCCTAATACAATTTAAGTTATATGCATTTAATCTATTCTGAATTGTAATTGTTAGGTAAAATAAAACCCACACACACACACATCTACACAGTCAAATGTTAGCATTTAGCACAAAACATACATCAGTAACTAAGAGAAGTTATAAGCGCTACGCAAAAAGCAGTATGTTTAATGCAAAAATAACTCATAAAATGTTTGTACTAGAGAAGATACACTGAGCCTAATGCTTGTAGGAGACATCCACATCCAAATATACTAGTCATACTCTGATAGATAGTGCTAACATTGCATAACCACAGGTTTGCATTCCTAACACCTTAGACAAACAATGCCACCTGAATATATTTACAATCCAACCCTAACACTTCAAATAGTTTAAAAAAATGTTTAAGACCTATGCAAAGTAAACAAGAAACAAAATATGTTCAAGCACAAGTTACACAATTTTGCAGTATAAATCCCATCCGTTCTTACACAGGTAGTGTCCCTATTCACATAAATAAACAAAAAACAAGTAGTGCAAAAAAAAAAACTCCAAGGCATATAGAGAAGAGAACAATGGTGACTCATTTGAACAGGTCAAGGCTTAAGGGGGATCTCTTGTTTTGTTTGAAAAGATTCCCCATTCTGCTCAGGGCTAACTTCAGGCTTCAGTAGTAATTCAGGCTTTTTTTGGTTTCTGTTCAAGTCATTTCTAAAGTCATACAACGCACTCACAGCCATTTCCTTCTTAAGATTACTTGTAGGCTTCTTTGTAGTCACACACAAATGTGACCGAATGTGCGTTAGATATTACATTAAATATTACATTTTTATAATTGGTGTTTACATATCCGTGCACATACAATGGTCAATGGCACGTTTGTCGGGTGTTTTATGTTCTACACCAAACGTGCTTCGTTTGACTGATTTCTGAAAATATCAGTAGTACTGAAATGGGCTAAATCCAGTGTCCCTGGCAAATGAATACTTAAAAATAAATAAAATTATTCAGTTAGGTCCAACATACTAACAGTTCAGACAGATGTGTGCTGTTTAGAATGCCTGGAACTAAAAATATATATTTTTCCAAATGATTAAAAATCGTATGCCTGATTAAAAAGGCACATTCCCAGCTTCTCGAGTGGTGCTTATTATATTACACTAGAGTTGAAACTACACGAAGATGTAGCATACATTTTAATTAGCTTTGTTACACCTATACATTGAATTACTATAAATATTGGCTATAGACTATATTCGTAAGGATAATCTGAATGATGAGCAGAAACTGAGAATTTCTCCTCAAATGCGTATACATGCTGCGAATAGGCTTTTGAGTGCCTTTTAACTGAAATAAAACGGTCTGTGTTAACTTTTCTCGACATATTTATCTACGCGCGTAACAGTTTCAAGGGTTGTGTCACATTCTACTGCAGGAAAAAAAAGTATTCGGTAAACTATTATTAGAGAGTTTAGCATCAATATAAAACAAGATCTACACAAATATTTCAGTGTCATATTGGAAGCATAACTAAACATTGTAAATAACTTAGTATGATGTCTGCCTATTCTAGTTATTTGCACATAGCCTACTACTGCCACAGTAGGCTAATGAATATGCTTTTAAAAAATTGTTCCAAATAAGTATTTCCCTTCCGTTATCACGGTCACTCTGATATGCAAAATATATATATTTTTAAACACTCACCGTGATGAGAGTGAAGATTAATGGCCGATGACAGATATTTTCCAGTATGGAGAGGTGCCGGGTGTCCCGTACCCAAGTGGCCTGGGGACGGAAGTATTCTCCCGGCAGCAGCGGCTGCTCCGAGTCGGTGAGACTCCATAGCCAGTCCCGACAGCAAAGGCGGGGGTACATGGACGGATCTGGGGGGTCCGAAATCTCGGCCATCCATCATCCAAAATGGTTAAACGTAATGTAAGAAATTGTCCAACCAGAAATTCCAAGAGAGCCAGGCTGTTATGTGTCCGTGGAAATAACAGTCACTATGTGTCCGTGGAAATCTGCATCTTTATCAGGCATTCTGCTGACCTACAAACGAAAAAGAAAAACTTTTGAGGGCTCAGTTTGATCACGAAAATCTTAGACACCAAAAATAAATAATAGGAGCGTATATATATATATAGCCTATGCCTATTTCTCATATGTATTAATGCCGAAGCATTTAACAAGTGAAATATTTTCTTAGATGTTGCCTTTGAACACGTCGGCCTTAGCCTGTGCGGTTTCACGTCTGTTGCATTCGGGGAAAGTAGGCTACTGCTATGGTTTGTTAGAGTGGCATAAGTCCATAACAGCAAAATGTATGCTATCAAATCATTGTTAAATGTGAGAATATTGGGCGATACAAAATAGCCAGCGTTATATCAGTTTTCAGTACAGTTCGAGCATCTCACACACACAACGTGGATTGTCAATCCATGCATGTTCTGAGATTAGTTTATTCAAAAATACATGTGTTTAAAGGTCCCGTTTACACATGAGTTTATATTAACGATGATTAAGAGGTTGTAAAATAGTAATATTTATGCTCACATGCAAAATAAAATCTAGACAGTTGCGAATACGATGGCAATTGTATTTACTTAATATTGCCATTCAACTCATCTGTGACTGAAATCGAGTATCATTATTGAATAGTGTCATCTTAAATGCATACAGTAATGCATCTTGCACCGAATTAAAAGCTGTTTTCTGCCGAAATCAACTCAAAATAAACCAGTTCACTGGTTCACTTAAATCTTGATAATTAAATTCCTTGTTGGTGAAAGGAAACGCGAAGTGAATACTGATTGTACCTAGCGACCGACGTAGTTTACGACACACAGCTGCCTAAATAATGTATATAACATGTATCCATCTCAGTGTATCACTTTAGTGTTATTTACCAGCCTCGCTATTAGAACTCATATTATGGAAATGGAAATGATATTTGCTACATTCTGATAAAAGGTGCTCGCTTGTTCCACATTCAACAGAACTGAAGTCACGTTTCAGAAAATGTTTGTTAATAGGCTACGTGTGAAACGTCAATATAACGTTGTTAAAAGTGGTTTCAAGAAAAACGCCAAATTAAAGCAAAAACAACGTTAGCCGTTTGACTTTAAAATAGTATTAGCCAATAGGTTAGGTACTACGTTCCCTCGTAAGAGAAGAGGACGCGTTGGTTGTGTTTTTTATACTGGATCTTTCTGCGTTGCTTTGAGATTTTCTACAAATTCCTATATCAATGCACCCCATTATAATGGTATTGATAACTACACAATTGCAAAAGCTACCAAAGTATTTTAGACCGACCGGTTTGTAAATTGTAGCGAATTACAAAGAGGAGGTTGTAATCACAAGACTGTTCAACAGACTGATTTATTTTCGTAATGTTCATAATAGATTACAATTAGTCAGCATACTAAGATAGAGAGAGAAAGACCAGTTTTAAATCATCAAAAAGAGTACAGCAAGGGGATGAAAATACTATACGTGAACGCGTTGTTTAGATTAGGCTATCATTCATTAAAATGCGTCACCTGACAGTACTGGTTCCTAACTTTTCTTACACTACAAAAGCAACTTACAATGCTTTTTTGCAATCTTCAGATCGTTAAAATGCTGGGTTTTGGGTTTGGGAAATCCGCTTCGGAGAGAAATCTCGTTTTACACAGCATCGCCCTTCATTTTCAGAAACTTTCAGAACTACACTTAGAAAGGTTGCTACTCGGTTGTTTTATATTATCCTTTACAAATGAACATCCCTACTAAAAACCCAGAGTCCTTACTCGCGATGGAGTCCCATTTAAAAAAAAATCCATTAATCCAGAAGTTTGCAGAAAGATTTAAAATACTCCATACACAGACCATCCGTAGATACGCTGTAAACTAACCTTGGGGGGGAAGTCCCTAGCAAGTCCTTCTCTGTAGATCTCGGAAAACTCCAGCAATGAAACAAGCATTGTTTTCCAAACCCCGCCCCCTTGAGCTCAACCAGCAGAGTTCAGTAGCATGGTCTGCAATTGGTTGATTCAAATGTCGATCACTCCAATGTAAACACTTTGGCTCTTCGCCAGTCCTATAAAACCAATTATGAACCAAGGAGGTTGTGCGGTTTCTAGGCCCCCTTCCTTCAAGACTGAGTGATCAAAACAAGCAGTGTGAATTTTTAGGAGAGCCGTTTCAAGGCAGCTCTTCTACCTAGGCTTTAGTAATCAAAATAGTGGAAAACGGACCTAGTTGTAGACGCAGTTCAGTTCATCTGTACTCGGTTCAGTTAATTCAGATCTCAGGATAGCTTCTAAAATGTAGTTTAAACGGTGCGGTTATATTCCCAAGCAGCGAAGAGATTTATAGGCCTAGTTTAAGCGATTTCCGTCTGTTCTGTTTTCGTCTTTTCTTTCCAGAGTAGTTTGTGTTCGAACAGCAAGCGACGCAGAAAAGGCAAGCGTTGAAACCACAAAATATAGATTTTTTTCGTCAGGGAAAATCAAAGTAGATACTGATGTATTAATGTAGGCTATATAGGCCTTGTAGCAAATTCGTCATTGCTTAGTATTCAAACAATTAATTATATTTTATGAACCTTTGTTTCTTTAAATCAGTCACTGACGTGATACGCATACGGGGGTCATCATAGTGGAGCGTAGTAAAATTATATGGATCATTATTATATTTTTTGTTGTAAGGAATTCAAACTATTTTTGGAAGCAATGGACTTACAGCTTGGTATATGCGCTTTATCCAGTCATTATTAAACTATAGGCTATTTCAATTAGCTAGAAATTAAATTAAACCAGATTTGAAATGCTCATATAAAAATAGGCTACGATTTGGTCTTCACATCTGCAGTATTAAAAAGCATTTTCTGAAAACGTGGATACACGATAGGCTACCTAAAAGCCAAATTCTTCTACCAAACATAGGATTACAGGGTACGTGTATTATTTTGGAATAAATTCAAATAGCCTATTTATTGAAAAGCCATACTGCCAATGTGATTTAACAAATTCAGATAGATGACCTGGGTTTCGATACTGCTAATTTCATCCAAAGATTCTTCTGATCCTGTCCGGAAGACCTGGATCGGGATGGTAGGGAAGTATCGGACTCGAGTGAAAATGTACGCGTTTTGTCTTGATTTGATTGTACTGGAAAACTTAACAAAAACATGTAACTCACACATTCAAATGGAATTTCGCTTTCAATTCAATTAAAAGCAATGTAATTTTTAAATGAACTAAAGATCTAGTAGGCTAGTGTCCCATTTTTTAAGAAAAATAATTAAACGATTTTTATAATTCCCTATATATCTTATATTATTCTGAGATATCTATATAGCCTTATGTGCGTGTGTGTGCGCGCGCGTGTGGATGTGGATATAAAAATGTACAACCTCATAGCATGTTACACAAAACAGTTAATAAAAGGAGTCCATGGGCGGTTTCAAACTACCCCCTTTGCCAAGCCCTGACGTTGCGGTTTCAAGGCTCCCCCATTTTGGAAAGCAGAGGAAAAAACACTAAAATAGTAATGAGTCAAGGGGAAAAGCAATGCCTGAACGTTATAGCAAAGGGAGATCTCATTTAAATATCACCCCGGCACCATTTCAACCTCAATGAAAGGAAAGCAACTTTTGGAGGACTCAACACTGGATTGCTCCCAAATTGGCCAAAGGATCAGCAGGAAGAAAGGGGAAAATTTGAGAATGGGGGAGGGTTGTTATGGCGAGGAAAATTAATGCAACAGCGAGGCTTATGGCTGCCCGGACAGAATGCGGAGAGATTCTGAATTATCAATGGAGTAGCAGTGAATGACAACCTCCCTCTAAGCGTATTTTCTCCGTCGTTTGTTTTCCCAGTCCTTCATCTCTAAGTGAACACTGCAAATGAAAATGCATTCTATTGTTAACAAAAGCGGCTGTGATTCGACGTTTTCCCTTTCCTAAAGCCAACTGAACCAAATGAGATGTCAAAGTTGGATTCAGATTTTTCTTGCGTTTCAGAAAATATTACTGCCACTTGCGGTCGTCATCTAAAGCGGTATTATTCCCGGATGAATCGAGAACCTGTATATTAAGATGGGTATGTATTGAATATATAATGATGATTTCGCTGCTAATAAATGACCAAACATCAAACAAGGCCTACATGTTCTTTCTTGAAATCTATTTGAGATACTCACCAAAACATACTTTGATGGGTCATAACAGCCGGTATGCTAAATAGATTGCTTAATTTACTCTTTGTTAACGTCGAGTAAAGTGCTAATCCTGTATAAACCCATTGAGATTATTTGTGAATCTTGAAGCGCACTCCTCGAGTTAACCCATTCTTATCGCTCACAACATATACAAAAAATATTCTCTATGAAAATAATTACAAAACACAGCTCATAGTGTAGGCAACATCGTTACGAAACCACTGCCAAAAACGGCTTTTCTTAACGATCGTAGCCTACAATTCGGCAATAGGTAGTATAGGCTACAAGATTAAAGGAATGAGAGAGTTATATGTGTGAAATGAAGTAATAAAACAAAATAACCTGGGGCCATTTTAGGGTGTGGTAAGAAAAATCTAAAGAGTATTAATTCAAGTCGTAACATCACTATGCATAGGCTATACAAAGTTATTTGTCCACATTTTATGTTGCCTGTGTTTAGCAGCCGACATTCTGCGATAGAGCTAAGACTATGGCTATTGACAGAGTGGCTTCCTTAGTGAACACTTTACATTAAACTCCGGAACATTCCACACAAGACAAATATAAAAAAATATATGTTATAAGTCAATTATTGCCATCTTGACTAACAGCGCACAGTCGTCCAAAAGCAGAACGCTATCCACGATTTAGTGTCTGGATATGAAAAATAACTATTTATTTAAATACATTAAAATGGTATAGTACGTGTTCTACCAATTAACATATTATGATGTCGGCAAGGGTAGTTAAAAATACCACACCCGTGAAAGGCTATTCGTGTACTGTTGAGATCATCGTAAAACCCAGAATGTTTAGTTAACAATTTTTTCATGCATTTCCCCCCAGTGCTTTAAATGGAAATCCTTCTTAAATGGTTTAGAATTGAAAATGGCATTTCTCTGAGCATGTGATACCCACCACATAACCTTGATTATGTCAAAAACATCCTTGGTTATTCTTGGTTGAATTTGGGATATACAACGGACGACAATGGCTCTCTGAACGGTCGAAATCAGACCTTGTACTCCATTGGAGGACGAAATCGACGGAGAATAAGTGGAAAAAGGGATTGAACAAGCCACACAACAAAATCGTTTTAGAGAAAATGAACAGATTAACATTCTGTACATATCTAAAATAAAACTAATAGTATTAAGCATTTGGACATAGGTACTCTCTCGGTCTCTCTCTCGCTCTCGCTCTCGCTCTCTCTCTCTTCTCTCTCTCTCTGGGTGTAACAACATTGGCGGAATTTGGGTTGGTTGTTAACCAGACGACATTATCCAACCTCCTTAGCCTAGATATTTTGTATCACTTGTCAAACCTGTAATCTCGATACAAACGCAATTTAAATATATATATATATTCTAATAACTTATTCAATTTAACATGGCAATATGTGAAAATTAACTTTTTGGTAAACATTACCATATAATTGCCATATACATATAATTGTGATTATGGCCTTAGCCATAGTCAATAGCACATCTTATTTTAGTCAAGTAAAAGATGATTGTGTAACTACAATTTATGGGAATACTTCTGATGACATGCTTCGTTTGAAAAAATAAAACGATGCATAGGGAAAAGACGTTAAGCGTCCGCGTGTCTCTTTAGCAAGCGTCGACAGAGCACAAGGCAAACCTATTGCTAATAAACGTGTAACAAAAAGGAAAACATCCACACTGTCACCGCAAAACACGTTTATCTATAATCTGAATATGGTCAATCTATTTGTTTTAGCGTTATGAAAGGCAAACATGCAGTCCCTAAAATGACATTTGTGCGAGAAGTCTCCTGTCAATTGTTGACGCACTGGAAATGTCAACGTCAGAGATAAAACATTTTAACTCTCTTTCAAATCATCACCCTCACAACTACAATTTCACACGGGATTAACAGTTGCCATATATATAAATAGTGTTGTATGGATCTGGATAGGCTGAATTTAGCCTTCCCCAAAGTGTTCACTGAACGCCTATTATTTCATTGTTTTTTGTAAATTGAGGTGAAAATGAGCTTTTGAGTAAGCTAAATACCATTTCACTGTTTAAAGGTACATGTGACATCAAAAAATATCCACTAGTGGTGTTTCTTGGTTTTAAGTAACTTAACAGGGCAAAGTTTTTAAAGAGTTCAAAGGGGCAATATGTTGGACACACTGTTAGTACACCTCATTCATCTAACTCGTGAAATCTATTGAAATGAATGACCTTGTTGTTAGTTTAACATGCAATAGATAAAACCTTTTTAGTTTTTACTCCATTTTCGTTTAACTGAATGATTGTTATTGGCCGTCCGTTTTAAACATTTTAAATGTTCCCAGATGATGGAAAACAGAATGCATAAAATAGCATTTATCCAAATTAGCACAAACAAGTTTACTCTATGTTTATACGTGCGTTATACATTTTTTATGTTCTATTGGAAGGATTCACTGTTGTCGAAATTAGTTCGAGGCATTACAATATGCAGGTGCGGTCTACGTTTCAAAATAATATGTTTAATATGGTTTAAATGAACAGGTAGCATAATGATGCACATTCTCGTAAATATAGCTACAACGGTTGGTATCCGGACCACTGTAGGTTATTATGAAAGACGGACATTGACACGAGTTATGACCACATAACCCGCTAAACGGTGAACTTTTAACAAAGCCTATGAGCCCAATCAAGCCCCACGTGAATGTATTGATGATTTGGAATACATTTACTGATTCAAGTTGATCTATTTACTGTCCTCCATCGATCTGTTAATTTATCGCGCTTCTGGTGTAAGACCTTCCTGACTATTTTGTGCAAGTACATTCATGACTTTATGACCTGCGGGAGAAAGGTCCTCCCACGATTTTTTATTCAAGAATTCTATATATTTTTTGTGCTGGTATCTTTCTGATTGTAGAATTAGAAAAATAATATTCAAAACGACGGATAAAACATAACCCCTAAAGAAAAAAAGTATCATAATTTTCATATTATCAGAATATTAACCAAATCAAAATTGCGTTGATAACCGATGTCTTGTGTCGTATCAATTTCAAATTCAAAGTCAAATTACCAAAGCCAGTTTTTTTGCAAGGCGCATGCGATAATCAACACAATATAATTCCTTCTCCGAAGACGCGTTAAAATGATTTAAAATGTCATACCACACTCACTTCGAATTAGACTATAATGCGAGACTGTTCTTGGGTTGTGTTAGTATTTATCATGTAATTCAGACAGTGTTAGACAGCTCGCTTTGCGGAATGATAGCCTATTGATTACAATACTGTATATTAATCATTGTCATTTGTAGGTTGCTTGCAATTGTTTTACCACAGAGATGCATCCTGATATATAACTTATTTAAACTGATATTTCACGCGTATAATCAATTAGTTGCATGTGCTAGACCTTAATCCAAGTCTATCAGCCTTTTTGTGCCAATTTTATACGCTGTCTAATCAAAATCGTAAAATCATGAACACATTTCTTAGGACCTGCAAACTGCTTTTGTATTTACTGATTTATGGTCGGGCAGGGTTGCACGTTTACATATCTGTCCAGTGAATACAGTAGAAAGCCAGTTGTTTGAATCCCCATTGTTAATATTCTCTTTTCTCGAAAGAGAACATTTTCGCCAAAAGGTTTACGCTTTGGGGTTGTAGGCTACTAAATCATTATTTTGTTCCTTAGGGGCCGCATTATATTTTCAAATGTAATATTACTGGATTTGGAAATCAATATTTTAGAAGTGGTTACGCCCTTGTTTTAGTTACAACATGTATTATTTTTGAATAGATGAACATGACAATGTCCTCATTGATAATAACAACAGCAAAACACTTAGGTCACCTGATTGCTGTTCACGAGGCAGTTTCATTGGCAATTACCTGTCGCATTCACAATTTCGAAGACACCGGGAACAACGCAGCCTTGTAGACACCGTGTAAGAAAGACAACGTTTATCTAGCAACATTCCGCGCATTCCATATTATTAACCTCCATAGGTAGCACCTGGAGTCCTACCTACGGTGTAGAAAATTCTCCAATCGTGTCTGAGTTTTGATGTCAATAAGTTGCGAATTAAGTTATACAAACATTTCAAAACACACGCATCTTAACCATATAACAAGATAAAAAATATTGAATACAAACAAAACAAGGTTTATTCTGAATAAAGTAATTTCACCTTGTTTCACATGAAATGCAATATAGTATACATTTAAATTGGTAAATTGTTCAATTGTTCAATTTTAGATACGTGGTTTAATTGCCGTAGGTACAATGCCTACAAGTAAAATGTGTTATTAATATGACGTTGCCATGGTACTGTCGGCCTACCTTTGTAAACAGTCTACTTCTAACTATGATGTCCATTCACAGTTGAATTATGATGAACCAACATTGGGTCTATTCAATCAAACAGTGGATTAATATTGATCAAATAAATAAAAGTGTATTATTATTATTACTATTACTATTATATTTTCTTGTTGCAATTGTGGGAAATTGTTCATCATGGAAACATACTTTGAGATGTCTGTGTATTTATTGATTTATCCAATGAAAAACTATCCAGCACACAAAGAACAATGTCTTTCCTTCACCTGTCAACATATTCATTGCCTTTGATTTTCCATAGTCCAATTAATTATGCAAATGTGAGAATTCTATTGATAATACAAAGACACTAAAATATTTCCACCTATAATAGTAAGAGAAAAGTGTGAGCCCATTCCTAAATTTTCAGGCCTGTGCTCCCAACCCCAATTTAACAAGCTGCTCATGGGAAGCTGACACCAAGGCCTGACTTCACCACACTTGAAAAACCATCTCCTCTGGCCATGAAGTGCCTTGTCAATTAACAGACAGCTTGTTGCAGGAGGAAGAAGGGAGAGCAGTGCACCCTTCCCCCTGGGGCAGAAGGGGGGAGAATCAAGTTTCCACTGATAGACCCAGACATGTGGTGTAAAATTCAGGCTGGAGGCGGGAAAAAGAGATTTTGGATAGGAGAAAGCAATCGCCATCACTCAAGCCGTAGCTATTTCCGTTGAGGGGAGCTTGTTTACCAAATTGCTGTATCAATGATAAATCAGTAAGGCATTCAGCTCCGTTGATGTTCACTGTCCGACACACTTAAGGTGTTTATTCGCTACAGACGAGTATGTTTACTCTAGGGTTGTAATGTTTAAAAGCTGTGGGGAAAGGAGAAGTATTTTACATGTTTCATTTTTTGTGTGTACTGTGCATGTCTGTAGTCACTCCGATATAACAACTTCTCCAGGGCGGCATGGTGGTGCAGTGGATAGCACTGTCACTGCACAGCAAGAAGGTCCTGGGTCCGAATCCCAGCCGGGGCCTTTCTGTGTGGAGTTTGCATGTTTTCCCCGTGTCCACGTGGGTTTCCTCCGGGTACTCCGCTTTCCTCCCACAGTCCAAAGACATGCACGTTAGGCTAATTGGAGAGTCTAAATTGCCCATAGGTATGAGTGTGTGAGTGAATGGTGTATGTGCCCTGCGACGGATTGGCAACCTGTCCAGGATGTATTCCTGCCTCTCGCCCATTTCTGGGCCCCGCAACCCTGACCAGGAATAAGCGGGTTAGATAATGAATGAGGATGAATGACAACTTCTCTAATGCATTTATCAATTGCTATCTATTTGAAATACAGATGTACTCAAATCTGATCAACATTCCCTCTGGATGTTGATCAGAGCCTCTCTCACAGCTTCTGCAGTTGAAGCTCAGTATACAACAAATACACTTGCTGAAATGGTGGTGCTTTTATTTGAGAATTATGTTTTGAAGAGATTTCCTGAATTCAGAACTTTGAATAATCAGATATTCTCATCCAGGTTTTTATACAAGGAAGAAAACCTGTATAAACCTGAAGGGAGAAAAGTTTTTGCCCAACTGTTTAATGTGTAATTAGTTGTGTGGAGCATTAGGCAGCTGGACTGCTGATGTACCCTTGAGGAAGGTACTTAACCCAAAATGTTGCTGTGAATATCTGGCTACATGAATGAATAATGTGTGCAAGTCTTCGTTAAGTTAGGACTGGATAAAGGACACCTTCAAGCAAATAAAGCAGTTCCTGGCATCTTATTTTCTTTACAACGCCGTGAGGAAGCTATTAAGTGACTATGATCACACACAGAACAATTATAAAACCACAGCTCTGTGGGCAGCATATCAAGGCAATGTTATCTTGAGGTTGATTACCATCACAATGGTTTCCAGGGTTTGCTGATTCAGCTGTTTAATGCAGTCAAATAGCTTGACCTCTTCCTACTTCGCCACCAACTGATGATAACAAGAGGAGCTGCTCCAACTTCTAGTTCCGTAAGAGTTGGATCCCTTTGAGCTCACCTGGGAAAGGATCTTCTGTCACTGGTATTTTCTCCCAATGAGATGTGAGTGCGAGAGTAAACGTGATGTGATTCTGACAGCGAGAGCTTTGGATTATTTTGTGTGTTTTGGTCCATTCTGTACATGGTCAAATGAGAGATGACAAAGAAATTGAGGGTTCTGCAATCGTTCGTTATGGATTCACAAAACACATCCCTGTTTATATTTGCAATCTAAATATCACATTCGGAAAGTCATCCTGGATTAACAATCTTTAACATTTCCCTGCCTTTTATGCTGCAGCAATACATTTGAATTGATGAAGCAAGCAGAATACATTTCACAATGAATACAGAGTGCCCCTCATCTTGTGTTTCAGTATTCCATTAGAAATGAGAAAACACATCGGAGTAAATGTCTTATTAAGCTCCCTTTAAAAAACAAAAAATACAATTTTCATGTTGACAGGGCAAAATGCTCCCATATCCAAAGCTATAGCAAATATCTCCCCCCCCCCCCCTTCTGCTACTGCTACATTATCAGAGGAAAGCCATGCATCTACAGAATAAACCGGTTAAAATACACCAAGTTAAAATGCCTAGCCTCACCCGCTCCAAGATTTGATTACTGAACTCTGTGACCTCATCTATCTTTTATATAAATAGTTGCATAGCAGGCTAGTATACATGTCAGAGATGGTGTGTGAAAGGTATAACACAGATGTGTTTTCAAAGCCCTGTGAGTTTTTTTTCCCAAGATCCATGCAGGTTTGCTTTTCTTTCAACGGCACTAGTATGTGGCCAAGCTGATAACACATACATAACCACCAAGGGTGCTTCATGACAATGTCATTAATACCACGAAAAAACATTGGTTCTGTTGAGACATATTATAACAAATTGTTTGAAAACCGCTATACCATGTGCATATTACCCAAACAATTATGCATACTCCAAACCTCCCATTGCCCTTCTAGAAATATCCTTACAAATTAATAAAATAAAAGCTTTATTGCCAATTATGATACATATGCTTCAATGTATCAGTTTAAATATAGGCTGTCTATTCTATTTATTTATCCTGTAATTGTATGTGTCAATGTCCCGTGATTATATAATCCTAAAATGGAATTAAAACGATTTTTAACCAGGATAGAAATGACAGAGTATCATATTAACAGCCATGGATACTGTTGTCGTATAAAATGTTTCTACATTGATATGCATTTCTCACTGTCGTACTATCCATTCACTGGCTTATTTAGCCTGTGCCACAATTTTCTTGACAGAAACAGGACTGAAACGTAACTCATTGTTAGGCATAACATGGACAGGTAATTGACACTGGACTGAAATTGAAAACAGAAGTGCGGGATATGTGATTGACACTGAACTGTTGAAAAACTCACCCATTGCTGCTGGTTTTCTCACGCTCATTACTAAAAGAGATTAAATATTAATGCAACCACTGATGTAACCGGCTAGCAACTCTATAAATGTTTGCCAGGTCCTCAAAATAACATGTGGAAGAGCCACTTTGCAACAACTGCAGTCCAAGCCCAAATACCAGGTTGATGTTATACCTCCTACAGGAGTACACATCCAGTCACGTCGAGCTACACACAGCCACATTGGCTAAAAGAGAGAGCACCCACCCATTGTGGCTGCTCCATAATAATCATGTCTATTGGGCATTCCCAGGTTACTGTAGATACAATATATATCTATATGAGCCTGTATATGGCATCAAAACAGTGTCAATGTTTGAAAAAATCTTTTATGTCTTATTCGATCATTTATACCCATTTTAAAATGGGCTTTTGCTCTGCTCTAAAAACTTACTGCTTATATAATGTATTGAAAATGTCTCCAGACTGATACAAACGTAACATACATTATACCATCTACTTTATTATACATCCAAATGATTGCCTCAAGCAACCATTTCCATGATTATATGTAATAATCGAGTTGGAAGGCACAATTGTGTCTGAGTCATTTCAATTAAAATTAATGGTGTTGCTTGAGCCTTTATTTTATTACAAAACATGAAATCTACATGGCATGAATAAATAGTCCTCTAATTTCTGTTTCTGGATGCACTTGAAAAGTGTGCTTGAAAACTTGAAAAGTGTGCTCAGCGAAAAGTAATTGGAGAGGTGGTACAGACTATATATTTAAATGATATACAGTATATATATATATATATATACATATATTTATATACAGTATATATATATATACAAACAGTCAATTACAATGGCAAGCCACTATGAAGTCGAATAAACAAGGAAAGACTGCACATGTAGAATGCATTGTGATTTTGAGAAGTTTGTTCTAATTACATTTTTGCTTTATATACAGTCTTCAGCTGCATGCTAGCTTATATAACATGTAAATTAAAATAAAAAAGTATTTAGTAAAGTAAAAAGTCATATTCAAATTAATCAAAGCACAATACTAATAGAGTGTGTCTGTGAGTTCATGAGAGTGGCTATAGTTCCTCAATGGATCATTACTTTTTCTTTTATCAATTTTATCATTGCTTGAAGCAAAATGATGGTTTACATCTAAGTAGAAAAACATTCAAATGGGAACAATGAAATGTATTTAGCAATATTTTTGTTTCACATGCTGGAACATACTCCAAATCACCATACATTTCATTTTTACTACAGCTGTCTGAAATGCAGTTAATAAAATGGAAACATGGGGAGAATTAAAAAGACCTAAATATTTATACATTAATACATTTGCATCCATGGAAGCCACTAAATAGCAATACTTGTAACACTGCCAAGTGCTTCATCTAGTTTTTTTGTTGCCTTTTTAAACATTTAGGCCAATTAACATCTGATTTTGAGCCACTGATTTTGGGTCGAGAAGAAATAACAAAGGAACCATCCAAATGTCTTAATTCTAGGCCCTTTCTCCATTCCCCCAGAATCTCTTTCTCTTTTTTTGGCATCGTATTGTAGACTCCGTGTCAGCTGTTTCTTTGCTTAACAGACGCTCTTATTCAGGATGACTTACTCAGCTCACATTTTACTTATTGTCCATTTAAACAGCTGGATATTTACAGAAGCAATTCAGGTAAAATACCCTGCTTGCTTAAACCTTTGAGCTTCAAGGTCAGGTCTTTAGTCACTACACCACATTGCCACTGAGGAAATGTCACACTGCAGCCTACACTTCTTTGCCAGCCATACTACACCATACTGCAACTTATTCTATGCCACACAATCACCAATACTACACCACACTGCTGTAAATACCATACCATACTGCCACTAATACTACATCACACTGCCATTGATACTATAGTGCCACCGATACCACACCAGACTGCCATTGATACTAAGACCATGTTTGGTTAAAATTTTGTCTCCCAGAATTCACAGTAAAATCTGACAGCAACAAGATTTGGATTCTGATCATGTTGTATGTTTAAATGTCTCTTTAAATGGAAATTATTCATGTTGGAGTAACGACTTGTCGGGATATCACAAATGTCATTTAGCAAATGACAAAAATATGATGTGTATGGTATAAATGCCACAAAGAGACTAAATACCACTGTCAATTCAAACTGATACGGTGTATGAAAACTATACGTTGTACATTAATTTTTGGACAGGCTACAGAAAGGTGGTATTGACAATTCTGGTAGCTTGAATTATCATGACACACATCTAAAAGCCTCTTACAATCATTACATGACTATAATTTCACAGATGTTTCATTTGATATTATATTGGTAGTCTGACCTTGATTGCCACATTGCCATAATAATGATGGATTTTTTAATCTAAAGACTACTCAACTATGATATGATGGAACTGTCACTGGCAGATGCATGGTTTTGGCTGTCTGTCTGACCTCTCCTCCCACCTTGCAAAAACAAACAAAAATGATTATGCATGTATGATAACATACATTTCATATCGGAAAGCAGCTTAGCAAGGCTAGAAAGCTAGCATTTTGATGGTCCAACCTTCAGCACAGCTCCGTTCTTAGTAACAAACGTTCAACCGTAATTCCATCACAATCAGGTTGATGTCACATGTTGGCATTCAGATTTTTGCTACAGTTTTGTCATATTTAAATGATTAATTATTTCAGCCATGGTGCGACCAAACCTAATTTCCCCATCAGATCCTGGGAATGCAGCAATAAGCAAATAAATGTGCAAGCCTGGGTGCCTCATAGGCTTGGAGGTCATTCTGAAGTCTTTCTATGGTGTTAAGTGGCTTGATATACCTGTACATGTCCACCCCCTGGACAGGATGCCAGTCTATCACAGATCACCATTGCGGTTAAACACCCAGCTCAATAAAATAGATATAGATTACAAAGCTGGATGCGATAGTTGAACAACAGTGATATTATATTATACTATGGTATGGCATGCAATATTTGCAAAGGTGAAATTTACCACAGAGAATGCAATTTGAAACTTACATTTTCAGTCCTTATACAGATAAAGTTACATTTAAATAGATTTAAATGTAAAAAGTAAAAAGTAAAAAATACATTCAGATTCAATGCATTACATTTTTTAAATAAATAATTATGATATATTACATATTACTTTATTATTAATATGTTTAATAACAATAACAAAAACAGGAAAGCTATGCATTCTATTCTGCAAGCAGGGAATCAGCCAATTAAATAAATAATTAAATCACAAAATATGGTTGTAAATTGTATTGCCAAATTACATGGTCTTGGCAATGACCTTGCTGAAAGTCTAGCCAAACCACTGAAATGCAATTTCATTGTACAAACGTATCAGTAGGCCTTGTGAATGCAAAAATAAAGGGAAAAGCATGTTAATCTAATCATTAGCCTGAGCCAAAATAGAGAAAGGCAATGATGTTCTCATTGTCACAGAGATTCAATTCATTCTTCTTGCACAGAAACAACAGTTTCTTTGAGTCAAAGGCATTCATGTCTCTGTACTGACTGGGCTGATTGAAATGCAATGCCATTCAGGCTCTTCCTGTAAAGGAATGTCTCTCTCGGTCTCACTGGCTGGATCTTCCAAAAACATGGCACCGCTCCCACCCTTCTATATCGCATTTACGTAAAGAAACAGAATTTGGCATCCCTGGAGGTCCTCTTCCCTTGCTGTTCATCACTTTCATGCCATTTCTAGTGACTAGTAACACAATGACTATACCTTTATCTGAAAAAAAATTAAGGAAATTTAGTTGAAGACCATGTAATATTGCCCACGGAGCAACAGTGTTATTGGCTGAAGCAACAACCAACTTTTACAACATAGACACTTCTCAAAATTAGCTTCATCGTTAACAGGATCCAAATAAACACTAATTATGTTATTTTATTCTGACAAGTGAGTGGATTATTTTCAAATACTTCAGTCTTTCACAACTCCCTTATTTTCAGAGTGATGATGTCTGAAGCATTGTTTAGGAGCTGTATAACATGCCATTGAAGGGAATAGTTGTTTATTTGGAGGCAGCCATTCCACCCAGAAAAGACAGAGGATCCTCTGCAAGTGTGCCTGGCCCCTCTTTTCACACACCCTGTGGGGTAACACCAGCATGTATCATCCCCCACAACTTGTGTCTCCTGTCATTTTTTTACCTTGTTTAACTGTGTTACAACGAAGGGACATTTGGCAGTTGGTACAGATTTATGAGCCACAGTTGTCAGTCTTGTCTTTACAATTCTTTACCACACAGTTGTTTTTTGTCCAACTATTGAGCGGAGATTACATTACATTGCTTTGCTATGATTGCATAATCCCTTTATTCGAAACTGCAGGGAGATCTGTATTGAGTAGCATGTATGATACAATAATGCAAGCTGTGATTATTTAAAGAGATCCTCCAGCAAGACTCATAAGAGATACTCATAATACAAATGTCATTTCAGAAAGATGACAAAAAGGTGACACACAGCTAACAGAGTGCCATCAAAATTTGAACAATGGCTCGGGGAGATGATCATTGAGTTCATCCAATAAGTGATTTATGCAAAACGATACTGCAGCAAACCCATTCCCTCACATTCAAAGACAATGGAAGTCAAACATTCAGCAACAGTAGAAAAGAAGGGGAAAAAAGCCTTTGATCGTATGTGGAAAATGATGTTGCTTGTAAGTGAAGATTTTAACCTATGAAAACCTAAAAGCACTCATGTGGAGGTGTGGGGGGTTTCAAAAGACTTTATTTTTTATGGCTTGTCCAATATTGACAGATTTCACGAGTAATAAAGCACAGCTACGCAGGATAGAGACTCTGCATGCTCACACACAAAATAAGCACTACAGCCACGCATAGCGGCAATAAAACAACCTTCTTCCAAGGCGCAATCTTGTGGGCAGCAATGGATTTATTTATAGACAACTGACAGCTTGTTTCTCCGTGTGATGTAAAACACATTTCATTCCCAATGGTCAACAGCACAGTCATACTTCCCTTTCCCTCAGGAGATGGCTACATACCAAACTATCGACTGGGGCGGGAGCTGTTTTGTATCACAGCAAAGGTGTGTCGGAGAGCGGTCTTCTTACTTTGGGGTCACTGTTGATCATGCCTTCATTCATCTGGATCCTGCTCTGAGGTAATTCAAGTGCTGTGAGAGGTTACTAAAGATGTGAGCTGGATCTCTCACTGCTTCTCACGCAACAGTAGTATTACACTGCTGGGAATGAGCCTTATAAATCTGCAGTACAGTGACAATGTCTTAGAAGACAAGCAGTGATGTGGTTCTCAGTATATTGTTTTATTACGATCGGATTATGGCCCAAAGATATAAACATAAATACTTTACCCTAGAACCGTCTATTGCACAGAATGCCAAATATGATATAAAAAACATTTATATCATATTAATTTTATAAAGCTAAATATATACTGTATATATATATATATATATATATATATACAGTGGGGTCCAAAAGTCTGAGTCCACTACCAAGATCTGTTCGTTTTCATCGTTCATTGAAAACGAACACATTTTTTACTCATCATGTGGTATTTGTTATTCAAGAATGTCATAAAACACTGGTACAAATAAAACAAATGTTTGTTTGAGAAAGGGTGGTATGAAATTGAAATATCTATAAATATTTTGTTTGCACACCATTGCCTTTCATTTCCTCAAAATGTTGTTTTTCATTTACGTAAAGTTGAAAACAGAAAAAGGTTAAATTTTGGTTTTTAACGGGGTTTAGGTCAGGGGACTGGGGATGGCCATTGCAAAAGCTTGATTATGTGGTCAGTGAACCATTTTTGTGTGGATTTGGAGGTATGCTTTGGATCATTGTTCTGCTGGAAGATCCAACCATGACCCAATTTTAGCCTCCTGACCGAGGCAGCCAGATTTTGATCTAAAATCTCCGGGTACTTGATGGAGTCCATGATGTCATGTATCCTAACACGGTTCCCAGGGCCTTTGGAAGTTAAACAGCTCCACAACATCACAGATCCACCACCATACTTCACAGTGGGGATTAGGATCTTTTCTGCATGACCATCCCTCTTTTTATAATAGGGATAATTGTACTATCAATTAATAGGAATAATTCTACTTCAATTAAAGGTTAGATTTCTCTCATATTTTGAGTGTAATATCAAGCTGATGAACAACAAATACAGTTTTCATAGCCTTTATTGCTCATCTTCACCAAGGGTGCCAATAATTTTAGAGGACACTGTATATATATATATATATAATATCATTTTCCATGTTGCATTATATATATACTGTATATATAGTATATGTATATACAGTATATGATATATTATATTACTGTATAAGGACATATCCATTTCTAAACTTCTGCAGCCTTACATTGTACAGCAATTATTTGAATTGCATATTTGAATGTGTGTGTGTGTGTGTGTATGTGTGTATCCACATATTATCGACTGAGTAATTACATGTGGGAGAAACAGAGGACGAGAGATATGTTCATGTCTGTGGTTGGGAGGGAGAAATAAAGAGAGAGAGAAATTGCAAGTGTCAACTTGAGAGAGGGTGTGTGTGTGTGTGTGAGTGAGAGAGAGAGAGAGAGAGAGAAAGAGACACTACTGTGTGTGTGAGAGATAGAGAGAGAGAGAGAAAGAGACACTACTGTGTGTGTGTGTGTGTGTGTGTGTGTGTGTGTGTGTGTGAGAGAGAGAGAGACACTACTGTGTGTGTGTGTGTGTGTGTGTGTGTGTGTGTGAGAGAGAGAAAGAGACACTACTGTGTGTGTGTGTGTGTGTGTGAGAGAGAGAGAAAGAGACACTACTGTGTGTGTGTGTGTGTGTGTGTGTGTGTGTGTGTGTGTGTGTGAGAGAGAAAGAGACACTACTGTGTGTGTGTGTGTGTGTGTGTGTGTGAGAGAGAGAAATAGACACTACTGTGTGTGTGTGTGTGTGTGTGTGTGTGTGTGTGTGTGTGTGTGAGAGAGAGAAAGATACACTACTGTGTGTGTGTGTGTGTGTGTGTGTGTGTGTGTGTGAGAGAGAGAAAAGAGACACTACTGTGTGTGTATGTGTGTGTGTGTGTGTGTGTGTGTGTGTGTGTGTGTGTGTGTGTGAGAGAGAGAGAAAGAGACACTACTGTGTGTGTGTGTGTGTGTGTGAGAGAGAGAAATAGACACTACTGTGTGTGTGTGAGAGAGAGAGAGAGAGAGAGAGAAAAGAGACACTACTGTGTGTGTGTGAGAGAGAGAAAGAGACACCACTGTGTGTGTGTGTGTGTGTGTGTGAGAGAGAGAGAGAGAGAAATAGACACTACTGTGTGTGTGTGTGTGTGTGTGTGTATGTGTGTGTGTGTGTGTGTGTGCGTGAGAGAGAGAGACACTACTGTGTGTGTGTTTGTGAGAGAGAGAGAAAGAAACACTACTGTGTGTGTGTGAGAGACCGAAAGAGACACTACTGAGTGTGTGTGTTTGTGAGAGAGAGATAGGGAGAAATTGTGAGTGTGTGTGTATGAGATTGTGTGAATGAGAGAGAAGAAGAGCTTGTGTGTGTCTATTTGTGTGAGAGAGGGTTTGTGTTTCATTTTTCATTTACGTTTTAGTACATGGACACTCCTAATACAGGGTGTGAGTTGTTTTGGTCTTGTAACAATAAATATGATATATTGACATAATTAATATAATCCTCTATGTGTTCCCATTGCCGCTGCAGGTGCCTTAGTCTTGAAAAAGTTTCAAGACTAAGGCACACTTCCTTTGCAAAAGTTTTTGTAATTATGTCAACAGAGCTTAGTGAAGTAGTTAGAGGTCAAATTGTTTGCCTGAGTAAAAATATTGTGTTAGTTTTTGATGAATGATGAAAACAAACATCTTGGTAGAGGACTCAGACTTTTGGACCTCACTCTACATAAAATAAAATATATACATTTATTTTGTAAGCTAAATATGAGTTTTTATCACACATTACACTATAAAACCAAACATTAAATTCATTACATTTCCACAAAGTTTTAAATAACAAACTAAAATGTCAAATATGTTGGCCCAAACCATAACCACAGTGACACAGCTGTCAAATCTGTGGTCCAGCTGGGAGCCCACAATGTGAAATAGGCGAAATAAAAAGATGACGTGTAGTTTTTTTTACCCATGTTGCAAAATGATGTCATATCCGCAATATTTTGGTCAAACTCTGAAAATTTAATTGAATTCAAACGGGATCGGTCACAGACAATGGCTTGCAGCTGCACAAAGCTGTTTGTGACGGATCCAGATCACATCTTTGTGTGCTAGACCTATGTAAATCTTACATAGTGTAGCCTTAACCAAAAAGTGCCGTGGTTCAAAATTCCCAAACATGTTATGGAAACATATGCTGTCCTTTCACGCTGAACAACCAATGTATGTATACTCTGGATTTAACTAAATATGAAACAAAAGTGCTACAACTCAAACAGCTTTGATACTTAATATACTTTTGTATGTGGATCCACTTCAGAAATTAATATTTTTTCACATGCTTGTCATTCTTACTTTCAATGAAAACTTTATGAAACCTTTTGGGGTTTAATAATAGTAATCATAAACTATTTACAATAGCTAAAATATTACAGGAACCACTCATCCATGTGGCTTATACATTTTCCCTATGAACCTTTTTAATGCTTACTTTAACTTAAAACAAACAAACGAAAAAAGTTGTTTTTTCACCATGATGTTATTACCATTCACAGAAAATAAATGACATGAAAAAATCTAATACTCATTGCATTAGCATGTCCAGGATTTTCCCCTAGGGGTGGCATAGAGGTGAACAATATTTAGTTTGGAGGGGTCAGATATGTTGTCTGCCTCTATTTTCTTCTTCATAAAATATACAATAATATGAAGAGAATATGCATGCTTTTAACATTATATATAGTAATGGCCTGATTTTGCTTACTACTCCCCCCAGTGTTTCCTAAAGCTAGCCAGAAAGTTGACTTGGAAGCGATATATACCTATATAAAAATTTAAACATATCATGTGCATCATACTTTGACAGCTAATCACACATCTTACAAGAATACATTGAATTTTGAAACAAAATGTTTGTTTGTGGTATATCGCATATGTATTTAATGTTACAAACAAACATTGGCAGACCGCAAAGGTGCTTACGTAAATTGAAATTAAAACAGCCTTGACATTTTCTATATTTTTGATCTATGGCATATACTGTGATATATAGTACAAAAGAGTATGACCCTAAGTCTTTAACTATACATAAACATTTTGTCCAACTACTAGCGTTCTGGCTAGCTAATGTATTTAATTGAAGTCCATAGTTCCAGATAAAATGTCCCACTGACTGACGCATGACGGTGGCTGTATTTGGGGCGATGCATTGGCAGACATGATTTCCCAGCAATATTGTCTGGTTTCATGATCACAAAAACAAATGCTGCATATCATGCACAGGGGGAATGGCACATCCATTATGCAACCAAATATTTTGCATATGCCTACAAAGCCTATGCACGGCATGAAATACTTTATACATTATTCATCAGCTCACATTTTTCAGATGTTTAACACAATAGGTATCATATACAAAGTAATAGATGGGCTTTCTGGCAGGTGAGACACCATGAAACATATTGGTTAGAACCTGTTTTTATTCTTTCCCAGTTATTAATTATGCAGTGAATAAACCACAAAGACCCATGCTGCTATATTAAAATAAACCACAATGGAATTGAGAGATGCTGCCCCAAGGGAGAACTGTAGTATAAAACCACCTTTTCAGTATGCCCATGGATTTCCATTGTTATGGCATTTATAGACTGTCTCTCTGTGTTGACAAATTGATTACCAGATAGTTGGGTAAATTATATGTCTGGTACGGTAGCATTACAAATGTATTACTAGCTACATAGCTATACTAATACCAGATTTCCCAGGCCATGAGGCATGGAGACTTGCAACGATGCCAGTTTTAATTTATAATATTACAGGCCTACAGATGAGACATTACTGGTTAGCTTATTTGAAAAGATAGCATCATTATCTAATTGTATCATACTTAAATGACCAATTACTTGGCTGTAGCATTGGGAGGGTTTCAATGAGCATCACCCGATTTCCCTCATCTGGCAGCTGTGATGTGCCTGTGCCAGCTGTGCATGAAGTGCACTCCTCAGGCACAGTATTGGCTGTGTCTCAATCCCAAGGCAGCTGCTCGCTGCCTGCGTTCTTCTTAGGCAGCTGCCTTGTGATTAGCCAATGACTGCCTTGTGAGATAGCCAATGACTGCCTTGGGTTGGAGATAGCCAATGACTGCGCAGTTTAGCTGGTGGACTGCAGTGACAGAGGACTGTGCTGCAATGAGACAGGCCTAAGAATGGAGTTGGGCATTTCAAATTAGGAGTAAAAAAGCAAAACAAAACATGGATGAAAATATGTACAAAAAAAGATTACTGCAATTCCAGTAGCCTAAGTGCTTACTGACCATGGGACACTAATAATACACATGGAGAGTGAATGGAGAGAGACTATCACTGACATAATATTACATCCTTTGAAAATAATGTATCTTGTATCTTGTTCTTCCTGAAACTCACCAGCAAAAATCTGTCTCAACTTCGACTTGGAATATGAAATGTTATCCGAAACAGTGTTGAAGCACTGTACCCTTGAAAATCACATTTTTAACAATGAAGTCTGGTTTGACTTTACTCTTCTGCTCTAAAGGGTGTTACATCGTATAACCATTATTTGATAGTACAACTTAGTTCATTTTGACCAGAATTGTGAGGCAAATATTTATCTAATTCAAAATCCATTATGAAAGGGTAATTCTGTAACCTGTAAATTACAGCACCTCTGATTTATTATAAGGTGAACAAGAAGTATATCTGTATATCATTATAATGCATATTAGATAACTGTATATGTACAGTATATATATATATATATATATATAACTCCAGAAGTAGTTGCACCCTTGATGAAGATGAGCAAAAAAGGTTGTATAAAAGAAACAATTAAATTGTGACATTTTTTTGGGGAAAAATATATTGTTTAATATATTAAGTCTTTAATATATTAACATTTTTCTCTGAGCTTCTTGCATTAGAATAAAACAATGTAATTTTCCAATTTTGTTGAGAAATGCAATATAACTCATTACAGGTATTGTTCATTTTATACAGCCTTTTTTGCTCATCTTTATCAAGAGTGTGAATAATTTTGTTGACTCTATATATATATTCATACATATTTGTGGGACCTGATTAAATCTGAGTGGCCAACAAACAAAATACATGATCAGTTAAGAACCTTTCTTTTTTTGTGAAATTCTGCTGGAGAGCCATTAAGTGAACTATTTCCTTTTCACATCCCGAGAGTGTTCATAGTTTAGTCTATTATAGTTTAATGACCATAAATAACGGTGGATTTTTTTTTTTACTAAATGAAGTCAAAATGTTAAAAGGTGAAGCCTATGTTAAAGTATTTCCTTGTGAAATTTTACACTTTGGTTCTACTGCCTGAGTTATGAAGGATACTGTAAAGCCATCTGCTCTAAAAAGAAAAACGCTGTCTGGCTTACCATGTTGCATTGACCAACGAAATGGTTTATGGGTAAATAGTGACACTGCAGCAAAATCCAGCCATATATTTCAGCACCAGTCAATACCCCCATCCTGCAGATCTTCATAAGAGAGATAAATTAGAGGAACTTAAAGTTATTAATCTGTTTTTTAATAGTCTACAAAGACAAGAAAGATGTGCTCCAACTTAGGACAGAACCAATCAGGAGGTTTAATACAGTCTAACAAAAAAAAAATGTCATGCCCTACCAGTTTTTCGTTTTTTTTTAGATTAGACTTTAGGCCTTCACTGTGGGACCAAAGACAGTGTCGGATTGATATCCGACTTATAGCTTTAATGGCTGTGTGAGATTTTTGTGTGAGTTATGTGCGGACAAGACAAAAAATATTGTTCTGATAGGCATTCAACTTGAAGTAATGCCATTTACTGGACATTGACAAGGGTGAAACAATGTCTACCCCTTGAAAAGCATGACTGTACAGGTACTATCTGACTAACAACAGGACACTAAAAAATTAAGTAGAGGGAACACGTGTATGTATTATAAATATCTGTATGATTTAATGATGGTTGATCAATAAAGTAGGATTATACTGTTTAATAATCACTGTTGCTTTACAAGACATATATAATTAGGCAAACTAAGTCTCTATTTAACAAAATGCTGTATGGGTAAATTACAAGAGGTCACTCAACAAATTAAAAAGAGAGATGCTGTCCTCCAACATCTTCTCTGTTTCAAAGTACAATATAAATCAGAAAATACAAGAGTGCAAAATACAGTGTCCCATTCCAGCGGATGAGTATATATCTCACATATTGTGAATATTATGTGCAAAACAAAGGATATTGGATATTGGATATTGGCACAGAGCCACATAAAATATTATTATGGCTCAGTAGGTAGAGCATGGTGCTGTGGGTTCGATTCCCATTGGGGCCACATATACTGAAAATGTATGCATTCACTACAGTAAGTCACTTTGGATAAAAGCGTCTGCTAAATAGCATATATTGTTATATTAAAACGTTGACATCCTCCATCTCTTTGTTTACAGATACGTTTCAAAAAGAAGCTATTTACCTGTTCAGACAGCACACTAAACACACTCCATCTTTCTTCAGGTGATGAAGACAGACCTCTATTTGTCAATTTCACTCCTGGACACCTCTTGGGAGCAGAGGATGAGGTGCTTGGCGAGCTGCTGCAGAGGCAGGATTTCTGCAATAAAGGTATTAATCCAGGAGAGGCCGTCCAAGTTGTCACATCACAGCAAGCCCTGACCTGAAAATGACCTGAGATTTTTCTGAAAAATAAGACATAAAATTGCTGTCTTAGATGCTCTGGAATTGTAGCAGGTACCTGTATTACCTATATTGATGGTACAGATACCTATAAGACTCATCTTAAAAACTAGATTGTTCATAAATATCATATTACCTCTAGATTTAGACTTTGATTGAGGAAATTATCGTGCTGCAGGATGTTTGCCAGATGACGTAGCTATGAAATCATTTATGGAAGAGGTGCTCATTCCCAAAATGTTAAGAATGCAATTCCTTTGTTTAGGACAAGTCGGTCGATATAAAACTGTATGCTTCTGGAGCTTTTGTCAACCATTTCAGATGCAACCAGTCCCAGGATTTGACAGAGGCAAGTTGAAATATAACATGCAACAGTTGTCAAAATGTTTGTTTAGTCATGCCAGAAGATAGCACTTCACATCACCCCGTGATCAGCGTTGTGAAACGAAAAGTCTGCTGGGACATTCCAGCAGTGATGTTTTTGGCTGAGGACAGTTGTACTGATCCAACAATGTGGAGAATGGTTCCAAATCTGGGTAAAAATTGGTTTACAGACAACAATGAAATGCCTGTTGTGCTTCCAAATAGAGGATGAGGCTCTGCATCTGTAACTGATTAGATTTCAGATTACACTAGGAAATATGTTACACTGTGACAAATGCATTATATATACTGGTCATGTGTATAAATCCACATAGGGTAAAAGATGTAGAGATAAAGATAAAGAATAAAAACAACGGGCACAGGTGGAGCAGCTTACTGTTGTGTCACAACAAGTCAATTTCCTACATTCTCACTAATAGACTATCTATAAGGTACCATGGACAACCAAGCACTAATGGTAAGGTATCTATAAAAATATATTTTTTAGTTGAGTTTAGTTAAGGCTGTGGACATTATTTGTGGTGTAATTTCTGTTCCAGGCAGATATATTCCACTCATATATAAAATTAATTCACATTGGTATGATTTTTAGTTAAGGACATCGGCAAAAGGCAGTAATGTTTTTTGGGGGGACTGTTTTGGTAAAAGGCTAATTGTATGTTATAGCTTTGTCCATAGCCTCTTGGTATTTTGCAAGAAAAGAAGGTTTCACCACAGCAATAGCCACATTGTGTTGACAAATGAGACTGTTTGGAGATGTTGGACTTTCCAAACATTTGCAGATAGATTTATCTTAAGGAAACAGAGCCGGCTGATGAGTAAGAGCTGCTCCAGATGGTTTCACAAGAAACAAAGGGCTGAGGGTGGGGGTGTGTGGGGGGTGGACGACCATGCAAAAGGATTATGAAGGAAAGACGCGTTCTTGTGGTAAAGGATGTGAGGTGAACAGGAACTTTGAGTTAAGGCTGTGAAACCACAGGAAGAAATGTGCCGGGTCTAAATCCTCAGTCACAGCCACTGCCCTGCCACGTACAGGGCTGCGGTAATTGGCTGCTCAACAGATTCCCATGGAAAGCCTGTCATAGTTGGAATTCTTTTATACGGGGGTCTTGTGCTATTAGGCATAAAGGAGCTTGGAGGAAAAGCAGGCCGCCTGCTGTGATAGTTCGTCATCCCCGGCTATTAAAGGAATATACGAGGCTCAGGGCTAGCTTGCAGAGTGTGAAACACTAGGCCACAGTGATTGACTGTCATTTGCAACTAATGACTATCAGGGGCTGGGAGAGAGGGCTTCGAGTCGACACATACCAGTTTTGCTCTCATATGACCGTACAGAACTATGCCCTCCTAGAGCCTTTTTTGGGCATGGCTGTCAAGGCTTCCTTGGCTCTCCGTTGCTATACCTGGGCTGTAATATTTTGCACCTATTTGAAGAAAAGGATAAATATATGCTTTTGTAGACACCCAGGCAGAGAGAGAAAAAACATATGTTTATAGTTTTAAAGCTTTCATTTTGCTCATATTTTTAGCTAGCTGGCAAAAAAAAAAAACAAGAAAAAGCCACAGTTAGCTTTATGTTATATTAAATATATTATTTTAGAATTATGCAATGAATAAGTATATAGATATCCTCCTTTCAATGATAAATGTGAAATAGCACAGCATCAATACAGTAACCATGGCTGTCATATGTCTGTATTCTTAAAGGAAATGAGGCCAGAATGAAGAGTTGATAAGAAAAAACAAATATTACAGGGCAATTTTAACGTGAAGTCGTTTGATGGTTAATTTGTTAGCTATATTTTGCCGAACATTGGCCAAAGCCATTAACATTAACATTTCTTCCTTCCTTTGGCACTGACTGACAGGATACAAATTGCAAACCTGCCTGTTGTAAGCAGGCTGATTATGGTTATGGAGCTGGAATTTCATGGTAACGGGGGCCAGTGAGCCTTGTTCAGGTAGAGCAGTGGAAGAAAGACAACAATGCATCTCAACCTGCAAAGAACTGCAAAGTTAGATAAGAGAGATTCCAGATTGTTTCCTCAATAAACAGGAACCCCCCACACCTCAACATATTCCAGATGCTGTTGAAACAGGATAGTGCCAAGCTACACCTCTGACCACTGGTAATGAGTGGATACTGTGTGTGGCTTTATGTACCCTGAATTTATGGAGTAAGGACAGAAGCAAACAGAAAATGTTCAATGCTTCTAGGCCCAAATCTTGAAGTAAAAAATTAAATTAAATCAAAAAATCCACTCAGATTTAAGAAACACCCAAACTATAACAACAAACATGCTTTATCAAGTAAGGTTTGGAAAATTATCAGTAGGCTCTGTTGATCTTTATCCAGCTGAACCATGAACTTATCCTCCATGAAAAGATACTGTAAAGGTATCCAGCTAATAGGCTTAAACTGTGGTGACACTCTCTGAGTTGATAAGAAAGCAAAGGAAAATTAACATGTCCATCTCCAATATGTGGTGGTTCCCTAATAAATTGTGGAAAAGGTAATAATTCATAAATGACAGGCTGCAAAGAAAGAAATATGCATGAAATAGGCTTCATCATATGCATCTTAAAAGCTGTTTATCACTCCCTGTTTCATCCTGAGAGTGTGCACTATATTCCACACCTGCAGTTATATCTGCACTTGTTTACTGCCAGAATCACCTAATAAATAGTCACGAAGATATCACAGAGTAACCATTCTCCTATCCTGTAAAGGAAAACAACACCCTTTGTATGCATTAGTGTTGCTGTCGGGACAATAACTAATGTAATGTGAATGCAAATTTCTTTGGGCTGTTTTCAGTCATGTTGAAGAAGAACACAAGATTCCTATCTGATAAAATTGCCTCCATAATGTTGAAAAGTATTCACCATTGACAATATTTTAAATGCACTTAATAATCAGCTGTGGGAAAATAGCCACAAATATGATTTTAACATATAAGGGGAAACAAGGCTGATTTTATATATTGTATCCCTGGTAACTAGCCTTGCAGAAACGCCTTCCTATAATATTTCATTGCCCTGTCACCACAGCTTCATTTGACTCATTAACTGAGAGTGAAAAAATAGAAATTAATGAAATAATTTGTCATTTCCTCAGAGCATGTTGTTTATCCAATGTGTGGCATAACCAGGTTAGAGCCTAGTTATTTGACACTGTGATTGAAGACAGCGCCCAGAGGTTACCTGAATGTACATGCATAACACTCCTTTTGAATTTTTAAATCAAATATTCCTACTCAATGCTGCTGTTTTTTTGCTGGCTAGACAGTAAAACAATATTATAAAAAGGCCCTCTCAGCAAGAATACCTGCTAAGAATGCTAGTGTAATGTATATATTTCCAATACTAATAATGCTTTATTTGAATTGATCTCTCTAAGGCCTTGCTCTTCCATTCATTTAAATACAATGAGTTAGCAGATATTTGGTAAGCCAAACACATTTAGGAGTGCTGTACATATCCCTGGGTAGCTGGCACAGCAGGGCCTGCTGAGAAGGTAGACAATATTTCAGAGGTGACTCAAAGGCGACATCAAACACATAAGAAAGGCTTCTGTTTATTTATGCTTTTGACCTGCAACTTTTGGCTGAGTAAAAATCCATTATAAACAAAAAAATCTTTCTCATTCTCAGAGAGTGAAGGATCATGCTTGATTCAATGATGTCCCACTAAATTTAATAGAAACATTTTGTTTTAAAAGCCTCTCTCCTTTTCCTGTTATTTCAATTACATAAATGCTCTAAACCGATCCCTGGGGCCAGATATAATCTGCTTTACAACTCCTTCTGTGGTTTATGGAGATACAACAGCCTTTTTTTGCCAGAATAAAAAAAACTTTAGTACATCTGAAGCTGAATTACATTTTTAAAGAGCCCCTTTGATTATTTTCTCTCTTTTCAAAAATGGGGGACAAATCATCTTTGCTTCTAAATGCTTCCCACCATGTGAGGCACTTAAGTGAAGTAGCAGAGGTGGGACACAAAATTTATTGAACTTTTGCTCCCCCATCACTGAAGGGTTGAAATCCCGGAGGAATCTGACACAGTGCCCTCCCCCGCCTTCAGTCTTATCGAGCCTGACAGCTCGGCACTTGACGGGCGGGCGAGCGGGCTGCCATGCAGCACAGAGGCCCTCCCAGGAGGGCGCGACCCACAGAGGGTTTAATCTTGGTATGGAGGCCCGTTTTCATGACAGACTTTTAATTCTCCTTTGGTGCAATTCATCATGTATTGTCTGTCAAGGCCTTTAATCAAATGAACTGCGGGATATTCACATCCTGCCAAATGAATCCAGCCCACTTTTAGGCCCCTCGGATTTATTTGACGTGTTTTCACTTGGTTTTTTGTTTTTGTTTCATTTTGCTATGTGTTTGTGGAATATTATTTTTTCATGCTTTATGCTTCCCTGGTGAGTTGTTAACATAAATGACGCTCTTTCCTACAGTCTGCTCCATATGTGAAATGGTGTGATGGAGATGAGACGAAGACTGTTTAGTCTGATTTCCCACTACTACCACATAAAGACCTGAAATGAGTGCATCCATGAGCAAGCCATACTATACCATATTTGGATACAAAAATGATTTCTCAACTATTCCAGTCATCATTTCTAAAGCCTGTCATGTGTATGTATGGTTGTGCAGTCAACTGCATTCAAGTCAATTATTCACACCATTGATAAAGATGAGCAAAAATGCTGTATAAATGAAACAATACAGGTAATGAGCTATATTGTATGCTCAGAAAAATTGAAAATTATAGTCTTTTATACCAATACAATTTCTCAGAGAAAACGAGATATTTTTTTCCACAGAAATATGTGTCACTTTATTATTCACACTTATATTGACAAATCTGTATTAACAAGTCATCTTAAAAAAAGAAAAGAAAATCCAACAAAATAAATCTGTATTAGCAATCTTTTCTTTTAGATTAGTGAACATATTTTTTGGGGGGGATCTTTGACCATTCCTCCATACAGAAGCTTTCAAGATCCTTCAGATCCTTTGGTCTATGTTTTTGGACTGCCTTTTACAATTCAAAAACACACATTTTTGATCAGGTTCATGTCTGGAGACTGAGATGCTTATTGCAACACAATCATTTTGTGGTCACTTAACCATTTCTTGGTTAAATTTGAGGTATACTTGGTATCATTGTCTTGCTGAAAGATCCATTTCCGGCCATGTTTCAGCTTCCCGCAGCGGTAACCAGGTTTCTGGCCAAAATATCTCGGTACTTGCCAGAGTTCAAGATTCCATTGACCCTTTCAAAAGCTTCAGAACCAATAGATGCAAAACAACCCCATAACATCAAAGACCCACCACCATATTTCACTGTAGGTACAGGTCCTTTTCAACATCAGCGTCCTTCTTCCAAACCCGCTGCTGGTGTGCATAGATCCTTTTTGAGCATATAATATAGCTCATTGTACGTATTGTTTATTATATACAGCCTTTTTTGATCAAATTTTTATCACGGTGGGGAATAATTTTGGAGTTGACTGCACACACACATTTGTGCCACTTCTTATATCTACTTCAATTATGCTAAATTCACAATAAAATACAAGATGGTTTTTGAACGTTTTGATTATGTAAAATCTTATGTAAAATTAAGGCACAAATTTGGCTTTTTTCCTTTCTTATGGACTACATTCAAATATATGCACAAACACTGGGCCCTTAACTTTGTCGAAACATCATTTGCATGTATTAATAAGGAGAAGACTTGTTGGAGGAATATTTCTGCTTGAAGCCTGGCACAGAGAACAAAGTCTTCAAAGTGGTCACACAGTGGCCAAAACTTTCAGGGCCTGAAACCTATTTCAGTCGCAAATTAAAATTAACAGAGAGATATTTAGAGAGCTACTAAACAAGCCAGATGATATTTGACATGTTTAATTAACATTGGTTTTGTGATGATCACAGCTCAGTTGTAAATACAGGTTCTAGCCCCAGGTGATCTATGGATTGGCAGAATATTGTATAATTTGTCATACAAGTGCACAGTGCTTCACTTCCAACAAATCTGTATTCGTTGTATCAGGCTCAAGGCTCTTTTTCAAACAGATTTTGGCTAGTGAAAAACTGAGATACAGTTTTGCATTATTGGATGATGTGTGTTCACAGAGGAACAGTATATCCTTTGAAAATATATTCATCAGTCAGTGCAACACCAATATTACTGATAATGATCAATTCCCAAAAAACGGACATTTAATTGGCACATAAACTTAAACAGTCAAATTGATCAGCAATCCACTCTTCTAGTCTGATTCACTCCTTTGCAACAGAAATACAGCCTTGACAGTAGGCCTATGACCTGCTTGTGTTTGGCTTTGTAAATTGCCGTGGTTCCTTTTCTCATGGTACTGGATATAAATAAATAATTAATAATATTTTATGAATAAAATAGGGGTA
Source organism: Aldrovandia affinis (assembly GCA_029706075.1). Taxonomy (NCBI): domain Eukaryota; kingdom Metazoa; phylum Chordata; class Actinopteri; order Notacanthiformes; family Halosauridae; genus Aldrovandia; species Aldrovandia affinis. The sequence goes on from JAINUG010000015.1 coordinate 538,396, forward strand.
TTTTCTTTAATCGGTCAGCCTTGTTTTCAGAAAGTTATTATCATATCACTCCTGAAAAAACATATTCAACCACTTCTTCAGCCAAGCGGAGGACTGTTTTTAGTAAAGACAACAATGCTGGCTCTCAGACCACCTGCAGTGCTCCATCACACTTCTGAAAGAGATCTGCCAGTGTCAGGAGGACCTCTGTACAAATATACAGCATTCACATAAGAGGGAGGGGGAGATTAAACATGAACACAGGTGCCAATAAATACCTTCACCACGAAAGGGTACACTCCATTAAAAATATGATATTGTGTTCCTAGCTCCGATATATTTTCTCATGCCTGAACTTGGGTTCTTATACCTGTTTAACATGCCTTGAACATCCAAAGCCTTTCCACTCTCTCACTCTACAGAGCTCTTTGTCAATAAAAAATAAATTATTTGCTCCTAAACAGTATACCTGGCTTTTAACAATCGATTCTGTCTTAATATATGTTCAGTTTTCCCATTAAGATTTTTTTTAACTCACACCCAGAGGGTACTGCATTTGGCTCCATGTTATTTGTCTGTCCGCATCAAAGGGACAGTTTCAAAGTAAAAATGTTTTACCACTGGAGGTTGAGGTCGAATCAAAGGGCCGTGGGTCTACAATCTGTATCGCACTTATTATCTATTGCTCTTATTATTTCTATATTATAGCTGGAATGAGTCTCTCCTAGTTTCATTTACCCCTGCAGGCTCCCTTACAACTCCCAGGAGATTCAGTGTGAGACTGCACGAATGAGGCTTATTGTATAATATTAATAGTAATAATAACTCCAAAAACACATCGTATCCAATTTAAAAACATATTTATTATTAGGCTTTTATGTCTAAATAAAGCATTTATGAATTACACGGACAATGAAATGGTTATGTATTAAATGTGTGTCCACTCACTTTATTTATTGAAAGTACAGCAGTAAGAAACATTGTGTAGTGCATGCTGTAATTCAAGCATCAAGCATTCAAGCATCAATTCAGCATCAAATAATTTGGGCAATAAATTGTATGCCAAGTGCATCTTGGCTTTTAAAAGATAGCCACTGTGCTCATTTACTCTATACTATGATTAGAGGGCTCAAAGAATTCTAATATCAGCATATTATTATGTTCTTGTATTATTGTGATCTTCTCATAAAAAAACATTCCCCATTTGTGATAATCCAAGTCTCAGCTGTCACTGTATATTGGCAGTGGTGACTTGGGAAGCACACTGAAAGAGTGACATTGAGGATTCTGAAAAACTGACCTTATTCCACAGGGGGGCAGTCACCATGGAAACTGACCACAAGGAAGATATATTTCAAATACAAATTGTAATCTGTCTTATTCTAATATCAACAATTGAAGCTGAAGTTACATATAATTACATACCACTGCTGAGACTGATCATTGTAAACAAGTTCTGAATTGGTCCCCCAAACAAAATAAAACCTGCCTTGGTATCACAGAAAATGGCATAGAAGGGTTCTACAATAATGGGGAAACTTGAATTTATTCACTGGCCTTAGGTTTCCTGTAAGTCCTATACAAGTGCACAGACCTGGCTCACGCACATACAGCTAACTTCTCGTGATACACATTTCTTGTCCAGTTCTGGGTTTGTGATGTCTTATTTCACATTGCTAATTAATTTAATCAGCTCGTGCAGGGGAAAAAAATGCTACACACTTATGTACACAGTTACAGGTACACAAACAAACACTTCCGCCTACCTACCCGCCCACTCACCACAGTAACAGTTGGTGAGTTACAGACAGATAGCGGGAGAGGCAGAGAACTTTATTTGATAATTATCCTGAACCCTTTTGCATGATTAACATGCCTATTAATTTAAATATGGATCACCATTAGCAACTGACTCCTTTTTATCTGTGATTTGCATCTGTGCTAGAGTTACCTTTGTGCCCTTCACCTGAAATCATTTTATTTACAGCGGAAAAACTCATTTTTAAGTCCAACCCAGGCGCTTTGTTATAATTATGATTATTTAACATGAAGTGTGCAAAGATTCTGTAATGCTACAACACAATGTAGTAAAATGGAATCAGCTGCAGACACTGGATCCTTGCATAAATTGGGAAGCTTGTTAATTATATAAAACAATGAAAACAGGCTCAGGGCAATTAAGCCTATCACTTTAAAGATAAGTTATCTGCCTTCTCATTTATCTCTCACAGGCCAACTCACACCTCATACAAACACACACACAGAAAATTATGAGAGTTTGGAAACCTTTAGCCTCTGTGGGCCTTATCTGAATAAGCATACCTGCTGCTCAGAAAACAAAATGGCATGCTAATGTCAGCAGTCTCTGTATGGCAAGACAGCACTTTTGAAAAAGAATAGTAGCTGTTGCCATTAGGATGGCAGAGACACAAACACCTCAACTGCCCATCAATTCAAAAGGCAGCACATTTATGTATACATTATGGGTATAACATGTTTTATTAGCCGATATCTGAAGTACATCATTCTCCACAATCTCTCAATGACATCTCCTGTCTCCTTAGAGGCTGAATTGGCCTGGCAATAATTATATGCTATGACTGCTGAGAGGTTCTGGGGTTCTGTAATTCTCAGTCTTAAATACAATTTATCTCATGTTCCAGAGCTCTGTATTTTCTCACAGTACTTTCTCCAGTTTTAGGAACTAAAATTATTTCTTTTTTTTTCTATTTGAGCTTCAGCCATTTTAGGTGCAACACACACACACACACTCACACACAGAAGAACCCGCATTCACATACATACACATACACACACACAAAATCCACACACATGCACATACATGCATGGACATACGAATGTACACACCAATGGATATTAATGTTAAAATTTAGACCACTTTGTTCACATGCAGAGCTAGAAGATGTGGGTGCATCTGCAGAGAATGAATCTAGCCGAGTCTACCTCTGTTTCATTAACTCCATAAACGCTGAAGAATTACTGCTACACATTTAAATGGCAGCATTAAATTCCCAATGTGATATACACACCCACTTCTGAGAATCTGTACAGCCTGGAATCTGTACAACATTTCAGGTTCCCATCAACAACTACTTCAACTTGGCTTCTTTTCAAATAAAAAGCAACTTGATAAAACAGTATGAAATGAAGTTAACCTGTCTGCCACAATATTCCAGATTGCAGCAGATATTTTTGTTATAAGCAGGAGAGATATTTGTAGAGGTCATTCATTACTAGTGATACCAAATTGCATTCCTACTGCCTTCATATTTTACTCTATTGGCAAGATTTGCCTGTCTGTTCTCAGACCATTTCATGCAGGACTGGAGATTCCCCTAGACTGACTCAGATTATCGAAAATTCAGCTGAAGCCTGAGCCAGACAATTATTTTTCTAGACCACCTATAAACACAAAATGAGCCAAACAGTTCTGAAATATAGACATTGCCAGTTATTTTGTTATAATACTCATGCTTTGCTTAGTTTGGATAATTGTTATGGGGTTTTAAGAATAATTTATAAGGGCATTTTGAAATGCTTTAATCAGGTTGTTGATACATTGTTGAGAAATATACATGTGCTAACTTGGTAGCTAGCTAACTAGTAGACGCATTATTAAACATAGTCTAAATAAGGCTTACAGTATTGAAGTATCACTTAATTGAGTAGGATATGCAAATATGGTAATTTTAAACTGAACATTGTTACCAGTGTCATCTTCATTGTTGACACAAATGTCATTTACATGCTCAATTCCTTTGGATGGATTATCAAGGTCAGGTTGCTCTTTTGATAGACAATAATGCCAATGAGAGCTTGGTACCATGGAGTTTTATTCATATACCCGATATTTCATAGTAACTGTAATATAATACATTTGTTGTTGGTGAGACAAAAAACTAGCACAATCCATACGATTTACATTATCATTATTATTTGTTGCACACAAGATATTTAAATGCACATTGAGATTTCATATTTACATCATAATGTCTTTCTACAACATGTCAAATCATAATGTTCCTGTAAAACATATTGCCACATAAAAATGTCCCTGTGCAGCATCATGGCAACAATAGAAATGTTTTCTTAATTTTTTGTCATTCTATTTTGAATGAAATTTCAATGTATTGCAAAGCAATAATGGGTTTAAAAGGTTTGATACAATTGTTGTGACTTTGAGGCAAGGTGAAATACTCCAGTATGTGGTTCTGAATTCCTAAAGCAGAGGAGGCCCACTTTGGCTATACCCTTGGTATCCTGTGGGGGATGGTGAGTATCTCTGTGAGAATGCACCTGCACTGAAACCCGCTCTGGAACAGTACTCGTTACACAGTGGGTTTCAGGTAAAGGCTTCAGATCAGCTAAAACACTGTGTGAAAAACAAAAAAATATCCTCATGGGCAAACGGTGCATGCATCAACTCTGAATCACTTGCACTACTAAAGCACACAGGTCCTGTCAACATCCGACCTACTAAAATTTTATTCTGGCTTGCTGACGCAGAGTAGTGCAGTCAGTCTCCAGGTGGCACGGCCCCTTTAAATATTCGCTTTGATTCTGGATTATTGGGGTTTCCTTCAAGATATGAAAGAACACATGACAGCTGATTCACCTGAGGGGGGTGAACAAATGGAGCAAGTGATCACTTTCAACCACTTTTTTATTCTGCGTTTCTTATTTTCTTCCGATATAGAATGTCCAATTACATTTGTAGGCCTTTCTCATTGCTGCAGTGTCCTCCATCAGTTTCGGGAGAGTGAATTAGAGCGCGCGTGTCCTCTCTAAAGTGCATACAGCCACACACCTCTTCTTTTTGATCTTTAGTCCACCGGCTTTGCAACCATAGAGTCGGAGGACTGCACATTATGTGCAGCTGGTGCAAGCAGACCGCAGGGTGCCTGACTGACCAGAGGAGTCACTATTGTTAAATATGGCAGGGAATATCCTGCTAACTGAAACCTTCTCTCTCTGGACAATGCTACGGCCAATTATGGATCACCCTGTGGGACTTCTGGGCTATAGTCGACACCATTAATATCAACATTTGGTTCCGGGCTGTGAGGCATATCATTGCACTGAAATCCAGTGATTTAGCAGGATGTGCCACCCCTAAATTATGCATTTTTTTAAAGGAGTGCCCCTTGGAAATCGTCTACGTTTGAACTTAATTGCAATGCTGAAAGTGTATTTCGGCGGAATGGATCATGTCCCCTCATAGATTAATATTGCAAATTTGTTTCATTATGGAATTCTATGGAAAACACACTGAACATTTCCTATTGTTATTTTTGAAAATTGCTCTGAAGAACAAACCATCAGACCAAAAACAAATTAAATTTGTTTAAGAATTTAAGAAAACAGAGAGGTTTATAGCCTGTAGAAAACATTGCTCTTATGTTTAACCTGAAAAATTATTAAATAAAAAATCTATAAATTAATAATAAAATGATAAAACACTATGTTGAAAACACATGGTATTGTCCTCGTTTGATAAAACATTATGATTTGACAGCAGCATACATGAAAACACACTGTGTGCCAGATCAAGTCAAAGATGTCACAGACAATCTACCTCAATGCATTTCTCCACGCTTAAAAGGTTAAACTCATTTCAGTTGTCTTGAAGTTAGCTCTGTTGAACAATACAGTAGTTGTGAAGGCTTCAACAGGGCAATCATGCAGAGGCTTTTTCATGGTACAGTGTTTCTGATATTTCCAAATACAGTATCTCACACAGAACTGTGACTGAAATACTGAGAAAATGACATGGTGATTTCACACATTTGGACTATAATGGGAACATTGTGAAGGAGCAAACAATGAAAAATCTTTAATTAAATATAAATAGCACTTTTTGACAGCTACCTGGGGGGAGGCAGTTGATTACATCAGACATGAACAGTGCCCTCCACAATGGCGACTTCAGGACGGGACACTAATATCCAACGTGAAAGGTTGATACTGAAGAACAGGCCAACACGAAAACTACTGCAGGACATTGATAAAGATGGTTTTAGCAATTAACAAGAATAAAAATCAATGAGCCAGCACCATAGAACCATAGATATGAACACCAGGGAAAGACAAAATATCCTGATTTAGACCCTTGAGGAATGGATGAGAACCTGCAAGCTTTATCCATGGGGTATTATTGTGGCACACTTGATTATTGGCAACACTGGATCTTCCTATTTGGGGAAAATACCCTTTCTTCATTTAAATAGGTTAGTGTGAGCTTTATGTCAGGTGTGAGACCTCTCCTTGGTGAATGGGGTCGTCTCTGCTGTGAGACCTCACAGCACATGAAACAATCAGCTGATTGAGATTCAGCTCAACCTGTGACATTTGTATATATGCACTGCAAGGCGGTGTATATATGCACCGAAAGAGCATTTCAAGAGGTAAATGCCAGAAGGTTCTGAACTCAAAATCTCTTATTGTGGGGAGAGTAAATTATCCACTCTATTTAATCCCGAAGAAGGGTTTTCAGACTTTTCAAAAAGCCCATGTATTTTAATGCATACATAATAGACTGATGAAAGCCATGTTTTCTAATAGGTCACATCAAATACTGTGCCGCTAAGGCAGGAAGTCAAAGAGTTTGTTTGATGTTTCATTTACTGTTAAATAACCTTTAAAGCAATGCGGTTTAATAGAGTACATTCAAAACATGTGGCTGAATGTAAGTTTAATGGAAGTTCTCAGTTAGGACACATCTCAGTGTTATATTACGGCGTTTTGGGAATGTTCGCTTCATTATGAAATCAGGAGCTTACAAAGTTTGCCTGAGGTGTGTCAGTCAGAAGATTGCTGTGCCATCCAGGGTTTTTTTTTTCTCCACAGCGTGAAGGCTCGAAAACACACCATCAGCACGCTTTGGATTTAGCCTGCGATCCACACTCCAGAAAGTCCATCCAGAGATTAAACCAACACCCCTGAGAGACAGAGGAGACGGGGAGGGGGGCACGAGAGCTCAGTCGCCGTTGCTCCCCTCAGCACAAACACAGCTAAACACGCTGTCAGGGCTTTTCCAGGCCTGATAGACACCACCGCAGGCCCACCGAGGGAAAGTTTCACAATGCAGGCACACGTCTAAAAGCAGAGTCAGCCTCTCCTTCCTCTCCTTCATATCTTGACTTCGGTCTGTCTGGCGTTTAGATCAAATTGACACAGTAGCCTTTCCAAAGAAAACTGTGAGCCAGTATAAATGGGTAGTGTTTTTAAGAGAGCCATGTCTGCACAAGGAGCTCATTGTTCTGGGGCTGAGGAGTGACCAATGAATGATTGTCATGTGAAGATGACATCACTAAGCCCCCAGTGCTGACGGGTGGGGCGTGATCCAGTCAGAGCAGGCACGGTTTCATCTCACTGAGAAAGGAGCGGCAGGCTGGAAACAATGCAGTGTCAAAGATTAACAACAGCCCTTTGGCAAAATGCTTTTCAAAGATCATCAGACTCAAAACAACTGAAAATACCTGGCTAGGTTTATTTTTGCTTCCTTTATGAGGAAACTAAAATCATAAATGTGTCATAGCAGTCCATAAATGATCCATTAATGAGTGGAGCAGGTTTGATCACCCCCCCTTCCCAGTCTGTGTGCACACATGCACAGTTCTTGGTGGAAATGGAAGCCACCAATGGTAAATATACATTGGATTACAGGCCGGGTTTGGATGCCTTTGTCGGGTTTGCCAAAGCTCCTGACTCATGGAGTATACTGAGGTGGGAGACATTACATTACTTTTTTTGGAATCAGTGTTTGACAGATTACCAGCTTGGGTGTGTGTGGGGGGGGGGGGGTGTGCATACCACTATTTCTTACACTGAACCATGAACACATGTATCTAATAAATTAAAGTACAATTTTGAACAGGCAATTCTTATTTATTGCTGTGTTACCTGTGTAAATACATTTAAATTCTGCTCAGACACAACAGAATCGCATACATTTATCACATTTAGGGCAGTCCAGTGTTATTTGTAAAAGGGAAGGACATTGACTTTATTCTCATGCTACAAGGTCCATGTCGCTCCTATTGTTAGATTGCACCGACCTAGTTAATTAGCCCTTGTGAGGCATATTGTGCTCTGGGCTATCAGTCATGTGTAGGAGAAAACACGCGCTGGTTAGTGGATACAAGGCCAGCTGGATTTACAGGTCCAACAGAGCCCCTATGGGTCGGCTGTGGATTCATTTTCTCAGCACACTCAGAGCGGAAAGCTTCTCCACTGCCCTCCCCCACACGCCTCAAGACCTCACTGTAGGTCAGTCACACCAATAATCGCAGAGCCCCACGCAGGGCGATTGATTGCATCACTTCCCTCACAACCACATAACAATAATGAGCAGGCGAAACTTTATTACTGATCGCTATCGAGGCCAGCTCTCTGACATTTGTAAGGGGAGCTCCCTTCCTGAACACACTGTGATTGTGTACTCAGGCTTCAGGTTGATAACAAAACTGGCTTCATATGTTGTGGCCCAGGGGCTCAGATGTATTTAGATAGTTTTACATTTCAAATGTGTGTGTTTTTTTCCCCTTTTTTCTTTTTTACTGTCTGGACAAATGGTTGGAAGTTCATGCCAGTGTAGCTACAGCACCATTGTAGCTTTCTGTCAGTCAGCAGGAGCCTCCCTCCAGAGCACAATGTAAATGATGTCAGAACAGCGATTCACATCTCTAGACACCTTGGATTAAATATTTACTCAGACAAGTCATAGAACAGGTAGAGACACGCTGTGTGGGCACTACGCTTTCCTTTTCTGTTGGTACATTTTGTAGAGATACATCTTGATAAATACCAAGAGACCTAACAGTCTTTCCGCTATGGCATACTCCAATCAAACTGCTGTTGGAATGAGCTCTGGTTACATTGGGTCAAATGATTCTGGGTTTAAACCCCCCAAAAAAACAGAAACACTGCAGAAATAGTTCCTGGTGACTTTTAGGACCAATTTAAAGCTAATCAGAACCACCCCCAGGTCTATACTCGTTGACTAAAGCCATCTGTCAACATGAAGAAATCCTGCAAGTAGCAAATACCATACAATACACAAAGGGCCAGATTTGCGAAATGATTGCAACTGCTTTTCAAATGCAAAAGCAATCGCTACAAGGTCACAATATTTTTGTCAGATTTACTAAGTAGTTGCAAGGGGTAAAATCGCTAGTAGGATGTAATTTGCGGGGGTTACGTCACTTTGCGACTTTCCTACAGATGAATAGTTAAATCAGTTCATGCATATGTAGGCTATGGTGAACTTGCTAAAACAGGGTGGAGATTTTGTAAATTAGGTAGATTAAATATTCTGTCTGATTTACTAAAGCATGCCTTAATTGCATTTTTCCTCTTTGCCTGAGAATTTTAAGACTTGAAACCAGGAAGTATTTTATGAATGCTGATATTGGCTAGGTATTTCATAATTGCCATTTTGTATTGTGCTTTACGAGGTGCTAGTCGCAGTCCCAGGGAAGAAAAACAAATAATCACTAATATTGTTGCAAAGTACCCCGGTTCATGTCACAATAGCTTAACAGTTTTACTTTCAGTTTACTATTCTAATATTCTTTCCTCGGTTGGACCACTGCCAGTGTGTTTTTCCTGCATTATGTTGTAGGCATTTTTTTCTTTGGACGCCACCTAATGTCATGTCATATTTTCTTTACATCATCGGTTTCGTTTTCTTTACATCATCTACTGTTTGTTTTGTTATGCCTAATGAATAATTACAACCAGTCTTAGTAAATTGGTCATTAATGTCAAAAATCAAATCAAATCAAAATGTATTTGTATAGCGCCTTTGTCAATTGAATTGTCACAAAACGCTTAACAGAGGGGGAACCCAGGGGAACCCAATGTGATGCTATTTGCGACAGAAAAATAGCTGAAACAAAATAGCGACCGTCTTTGCCCTGCGACTATCTTAGTAAATCTATCCCAAAGCGCTATATGATGCAATGATAGTGTAATATTATACTATCCTCTTATTACTATAAATAACATCATAATAGTTTGTATGTCGTTCAAAATGGTTGTTGAATCTCACCTAATTCACCAATGGCTTTTTTCCATGCATACTGCACTTGAGGTAAACACTGCAGACCCTTTTATTTTACTGTGATAGATATTGGGCCAGAATCTTTTTGGATAAAATAGTTAAATCCATGCCATTCAATTTGACCTCACCACACAATTTTCTGGGATTTTATAACAACATATTTATCCTTTATTATTAAAAAAAACTCATCATATATATATTTTATTATTACCATTAAACGAACAAGTAATATTGTGCTTTAATCTGAAAACCTTGAGGGTAATAGTCTACATGATGTACAGTACATGTCATATCTCTATCAGTCAGAGCAAAAGTAACTCTTATGCGATGAAGGAGTGCTGAGTGATGGCCTGCCCCATTCATTCATTGGTGAAGTGTGGCCTCTGTGTGGAAGTGCTTTTTTCCCTGCCCAACAAAATCAGAGTTCATACTGAATTATAATTAATCTACCTAGGAGAGGACTAGGTATTGCTGGGCGGACAAGTTATCCTGCTGAACCAGATTTCTGTTAGACAAGTGCCTTCCTCCAACAGCTTTGTTGATTACCAGAGTGCACAGAGCATTCGGTTTCATCAGCATTTAAGCCTAAACTTGTTTCTCTGTGCGCCATTTGATTTATCATTTACATCGGCCCATAGTTTATCCCGTGACTCTAGAACCGTGGAGTTAGCCGCTGGAAGGCTGGAGTCATCACATTTACAAACAAGACTGATTTGTTGTAGTTGTTGTAGTGGGGTTTTTTTTTCCCAGACATTTATTTATAAAGAGGACAGACTGAAATCGCAGCTTCATAGCACCTCAGACTGTCAGCACTTTCTAAAGATGCTGTCTGCTTCATAATTTCTAAACACAATTTTGAATGAAGACAACTTCTACACAAATCAATGTGCTATTTAAAAACATGGTACATTTGTTACACAGAATGTGTGACAATGTGCTTTGAGAATACCTGGAAACATGAATGCACAGCTCAGTAAATTCAAAATGAGCATCTTTATGCACTGACACAATTACTGATGCAAACAACAGTTGATTTTAGCACATATGCAAATCATGCTATAAATGTAGGTTTTGTATGTATACTGCTGACACAATCGGCACAATTAGTCTTCTTGCAGATAAATTATGGAGTATAATATGCATGTACATATAATGATGTGTCTGTATATATTACCATCTGTGCTCAGGTCTTCAATACTGTGCACAGAGTATTCAGACATAGGGTTCTTAGGCTTTGAGCCTGCTATATTGAAACAGATACAGTATTTTAAATATGTTTACTGTAAGCCACCCCTTGGTTTTCGTTAAAAATAATCTGGGTGTTTTACACAACTTAAATTACATTGTGCATCTGAAATGGTTGATCCACAGTGTGGTGTATTTATGGGGACTATTTATTGAGTACATTGACACCACTACAGGAAAACCAGAGAGCCATCCCGCCATTCCCCTGGATTGTCCCATCACTGGAGCATCCATGGATTGGTCCCCAATTTGCAGTATGTGCAAGGCAGGGTCCTAGAGTAGGCTAAGAGGGGCAGAGCTGCTTTTGTGCACTCTGTCATCCACAATCATGTGTACTGCCAACACTGACACCATTACCACCCCTGACCCTTCTCTCCCAAGAGGAACACGCAAAGCTTCCATATGCAAGCAACTCATCAATAGAGTATGAGAGACGCTACGCCTCCACCTCCCAATTCAGTGGCATCTGTCCACTTTCAGATACAAAAGCAAATATGCCTGTATTAAACCACTGTTTAATGTAGCTCTCCTTACAATCATGGAACCTCCACCCCCAAAACACAGCTAGAGAATATCTTAATTCCACTCAGGTTTCTGCCTTGACAGCTCTGAATGGTATTGGTTCATTAAACTCACATGTTCCGTTTCTGCACCACTAGCTCTGACAAGTAAATAAAAAATGAAATAAGAAAGATTTAAAAAATCCAAAGGGGCAAAGTTTATTTAATAATTAAGGCCCCAGCTCAGGAATTAAAATTCTCTGTCTTGCTCTTATATTTTTCTTGAGTCCGGTTCCATAGGTCACAGAATTTCTCAAGATGTAGCTTTCAGTGACTGTCCATCAAAACGAACTAATCTTCACATATGACATGGCGGTGTGCAGATACCCGCCCCTTTCTGAAAGAAAGCACACAAACATCAATAAAATGACTATAGAAATGAATGGGAGTGCTGCGTGGGCAGGCATGGCTGTGGACAGTGGGATATAATGTGATGTGCTTCAACTCCAAGCCATTATCTCAAAGACACTTCTGCAGTGAAGGTCACCAGACCCTTTGCGGATTAAATAATGTGACTTTGCTTAAAATAAATGTGGTATTTTTTCTTTGTCACATGGAGGGCAACTGCTTTCACAAAAAGATGGAGTGTTACTGAGAGGTGCAGCTATGGCCCACAATGCTGCAGATTTATCTCACGTGTATTGTGTAAAAAAAAAGTACTGCGACCATATAAGGCAATGTGCTTTCTCGATATATATTAAACAGAAAACAAATGATTTGAGATTTAAAACAGAAGGTTTTTTGGTTCTATGGATAAATTATTCACTACTAAGAAAAAGCAATCAATTTTAGCATTGAAGAATATTTAAGCCCTGGAAAGTGAGGATTTCTTCAGAGATTCAAGAGAAAGAAGACCAGTTAATGACTGACTATCCTCAAATGTAACAATTTACCCACAATAACTATACATCATACAAGCATACTATACAGCAGTTTGACTTGAATTTTTACATTTAAAATGGAAAAAACAACCTGTCAGCATTTGAATTAGAGCTCTTCCTCATTTTCAGCTTCAGCTTCAGTATTTGTAGTAGCAGTATTCCCAGGGGCACTTCAATGGAGAAATCCCTTAGAGCTGGAGTGCCACCCTCTGCAACTAGCCCACACTAGACATCCCTGACTGACCATGCAACATAGGCAAGAATTTCATATCACATCTCAAAACCACTGAGGTCAACATTAGACTACAGCACCAACTCAGGCTTGGCATCTATCATTTCATTTTTTTTATTCATAATTAGTAATTTCATTATTTCTTAATGGCTATAAACCTGTTTTCCCAGGCTCAGTGGCGTTGTTTGATCACAGATCACCTTGTTGTCTGCTTACTCTCCATTTTTCCTTTTTTGTTATGCTGCAAAACAGATAAAAAATAAAGATAAACTCAGAAAGCTTTGGCTCTCTTGTACTGTTGTTGTCACCTAATAAATTCATGTCATTAAAAAGAACAATCAAGATATCCTATGCTGCTTTCAAATATGCAGGCCATTAGGCAGATAAGAATAGGGTTGCACTGTGGTTTGATCAATGCGATTTTCCTACCAAATGATGCCTTTTCAAATGCCCCGAACAACCCTGTGGTAGGATTTTGAAGGACTTCTCTTTTTGTCGTAGAGGCACATTAATCACCTTCATCCAATGGTTCTTCATCACATTCAACTGTCATACATTATTCAGACATTCCAGTCCTCGTTTAGTTACAATTCGCTGCCTAAATAAAGGCCTGATAATTAACATTCTCCCCGGCATGATCTTACAAAGGGCCCACAGCTTTTTAGCCCTACTCTTCCTTTAATGCAAGCAACACAGTATCTAATTGCAGCTCCTGTATCCTCGGGGACTAACTGTCGTGCATAATAAAACTGTACCTAAATACTGCTTGTCAACTCCAAATGTTGCCTGTAGTCCTTTTTTTCCTCCAAAAATCAAGTAACTAAATAGGCACTGCCATGTGCTGTTGGAAGTCCTCATTATTCTCATGTTGCTACACTATTTTATTTCCCTGCCCAGGGCGAACACAAAGCCGTATGCCGTATTTCTGTTACGGAGGTTGCGTTAACCCGCTTTCTCCCTTAAAGTGTGAGAACACTTTGACGACTCTCTCAGACGATACTGACACTGGCCAGGCCCTTCTAGATGGCAAGTAAGCGATGTGATCCAGTAGACAGAGCCCACTCTACAGGACCAACGAAGGGAAGAAAGAAAAACAAATGTTACTGTAAGCATCATCAACAGTGCTCCAGGGGCAACCCAGTACCTTTATAATTCTGCACCGGTAGGGATATTGACATGAAGCCATAATAACTTATTTAAGCCCGACTCCTGGATGAGGCTATAGGCCTCTAGGTTCTCATAGCAGTGACATCTGTGTGTGATTTGCAGTGCAGAAGTCCTTCCTCGGTTTCCTCCTTGTCCTCCCTTACTGTCCAGTGTGAGTGCCCCCCGCCTGCCTCTCACAGCTACAGGACACTACGACCTGGAATTTAGGCCACTCTCCACTCCTCCGTGTTCCATAAACAGGCTGCTGCTGATCTATTAGGAGGCTTTTTGCTAAATGCCTCACAGACATTCTTCTTATGTTTTTTTCCTCTTTGATGACACCCCGGTTACAGCTTGTTATTTACAGTGCTTTCTGAGGCAAGTCCAAGCAAAGGTGATTGTGCGTGGCGGAAAAGCGTCTAGTTCCGTCTGATGCTGTTTGTAAACAGCAGATGTATGTCATAATTACTATATAATGACTGCTATTCTGAATAGTTTGTAAGCGTTTGGCCTGTTTGTATAGCACATTTTTGTGTCAGTCCTTGAGCTCTTCCCAGCAGTCCTTGAGGAGATTTTTATGGTGACAGTAAATGCACCGTGGTTTTTGGAACTAGGCCTCCGCGACACTTTACAGGATTGTATGCTTGTTGAATTTGTGGCTCGTAGATGTATAATGTAAAGTGGAGCATTACGAGCATGACAAAGACGAACAGTGCTGGGAAGCTGGCTCTGGAAGTTTCCAAGGAAACCCTCGCCACTCTGGGGATCTAACCCGCAGGAATTGTGGGTACGCCAGGCCTAAGCTAACTCACCAGGGACGGGAACGATCTCAGCAGCCACAAATTGAAGAGGCTTGAAGGACAAACATGACAAGCTGACATTGGCCCAGGTTTTATAATTAGATGTTGTTTAAAATGATTTATAAGTTGGTAATAAAACACACAAAGCCATAAACACATGCCTGACTGAGTGATATTTTTGTATGAGACAGCTCAGTGCTGCTGGAATCTACACAGGTGTTGCCATAAAGAAATAGACTGACTGGTTTCTGTGATAGTGAACATACGCACAAACTTTCCTCCACCAGCTCCGAGAGGCTCGTTAAAAAAAAAAAAACAGCTTCAATGTCATTTGAAGTGTGACAAGGACTGCATTATTGTATGAGGTCTCTTGTGGATGTTCTGGATATCATACAGATTCAGGATTACATTGCAATTACTGAATTCCTAGAAGAGATACAAAGGAATGAAATCAAGTTAGTTTAATTACAGTTCTCCAGGAAATGTGTTCAGCTGTCAGGCAGTCAACCATTGGCCTCTTCGGGAGTCACAACATGTAAGCCCTGGGAGGGATGAGATATTGAAATGATGTAAGGGGTTACAGGGACTGATGTTTTACAATAAAGACAGCTGCATCCACCGGTGGCCAACATTGCTTTTTACCTTCTTATATAGTCCAGATATCCTGAGGCACTGATCTAAGACCCAAATGAAAAGAAAATGGAAATATTTTAAGTGCATACATACAATTTGATAATGTATAATACACTGTACAGTATAGTGCTCTGTACACAGAACACTTATGTACAATACATTAGGAAGAGGCACAATACTTATTGAATATATTACAATCATTTTGTTTTCATATGGGTCAGTACTGGCCACTTCGAGCAATTACTGGGGGATGGAATATAAACGTGCGCATTGGATGGAGGTCTTATTGACAGGAGAGTCTCAGGTAATGGGGAGAACGAAACAGGTTTATAGGTTAATAAAACCCACATTAGCTCCACGGCGAAGCCTGACCCGCAAGGAATTACAGCACCACTTTGATTCATAAAAGTCTTTCACCGAAAGCTGACTTACTAGAAGTGACGTCAACAGGTTTATTGGTTCCAATAAAACCAGCCCGTTTCACTCCCCACGCCAATGCTCTCGCAATCCCAGCAGCTATCTGAGCTGAAGGTTTGCAGACAGCGTGGCAGTAAAACAAGAGGGCCTCTGGGTGAGAATGGCAGGCAGCGGGGAAACTGGTTCCAGAAACTGCTGGTGGGTTCAGATACGAGAAAGCTGCCGCACTCGCACGCCGCATTCACTGCGTACTAATGGAAGTCCCGCCGTTTGACTGCATTATTAAATGCCTTTACAGTCCAACGTTCAGTCTTCAGGCTGTGAAAAAGTACGGAGAGATATTAGTGGATGTATTTTTGAGAGCTTTCAGGGGCAACGCGCAGTACCTGTTACGTTAGCTCTTACTGTATTTACTAAGAGGAAGCTGGGTCATATTGTCCTTTTGTCATATGTGATGTTAAAAATCCTTGGTCGTCTCACATAAAAGCAATATTTCACACAACAGTGTTCATTTATTAGCTGTTCTGTATCCTTTCTGATCTGTGTTCATTTTGACATTTGTTTTCCCTCAACAAAAATAATTAAGGTGATGGCAAGATCTCTAAATCACATGTCTTTGTGGAGCAATCAATTGCTAATGAAGTAACTTGGAAAGTATCTAAAATAAACACTTGTACTAAGCACAAATGCTTTGTAAATCTGCAGTATTGGCACAATTAAAAGCCAAAACACGAGTTGTTGTGTACTTATCAGGTGATTTTCTCTGAATTGTGCACATTAGCAGTTCCTCTTCCTCAGTGTGCATTGTGAAATTCTTCAGTGTAAAATGCATACTGATAGCCTCTTCGCAAGGCACTCTGGGAAGAGGATTTATCATGTCCATTCCATTTAATTAGTGAAGAGTCATGTAACATAGCAGGTTTTACCACTTTTATCACATATCTTAGATCTGAGGGCCCTTTACAAATGTAAAAACCTGAGAAACAGGTCAAACATTTTAAGTTACTTATCAGATTACATTCGGGTCATAGTCATATACATTTTCCTGAACAATTACGGTTTGAAACGTACCCTCCGCAAAAAAAAATGTTCCTTCAAAACAGGTGAAAGGAATAGAATGCTCAATGTCAGTGTTCCAAATGGTGTAATAACAAGAACAACTTACATGCTTTGTTACATGTGATCACTTCATCATTCTCCGGCCATGCAAAGATATAAGCGTGAGAAATACTGCATGCATTTAGGGAATTTACCGTCTGTGAAAGCAGTTTGCACAAAGGCAGCGTCGATGCATTAAACGTAATAAAAAGACTTTAAACCACTGGGCATTACTCACTGTTATTGTTAGTCTTCCCTTCTATACTTCTCATTGATCTAAAAAAAGAAGACCTTCTGCAGCACTCTAGAACATTACCTGCAGTCCAAGTGAGCAAGGATCCAATCCTTTATCTAAATAACTTCAACACTTTGGTTAAAAACAGGGGTTACACTAATCCCTACCTCAGTCTCCTTCTGTCAAACCATAATCCAAATCTTTAACCTACCTTCAGCATCAGCATAAGCCTAATTCTTCACTAAAGCCCATACCTTTAAGCAAGTGATGCATGCTCTGAAATTGAATAACTTCTTAAAGGAAAAAGAAAGAAAAGACAGATTCAGATTTATACTGTCAGTGTACAGTGATTTACTTTTGAGATTCTTGTTATTTTTTTGAATGTGTTTCTATTCAGTGCAAAGCAACCCCAAATCAAATATCCTGCTGACAGAATTCAGTCACTGCATTATACTATGCAGATGCTTATCTTCTTTTGCTATAAAAAAGTCAGTTATGAGCAAAACAATGTGTGAATCTGCACTGATCTCTTGCACGAACAATGATTGATCATACTATGTAATAATGCATTGTAAGTCGCTCTGGATAAGAGCGTCTGCTAAATGCTTAAAATGTAAAATGTAATGTAAAATTAATCATGTTGCGGTCAAGCCAGTATCTGTAAATTGAAGTTTGTTGTCACCACAGATCAAAGTATAGCAAAGCAATACGATTGTAAGGTACCTTTAATCTTAAAACATTAAGAGCAGTAACACAGACAATGGGAACTTATTGTTTCCCCCATACACTTATCACAGCCCCCCGAAGAGAGAAAATAGTTTGAGCTTAATTCCTCTCCTTATTCCAGCAATCTCTTTCCAGCAGCCGTTCACTCTGACAGCTGTCAGTCTGGGAGCAGACAAGCTGTCACACTGGCCCCTCCAACACTCCTCTCCTGAGACTGGAGACTGGCTTTACACAATGGAGGAGTCAGCCCTTACCAAGCACCACTGTGCCAGCTTTCAGAAACACCGCCTCAAACAAATCCAAAGCAATTGGTGGAAAGAGTGGGTGAATTTTCCCTCTCTTTCCCAGTGTGTGGCACATGTGTAATTGAACAACAGCCGCCGTGCGTTCCTGACATATGTTGGGAATGACGCAGGAAGACCAGAAGCCCACTCTTTGTATCGTGCACCACTTGGGAGTTGTGAGCTTGGTCACGTGAACAAGACCGTGACCTCAACCAAAGTCTGTGATCCTATACCTGACCTTTGCCTCACCCTCGAGCCGACGCACATGTGATCACGTTCACAGCTCAGGGGAATGTGGCTGAGGCATTCGTGTATGAGTTACATCTGAGGTGAGCACACATTTCTGCATTTGACTTGGACTTTTTTTTCTTTTTTTTTTTTCCCGCTCTCCCCAGTGTGTCCACTCTCTCTCTCCTTTTCCTGCCCCCTCCTTCGGGCCCAGACCCACGGTCACATTAACACTCTCACACCCCGTCTCATTATGTCTGCTTAGCACTGACTGGACTCTCTCTGTTCTCTTCATGCCTGTCAGATCTGCTAATCATTCCTATTAAAATATGTACCCTATTAAGAATACTGATGTGGTACTGCAATCACATAATTCAGCACCACTCATCATGCCCCACACAAAGCAATCATTAACTTGCACATCATTTACCGTCTTCTCCTCTCCCTCTCCCTACGCACTCCTTCTTTTCTCTCCATCTACCTCACTTATCACAATACACTGGCCAGTGTGTCAAATTGCTGCATGGCAGGTGAAGGTTGTAGCATGATATGAAGCTGAGTGTTTGTAAAATTCCAATACACCAATTTTGCATATCTATCTATCCCGCATTTGGAAAAAAACAAAACAGATGAATATATTTTAGTCCACTCAATACCCATCGGTTGTCCTACTGGTGTTTCTGATTTGATTCAAACGAAAGTGCGACTACACAGGCATGAAGAAACCACAGCTTTTCACACACTTCAGAAAAAACACTGGCCTCCTAATACAAACTGAGAGCCCCACCTGCTGGCCACAATAGGCATCCTTCTTGCAAACAATTCAAATTCAAATACGTGAGTACATCTGAAATTTGGTAACAGCTTGGCACGAATCATGTCATCTCAAATTCCTTTCCAGCAACCAAGCCACTAAAATCTTGTGCAGCTTTGACACGTTCTTCTCCACAGCGATAGCGGTACTTGTGAATACATGAGGCTAGCATTATGTATCATCTGCAGGAGTCTTAATCCCCAGCCAGGTATGACGATAATTCATCCTCGTCCCTATCATCCTTCAGATTCCTCCATAGCTGAGACTTTGTGGTGGTGCCATCACCCTGCTCACGCGAGTAACACAAGCCTCCAGCTTGCAACGCCCCCAGTTTCGCCCCTGCTCGGTGGAGAGCGGGCTGCATCTTTGTGGAATGTCTGGGAGGGGAGGGGGCTCAGGTATCAGCTGGCCTCTGAAAGCCCGTTCAAATGAAAAGGGGACGTCTATAAGCTAAGACGAGAGGCTACACAACTCCTTGATCTCGTTCCACAGGTTCAGACACATGAGAGAGGCTGTGGCTGAATCACAAAACCTTTGGGATTGCTAAAAATAGGGCCTCAAAACAGATGGGGAAATTTAATTCTTTCAATACCCCGAGGTCATGATATTTGCACTCCAGAACTGGGCATCACATTAAACATTTAACACAAGCCAGATAACAGAGGTGCAAGCTACGGTTACCGAGGGGATTGTTTCATACTGTGTCAAATAGTACACATATTAGACACTTCTCTTCCTACTGTGTGAACCATTGGGCAGGAATAATACAGTTCTTGATAAGATTTGACACACGTGAATGCTTAGGAAGTGGTCGCAAAGGTGTGACGAGGAGCCTGCGAAGGTTCTTCTGTAGGACCCTTCATAGAAAGTGTTACCAAATACCGTGATACCAGGATAACAGTCCAGATTAGTGTTACCTACATTTGACGCCACGGATCAAAGATTCAAGGGCAATGCCTGTGCACTTTGAGTAAGCATTCCATGCAGTCAGCGCAGTGTATCATGCTCAGAGTGTGTGATCAGCGACGAGGCCAGTGCCGACTTACAGCAGCAGGGTTGTGTGGAGCTTCAGTGACATGGCAGTAAAACAGTGAGCCATTAATCTCACAGTCACGGCCCCTTGAACAAATGACATGCATTACCTCATAAATAACCCCCACTCTTGGACAGCCTGCTTTCCGTGCCCTTTGCCCAAAGTTAGGAACCTTTTAAATTCCAGGCCTACCACCAGGCCACTTAGAGAAGAAACAAAGCAAACAGCCATTGATGGAGCTGTAGAAGAAACAGACAGACACAGCAGACTGATGAAAAACTCTTCACAGGGATCCTTGTAAATGTTGACGATGTCTAACCAAGGCAAAGCAACCGCAGGACATCACATAGCAGAATGCAACATTGCTTGAAGATGGTCTGGCAACAAGCTGTTCTTATACGGTGAAAGATGAGACTACACAGCAAACATTTCTTTGATTATGCATGATAAAAGCGATGTGATAAAAACACTATGGTAAAAGTGATCTTTTACCGCATTCAGACACTTTGTCCTGTTGACTGTAGTGTTTGATTTCCATCTGACAAGTAATCACTGCCAATAAAATGAATTAATTTCTCAGCTGTGCAAACATATTTAACTATTAGCTATCAGAACCTTACCATGAATATATTAACATTTTTTGTATGTTGTTTTTTTGGGGTACATATTCTTTCGATTTATTTTTTCTGTTGTATAGTGATCTACTGTTTATTTAGGGGAAAATATCTCTATCTTTTGTTAAACTTTTACATGACAGTATTCATGCAAGTAAAAACGTCATACAATTTGACCAGACCATTCAGTAACACACACCGTGATAGCAGTATTTTCCATTTATGTATTGGGTTTGTGGGGAAATTACAGTAATTGAAAATGTAGTAGTTACAAAAGGTTTTTGATCCCGGATTTATATTTGGAATACCCATTTTTACTTCTAAGTCTGTCTTGACACTGCAATGTCCTTTGACTATTCAAGCTGTGAAGTCACTGTGTTGGACGAGTACACTTCATGTGCAGTTGGTACAGGAAGACTGTAGACACCCGATCAACCAGAGAAGGCACTCAAGTAAATTATTTGATGACCCTGCGTATTGTTTTGATGCAAGTATTTAATTTTGATAAACCGTAACATGGTTTTGAGAGCATTGTTTCTTTTCCCAAAGGATTTTGAGGTTTTGTGTAATGTGTTCATTGTTTCATGTTAATTTTAGTTTTTGGTGTGACTTTGTTTCATGAACTGTGTGTGTGTGTGTGTGTGTGTGTGTGTGTGTGTGTGTGTGTGTGTGTGAAAAACTGTATTTCCTGGCACTTTGTGGATGAGGAGATGTTGATGTGCCGATAAAAAAGTATTCCAAGAGGGAACAAAGGAAAGCCTTCCTCTTTTGTGCTTTTTTATAACAGATAAATTGCTGGTCAGGCAGAACATGCTTGAATGCCTCCTATGTATTGAAACGTTTTACATCTTACTCTCAATAAAAAATAGTACTAACATGTCCTTGCACATTTATGGCCGCACATAAACATGGACGGCACTGCAGTCCGCCTCCTTGACTGTGTGTGAAACAGCCTCATTCCCAGCTCTGACCTCAGGTCCGTCCTTGACACCGCTGTGCGGCGTGAGATACAGTATTCAGCAGAGGGGCGGACATGCCCAGGAGATAGGACTCGGGAGAAAGCCCTGTCACTGCTTCTGAGAGCGCTGGAAGATTCATATTCAGACACAGCCTCCCCAGAGAGGGCTCTCGTGCGCTACACGACTTGGTGAGTGGATTTACAGCACCTCAGAGTTTTGCCGGGGGGCCCTCGGCCGCAAAGAAATAAATAAGTAAATAAGTGGTGAGATGGTGCCCTGAATGCGAGAGCAACCGGTCGACCGGTGTCGCCGTTGTCAGAGGAGTTGAAGGGTGATGGACAGCCGACCGAGGAAGCCTTTCCGCCCCGGCGCTTCCCCGTCACATCATGCAAACAGGGCTGTGTCCACACGTGTAGACAAACCCACCTCGTTAACATCAGGGAGTTAAGTTCCAGCAAAATCCTGACAAAAATACAGGCTGATTCAAAATGTGCAACATATTTAACAGTTAAATATGATCAGAGGACAGAAAACTGAATCGGGGGTAATTTTAGCAGGTGGAGAGTGAGCTGTGGTGATTAATTTGGAGATACCCCGGCGCATCACCGCTAGTTCTGCTCTCACTGGCCTGTTTCATCAGCTGCAGAGTGCCAACACCACACTGCTCCTAAACTAGTGCAGGATGAAAAATGATCAGCAACAAGGCAGCAAGACACAAGGGATCGTCCCACAGCAATGCCGGCACTCAGGAACACAGCAATCGTGCTCTAGTTTACTTTTTTATACCTCTCACAGGCTGTCTTGTACAATACTAATTGGCCTGCCTTTGCACTTTTAGCAGGCTTGGAAATAACAGCTCCCAAGCACCTCTCTGCAAGCATGTTAATCTGAGATCCGCAGACAGCCACTTTATCATTCCACATCACATCAAAATACCAATCCAAATAGACCTGAGGATGTTAAAAGCAACTTTTCCATTTACACAGTTGGATACTGTGGGAAGCAGAGTAGCATTCAGACTGCGTATTTAAGATATCTCAAGGCACAGCCTTGCTTTTCAATTCCAAGATTAATTTCCAACATTAATTGGCACTTTTTATGAAAGATGGAAATGTCTGTGAGGTAGTGAATGTCAAGTCAATGTGAAAGCATTGACAAATGTGAACAGTGCATTATAGCAGCAGAAAAAAACAATTTTCCATTTCTGTGGGCAAATTGCTTTTTGTAAATGCATGATTTACAACTGTCTCGTATCATCAATAAAAAACAATTTTATTATCAACGAAGACAACCCATGTTTGATAATGCAATTAAACTATTATGAAATTATTAAAGGAGCACTCAATAGATAAGAGCAGGTGCAATTCTCGAAACCATTATAGCAATTCAATTTTGAGATGCACACAAATTTCTTTCTTTCTTTCTTTCTTTCTTTCTTTCTTTCTTTCTTTCTTTCTTTCTTTTTTTTTTTTGCAAAACCTGCTCCAAACTATTAATGGGAACTAAACACAAGGCTGGCAAAATATTGGAAACGATGGTGGAAAGTCATCAAGGAGAAGAAAACATTCTGTAAAATGATTAAGAGAGGAGAGGAAGCATCAGGGGAACCGATGCAGCACCACTATCCAAACACAGGTAAACAAAGGCAGAATAACAAGAGCTTTTACAGTCGTTAGGCTGGAGGTGAAATGAATACAAAAAACAACAGAATGCATTGTTACACTAGCTCTGAAGGCAAATACTTTGGGCTACATTTGGACCAAGGCAACGCAATGTCCAAAGGGACTGAACCTGATCTATAAAAGTTTCTTAGATTGAGCTGTAAAAATATTCAACTAAATTATATTTCAATTTGTCTCTCAGCATCTCGGCCAGCTCATCTGTATTCATACATGTCCTGATTTTCTCCTAATTCCACCAAGGGGAGAGGATCGTATTGGAGGAGACTGCAGGTGCTGCTGCATTAGTAAAACTCTCACTCTCTTATTAATAACAAGAGATTGCACATGGGGAATCTTACAGGCCACTGGAAACAGGCTGCATTTCACAGATCTGCCCTTTTAGGATGAATGGGAGTTTGCACAAAACTGAAGCCATCTTTGATTTTTTTTTACTTAATCCCCAATCCGTCGTCATTTACAGCTCTGTGGGACAACATATGAATGGAATGCTGGTATCAAACAATCGCCGTGCAGAATACACGGCCATACTTTCAAGAGAATTATTCATTTGGATTGGGAGCCTTTGGTGAATTCCGTGTTTTAAGAATAAATCATCCATGAGATTAATTAGGGGACAACCCAGGGAGGATTCCCACAGGCACCAGCAGTCATGTTTGAGAAATGGTTTTTAGAGGAACTAAAATATTAATACCGTCCCTTTACAGCTACTTGCTGCAATTTGCTTTCATTTCTCGCATAATATTTTACCCTAATCATACATTACAGTCCAGCAGTAATGTTTCCTGCACTGGTGTCTTTAAATCATGTGTTATGAATGTTCTATGATTGGTGTTTAGACCTAGATCTTCAGCTGATGTCTGAAATGTACACTTTTACTGAGAGCGTGTAAATATAGTCTTGCACATCTCCTAGGGGACAATATAGACCTAGGAGTCTTATAGTTATCATTCCCATCAGCGGCACCTGTTAGTCCACGTGATTATCATTGAATAAAGTGGTAGTTAGTTCCAATGTAGTTCATTTTGCTACTGTTTCCATTGGCCCAAACTGAATCCACACAACAAGCAGACAACCATCATATTATGATTGGCCTTATATATAACTTCCAAAAAATATTTACCCATACCAATCTGTAAAGACATTTACAAACAGTTTCAAGAAGGCTTAAAGTGTGTGACATCTTCTCAGTTCAAGGTGGAAAAACACCAGCCAAATTTATTTTCTTATTCTTCTCATATTCAGCTACCAAGATACGTAGTAAGCAGCATAACAATTTAGAAATAATATATACAATATTATATTTATAGAGGCATCTGCCAAAATTAAAGGAAACACCAACAGTGTCTTAATAGGGCTTTGAGCCACCCCAAGTTGCCAGAACAGCTTCAATGTGCCTTAGTATAAATTCTACAAGTGTCTGGAACATTATTGTAAGGATACAACCCCATCTTCCATGAGAAATTGTATAATTTGGTGTTTTGTTGATGGTGAATCTCCCATAAGTGTTTAATTGGGTTAAGGTCTGGAGACTGAGACAGCCACAGCATGTGGTTTACATCGTTGTAATGCTCATCAAACCATTCAGTGACCACTCGTGCCCTGTGGATGGGGGCTTTGTTATCCTGGAAGAGGACCACTCCCGTCAGGATAGATGTGTGTCACACATGTACTCGTCCAATTGCTGAGAGCAGGGTGAAGGATGACTCCACTGCCTGTGCTCTTTGCTTCACTTTATTTGCAAACATGCCTTTTTAGGTGTAATAAGCGGTTATTAACCATAGTATCCCTCTCTGTGAAGTTTTTGATGGACTATTCTTGATTAAAATGCCTGCTCACACCCTAGATTGATATTTGCAGTCAACTGATACAGAGTTACTCGTCTGCCCCTAGTTGATGATGTCTTTCCCCCAGACTTCCACTGACTTCCATGCCACCATCACCTTAGCCACCTCTTCCTCATGAAACATCAGCAAGGTGAGCAGTCTTTGTCAATGAAGCTCCTGCCAAACATGCCCCAACAATTACCCCTCTTTCAAAGTCACTGTGATCTCTGTGAAACTGGGCCTGGCATTTTTATACATAATACATAATAATAATACATAAGCATAATCGGTTAATGTTAATAATTTTATTGATACTGAGAATATCTGATTTGATAGGTCAGGGTGACATGAATTTATACACAAAATCTAGCAGGCTTATTAATCATGAATGTGTTACCATGGTAATGAGCCAGGCATTTTAGATTGTCTCTTGAAACTGGATAGCCCAGGTTTTTCCATGATATTTAGAACAGTTAGCTGGCAAGAAATTAATCCCACTTTGTGAAATATACCTAGATTTGAGCTTTGGAGTTTATTGCTTGGAGCATTTGTTTTAGTGTTATTGGAAAACTTTGTTTACTTAAAGCTTCACTCTCTCATGCTACAAATCAACCAGTGTTCCGACCTTGGATCAAACAGCCTGTCATAGTCTTTCAGCAGAAAAAAATAATAGTGAAATGCTATAGTAATGACCATATGCTAGGAAAGTGTAATCTCACTTTCTTAGGAACTGCTTGAGGGGCACGTGAGTTTCTATCAATTTACCCAATTTTTGTGTTACAAACTAGAGACGTAGAATGAATACTTTTACAATATTTTTTATTCTTGTTAATGGTACATTTTAGTACAGGAGAGTCTTCTGTATTTGTCCTTTTTTTGTGTGTGACAGAAAATTTGTTAGCTCTAGAATTTGTGTAACAAATCCAATGAATTAGCACAATAATTCAGTGATTCATAAGAAGGTACAATGACATTTGTAATCACTCATTATTTATCTACAATTCCCAATATTTATCACTGGCTGCGCAGGGCTGTATCTTACCCTAGCATGCTTGCTCAAACAGAGAAAGCAGAGCATGTACAAAGCCTGGTCTTGGCTGTATTTTCTTCATTTTAGGGGCCATCTTACTACTGAGGATAGAATCACATAGAAATGACATTATTCAGAGTGGCATGTTTGCCTGTAGACCTGCAGTAAAAAATTGAGTGCTTATAAATATTGTTGTACCTTTATGACTCAGGGGAATGCCTTCAAAACATCAATAGTATATTAGTGAAATCTCTATTAAGTACCTGTTTTTATTGGTCCCTGAAAAGACTTTGTATTCTTTCCACAAAGAAATACAGGAGATGGCATTACATAAAAAAGCGAACTAATGCTGGCATTCAAGTCATACCAGCATACATATGAAGTGTGGTCACATGATCACCCTATTCACTCTTACCCATGTAGTATTGTTTTGAATCATTTTGCTGACTTTTAGTACTTGCGGGGACTATCAGAACCTGCAATTATAACTAAATTAAAATAGATAATTGATTCCAGATAGTTTTTTTACAAACAAACCAAACCAAAAATGCCAATCAGTTGAAAAGGGTTTTTTACCTTGCCTGACCATCGTCTTTTGAATGGTAGATGATTTTATAGATTATTCAAACAACATCACACCATCTAAGACATTATTCCTTTTTGGAATGGCCATGAAATTAAATTCTGAATGTTGGCATAAAAATAATAAAATATTAATGCAAAATCCACAATCTAAGCACAGCTTCTCCAATAGTCCAGAACATAATTGCAGATGGTAAACTAAAGCAGACTGCTTGTTACTGCACTTCTCTTGGGACATCAAAGGCATCTCTTGCTGCCTTCCCATTGAATCTACTTGACTATGAGAGGAGATGCAATGAGTGTTGAAGCCTACTTATTATGTATTTCAATAGCTGCCACATTTCAAGTAAAATAACAATTCAATTTCTATTCCACAAAAAGATGCAAATGACCTTTGGGAAACATACTTCAATCAACACTAGTATGCATGCTAGCACGTGCATGCACTCACACGCAGAATTAGATTTAACACTCCTGTGGAGTCCACTTGTTTGTTTGAGGTCTCACAGGAATGCCTTGGGTTATATTATTTGTTTTCCTTTCAAAAGTGTGATTTTTCCCCCAAAAAATGATTGTATGCTTGTAGGAGTGCAAGCCACCTCATGAAGTGAAAATACATCTTGTCGCCAGCATCGATGAACATTTCACTCAATATGCTGCAATATGATTTGTGTTGTTTTAAAGTGTGGCATTATACTCCGATACAATAGCACCACCTACTGTATCAAACCAGCTGATAAATCTGGGCCTGTTTTCTGATAAAAGACCATAGCTATCTTTTAACTTTGCATGTGTTCTTCCAATTTCTTCAGATTTTGAGCATAATGTTTAAACATTGTATATTCTTGGAAGTTAGCTCATGTAATGGCCATATGGGGCTATTCGGGGAATGTGTCCAGGAAGTCAGCTGACCACTGGCACAGAACCAGCTGAATAAACTGAATGGTGGGAGAGAAAAAAAACGATTTTGTTCCCCAAGATCAATAGTTTTGGGGGATTCAATCAGGAGGAAGGTAATAAGTAAACAAGAGTGACAGCAAGAGTTCAGTGAGCTCAGCAGTTTTGCAACAGATGGATAATACATCACCCCCCTTGATCTATCACTAAACTGTGTCACCCAAACCATTAATAAATTCCACCAATTTAGAGAGACGATTTTCAGAAGTATTTATGTCCCTTGAGAGTTGCTCCATACCCCTTACCAAGAGCACAACAGTATATCTAATGTGTTTTGCATGCTACGAAAATACTTGCGCCTAATATAGTGAGTTTCTTTGTTTCATGCACTACCATTCCTATGTCCTACAATTTTGTGGGGCAATAAACCTTTTTCATCGGATGTTAGCTGTAGCCAAGAATTTTAAATGGCAAGCACAAGGAATGCCCCTGGTGGACTCCCACAATTCTCTTATTTTATTTGCATAATGGATTATACAGACTGGTTTTCATTGGCACAGGTTTGTAAAACTTCTAATAATAAAAGAGATTAATCAAATATTCTTGAACAGCGGATCAGAGAGCAGTCGTGCTAATCCAGCCAGATCTTTGAACAAACAAGCCTGTGCGGCCATGGCGTGCTTTTCCAATTAACCCTGCACCGCACCACTTCAGCTCCTATGCTTAGAAGACACACAATGAAAGGTTTTCATCTGTGATATCAGGAACGAATAAAAGATGCAATATTAAAATAACACCTATTTTGTTAAAACTGGAGGTACTGCATACATATATATACAGTATATAGTACATTCCAAAATTATTCACTCCCTTGATGAAGATGAGGTCTTGTAAAAGAATCAATACAGGTAATAAGCTATATTTTTTGCTCCAAAAAATGGGAAATGCCATTATTTTATCCTAATACATTTGCTCAGAGAAAAATATTTTTTACACGTTTAAACATTTTCTTCCCCAAAATGATGTCACAATTAATAACACCTCTGTTTTCAGTAGTGTTTTATGAGATTAGTGAACATATTGGAGGGGATCTTTGACCATTCCCCCATTCATAATCTTTCAAGATCTTTCAGATCCTTCCACCTGCACTTGAGGACTGCTCTCTTCAATTATAACAACATTTTCGATCAAATTCAAGACTGATATGGCCATTGCAAAACAGTCATTTTGTGGTCAGTTGACCATTTATTTTATTTTAAAGTATGCTTGGGATCATTGTCTTGCTGAAAGATTGCCCTAAATAGAGATTTTTTTCTGACAACCCTTCCAAAACGTCTATTATTATGTATCTGATCGTTTATTTGGAGATTTTGTGACCCCAAAATGCAACCATGTTTTGTCGATCTCCAACTGTTGCCCTTGGATTTTTCTTTGCCTACCAAATGCCTCACTGTGCATGGGAGCAAGACGCACTTGCGTCCACCACCCGGCAGGTTTACCACTGTTCCAGTGGTTTTAAGCTTCTTGATTATTGACCTAATGGAAATTGGTATCTTGTTTTTTATTTATTTGTTTGTAGCCATCTATTTTCCTGGCATGGGCTTGTGAAGGTCAACAACCCTTTGTCTTGTTCTTTGCCTTTCCCTATGGTGATGGATGAAAAATTGATTTTACATGTGTCTTACACTAACATAGCTGTGGGGGAATGGGTAATTCTCTGAATGTTTTATGATAGCTCCAAACTGTGTATTCACGGACATAAGTTTAGTGCAAGTATAGCCCAGAGCTAGCCATATATCATCTATATCAAATAACACTGGTTCTGTGCAGCCATTATCAAAAGTTATTGATCAGAGAAGGCAGTATTTAATAAATCAAATCAAATTATGTAATCTACTATTGAGCCATGCATTTGCGCAACCCCCCAGGTAGCCAACAATTTGTTTCGCACACCCCCACACTCCATTAACAAGTTTCACGCACCCCCTCCCCCGCACCTCCTCAAACCTTTTTCAAACTAAGTAAAACAACTCAAACAATGTTCTCAAACCCCCATGGAAATTAATTCTTAGCTATGGCACTGGTGGGTTACTTCATTTTTATACCCCAGTGAAACAGGAAGCCATGGGAGGCTTCTTTAATGCAGATACATTTTAGTTGGATTCTGTTAAAAATAATAATTAGGGGTGCGAATGATTATGACACATCTTTTTGGGGAAAAATATAATTTTTCTGAGCAATTGTATTAGTATAAAAGAACATAATTTCCCCATGTTCTGAGCATACAATATAGATAATTACATGACTTAGTATTACAAATAGTATTATTTATTTTATACAGCCTTCTTTGCTCAGTTATCAAGGGTGTGAATAATTTGAGAGGGTACTGTAACACACACATGTAACTGCCAAAATAAAGGAAACACCAACATAAAGTGTCTTAATAAAGTGATGTGCCACCAGAACAGCTTCAATGCACCTTGGCATACAAGTGTCTAGAACTCTGTTTGAGGGATGCGACACCATTCTTCCATGGGAAATTCCATAATTTGGTGTCTTGTTGATGGTGGTGGAAAATGCTGTCTCAGGCGCCGCTCCAGAATCTCCCATAAGTGCTCAATTGGGTTGAGATCTGGCGAATGGCATGTGGGTTACATCGTTTTCATGCTCATCAAACCATTCAGTAACAACTTGTGTCCTGTGGATGAGGCATTGTCATCCTGGAAGAGACTATTCCCATCAGGACAGAAATGCTTCACCATAAGAGGAAGGTGATCACTCAGAATGGCTTTGTAGTTATTGGTATTTGCAGTACCTTGTCCTCTAAGGGGTTGAGTGGACCTAAACCATGCCAGGAAAATGCACCCTACACCATAACAGAACCACAAGAACCCTTCATTTACTCAAGTGTTTCCTTTACTTTGGCATTTACCTGGATATATATCACCAATTGTGACTCATATACTGTAGATACAAATGCCATCAATGCCTGCATTTGTTTTAACTGTGCATTGCTTGCATAGCTGTGTTCTAAGACTACTGGATATGTTTTGCTGTCAGCCTTCAGCAAGATTGGAGGAATAGTTAGTTCTATTCTGCAGGAACATCCACCAGAAAGTAAAAAAATCTGTGAAAAACATGTCATATTGAATGAATCTCAATTGGGTGAACCAGAAGCAGAAGGATGAATGAATAGTGCATTACCCAAAGTCTTTCAGGAATGCACAGCACATGACTTCAGTTTAAAGCCATGCAGCAAATTACTGTTTTAACACATTTGCAACATGGCACTGTCCGAAGCAAGGGAAAACAGGTCATTGTGTCATTCCGGTTGCATGTTGCCAAAGCTATTGTTGAGCAAAAAAACTGTTGTCTATTGCTTCATATCAGGTCATTTCTTACAAATAAATAGTGATTGACACAGTCATACAGCATAAGAATAGAAAAGAAAAATGTATTTATTTATTCAAGGACAGCAACATTCAGATTGCATTAGGGAGGGGATTTAAGGAAGGTTTTCATTCTGAAGCACTCTGGCAATTAACTTGAGCCTCCTCACTTCTCCAAACTTAAAAGTCCCTACAGAAAAATGTATCACTGACTGGGTGAATTCAGCAAATGAGCATACAATATTTTACAGCTTGTCAAAAACATTTTCTGCAATATGCAGATATGATAAAGCAACATAACATCATGGGTGAAATAAAACCTCCCAACCACGGGCCAAAAAGCTCAGAAACTAGATATGAATGAATAGCAAAGGCAACATGGCGCGAGAATGTAAGTGGTGATGTCACAAGATGCCACACACAGCACAGGAACATGACCTTCTGAAAGGCAGCGTGAGATGGGAAATGGCATCATCAGACATGGAGCATGGCAGCCAAGTAAAGCGTTGGCAACATAACAGAGCAAAAAATATTCCGTTCTTTTTTTCCCAACATCTACACCCTTCTATTTGGCTTAAACAATCGGGAGGAAGAAAGAGCTTAGATCAGTTCCAAATAGGCCTGCTGTGAAATCAAGCTTTGCTGGTTAACTATTGCTTCCGAAATCGGAGCCACCATTAAAATATCAAAAGTAATGGATGTTTTTTCATTGGCGTAGTACTACAGGGTGTCTGCCTCATTCACTACCCTGAGGTAGAGTTGTGCAGCGCGTCTGTATGGGGACTGGAGCCATTCGCGATGATGTTATAGGCGAAGTAGGCGACTGCAGATCCCAACATCAGGCCTGTCATGTAGGACACAGTCATTGTGTTGCCTGCGGGAAAGGAGAAGACCCACGCTGCATTATAATATACATGTTCTCTCTAAAGAGCAGTCTTTTACTTGGAGGAAAAATACACACATACACTGTATATTGCATTCACCTTTCAAAAGATAGTCAATAAAAATGAGGTTACAAGTCTGACAGCAGTGAATCACTGTATAATCTGAGCTCCCATACCCATTTGCGTGTTCGGTGCGGATCCAACTGGGATTCGCCTTTGAAAACAACATAGAAAGCACTGTGCTCATCTTGCTATTTCTGGTTTTAAAGGGAAAGGAAAAAATGGAAACTAAAAAGGGAATATTTTAATACTCGTGAGGTAATCTAGGGAACAGAAAAGGAAGCGAGAGTACACTCCTGGAACCCTGGGGTCTCCCACCTGCCAGCTCCCTTTGCTCCGGCACAACCTTCCCCGCTGCCAGGATCATGGGCACGCTGCCAAAGTAG
This sequence comes from Aldrovandia affinis, assembly GCA_029706075.1. Lineage (NCBI taxonomy): Eukaryota > Metazoa > Chordata > Actinopteri > Notacanthiformes > Halosauridae > Aldrovandia > Aldrovandia affinis. The sequence goes on from JAINUG010000015.1 coordinate 571,097, forward strand.
CCGTTACTGATGCCCATAAGGAGGGAGAACACGCAGGGCCAGGCGGGGTGGCTGAGAGCGGGCCTCCCGACAGGGTAGACGCACATGACGAAGAGCGGGATGAAAACCACGCGGATGCAGGAGAACAGGAGCAGTCGGCTGCCCTTCCAGTCGTACGGCAGAGCTGCTAGGATCTGGGAGAGGAGCGACACACGGATAGGAGGACAGTCAGGAACTCCTAAGGGGATGACAAGCAATTCTAGCCTCCTGCCCTCCAGGAAACCCCTCCTGTTCCCTCGAAACACCAAAACAAGCTATCTGGAGGGCCCCATGGCTGACGCAAGTGACCGGTGAAGGCCAGTGCTCTCGGACTCACTTTGCCAACAAAGTCGGACATGTTGAAGATGGCCATAATGAGGATTGGCAGCCACTCCTCCAATGTGGCATTGTGGATCTCTGACTCCAGCCCCGGGAACAGGCAGAGGGTGATGAAGTAGGTGACCGCAATCGACAGCATGTAGGTCCAGATCACACGCGCGACCACGTACCGGTGCAGGATCATGTCTTTAAGAGAGCAGAGGAAATGGGTCCTTGAGCCAACATGAGTGTATTTGTTGGTGCCGCTATTGGTATTGAGTCATTTAGAATTGTAGGCCCTTTTCCAGAAGGATTTGTACTACGTTGAATCATTACAGTGCCAAATGCGATATCAAAATAAACAAAATCTACAGCATAAAAGATCAGAATTAAGAACAGAATACAGTACAAGGACATAATGCCAAACATAATAAATCAATAACAAACTACATGGAAAATGATCAAACTTTCAAAGGTAGAACAGGATTGTGTGGAAAGGAAATGCACATTTAATCAATAAATCTGCTCGTTCCACCAGCCAGTTTCACTCTTTTGCATGACATACTGTAAATGGGCCATTACTTTCCAGGTGACTTGGAATAAATCAAAATGCATAACAGATCTGACTGTTATGTTGAAGAACCAAATATTAGAGTTTAATGTTATAAATCACACGTTATTAGAGGAGAAATGATGGTCTATTAGTGAGACAGTTAAAGAAATAAAATTAATTAAATGCAATTGTATGGACATTAGAGATTGGATGGAAAATGAAAGGCAATATTTTAAGTCATTGTGAATTGCTCTAAATCATCAAATGGATCATGAAATTTGTTTTTCTATGAAAGGTTATGATTTGTAATGCAATTTCATTTCTATGTTTAGTTTGAAATGTGTTCATTATCTACCATGAAACTGTCATTGTTAACAATCCCCTAAAGGAGTCACGTTGACAGAGTAGTAGCTCTGGAGAATCAATGCAGAACTATTCAATTTAAATATAGCTGACAGTGGCATCATGCCCATTAAAAGTGAGGGGGCATATGCATCAGCCAAAAATGTGCATGTTTTATATCAATTTTATAAATAAAACAGACTACATATGTTACAGTTCTACAGTAATCATCTGTCTGGCCACGGTATCTGTCACTTCTGAACCCCCCCCTCTCCCTCTCCCATCTCCCAAGCCCGTTTTGCAATTTTCTTAATAATTTATTGTTAAATTATTAATTAAATTATTTAACATGAGAAAAAAACAAGTTTTATTTTGCCAACTTCCTTTTGTTTTGCACATTACAGAGCTAAGAAAATAGTTAAATAAGGAAAACATGTTCATAGTTTGTTATACTGTATATATAATAAATATTGTTTCCATAGTTGTATATGTGAGTGTATTCTTTTTTATTTATTGGAACTGACAGAGATTGTTTTGGGAATTGATTCCTGGAGTCGATTCCATCGATTCTCAAAATTAAGAATCAATTCTCTTTTCACCATTTTGGAAATCAAATACCCCTGTATTTCACAGGAGTAAAGGGGAAGAGAGCGGGAGAAAGTGATATAGAGCCCAGATAAATTGTAGAGGGAGGAGGAATCAAGATAAAATAAGGGTATTCTGGTTGAATAAAGTTTCAGATGGCAGGAACATAAATAGGAGGAGATGACACACTGCATTCCAAGGGGAAATCTAAAAATCTGACAGGAAAGGGAACTATCAGCAGAGAACAGCAGAAGTGAACAGTGAGGCAATGGAAAGGAATATGGCACACAAGGTCTGAAAGAAAAAACAGCAGCAAAAACAGAGACAAACATTATCATAACTATATATATAGAGAGAAATAATTAAGGGAGGTAAGCAGAGCAAAGGGATGTATGAACATGTAAAATGAGATGGAGACAATAATTTAGAGACCTACCGGTCCAAGCTGACCATTGGAAAACCTACATATTTGTTAATCATTCCTCCCTCTCGTAGGATACCTGTTTATCTTACCCCTAATTCTGGGCCAGCTCCTCTTTATTTTTTGCTTAGGGACATCAAATCTCACATATGTGTTGCCTCCAGCAAATTCAGCTTCGGTCCCAAATTCAGAAGGGGATGCATTCACTGTGCCATTATCCTTAGGGAAAGCAAGAGAACAGATGTGACCCTCTTATGACGAAAGCATCACTGGAAAAGAGGAAATTGAGAGCACAGTACAGTATTGAGAGCACAGTTGCTTTGCCAACACAAGCTAACTTTTCTATTAACTTTTCCAACACAAACTAAAAATTCCATTATCATACATATAAACTAATAAATAGTCCAACTCCAAAGTGGTTTAGTGTGAAAGCATGTTTAAGCTGTTTCACTGCTTACTTCACAGGAACCCCAGAAGTGACTGAACAGGTTGAGTGAAACGTTGGTTTGCTGTCACATGCAGAGACAACTGAATCGGCTGCATTCTCTAGAAGGCCATTCATTAATTGCATCTACACTGGCCATTCAAAACAGTTTTTGCTTATATGAAGGCATCATGGAAAGAGTAAAGCAGTAAATCACTCAGGACCAATGTGGCAATGCGGAGGAAGGAAACCTGCTGTCATGTGATATATGAGCACACACGTGGAACAGTATTGACACATCCTTTGGTAATATATTTTGCTTTCAAAGTTACGTTTGTATTTTTGCCATTCAGAAATACAATGTTTTTTTACATTTTTAGAATGGCTATAGTGACACTATCCTTGCGGGAAGCGGGCCCAGGTTTGTTACAAAATTGAATACAAACTAAAAGTGATTAATTATTTTCAGAGAAATAACTGTTATGACACGTGGAACTTCTTTGCCTGGGAATTGTATCATTTTGCAAATGGGAAACAGGAATGGTATTAGATTACTCCTTGGCTGGACATTCAGGAGCCAGAACTCAAATTTTGAAATCTACTCTTCCAGAGTTTGTCTTTATAGCATACATGTCCAAATTATTCATTTTAATGCTTCTTAAAACAGAAAGCTTTATTTTACCCTCTGCTGAATAGTGAAGGCTAACCATTTTACAGGAGCACTTTACAGAAGAATTCCTTGGGGGAAACATAGTATAGCTTAGACATGTATCTTTATGTGTGAAGAAAGATACAAATAAATTAATGCAAACTGGACTATAATAATATCTTAATGTTTTAATTGATATCATATTAATATACACAGTCTTGATGGCAAATATTTATAGAGGAATTGATGAGGGAGGATATTTATAATGAAGTAATGTATACGTGTATAATCAAATCAAAAGGTTTGACTTTCCACACATTTCATGGAATAAAAGTAGCAGTCAATATTAAATTGAATATAAGAGCATGTGAGGATTTTCCAAAGTTATATAGTGGGATCATCAAGTATAATTTGTTTATTTATTTTTATATAAACTTTGTTTCAGATTTTTCCCAGTTTTTCTTCCCAATTTGGAAGCCAATTATACCCTCTATTTATTTCGATTAACCATCCCCCACAAACTCGCCGCCCATCTCTACAGGGTAAGCTACTCTCCAAGGCCAGCAATGATCCTTCGGGCTAACGGCCAGGGCTGGTCTGGCAGAGACGGGTTTTGAACAGCGTCCCTGATAGGCAGCTCACAATCATACAGGACCAGCCAAATACGGGTGCGTTAGACCGCTACGCTATCCACCAGCCCCATAATTATAATTGATTTTATCACCATAGCATCCCATAAGACACAACTTAATTTTACCAGATCTTGACAAACAGCAGAACTGCTCTGATATAGGTGAATAGCTGTTTATGCGGCACAAAGAACTCTGGGTCTGAGGCAGGAGCGCTCAACATCAGCTCATATAAAAAACATTATCTCACTCTGAGGAGCTTTCATTTATTATTTAAAGGGCAGTGAATGTGCCTGCAACATTGGCCGCAAAATAATTTCTATCTCGTAACCTTTTCCAGTTCAGATAAAACACATTTACAGGGTCCAGTCAAGTGCTCCATCTGTAAATGTCACAAATAAACAGAAAAAAATGTCAAGGTGAAACACAAATAGAATCCTCAAGATTTGTTGCAGGAATTTAAATACGTTTCTTGTGTCTTAAATAGGCACTCACAAATCATTTTTGAGGTCAACCTAACACAAGGCAGGGGCTTTTGGAATCACAAGGCCAATGATACAACGCTTTTAGAGCAACAGCACACCATTACCGGGATGTAGCTTTGCCCTGGTTCCCAATTTGTCAAAAATATCAGATTAGTGCAAGACACAGCATGAAGAGGCTAACCCGGCTTCACAATTAATTCCATTGCAGGTTTACCTCCTGGTCAAAGATTTTGCTCCAAGCCTTAATTATTCTGCCCTATGGATAGCAATTATTTGTTATAATTGTTGTGAAACTTTAATATCAATAGATTTAGGTACTGATCAAACTGATGCAATTTATATTTTTATATACTTTATGTAGTTTTGTTTGAACATATGAACATGCCATTCACATCAGTTAATATGAGATATTTCCACTCAATCTAATAGGGATGCTTTAACTCGCTTTTCATGGATTTAGCATGCCTACTGTACTGTGGACTGCTACTTCTTCTGAAGCATTACCATTTCAGGTTAAATTCAGTTTTAACAGTTAAACATTTCAATAGAAGTGCTGACGATCACTCTACACTTTGACTATTGGTGATATAGTTAATGTATTTATTTAGATTTTGTGTTAGAGTGGTGTCATGTTTTGTCTGAAATATCCCCATAAAAAATAAATAACAGCTCAACTTGAATCTAGATCATGGGTGGAAACGCAGTGGATAATAAATGATCTAAAGACATTTTTGTTGCTGATGCTAGTTTTTGACCATAAATTATACATTATTAAATAAATGTAAAAATATTGGTTGTTTCTCAGGGACATTGCAAACCTGTCCAACTGTGAAATATTCACTGCTCAGGTCTTTGCTTGCAAAGGCAATGTTAAATAATGGCATTTTCTGAAAATGTATCATGTTTGTGAGCCAAGAGCCCCACGATGAATTACAGCGGACTGCTTCACCGTGACTGTAAATAACCAGTCTCTGCTGAGCCAGCACTGCACCAATACAGCCTAATACTCCGCTGTGAGGCTCCAAGAATGAAAATGGATGTACTGCGTCCGCGGTGATGGAAGATAAGAATAGACTCAGCCAACAGCTGGCAGATAACCTTTAAGCTAATCGCACAATCGCAAACTCTCCGCCGCTCAGTTATTACCATGATTCAGGAAGAAAACATTTGGCTGGAGATCCAGAGCAGGAGCAGGTGCATGCTCCCGTGTGCCTAATTACATGATAAATGTCCCTTTCTCTCAGTAAAGAACCACCTGAATAGAGCCTGTTTCTCAGTGCATGGAGAGGTGCTCTTGTACGGTGATTTCAAGAGCTTTGAGAGAGCTCTTCTTCTTTTCTCTTCAACCGTTCAGTCAGGCCCATCTGAGACACCAATCAGTCAGTTACAGGAAAGCTGCACACTTATTTTCAAATGGAACTTACACCCATGGCCAAAAGTTTTGAGAATGACACAAATATTAATTTTCACAAAGTCTGCTGCCTCAGTTTTTATGATGGCAATTTGCATATACTCCAGAATGTTATGAAGAGTGATCAGATGAATTGCAATTAATTGCAAAGTCCCTCTTTGCCATGAAAATGAACTTAATCCCCCCAAAAACATTTACACTGCATTTCAGCCCTGCCACAAAAGGAATAGCTGACATCATGTCAGTGATTCTGTCATTAACACAGGTGAGAGTGTTGATGAGGACAAGGCTGGAGATCACTCTGTCATGCTGATTGAGTTAGAATAACAGACTGGAAGCTTTAAAAGGAGGGTGGTGCTTGAAATCATTGTTCTTCCTCTGTTAACCATGGTTACCTGCAAGGAAACACGTGCAGTCATCATTGCTTTGCACAAAAAGGGCTTCACAGGCAAGGATATTGCTGCTAGTAAGATTGCACCTAAATCAACCATTTATCGAATCATCAAGAACTTCAAGGAGAGAGGTTCAATTGTTGTGAAGAAGGCTTCAGTGTTATGTTCCGAGTGTCTGTTCTGTTGTTTTTTGTACTTTGTTTATTTTTCATCAGTCCTTATTCATTATTCTTTATTCAGTTTTGCATTTTCATCTTTCTGTCACGTTCTGGTCCCTGTCTGTCTTTGTTCCGTTTATTTCGAGATCCACTCCTTGTCTTGTCATGCACTACGGGAAGTTCTGCATTTCGGGTTTTCTCCGTCTTCGCTTATTATCTCGTTTTCTTCCTTCTTACTTTCTAGATGACACTTTGTATATATTAGTTAGATGTATATAGTACTAACCAACTAATCTACTAACATTAGGGATTTAGATTAAGTTACTAACACTACTAATCACTAATTATCTCACGCTTCTGACTATCGCTGTCTTTCTCGCTCATTATCGTATCCCTGTTAGCTTTTCACTTTCCCTTTCATTCGCACGAAGCTTCTCTCTTTGCGTTCCTCCCCTTCTAGCTATGCACGTGTCTGCCTGATCTCCTAGGTCATTTTTTGTCTATATGTTTGTATGTTTCCCAGTCCGTGTCTTGCGTTGTCCCTCGTTATTGGATTAACAATTCCCATTGTTTACACCTGTGTTCCTACCTCTCTCTCCTCCCAGTCACACCTGATTCCTATTGTTTTACCCTTTCCGTTTTGTATATCTGTTCCGCGTTTATGTTCCTTCCCCGTCAGAACGTTGATCCTTATTCCCTGTGCCTACCCTTATTCAGCCAGTGTTTATTGATTTATCCGAGACTTCCCTTCTGTTTACTAATCCGAGCCTGCCTAGCGATTCTGTCTGTTTGCCTATCTGCCTACCTGTTTTTACTTTTTGGACTGCCTTTTTGTGACTACTCTCTGCATTGTGATTCTGTACCTTCGCTATATCTGACTCCTGGTTTTGACCCCTGCTTCCCAATAAACAACTCTTTTGCCTAAGTCCTGATCTGCGTCTGGGTCCTTATCCCGATCGTCACATTCAGGGCGCCCAAGAAAGTCCAGCAAGCGCCAGGACTGTCTCCTAAAGTTGATTCAGCTGCGGGATCGGGGCACCACCAGTGCAGAGCTTGCTCAGGAATGGCAGCAGGCAGGTGTGAGTGCATCTGCACGCACAGTGAGGCGAAGACTTTTGGAGGATGGCCTGGTGTCAAGAAGGGCAGCAAAGAAGCCACTTCTCTCCAGGAAAAACATCAGGGAGAGACTGATATTCTGCAAAAGGTACAAGGATTGGACTGCTGAGGACTGGGGTAAAGTCATTTTCTCTGATGAATCCCCTTTCCAATTATTTGGGGCATCCGGAAAAAAGCTTGTCCGGAGAAGAAAGGTGAGCGCTACCATCAGTCCTGTGTCATGCTAACAGTAAAGCATCCTGAGACCATTCATGTGTGGGGTTGCTTCTCAGCCAAGGGAGTGGGCTCACTCAAACTTTTGCCTAAGAACACAGCCATGAATAAAGAATGGTACCAAAACATCCTCCGAGAGCAACTTCTCCCAACCATCCAAGAACAGTTTGGTGACGAACAATGCCTTTTCCAGCATGATGGAACACCTTGCCATAAGGCAAAAGTGATAACAAAGTGGCTCGGGGAACAAAACATCGAAATTTTGGGTCCATGGCCAGGAAACTCCCCAGACCTTAATCCCATTGAGAACTTGTGGTCAATCCTCAAGTGGCGGGTGGGACAAACAAAGCCCCACAAATTCTGACAAACTCAAGCATTGATTATGCAAGAATGGGCTGCCATCAGTCCGGATGTGGCCCAGAAGTTAATTGACAGCATGCCAGGGCGAATTGCAGAGGTCTTGAAAAAGAAGGGTCAACACTGCAAATATTGACTCTTTGCATAAACTTATTGTAATTGTCAATAAAAGCCTTTGACACTTGTGAAATGCTTGTAATTATACTTCAGTATATCATAGTAACATCTGACAAAAAGATCTAAAAACACTGAAGCAGCAAACTTTGTGAAAACCAAAACTTTTGGCCACGGCTGTACATCTTATTCCACCAAAAACAATTTCAATTCATTTCAACTCATTTATACAGTAGAATGACTCAAACAACAGACAATTTCAATAAATAATTACGCCTGTACCATAGTTCTAACTATTTCATTAGTGATTCCCAGGTCATAGTTCCTAATAGCTCCTCATGCGGCAGCTCCTCACAAATTCTCTGATGTACTATATCTATCAGAGAGACAAAATCTACATAGAGACAAAACTTACAAGTCTTACTTCCTCTGTACTGACATCATGGTGGACCCGGTATCCAGCGCCGGGGTCAGTGTGGCCTTTCATCTCATCGTTGCCATGACGCGAGAGTTTGGTGTAGTACTGCACAAAGCGTGTCCGGCGCACCAGCAGGTGAAGCACAAAGCACATGAGCTCCATGCTGATGGAAAGGAAGAAGAAGATGATGGTGTTCTTCTTCTCGTTTTTGATCAGCAGCTTGGTGAAAATGCGGCTCAGGGAAATGAGCACACCAGCTGTACCTGTGCAGACAGGAAGTTCACAATAAATGGAATTATAATCACAATAACAACAACAACAACAACAACAGCAATAAAAGAAGAAGAAGAAGGCACATGATAACAGAGATGGAATCGTCTGTAATGCTCTTTGTACAATGTCAAAATAAGATTACACCACTGTCTGTCACTGTTACGTAGCCAATTATATTTAGTGAATCATTCTAATGAAGTGTTCATTATGGATGTTATAAATGATTAGTAACCAGGAAGAAAAGGAATAGGCTGAATTGAATTTTCTGAATAATGACTACCACAGAACTAAAATGGAAAGAAAATTATAAAAATATACAAGAAAGCACACCTCCGTGAAAAAGGGCTAATATAAACTGATATTAGTTAACTAAAATGCTAACTAAAATGATAAGGAGCTACAGCATTGTTCACAGTGGGGTCAAATATAAACTGAGCAAATGGAGTAGAGTTCCACAGAATAATAATACTTCACAGTGTGTTCTACAATTTGTCCAGCTAGTAGTATGCCTCTACCAATATGGCTGGGTGTGTCCAGCATGAGTGGAGAATGTCTCAAAGACCTTTCTTATGAGATCATTTTCAATACAAATTGACATCCCACAGCCAACCTGCTTTAATTATGTAACCCCCAAATGTCTATTCAATAAAGCATTCAGATCCACAAATAGCCTGCATTAATGTCTGTAATTATTCATGAGAAATGAACATCCAAAATCAAAACTGTACAAAATGAAATACAGAAACGAAATGACAGTGGCATCCCTTCCTGCTACATCGCCCATTCCGTCTGTTAACTGATTTCAGTGCTTCAGACACCTTCTGCAACTACAATGATAAAAAAAAAAACTAATGGACATAATCTTACTCTCTCCAGTCATCACTCCTTGTGTGTATCTCTTTGGAAGCATTCCGGTGTAACCATAGAAACTGGACTGCTGAACTGTAAAAAGTAGAGGTCAAGCGAAAAGGTGTTAGCACAGACACAGCAGGTTTGCTCAGGAAACCTAGACAGTTTCTCACCATACTGAGGTGACACAGTCATCTTTACTTGCCTCCAGGACAGTAAAACAGCTCTTAGATACAGAGTAAATTATTAAGGTGCCCTTCACGGCAACACTGTTTGTAAGAGCATGGCCAAGCCTTTTAGTTCTGGTCCTGTAAACATGAAAAAAAAAAACATTTTCAATGTAGAGTTCCTCAGCATGGGGGATTCTGCTCAGATGATACACACCTGTACATCCAAACGCCACCACACCCACAGCCACCAGGTTGACAACGTAGGCCTGCTTGGTGGTGAACTGCTCCAGCCAAACGTCACAGATGCTCACAAACAGCAGGGGCCCCAGAGCAAACAGATACCCTGCACAAGCACGTCAGTCCAGTCAGGGGGAAAGACAGCAGTTCATATCACACTCTGACAGTCTATATTTCCACTGAATCAGATAGGGATGCTTTAACCCTCTGAGGTCCGTGCTAAGCTTTGAGATAGTTTGTAATTTTGGCATGGTCTGATATTTATCTCAATTTCATCAACTTAACACACACTTACTCCAAAGTGTTTGATATTTTTATTTGAAGGACAATCACAGCTACATTTGTATGCCATCAATAGTTTGGTCAGTATCATATGCAGCTTGTAAATAGATCTACAAACACACAAGTTAAAAATAGTAATTTTTTCTGCTGTCACAAAAGTTGTGAAAGCACACACTAAACTATAGTGACGAATTGTTTTGCCAATGTGCGTTTGTTCATCAAGGTCTTGGTTATGTAAGGGTGTGAAAACAGTTTAGCACATCTGAGATCTAAATAGGTAAAAACCTGTTTTTATCAGAACTGGTCACATTTATTTCAGGCTGTGGGAGGGCTAAATGCTAAATACCTGAATATTCATTATTCATTGTCCACACCTCTAAGAGTTGTCAGATGGGCCATCTCTGTCTCTCAAAGGCCATACAGAGTAAGCAAGTCAGTGAGCCATGCAGAAGAATATATGCTTTTTCATTTTGGAAGATTTATTGAAAACAGCACACAAACTACTATACAGTATATACAGGGGAATGCCACATATTACAAGTCATACAGCCTAACAATAATGCACATAATATCCTCCTGAGACCCAAGGAAAAAAGGGTCTTCCAATTAAACTTTTTTTGTGATTTTTTCACTTTAGAATTAAAACAACAACTCACAATTTAGATTTTAAATGGCAAAGCAATATTTGAGTTACCATTTCTCCTTTCACAACAAGCGCATCTTGTGGCAGCAGCCATTTTGGCTCTTATTTTATTATCCACAAACGTAGGCAAAACAATGTCGGAGGCGACACGCAAATAACTCACAAAACAAACCAAAATGATAAACGAACTGGAACAAACAAAGCTAGCTGAACAAACAAAGCTAGCTAAACAGCAAATCCAAAACGTAATCCCAAACACAGATTTAACTAAACAGAAGCACTCTAATAATAAACAAAAACAAGAATCGATTTTACAAGGACGTGAGATCATGAAACCGATCATGCTACATACGATTTTTTCTAATATTTTAGGCTGTTTGAAAAGTATTCTTCCATAGATCTTGTGTGCCTATTGAAATTTGTTACGTTGCAACACGCGAATATGTAGTCACGCTGAATTCATATATTGAATATATATATACGAAAGTATTTGATAACATGGCAAATCAAATATAGTTACTTACTCTTCGCCAGTTGTTGTCCTCGCTGCTTTCCATCAATGCTGTCAAACACTGCAGCGCAGAAAATCTTTCCATCTTGAATAAAATTGTATGTCTGTATAAAATCTTGCTTCAAATTGTCGACAGTTTGTGTTGTTTACGCGTTTTCACATGGCCCCACGCCCCTCCCCACATACCTCCCCGAAAATCGCACCTAGTTACCATGTCAATAGAAGGGGACGTTACTAACAGGTAAAAAAGAGAGTAAAAGGCAAGGTTTACTTTTGGTCTAATTAACCTAATTTAAAAAATCCCATTTGATTTGCCAGTGCTCAAATCGGAAAGTCGCGATTCTAAGGTTTCTGTCAATGTTTTTGTCGCGTGTGTATGATAAAATATCGCGAAGTTAGAAATAGTAATATACTTTTATTGCTGCTGGGAGCGGCGCCGCTCCCGTCGACCTCAGGGGGTTAACTAGCTTTTCAGGGATTCACGGTGTTCCTTTCGATTCAAAGATAATCCACTATCTAATGTACCTGTGACCAGCTACCTCTTCCAAAGCACTATCTAGAGTTAGTGTGATCCTCTAGTTTAAGAAAACACAAAGGTTATCTCCAGAGCTGACCATCTGAACTGGTAAAACTAAGCTGCAATTACTCTTCTAATGGTTCCTTTTCATTTTGACATATGTATCATTTAATGCTCCTTGTGGGGGCGAGAATATTAATATTACTGAGCACTTATCAAAGCCATCGGGTAACACTGCATTTGGTCTGCCACTGGGATTCTGAGCCAAATGAGGCTTAATTACACAAGGCACACATGTGAAACTGAGCTGCCGTCGCAGATCAACAGTGGAGGGTGGGAGGGCTTGGGTTTGGTGGCTACGAGAAGCAGCCATTCTGAGTAATGGATGCTTTAACCAGAATAAAGACAATTGTGCAGAGAAAGATGTGTGATAACCTGAACCCCTCAATCTAGAGGTGCTTCCAGCGACACATCCCATTGAAGAGAATGAGCACAGGAAAGACAAATGAGACAACTGCCCCTTACATGCTGGGCTTTTGTTGGTTCCTTGATTTTAAGTTTTAAGTCACTTAGTTCGCCTGTTTGGGACTTCACGCTCTGTGGATGGATGAGTGATGTGTCCCACAGTGAGTGTCAGACACCTTCTGTCACACACACTCTCTCTGTGGCTGCGCTTCACCTCACTCACCCACGGTGATCCTGGTGTGCAAGCTGAGCCTCTCCACCAAGGCGTTGTTCAGGATCACAGCAACCAGGGCAACCAGGATGTACGTCAAGCTCATGTCAAACACTATCGATGTCCCTGCAAGACCCGACCATGTATCAACAGTGACCCGCAAAGCCTGACCATCTTTCCAACTTTCGTTCAAATCGCAACTTTAAATCCCATTCACTGAACCACACTGGTGAAATGTTGAGTCTGTGATATCAGTGTTCAGATTGATTGTTGCAAATTATTATGGACATTCAATGGACAAAATAGACATTTACTGTATGTAAAGGTGGGACAGGGACTGGTGTTAGCAGGATAAGGCAGACAACTTATTTTGGAATTTGAATAAACAATGCAAACACAAGCGAGAATTATACTAAAATAGCTGAGATGTGGCAACTGTACCTCTGAATTTCCAATGTAAGTAGTCCACGTCAGTGATGAAGCTATTGTAAGGCAGCAGGAACCCAACTCCAGCAAGCAGCATGGCAAAGTATATCCCATGATAACGGTCATCCGGAACAGGCTCTTCAAGGGCTTTGCACAGGGATGAGAGAGGAACACTGAGTTTTTCAGCTCCAGCCTGAGAGCTAATTCAGTGTATGACAGGCATGCCTATGAAACCTTTTAGATGTCACTTAGCAAAGGTTTTCTTTTCACATGTGCAATATCTTACAGAAGTGGTTTAACTAATTCAAGGATCTGTGTCTTATTTAAACTGAACACAGCATTAAGTTGAAGCTGTAGAACAAAAATATCCCAGATTGTTATTTACTTTTATCCCAGCATTTATGTTTAATTCCAGGCACCACATATGTGTAACGCAAAATGTGAAATCTCAAAAAATTGAGCTATTGACATTTTTTGGAGTGTGACACTATATTAATATAAATAACCCATAATGCCATTACGTTATATGCAGTACACTGGCTAGAACGTCTGTTTCAGACAGCTGTGTTTGTTAATATGTGAACACATGTGGCAATGACTCAGTGGTTGGCTGCCAACACTATGGCTAAAAGTGGAAAGCCAGGGGGCACTGCCCTCCATGTAAACCTGCCTGTTGGAACCAGATTGTGACCTGAAAGTGAGAGAACCACCTGCTCTGTGCGGCCAGACCCGGCTGTGTAGACACGCAAGCAGCTCACCCGGCTCGGTGAAGGTCAGGACCCCTTTGTCTGGGATATCCTTGGCCTGGCACTCCTCTTCCTCCAGCTGGTAGCTCTCGAAGCTAAAGCTCATCACCACGTTACCCTCCGGGGTCAGGACGGGGGTGGCCTGCTTGCGCCTCTCCGCTCCCACCGAGCCCATCCTGAGACCCTCACTCTGACAGCGGCTGGTTGTGAGTCCAAGCACAGTGTGAGCACAGCCTCTTACAGGTCTTGGGCTGACGCTGGAGAGAACACAGATGTGAAGAAGAGAGCCAGTGAAGCACCCTGTCATCACAGATATAGCCATAACCCTCTCCACAGCACTGCATCTTAAAATGACACATTTACCATAACCTCCTCCATAGCACTGCACCCCAGCATCACACATTAATCATAGCCCACCAAACAGCACTGCATCCTAGAGTGTCACACAAATACTCATGAACCACTGCAAAGCGGACGACCAATCATCACACAAATTCCCATTACTCCCTCCACAGCAGACCACCCAGCATTATACAAATGCTCATAACCCACCTCACAGCAGACCACCCCTGAATCAAACACATATCCATAATGTCCTCCACACCTAGGCACTCCAGCAATACATACAGGTAACTCTCAAATAGTAGTGAAAGGCTTACAAGTTTCCTAGCTGATACATTTTTTGCTTACAATCAAACTAATCAGTCTATCTGTACAGCGAAGCTAGTTAAAAAAAGCACAAGTACGGCTCTGTAGCTCATGTGTGTGTGAGTGTGTGTCTCAGCAACAGACACTGGTCATTGATCGACTTTGGGTGGAAAAAATACATGTATACAATGCATTATCTGTGTATTTCCGAATAAGGTATTTGGGGCTTGGATACACCAATAGTACAGTACATACCCATCCCCTACTCCACAGATTAGTACTATACACAGTAGGCACTACACTTATACACATTAACCACTCCACAGCAGAGCACTTCATTTAACTTCACTACACATACAGTATAGTCATCATCCACTCTGGAGCTTCAGTGCCCTGCCAACGCTCTGCTTATTTACACTATCTGAGTTCTCTAGTTATCAGGTTCCTTCAAATTAAAATATGGAAGATGTAGGAAGTATGTTACTTGATGAAAAGAAACAAACTACAGCCTTGTCCTTGGCCTACAATGGAAAACTGAGTATTAAGCCATTGTTACCTAATGTGGGATAAAATTATTATGTTTACATTTCTGCCAGCCAGTATTGCCAGTGTATTTACAACCCCCTTAAAATCAAGTGCTTTTAGGACAAGGAAGACATTCTATTTCAAACACAACGTAGCATATCACATAACAAGACTGACCTTTACACACTACGGGCTGTATTAATAAATTATTGCTTTATGACAAACAAACATTTATTATGTGAAAATAATTTACAATTTAAGATTGAAGTGGGCTACAGTGTGGCTCAGTCAGTAACTGCTCATCACAAGCACAGTCCTATTCTCACAAGTTTAAGCCTGGGGTTTGTCATTAATTGACTATGGTTTGGTAGTCCCCCCACAGCGGTAGGGGTTTAGCCAGGATCCCTCAGGTTACCGCTTGGTTGGCTCAAGTTCTCCTGCATTACGGAAGTGCGTAAAATAGTAGTAGCTCATAGGCTAGAGGGTGGCACGGTGGCGAATTGACACAACAGGAAATAACAAATTCCAGAGAAAATAGGCAGGAAAAAACTATTAAAAAACATGTGTGAAGTGAATGTGCACCAACTCCAGCACCACAACCATGAAGAAATTGATTAGGGTCATGTAATTAATCAGTGTGCTGGGCAATTGCTTGAATTTTATCTGTATTGTTCCAGACACCAGTAAGGAGCCAATAATAATTCATTTTCCTTGTATTAATTGGTGTTTCCAATGGGTCATCCACTGCTATGTTTACACCACCAATGTTTATTTTGTTAATTAAATTGTTTCCAATGGGTCATCCACTGCTATTTTTACACCACCAATGTTTATTTTGTTAATTAAATTTGTTAATCATAACAAGAATTTTAAATCATTATCATATTTTTCTCATTAGATTGTAAGTTAACAACCATTAACTATCAGTTTATTTATCAGTCGTCAGACTATAGACTATAGACTTCACTATAATATTGCTCTTAGCAACAGCCCTAGAAATGCCACATCAGATAACATTTCATAATAACATTGACATTGATTTATTTAAAATAAATATATCTCAATTATGGTTATTTTTAGATGCAGTAGTGTTTTGTATGAAATGACATTAAAATTTGTAAAACTGTGTCGGAAACTGACATTTATTGCAGTCACACCTTTCTTGTCAAGAACACAGACAGAATTATAGCAAACAGTCTGTTAGCTTGAGTCAAGATTTGCTCAAAGTAATGTTAGCAATGAAAGGTAAGATCTAAAAAAGCGCTAACATTTGCTAGCTGGTTAACATTAATGACCTAACTTAACAAGCTTGTAAACTAGCAAAATAAAGTACATTGCTGTAGTGAGCTAACTTAGCCAGCTAGCTAGATAGGTTACCTAACAATGCGAGCCAGTTTGCTATCAGAGTATGTGGGACTCGTATCATAGCTGAGGAGCTAGAACAAGTTAATAGGGATGCTAGCTCATTAGCTAATATTAGCGAACATTTAATGTATGCATTACATAGCTTGCTAACATATCTGGCTACTAACATCTGGGAAGCTAGCTGAAACTGCCCTGATGGTATTAAATAGTTTCTTGCAAATGTTTTTGGTTAGCGGTGGCTAGTAGGTTAGTTAGCTAGCTATCTAGCTTGCCAGATATTTGGTGTACTAAGAAGCCAGTCACGTCTAGCCAGACACGTTAGCAAGCTATATAATAGATCTTACGTGACAGACAAGTGTTAGAGCTGCTAGCTAGCTAGCACTAAGTACTCCAAACATGTTCTATCTCTACAGTATGGTTTCAAGTTACAAATAACTTATCACACAAACCAAGTTGGTGTGTCAATCGCTGTAGCCTACTTCGCTGAAAAAGGCAGAAGCTATAGAGGCTGGTTTTATTAACATTGAAGCTGCTTTTTGATATGTCCCTGACAAATAAACAAACATATAAAATGTATACATCCACATTTGGTTTGCAACATGTTTCCATGAATACAATAGCACACTATTTACTGGTTATATACACAATACACATCACATAACACAGCATCTTTATGTACAGTATACTTTGTTTATATTCAAACCCTTGACAAAGATGAACAAAAGAGATCATATACAATAAACTATATAAGTAATTCACTTTATTTTATGCTCACAAAATGCAGAAAATTATATTCTTTAATAATAATGCATTGGCACGAACCACAATCAAAAAGTTCACAAATTATGATTTTTTTCCCAGAAAAATCAAGAATCACAAATATTCACACCCCTGTTATCAGTACTTTGTGGTTCCTCCCTTGACCATTAAAACAGCAAGTAGTTGCCTTCTGTAGCATCATACCAGGTTATAGAACTTATTGGGGGGATCCTCAACCATTTCCCGATGCAGAATTATTCTAGTTCCTTCAGATTCTTGGGTTGACGTTTGTGGACTGCTTTTTTTTAGTTCAAACCACAAATGTTCAATTTAATTCAGGTCTAGAGACTGAAATAGTCATGTCAGGACATGGATCTTGTGCTCTGTCGTATGTTTGGGATCGTTGTCTTGTTGGAAGGTTTAACTGCGGCCAAGGTGTAGCTGGTAGAGGCAATAAGGTTTTTGGACAAAATGTCTTGGTACATGCTGGAGTTCATGGTTCCATCTATTTTAATAAGAGCCCCAGGGCCTGCGGATGCAAAACAACCCCAAAGCATTAAAGATCCACCACCATGTTTCATTGTAGGCATGACATGCTTTTCAACATTACTTGCATTCTTTGGACGCCAAACATAACGTTGATGTCCAAAAATCTCGATTTTTGTTTCATCTGACCACAAGACATGGTTCCAATTGTAGTTCAGATGTAGTTTGGCAAATTCAAGACGCCTTTTTTGGTGAATTGTCTTCAAAAGAGGCTTCCTTTTTGCAACTCTGCCATAAAGGCCATTGTCATGTAGGCATCGTCGAATCGTAGCTTTAGACACCTTGTAACCCCAAGATGCCAGGTTGTTTTTGAGATTTTGAACTGTGCCCCTTGGACTTCTTTTTGCCCGTCCGTCCCACTACACATGGGGGCAAGATAGATTTGCGTCCTCTACCTGGCAGGTTAGTCACTGTCCTATTGGCTTAAACTTCTTAATAATTGACACAACAGTGGAAAGTGGTATCTTTAACTTTTTTGTGGTTTTTGTAGCCATCTCCTGATCTGTAGAGGTCAATAACCTTTTGTCTGATTCTTTGCCTTTCACCATGATGATGACTGACCACAGTATTTCAAACGTTTGTTCCCTCCTTTTTATACCCTAGGGAAACAGGAAGGCATTGTAGGCCACTGTATAGTTCCATAACCGTCCAATAAACTTAAAATAAGTTGTATATTTATGAAGATTTATTTGTTGGATTAAATTTAAAAGAATAGTTAGGGGTGTGAATAATTGGGATCGAGATGTTTTCTGGAAAAAAATATTATTAATAAAACAAAATGTGTTTTTTCTGAACAATTGTATTAGTATTGTAGGTTTGGAATTTTCAGCATAAAATATACCTCATTACTTATATCGTTTATTTGATATGTTCTCTTTTGTTCATCTTTATCAAGGGTGTGAATAAAAATGGAGATTACTGTAAGTATGATTCGATTACCTTCTGGTGAAAAAAGTCTGGAAATTAAACCCAAATAACGATGTTTTGAGTGAGAGATAATGATTGGCAAAAGCTGAAAAAGACAGGAAATTCACATGAGCAACTCCATTTTTCTATTGGATTAAAGTTTCTTTAATAATAGAAAAAAGGCATCAGTTCATCAATAGGGGACCGGTGTTGGATATGATTATAAACACAAGTACAATGCACTGGCAATGTATCAATTATTAATTGTAATGTCCCAAACTAATAAATATAAATAAAGTCTAAAGGTATGTGATATTGAAGACTAGATTAAGTTAAACAGAAGCAGCATAGGAGGTGATTCTCCTCTATGACTATTTATTATTTACAGGTACAGTGATTACCGGGCAAGAAGGGCCTTGGTCAGGGAGGTGACCAAGAACCCAATGGCCACTCTAAGAGAGCTTCAGAGTTCCTCTTCAACAATGGGAGAACCTGGCAGAAGGACAACTATCTCTGCAGCACTCCATCAATCAGGCCTCTATGGTAGTGGCTAGACAGAAGCCACTCCTGAGTAAAAGGTATATGACAGCCCACCTGGAGTTTGCTAAACGGCACTTAAAGGACTCTAAGAGCATCAGGAAAAAGATTCTCTGGTCTGATGAGACACAAATTTAACTTTTTGGCCTGAATGGCAAGCGCTACCATAAAGGCCTGATTGATTGACTCAATGGGACTCCTGGGACTTTCAATGTTTTAGCAATGTTTTTATACCCTTCCCCAGATCTATGCCTCAACACAATTCTATCTCGGAGGTCTATGGAGAGTTCCTAGGACTTCATGGCTTGGTTTTTGCTCTGACATGTGGGACCTATATAGACAGGTGTGTGCCTTTCTAAAGCATGTGAAATCAATTGAATTTGCCACAGGTGGACTACAATCAAGTTCTAGAGACATCTCAAGGATGATCAAAGGGAACAGGATGCATCTGAGCTCATACATTTACATTTAACATTTTAAGCATTTAGCAGACGCTCTTATCCAGAGCGACTTACAAGATGTGCATTCAGTGGCGTCATTTCAGCAAAAGCCAAGGTATGGCAAGGGACAGGGGTGCTCCCCTTGGTGGACATTTTTTGTCAAATCAGTTGTGCAATAGTCAATTTTGGTGTTGTTTCTGTACAATTTACTTATATATTTAGGTAACATTAATAAACAAAGGAGACAACTACAGTATGTAACTAGTAAACCTATTTTTTAATTCCGGTGGATCATAATGATATAGTGTTATACAAATCTTTTTTTAGTGAAATGTAGTGATAAGCGCTACAGGACCTCATCAGCGTAAGGCACGTTAGCTAGCTAGCTTGTTAGGTTCACAATCGTGGGTGACATTAAGTCCGGTTTTTCACTAAAATAACATATAGACCGTGTTCGTATTGACACAACATGACATGGACTTGTTCATGAATATGTTACATTTTAATTAACAGTATTATGGCGTTTATACAGTTTGTTTAACCCACCTGAATGAATGAGAATAACGGACAAGGTTTTTGAGTTACCTTTGTGGAGCGGATGAAATCACATAAAATGACAAAATGTAGGCTATTTCAGATTTATTTAAAATAAAAAATGTGGCTAGAAGCCAAGGTATGGCGAGTGCCATACCTTGCCATACCAAAACGACGCCCCTGTGTGCATTAATACATCGTAGGAACAATCATAGTTTGCGCAAGAGATCAGTGCAGTAATCCAGTAATAGACATTGTTGTAGGCAGCTGCATACCATACCTGTAACACTGGGAAGGAAAAGGTTAGTCTTTTTTTTTTTTGAGGAGTAAGCAGAGATACATATATGAAAAGTATTGAACAAGTAGGCAGTGGTGATGACAATTGACCCTTCGCTAAACCACGCCCCAAAAGGCAAACTGGCCAATCACAGCGCCGTGTTTTACATACTCCGACAGAGGGTCCGACAGTTTTTTGCTGCCCTCCATTGACTTTCACGCAAAAATTAGAATTTTTCTTAATTTTCGAGCTGGTTTTGCGGATTTTTAGCAAATTATGGTTAAACGTTGTGCCTGGGGCACGTGTAACAGAGACACTCGTACCCAGAGAGGTTTGAAGGAGATATACGTTTTTTTCCCTTTACAAAACCTAAATCAAATCCTGAAAAGTGTAGACTGTCGATAAAGCTATGTGGACGTCCTCATGCCCAGTTGAACACCTCCAAGATCAACAAGCACAGCTTTGTCTGCTCCAAGGTAAGTAATTACTCTTATCAACTGTAAAATAATGTTATGTTGTTGTTATCAGATGTTAGCTGGTTAACCTAAATTATCGTAAGGTTCGTAGCTATCCGTGGCGCTAGCAAGCTTAGCCAGCGACGCTAACGTGGCTACGGTCTGGATATACAGCTCCGGGTTGCAACGTTGGTAAAGTTAGACTAAATGTTAGCTTTGTTATTCGTGATCCAGCCAGCTTGCTAACGTTAAGATGTTACTATCATTACTATTTCAGCACTTTGTCAATGGGCGCAGAAACCTGTGGAGCTAACCAGAGCAATGTCGTTACAGCACAGGCTACTAATGTTACGTTAGTTAGCTAATGCTAGCTAACTTACTACTGAATGTAACGTTATATAGGTCTACTGCTTTTGCTTTTTAATGATTGTAATAGTGAATAAAGTGAATAAAGACCTACCCAGCTTTACAGGAACAGTGTTGCTCCTTAATGTCGTTGTCCTCTGTCTCAATCGCCAGGTGATTCACTTTTACTTTGTGATCTGTAGGCTATCCCTTCTATCCTAATTTTTTTGGCGTAATTTTTTTGCAGAGTAATTATGATGATATGATGTGATATCCTGGATATAACCTTCGAAAGCATACTGTAGGCTCTTCTGTCTGGTTCTATCAGAAATCTCTTTGTCTATTTTCCAAAAAGTTGATAAAATTTCTCCAGGGAGAGCAGTTAGCGACAGCGGTAGCGCCATGCTGGCTCCGAAAGCTTGACGGACTTAGCAACAATAACTAAGGGGGGCGTGGTTTAGGGAAGGGTCAATTGACTAGATGTAAAGAATTCAGTGGTAGTGGAGTCTGAAAAGGTGGGTTTTGAGTTTCTTGCGGAAGATCGCAAGTGATTCTGTGGTCCTGACCGATTGCGGAACATCATTCCACCACAGAGGGGTCAGGACAGAGAAGAGGCGAGACCGTGAGGAGCGACTGCCGGGTGCTTGGAGGGATGGGACAGTCAGTTTTCCAGAGGAGGCGGAGCGGAGGGGTCTGGCTGGGGTGTAGGGTGTGATGAGTGTCTGGAGGTAAGGGGGAGCAGTTCCTCTAGCCACTTGAAAAGCAAGCACCAGTGATTTGAATCTGATGCGTGTTGCAATGGGGAGCCAGTGCAGAGAGGAGAGTAGAGGGGTAACATGGGTAAACTTAGGTTGATTGAACACCAGACATGCGACAGCATTCTGGACTAGTTGCAGTGGCTTGATGGCACAGGCCGGTAGCTCAATTTCAAGTGTCATAGCAAAAGGTCTGAATACTTATGTAAATGTGATATTTCAGTTTTTTATATTTAATAAAAGATCAAGTATTTATCCAAGGCAAGGTATAAATATATGTTTGTGTGTGTGTGTGTGTGTGTGTGCACTAAAATTGTACATTGGTGGGTTACACGTTTATAATCCTATTCTGTAGCAAATGTGTTACAGAATGGTGGATGACTGCATTGCATGCATGACCACAAGCTGACAGAATGCAGCTGAGCATGCAGGTATTGCTGAGTGTCCTTTACCCACCTGACCTTCTATTCACTGTCTGTCACAAGAAGCGGTGACAGCTTTCAGATGTGTCAGGCGCAAGTGGATCTCTTGTAATTGACTGCCATTCTGATAAAAGCTGCCTCCAGCATAATTCTCCTTAGTTAAGAATTGTCACTTGCTATTGCATTCATCACTGTCTCAACTGTCTCCCAAGTAGTTTTTAGTTATTAGACTACTACTCCTAGTAAATGTGGCCAGAAATAATAGACCCAGCCTTACCATGTGATGTAAACAAATGCTTCGCAGACATGCTGGAAGACTAACTGCCCCCAGCAGCCTCCAACTACCAACGGACATCAACAGCGAGCCAAGTTGAGCAAACAATTTAGTAGCACTAAATAGCTAATGTCAGCTAGATCGCTAGCTAGCTATTTAGCATCGTTTGCTATAATGGTCAACTTTTGTGCTGTTTGGCTGTTCGAATAACACTGGACACAGCAGCAAAAGGTGGAATGTATTGAGCTAGCTACAAGAGAGACACAGTTTTGATACATTGTTAATGAATGCTCGTTCTGATTTTGGAATCCAAAATGAACATGATTTCATTTAAGTTCATCCGTTAGTTACTTAGCATTAGCTACCCTCGCTGCTATTATGCAACAGCCATTTCAGATGGTCATCTGCACATGTCTCCTTCATCCAGTGAAGAATAAATTATATGTCTGTAAAGCTCTGTAGGCTTGGAGGTCTTCTATTGTGTAATTTAACATTATGGGCTTGGGCTAAACACCAAATATTTGTCAGGGTGGGACACTGATGGATATAACTGCACAATCAGATACAGAGAAAAATGGGTTCCAGGGGAGGAATCCGAAACAGAATGAGGAGACGAGGTAGTAAGCTCCCATTACCTGCTATCACCTTGTCAAATATGCAATCACTACAGAACAAAATGGATGAACTCTTTGCACTGACTAAATTTGACTCTGACAACCGGCAAACAAGCTTGTTTTGTTTCACTGAATCGTGGCTGTCTAATGAGATCACAGATGTGGAGCTTGTTGGTTTTACAATCATATGTTTTTACAGGAACATTAGTAAGACACAGAAGTCAATTGGGGGTGGGCTTTGCATGGCTGTCAACAACTTGTGGGCAACGAACTTCACGGTGAGAGAGACTGAGTGTCGTGAACACTACGAGATCATGACCGTGTCGTTCAGACCCCACTACTTACCCCGCGAGTTCACTCAGATCACTGTGATTCTTGCGTATGCACCATGACCTGACAACACACTTGCGGCAGAGTGCATCGCTGACAGCTATAACAGAGCGGTCAGCAGTCAGTTTCTGTTGGGTGATTTCGATAGGTGTGTCAGCACACTCCTCCCCAATCTAGAGCAGTATGTTTCATCCCCGACCAGACTGGACAGAACGCTGGATCTATGTTTTGGGAATATCCCTGGTGTATACGTCTCCAAGCCCTGCCCACCTCTGGTCATTCTGACCATAATGTAATCCTCCTGCTACCGCGTTATAGACAAAAAATGAAAACGGACAAAAATCCAAACAAAAAAACATTAAAGTCTTGGATAATGACTCTGTTAAGAAACTCAGGGGGTGTATTGCAGATACAGACTGGGAAATGTTTTTTCAGAGCAGTGGGACAGACCTGAACCTCCTCACAGACTCCATCTGTTCCTGGTTAGGCTACTGTGTGGACACTGTATTTCCATATAAACAGGTCAGACTGTACCCAAATAACAAGCCTTAATATAAAATAATAATATATGCCATTTAACAGACACTTTTATCCAAAGCGACTTACAGTAGTGAATGCATACATTTTTCAGTATATGTGGTCCTAGTGGGAATTGTACCCACGACCTAAGCGTTGCCAACGCCATTCTCTACCTAATGAGCCACAGAGAACCACTGAGCCTTGGGTAACTAAAGATTTAGCACTGTTTGAACCTCAAGAAAATGGCATTCATACAGGGAGATAAACACAGGGTCAAGGAACTGAAGAAGGAGCTGAAGCATAAGACCAAACTGGCCAGACTCCATAATAAGAACAAGGTGGAGGAAAAGTTCACCACTGGCAACACAAGGACTTAACACCATGATGGGCAGAGCCCAGAAGCCAGCTCAGATTAAGTGCTCTGACACCGCCTCCTTTGCAGAGCAATTTAACTTTTTTATGCCAGGTTCAACAGGACTGACCGCGAGGATGACTGGGCCCCCACCCACCTCAGTCTCCCCTCATCACACATCATAGTGTAAAAGTGGAATATGACATCCATTCTGTCAAGAGTCAACCCTTGGAAAGGCCCTGGGCCAGACGGGCTCAAAGGCAGGGTGCTCAAGGAGTGTGCCACCGAGCTGGGAGACGTGCCAACACAGCTATTTCAGCTGTTTTTAGACCCCCTGGGCTTTGTCCCCCACACGTGGAAGGAGTCCTCCATCATCCCTGTGCCCAAGAAACCACAAGCTAAGACCATGTATGACTTCCAGCCTGTGGCACTAACATCTGTGCTGTGCAAGTGCATGGAGTGGGTGGTATGCCAGGAGCTCACCACCATGATGAGAGAGGGACTTTGCCTTCAAGGCAAAACAAGGAGTGGAGGACACCAGTCTGACCCTCCTGGATACTGTGCCCAGACATGTCAACTCCCCACACCCCCACACAAGGATTTTATCAATGGATTTTTCATCTGCTTTTAATACAGTACACACACACACCCTATGGAACTGCCTACAGGGACTACAGGTCAACCCAACACTGGTATTATGGATTAAAGCGTTCCTGGAGGACAGGCCACAGCATGTGGTGGTGAACAGTTTTAAATCACATAACAAGGTTTTAAACACAGGGGTGCCCCAGGGTTGCATCCTATCTCCCGTCTTCTTCTCCATATACACCAATGAAATAACATGCAACAGCAATGAACCGACACTACTCAAATATGCAGATGACATGGCCCTGGTGGCACACCTGAAGGACGAGCACTCCCTGTCCGTATACCTCCAGTACGTGGACACCCTGACCTCCTGGATTGAGGAGAGCTCTCTGGAGCTCAACATCTCCAAAACAAAAGAGCTGTGCTGAGGGGGGAAGTGATCATCTGACACCCCCCCCACCTCTCTTTGAGCCCCTCAGGCTGAAGGGGCAGGTGGTGGAGCAGGTCCAGTGTTTTAAATACCTGGGCACAGAGATTGACTGCCTCCTGTCTTTCACCCGGCACACTGACTCAGTTTACAGCAAGGCAGCGTATGTTCCTGCTGAGGAGGCTGAGGAGCTTTGATGTCCATAAGGATATTTTAACAGCTGTTGAATCTGTGCTCACCTTCAATATCACATCCTGGTACAACTCCCTCACTGTCCAAAGCAAAAATAAACTCTCAAGGATCAAAAACCAAGCAAGTAAAATAACCAGTACCACCCAGGAACAACTATCAGAACTGTACTCAGTCAGGCGCAAAAAAAGGCCACTCTCATCACACAGGACCCCTCATACTCCCCTCCCTCCGAGTCCCATTGGCCAAGAAACTCATTCATAAAAAATCATTCATTCCCACGGCAATAACCCTGTTAAACAAAAAATAATCATATGCATTTTGCTACTTTTGCACATCTGTTCTTTTTTAGCTATGTCTGTGCTGTGTCTTAACTGTTTCTGTTTTTTTAACTGTGTTTTATTGGTTTTATCATGGTCTGTGTTTTATGTTTTTATGAACCCGTGTCAAAGACAATTTTCTGTTACAAATGTGATGGACAATAAAGTTTTCTAATCTAATCTAATTCTCCCTCCATTTAGATTTTTCAATCGAATATGGATCTATTCCAACTAATTTTGGTTTTTCAATGTAACAATTTCTTCTGGCCCAGACAAATTTGTGAGCGCCTTTGCCACTGCGACTAGCCTCCAAAAGGAATGACTGAAATCGTTGTTTTTCCAGTATGGCACCTGGGGTGCTGCTGTGACATAGGTGGTAAGGGTCTAAAGCACATTGACTCTTTACTAATTGATTAATAGCTTTATATTAGCAAGCAAAACTGTGTTTAAAAGTGTCAGTGATAGAAGCCTGATACATTTATTTCAGATTGTTGTAAAGGGGAAGGTAAAGCTGATGACTTCAGCATGCTGACATCAACTGCCTGATACAGATATAATAGGTAGCCTCCAATACATATCCGTATTTCATAAACAGGCATTCCAAACATTATCATTATAATATATAAATATTTCATCACTGGTCTGCCCATAGGTGAGTGACAAAGTCCTTATTTCCAATGGCAAATACATAAAGGTGTATTTGAAGATCGTGGCATATGAGTCATAATTAATACAGCCTACAGCAACAATTTCATGGTAAAATAAATAAAACATGCTATGGCTTTTATTTTCTTTTTTTTTTAATGGGGAAACCTTTAAAGAAGGTGATCATTAATCTCTGAACAATGAATGCCATATTGGTTGTTATTATATAAACTGATTGATGCTGCTCAAGGCTCATTTCTCTTTCCATATCTGTTTAAATTAACTGGGTATGAAAATAATGCTAGTGCTGTCAAAGATTTCTATTATGTAAGATTGAAAGGTATAGTAAAAAAGTAACTGCAAAGAGACACGAGACATCATATTGTAGATATTAATCAGAATGAGGTGTTACAGTGTGTGCTGAATGGTGGATCCACTGGGTATATTATCACCTTTAGAAACCAGGTTAGGCTTATGCTTAGGATTTAATGGACAATTTTTAATGGTTTGTTTTAAATCAGGTGGGTTTAAAAATATATATATTTTCATGTCAATCCTCATATTGTGAGTTCGCTGCCGTAGTCCTGAGACCGGCAGTGACAAAGGGGAAGTACTCGCCAAGCGGTCGACCGTACCTTCAGAGCCACTCCTGTATGCAGCAAACTCATGTCGGCTCCCCTCCCGCCTCCCTGGGGCGGAAAGCCAATTGCCGCCCTGCTAGTGGCACTCCCGTGGTATGGCCGGTAGAATCGAACCCCGGTCGCAGTGGCCAGCGTTAAACATTGTAACCGCTAGACCACCCGGGAGGCTCTTAAATCAGGTGTTTTGATAGCAAGACGGAACTTATTATGTTCTGAAGGGCATGGGAAATACAGCATTCAATTTCAATAGAAGGAACAAAAAATCCTGTTGTTGCGTTTCAAGCTGAAAACCAGACACTATACAGATTTTCCTTAGCTTTGACCCCTTAGCTTTTACATGAATTATTGTATTATGATATTGCAGGTACTAAAAAATTAAGAATATTTATTAGATTAGATTATTTAACCTGGTGAATATTTTTGGCTCTAGATTCATTTTAGATACATCTACCCATATATTTGACATTTAGCTATGGTGGTAATGTTTGAGCTTATCCACCACCACCTGAAGAAGATTATGTGCCTTCTCAAGCAGTGACCATGGCCTCATCCCATTCCACTAAACACACCCCCTTCACTTGCCCTCATTCACTTGGGAGAATCCCTATTGAGACCCAGATGCAAGATTGTCGCCATCTGGAGTGTAATTTCAGTCCACATAAGGAAATGTCAACAGCCCCTCAAGCCCTAGCTTTTTCTCCCTCCGATAGAGGAAAAGAAAAACACACACTTCAAAGCATGGTCATGTCCTGTTACTCTTAGCGTGACTCAACGTGTTCTCTATAGTAATGGTTGAATTACATGAAAATAAACCTCACATAAGTACTTCACATCTACAAAACTGGCATGTAAGCAAGCTTACCATTCTAGAGTTTTGATAAAGTTATTAAATAAAATCACCTGTGTATTCAGTCTTTGGGAAAATTCATCATTTAGCTACGTAGCTATATACTTTGCCTACTTAACAGATGTTTAATAATCACACAGAAGTATATTTTAATGTATTAAAATACACAAGGATTTGGAATGCTTTTCACATTTAAGTTCACTATGTTTAGGCCTAACAGTGGAATGTAATCTGTGAGAACTGTCTCCATGTTTGTTATAAATACAAAAATAACCAAGTAGTATATACTGTATATGCCATATAGTATTTGCTCGAATGACATCACATGAAGTGTTCATACTGAGTGGAGGGATCAACAGAAATGTGTGACACTGAACAAACTGGAATGGGGCCTGTGATCATCCGTTCCTGTCTCTGCAAGACACAGGGAGCACAACAGTGGCCAGTGTGCCTTCTTCTTCCTGCTTCATCAGGATGATGGGCTATCAGCACGATGCAGCCTGAGCTTCACTACAATACAATTTTAATATCACATTTTCGTGTTCACATTTATGGAAGATTAAGAATAGCAGAATTATATACAATATACACAATGAAATACAATGAAATACAATGCATAAGGGTGTATGGTTTTTCATAATGATCTATTGTGCCTTAATTAAAACAATACACACATTGGAATACAATGTACATTGGTGTATTGTTTTTCCTCTCGAGTTTTTTTTGTAACAACATAATTTTTTTCACACCACCTTGAATTACAATCCACATCTTGGAAAACAGGTGTACTTGTCTATACATATAATTCTGGCATTCTTAAAATTCCATACATATGACTTCTATTGTTATTATAGTTAAACATATAAATTAAATATTCTGACCTTCCTTGGGAAATACAATTGTGCTCAAGGCTGTTGAAATAGTGAAGCACTGATATCAACAATAAAATATTCCCTATGTCAATGACCACTTACCAAACTGCTAGGAGTCTCTTAGTCAATCATTTGCTTTCTCCTTGGAACCTCTTGCAATTTAATCTCACTGCTAAATCCTATGGGTTTCCTGTCCAACCTTATTACCCTCTATACCAGTGTTTTTCACAAGGCCCTACCCATAATCAATACAACTCTGTTGATATTCTTGTACTGACTCCAACA
Source organism: Aldrovandia affinis (assembly GCA_029706075.1). Taxonomy (NCBI): domain Eukaryota; kingdom Metazoa; phylum Chordata; class Actinopteri; order Notacanthiformes; family Halosauridae; genus Aldrovandia; species Aldrovandia affinis. Next base: position 600,447 of record JAINUG010000015.1, read on the forward strand.
GGCAAGGTGTTTAAACCATCATTTAATTCATGCTGTGAAAAAAGAGGGGAAAAGAGCTTGTATCAAATAATATTTTTGTACAACACAATTCATTTCAGTGATTCACTTATTTTTACATCAGAAAGGACAAGTATGGATGATTTTCTTTATAGTGATACTGTATTTTGGGCAAATATTAGTGACCTTACACCTTACAATTGTGATGTAATTGTCTTTCCTTTCCTCTCCTTATTTTTCCCCCAACTTGAAATTTCTCATTTTGCCTTTCGATTCACTACTCTGCCACCAACACCTATGAAAATGGCACTGCAGCTGAATTGTGGGCACTCTTCCAACGTACTCATCCACAAGCCATTGAGCTAGCACCAGCCAGGGGAGTGGCATATCTCTTAGTAGCCACATTTCCACTCGTATAAATTCATGCAACTTCAGAATGTTGACTGCCAATGTTATGCGACTTGCCAAATTGAAACAAGCATTTTTGCACATAAATGTTTTGTTTATGTGCAAAAAATTTGAATTATATTAATTCATTCAATAGTTTGTCTAAATGTGGATAAAAGCAAATGGAAACAGTTAACATTCACACAAAATTTACCCTGCACCTTGACTGCATTAAAAAATCGAATATTCTCACGCATACATTATTAAGTTATCACTGATGGGGCTTGCTCAAATCACACAATACAGGTTTTCCAAACAAAAACATTTGGGCTGTTTCCACAAGTAGCAGCAGGTGTTTGCACCTAGCAAATTGCTGGGAGGAGCTAATGCAATAGTAACCAGAGAAACCCTGGTTAAATTAAACACGGACATGGGTGACATGGATTTTTTTGGCTTCTTTGTTTCTTTGTTGGCTCATGATAGTCTTGCAATTTCTCTGCTATAGGATCCAACTTACACTCTTGATGAGCACCTTTACTGACTGAGCTACTCAGCAGCCCATCCAAAGGTGTTTTAACATATTGTCATTTTTTTAAGATATGTTGTTTTAAATGACCATAATTCCTTTCTCCACCACTGCTAATATATAAGCATGATATTCCATTTGTGGATGCAGACTGTTTATTCTGAAGTGTTTTTCAAACAGCTGCGCAGAGGTAATTTTGAAAAGCACACCCTGGTTGGTTTCACGCTGAAACAAATTAAAGGAGATTCAGGCTGTCTCAATACGGTATACAAGATAGCTAAAAGAATCAACACCCACACCCATATGTGAAAAAAATTGTACCTACAAGTCTTACAGTGAGAGGAAGAAGAGCAGTCCCATATCAGGATTGACAAAACAGTCATGCTGTTCTGTTAATATTAATTATGCCACAGTGTGCAGTATTTACATCCGGTAAGAGGGTTTGTCATGGCCAATGTATAGCACCCTTCCAACCCTGGAAATATGAAAAAATGGATACTGGGTAACAAGAGTGAATTACTCTTACTTCCACTGCATCAATGTAACCACCTCAGTTTTTTGTTATAATAGTAAAATAACATTGTAGCAGGTGTAGATGCCTGATGATTTTGACTAGGATTAAAAATAAACAAAAAGGCTAGATTTAGCAGGAAACACAGCATCCAGCAAAGAATGTTCACAGAAAAAAATGGTAATTACATTATAGTTTTTATTTGTTCTCACGTATATATATAAAAGCTGATCCATTCACCATTGAATCAGTACACTCTGGGGACTTGAACACTGCAGTGCTTTAATATTTTCATAATGGTTTGATGTCTTGAAAACAGCTTCCCATGCTTCTATTTTAAATGAATCTTATAGAAACCTGTGTATTACAAACTTCAAATGGTCATACTAAGGTTCAGTGCTTTTAAAATAAAGTACATCAATCTTAGATTAATTTGCATTGTATAAAGGCAGCCTATTCGACTCCACATGGTTAGTTTTACAGGCCATGTGGAGTCTCTAACAGCAAGTGTATTTATTCCAAGTTAATTATGGTTAATTATATTTCCCTCTGTGCCTGGAATAGATAAACCGATTCTATTCATTTGATTCTGTAATACTGCAAAGACTTTTAGCTAAATTCAGTACAAGGTTGTTTATGCATGATGCTTTACATCAGTAATACACATTTTACTTGCATAATGGAAATATCAGACTATCAATCAAAATATCAAATGCTTTACCATACAATTAGTGCATGAATGTGATGAAGTATGTACAAAAATGCATTGCAATTACTGATGTTTTCTTTATAAACAGCTAAAAGGAGTAGATGAACAGCATTGCTATTTGTTTACTTCCTTGTTTACTTTGTTTACTTCCTCAATATAAAACAATCTACTGTATATCCATAGTCAATACACTCGGCTAATGTCCTATTCCATGTCATGTCACAAAATCTGCCTGTACAACAGGACATATAAAGAGGATTACTCTGTATATTGCATTTACAAACAGAAACATGGTCAGATCCATGTTGAACGTAAAGATACAAAATATATATAATCCTGTAAATAGGAAATATGACATTAACAGCTCACATGTGTATGTGTGTTTTGAACACAGTTTTACCTTGAATTTCTTAAGCGTTTGCATGGAAAGAATAGGATGACGTATACCAGGCAGGCAGTGTGGTATAATGGTTAGGGAACTGGGCTTGTAACTCAGAGGTTGCAGGTTCAATTCCCAGGTGGGGCACTGCCATTGTACCCTTGAGCAAGGTACTTAACCTGAATTGCTTCTGTTAATATCCAGCTGTATAAATGGATTGTAAAGAAATGTTAAATAAATAAATAAACCTGTAAGTCGCTCTGGATAAGAGCGTTTGCTAAATGCCTGTAATGTAAATGTTTTCTGCAGCCATATTTACATTAGGTTTAATTATCATGTATGCAGAAAGATTGTGATCACTAGTACCTAGTACTCTCCTGTCATACTAGTACCTAGTACCTAGACTGCCTAAAGCCAGTCTCCTGTCATATCCTCAGGGTTGTCACTCACTTTGAACAACACTGTGAATGGACACCTACCATGTGTAGGCCATTATGAGAAAGTCTGTTTTGTCATGAATATATTGGGAGGCAAACTGAATTTAGGGCTACATTCAAACTGTACCACAAATAACTAAAGGCCAGTGACAAGTTTAACCTTGACCAGAAGAGCATTTTTAAAACTTCTTACAAGAGAAAGATGCTTGCTGGACCAATAGCTTTTAACATAACCTCGCCCATTTGTACCAGCCCATTTCTGAGGGAATTGTATGCATAACCGAGCAATTAGAAATATCCTACATTATCATAAGTGCACAAACCAAACACAAATAACTGCAATGAAACAAAGTTAATGCTATTTTGTTTTATACATTTTGCTTATATGTAAAACAAATCAGCACATAGCCTACATGTAGGCATATGTACAAATAACCTGTAAATACTGAAAAATACTGTTCAATTGGGGTTGATGAAAGGGGGGAAAACTGCATTTTAATTTTCTTTGTTGTCGACAGTGGGTGGCGCTCATCTTGTTTTTCAAACACTGAATATTTGATGTAAAAAAAATTAAAAACATTGGAAAAGAAAAAGTAACCCCACATGAATAATGTATAGCTATATTAGAACCTATCCAACAGCATGAACTGCAGTTATGTTTATCGAAATACGAATATTCCACTGTATACAATGGGATGTTTTTGGTTTGCTTTTGTATCATTAGAATAAACCTTGAACCAGCATGATTACGTTACATTTTCATTTACTAATACATTTCGAAAATGCACAATTGTAACTACACACAAATAATAGAACAGAAGCTGTTAAAAAATTCACGTTTTCGCTAAGTTACATTTTACCGAATTTAAAAACAAGGACACATGTTTGTAACAGCCTATTATTACGCTTCGCTTTTATATTAGTAAACCATGTAACGTTAGTCTATCCTAAGTATCAAACGTTGGATAATTGACATATTTTTTTCCCTTCGCACTCTGTTCAGTGTGTATTGTGGTATGCCTTTTTACAAACAACTGCTTCTGATCTCACTGCACAACAGGTTATCTCTTACCTTGTGTAGACTGGTAATTCCCTTGGTTTTTTTCCCCAGGATTTCACTCCATTCAAATAAAATCCACGATCGCATTTACCATCTCTGATTCACTGAATTAGTTCTATCCATCAGAAAGGTCTCCGGCAGCGACGTCCCCTTTCCATGCAAGGTGCACAACAAGAGAAAGCCGCCCGGGCTGCCTTCCTCCCACTCTACAAAACCGTTTTCACAATTGCATCGTAGCCAAACTCGAGAAGGTAGGATACCAACAGCTACTGAATACTGGTGTTTCAGCAAATTGAAAGGGAAAACGTCCAAATGTTGTTGTTCAAGTCTTGAGCCAGTTCATTGTGCACAATTTGGGCATTTACTTTATGTTCAGTATAGGCTATATGATTATACTATATTAATTTGTATTAAACAGTAATCGTTTTCTTCTCAATATCTTCAAGCACACGACTTGCGTTTCAATAGACATGGTGGAACATGCATTCCCTCTAAAACCATATCCAAATCCCCATGTTCTTTTTGCCATGTCCATTAACAGCCCCCGGCCCCCCAAAGGGAAAAGAATGACATGGATTGAGATGTTGTTTTTATTCATCTGTTTTATTTCACTGTTGAAATCAATCCTTAGCAGTTACACTATTGAAGGGGGTTGGTTTGCAAGTTTCATTGCTGTCATACAAACATTATTTACCATTTGCAACACACCTAATTAACTAGACTAATTACCTTCACCAGAGGGTATATTTGATCTTTTTAATTACTCCTGGTGCAATTTATTATATTTGTAAGAATCTGTTTTGGAAAGGGTACACATGCTGTCATTCTAAATGTTAATTTGTAAAGAGGGTTCACAAGGCTTATGCATTACTTAAAATACTATTACAAAAAATAAACCAGTTTTGGGGTACTTTAGTGCCTGACAGTCGCAGTTTATATTTATATTCAGAAAGGCAAATATAAAAACTCCTTTCTAAATGTAGCGTGTGTAAAATAATATGTGGCAATATTTTTAACAGCTGTATTGCTATACCTTTTATACTAATCCCAACTCCGGTTGGATAATTGGCTTTCGTTCTAATAATCTTGAGGTCATCAAGATTTAGGTAACAAACACATAGAACATAATTTAAGGATGTGTCAGTCAGGAAATTCAAATTATCAGGTGATTCTTGTGACAAAAAGTAGATAAAGGCGCCTTAAAATGTGAATCACTTACAGACTAAATCAGTTACATTTGTATGATGACTGGCTTGCAGTTATGTGTTTTCTTGTTGGACACACTATACTTCATGTCTAGAGATGAGGATAGATTGAACTTTGAAAGGAACATGAATGTTACTTGTGAGAACTTACAATTTGCCATTTTAAATCTTTATGTTTCTCAGGCTTTCGTTTTCATATCAATGGTGAGCATTGAGTTTAGCCTAATATCCAATTAACTTTAGTTCCATGGTGCACAGTTTTCAATATCTGTATATATCCCTATATGAGTAGGATTAGACAAGGAGAGGATTATGGTTTATGGATTGAGGATTATTATTATATTATATTGAAGTTCAGTCATAAAGCAGTGACTCATCTGAAAAAAGGTCATCGTGGCATAAAGTTAAGCAGTCAGATCTCTTTGTTCACAGTTCATATTTTTGACTTTATACTGAAATGAAAGCCAATTATTTATGTTTTAAAAAATGTCAATTTTCATTTAAGTTTAGCAAAAACTATCTGTTGAAGTAGGAGCAAAAGAGAATAGAAACTCAGGAAGTATGGTTTTCTTGTACACTACATTTCCTTTAAAAACAGAACATGATTGTGGCTTGCCCATTTATTGTCCCTTGATGACGTTTTGCTGTCTTTTTAAGTGTAAATGCATAAATATGCTTTCTCAATATACAATAGCATTTTCTATTAATAGCAGTTTGATTGTAGTAAGGTAACAGCCATTTTGGGCACATTTGTGCCACCAGCAGGCAGTAATGACAGCTTTTTATAATCTGTTATTACTTCTTGTGTTTCAGGGGGAAAGGAGCGGAGAAGTACGTTGTTTTAGTGCAGAGCATGAATAATGCCGTTAGAGACATACTTTCCAGAAATAGCGATAATGAGTGCGGAGTTAAAATCTGATATGCAGAAGAATCACATACACAGAATAAATTACCAAACCGCTTGAAAATGTGCTGTGATCCTAGCTGTTACCCATGAACACATTTTTATATAAATGCCCTAAAACTGAAATGTGTTAGATGTACAGTTTGGAGGTTTTTTCTTGCATGACTTTGGGTGCAATATAATGAATTACGCCATGATGTCAGGCAGCACAAAGATTTCCGCATTAATTGGAGCTCATCCCAAGGAAATGTCCACAGTTTAAAGGTTTGAAAATGAGTTATGTGAGTATAACAGGTGCACTGATACTTTGTTCTTTTGTTCTTCAGAAAGCAAGTGTGAAAAGATGATGGTTGATTTTGCAGTAGACGTAAATACATCTGTGACATGTCCCCTCTGGTGTTTTGCTTTTGTCTGTAAGTAAAGACCTGACAGGTAAGAAATAAATCCGTGAGTGTGTACACAAAACTTAAATGGATACAAATGACGCACAACGACACACCAGCACAAATGTATTGATCCAAGTGTAGCGGAGCTCAGAAGATGATAAGAGTCTGCTGCAGAAAGTAGTTGATAAGAGTTGGCTGGGGACTCTGGTCTTTAGCTCAGCGGGCTAATCGTGTCTCTTGTGGTGTTGGTTCGAACCTCGCTGCTGGTGGTTCTGTTGGTTCGAAACTCATTGGTTCGAAACTCGCTGCAGTCATAACCAACTCAACCATTACACAAGCACAACAATAATGCACATTCAGCAAATGTGTAGGTTGGAATGCCAGTGGCATATCCAAATATAGTAAAAATCAATACCAATCGCTGTCAGCACTATTTTAATATGTTTTCAAAATATGAATCCAATGTTATATGAAATAGTGCCATAGCACAGTAGAGCGAAGCTGGGAGGGTTATGCAAGACTGAGATTAAAGGAGGATTTTAATATGAGCAGCAATCCTATGTATGCTCCTCAAATGAATGGCTTCAGATGTCACAATTGATTTTCTTCTTCCCACCGAATAATTTAGAGTGACATTGATTACTGGCCCCCTCATCTGCTTTGCCCTTGATCTCAAGGTGTGTTGATTTTGTAATAGTGGCAAGTTGAGCCAGGAAGTCCTCTAATTGACCCCTAGCAAGGCCCATCAGTCTCTAAGCTTACACCCAATTGGATGACGCTCACAGTAGTCATGGAAGCCCATCTGTTGGTCCTCTTGGGGATGTATACCTAACTCACTTTACTGTGAGCTTCCTCTCTAATAACCTACCTTATGTGAGGCCGGCCTCATTCAGCCAGCCTTACGTATATTACATCTGGTGACAACAATATGTGTCACGGAGATAAGCATGAATGGACCACACCTACTTGCAGGGAGAAATATTGCCTTATCCCTCATTTCCACAACAGTCACAATCAATTCAAGCAAACCTCAGATTTTAATGAGAAATGCTTGTCATGTTCCTGCTGAGCAGGTGGATAGCCTGCTGCCTTTAATACCCTGGTATTTGTAGATACATTATTTCACAGCACTGCGGTTGCCAGACATGTCAGGCCTGACACATAGTATAAGCAAGTTTGAGTTTCTGACACCAACTTATTTCTCTTTTCGCACAACATCCCATTGCTTTGCAAATGGAACCTAGCAGAATATTAAGATCCCCTTTGGCAGCCAAGTCAAAACATATACATTTACGCTTGGGACACAGCATATTCTGACAATGGTGTCCATCTTTTCATGTACAGGGCAAACCAGTCTGGCCTGGTCATCTTCATGGGGGTGATGTGAACCCTGGTTCGGATGTTGGCCAGGAGGAAATAAGCCTTACCTAAAAAGGAAGGTTTTCTGGCCAATTCAAATTAGGATATATGGTGTTCGGTCCTCAGTGGTTGTTTGCTATAATACCTGATGTACTAGGAGCATATTGCATTTTTGTACATTAGATCTAACCTAATAATTATTTATTCGGAACAGTTTGAATTTACCAACACAGCACAAGAGCCTTATTCATTCAACTGCCTAATACAATCAAATCAAATCAAATCAAGTTTATTTGTATAGCGCTTTTCACAATAGAATTGTCACAAAACGCTTAACAGAGGGGGAACCCAGGCCTAGACCCCCACAAAAGCAAGCCTAATGGCAACAGTGGCAAGGAAAAACTCCCTTGGTAGGGAGAAACCTTGGGAGGAGCCAGACTAAAAAGGGGGGGGAGCCCACAATCAGTTGAATGTGTTGTTCTGGTTCTGGTTAGTTAGTTAGACTGTAATTTTGCTATTGGCCATTCTATTGGTATCATCCCACCATGTTATGTCTCATTCCATATGAAATACGTCTGCATGACTTATTATGTTACCATTCTATTATCTTACTTTTATCTTATTTTGTGTCTGTTAATGCTGCCCTGTATTCTAATGTAATGCTATCTTTGTGTTCCCTACTCTGTGTCAGATAGATACTCTAAAATTGATGGTCTTTGCTTAGTGAAACAAGGAATATAATTGTAACCATCTTCTCTTTGTTGGCTCAGCTACATTCATTCAAATTAATATTTGATAGATTTGAGTTTAGACAAAGGAAGGCTTACGATCATGTGGACAGTAGTATTGAAAGAAGACTTTTTTAAATTACACCTATTACCACAAAATGCCATACAGTGGTACATTTTGTTATTTTAAAAAGACAATTTATTTTCCTGCACAGGACTGGTAAATTCGCTGTGAATTTTAATTGTCTCGAGGTCAGTCGACTTAAATAATATGTAACTGTACATATACAAATGTCTTGGGACGCTGAATTGTCTTAATGCAAAGACGTGTACGTGCATCCATCTTCGATGGTTCTCTGGGGAGCTCCATTTGATGAAATCACGAAAAGGTCACAACAGCTCTTTTAACACTTACCCTTTCCAAGCAGAATTAAATCGTTTTGTTTGGCTGCACCCTGAGATGATTACAACGTAGCAGCAGGAGGAGTTACATAGCGTTGTGCTACCCCGGCATATCAGTTTATTAATTTACATTTACATGATTTCCCATGTTTGTAGAGTTTCAAGTTTCATTTGCCAGAAATCTTCACAAACAATTGCTGGATTTCACCCATTCTGGATTGACATCATCAATTCTGGATGGTGTTCATGCAGAAGATTATTTTTCAGACAATATTTCTGAATATTAATAGAGATGTTGAATTTAGACAGGGCCTATCTCTTGAATTATTAATTAATCCATGAGAAATAACAGGGTGTATGAGAAATGTATTTTAGGATAATTAGCAATTCAATAAATAAGTGCTTAATACAGGAACATATTGTTATGTTTAGAGTTATTTTTATTTATGCTGACCACAGACATAGGGTCCTTTAAAATTAAATAGTGGCCGTGAATGGAATAACTGTGCATTCTTTCCTCTGTTTCCAATTACTTGTTCAATTCAATTCACCTCTGTTCTTTGAGTTTAGTATTATTTCATTGATCCAACAGAACAACACCAATGTCACTGTGATAAATTGATCAAATTAAGGGGAAACCATGCTTACAAATCTTTTTTTACATTTATTTTTTTATCTCCATATCTGAGATGCAACTGAAGATTTGGAGTTTAAAATGGAAGCCTTTTCTGTAGAGAGCCACAATTCCTTAATATGTTGTCAAACATTCTGTCTTCAGTGTTCAGTTATTACTTTAGAAGAAAATGTGTGAATGCTTAAGTTGTTCAACTGTATTCTACACCCTACCTTAATTTTAGAATATATTTGCCTTACTCCCAGACATAAATATCAGAGGTTACATGTACATTGGTTGATTGATCCTAGTCTCAGTCTAGGGCTCTTGAGCTGGGTATGGTAGACCCCTTGTACAAACACAGGCATATCCCAAACTAACTTATTGATATACGTACATTTAGATGTATAAAACATAGCTGGTAAGCATGTTGCAACATTGATTGTATTTTCAGATAAGCTCTGTTTTGTGTAGCTTAGAGGACTGTGACCTTTACAAAGACGGTTTAATTAGGCAAGATGCTGAAACTCGGCACTAGACTGCAGAAACATAAGGCAAGAATAATGCTAATTCATTGATTATAACTTGGAAGCTTGTAAATAACTATCTGATGATGCAATACATATTTATGAAACAAAATAATCTATGACCAGTCTAGTCAAATAGTCATGAATGTGAACAGTGCAAGTCAGGAAGTATTGAGTGAGTGTTGAGAGGTTAAAACCTGGGGTGCGGATATGCCATTGTTTTTCCAGACAATTTTCATTCAAAGTAATATTTTGTCAAGTGCACTGGAGGGCTGTCCTTTGTACTGAGAAACATTCTTTCAGGAGCCCTTTTCCATGAAACAAAAATGATAATGATGTCACAGTTGTATTACTGGAGTTGTTATGCTCTTTAAAAACATTTTTTTGTAGATGTTTAATGTCTTGTACAGGTACAAGAGTTAATAAGCACAGTTTTTTCATCTTTCATCTTCAGGTTTCTGACGTGAGTGGTGGCAAAAATAATTATTTTCTCTTTCAGCTTTTTTCACATTTTTCTCCCAATTTAGTAGCCAATTATCCCCTCCCTCATATTGAGAGCTCACTGTCGTAGTCCTGAAGCTGGCAGTGACATGCAGCGGAGCACCGCCTCCTCCGAGCTGGAACCCAGCAAGCCGTCACCGTAACTCTGGTATGCACACAGGGTCACTCCTATACACAGCGAGCTCATATCGGCTTCCCTCCCCCCTCCCTGGGGCAGACAGCCAATTGCCACCCCTAGTGGCACTTCCGGCCAGAGCCAAAACTGGCACGACCTGGTCAATTGGTCAGTGGGCAGCGTCGGACGTTCTACCGCTACACCATCTGGGAGGCCTGTGGTGTCAAATTTTGATCGCACATACTGTTGACTGCTTTTACCTAGACGAGGAGACTTGAAAATCTTCTTTAAAATGCAATCTTGATCAATCGAATGAAATGTGTAAAGGCTTTTTTCCTTTGTCACATACTGAATGGAGATACATAGGTGCACTGTTCTAGCGATGAACTGCAGAATATGTATGCATTGATTGATAACAGACAGTTCCGATTTTTTGTCTACCAACTTGGATATTCCATTTTATTTTTCATTATTGGGTGTCTAGAACATGAACACTGTATGAACAGAAAAAACAGGGAAACCTTTCAAGGTTTTTTGTATATTTTGTATATTTTCGAAACAATTTTCCATTGTTTTGCAATCCAATATTGCCTTATGTTCTCTGTAGCAGCAGAGAGCAGGAATTAGCTGGGTGGTGCATTATTCATTCAATCTCAAGCATCATCCTGTTTTCAGCTCTGCTCCCACAGAGCTACTCAATTACAGCAGAGACCATTTTGCTCTGAATCAAAAAATTGGGCCAACAAATGTTTGCCAACAGTGGGGTACAATGAAGTACATCAGGGCATTTCATTTATTTTGTTATAATTGTTACAGTTCTCTCTTTTTACTATTTTAGAAGAGGCAGTGAACATTCAACACTGTGAAACTGGAAATTATTTTTCTGCTACCTGGAATTAAGGGATAAAAAAGCCTGTTGGCGTATTTACATGAATGCTGTCTTAATTATTTTACTTTCAATTCCGTGTTATCTGAGGATATCATCTTGTCTACACTGTCTCAAGATGAAATTGAATATATTTTCATTTATACAACAGCATCTTTTGTAGCAATGGATAGCATGCATTCTGCAAAGAAAAATGTCCCTTTGCATTCTGTTGCACACATATATTCCTGAAAGGAGTTGGCATCTTTCAAGATATGCTTTCAACATGGCACATTCATATAATAACAGCAATCGGAGTTTCCACCATGTCTGCCAGTCAGTCCTGTTTGTCTTTTGTCTTTATACCTTGGTCCACAATAGTCTATATCTCGACATTTCAGCTGCTCCATTGGCAGAGGAAGCCCCGGGCTGAAGTTAATGCACTCGTGCCTTTCAACAAACGTGGCTTCAGAGCAGGTTTATTCTGGGAAGAGGAGGAGGAGGGGGGGTGTATTCATCTCGAGCAGTCAGAGCATTTGAGGATCAGCACAAGCTGAGCGTGAGTCTCCTTACTCAGGTCGAGTCACTGAGCCGTGCTCTTGCTGCTGCCTCATTTTTACTTTTCATTACAGAGGCACGAGCAGCTAAACAGAAATACAATTATCATCTTTTGAGTGAAAGGCAAGCAGAAAGAGCCATCCTACATTGGGAGCCCTGGGATTTGAATTATAGCAATGGGCGGAGATTAGAGTTCTGGTTTCTGGTTCTGGTTTTAACCATGGTACAATTGAACATGGCCTGTCCGCTTGTGTTGTTTACGTAACAGGACTTGCTGCGCCACATTCAGCTGTAGTAAAGGCTGGGCCCTAGAATCAGCGGACCGTGTACCCTTGAGGCCAGGCGCGCGTGCTCTCTACTACAGTGCAAGGGCAATCATCGAAAGCATGTCCAGAATAACCTTTCAGATAGAATCCCTTCAGGATAACTGCGAAAAAAATACTTTTGGAAAATATCAAATAGCACCAAGGGTAAGAGTTTGAGAAAATAAAGCCTAAGGACATACTAAACATTTTAAGGTCTTTCGACCTGGTACAATATGTGCTTGGCGTGTCCGGCTAAACTTTTTTGACTCTTGTGACTTTTCAAAATTTTACACAAATTTGAAGCCCTAATTACACATCAGTGTTAAATCAGGAAAGGTAAAAAATATATAATAAATAATAAATATATAATAAAAAACATCATTTTCAGAGAAAGGTGTAATATCAAGTTTTGAATCTTGATATAAAAAGGGCATGTTGTGATTATGAGTCACGATTATTTATCCTACGGTGTTTTTTTAATCATTTTTTTTTCATGTGTGTGGGTTCCCATGGAAAAATTGAAAGGTATTTCAAGGCTAAAATGAACAAAAATATATTCAATCTCCATCAAGAGAAGAGAAATGTTGATTAACAAACCCTGACTCCCTGCCAAACAGGCTGTGAGGAATTACTCTCCTGAGAGCCTTGCAGTGCTTAGCAATAGTCAGATCAAATGGCTGGCAGAAACCTGTTTCATTTATTAGATTAGCTTTGCCAAAGAGGTTCTTGGCTAATGAGGTATCTTGCACTTAACATGACCGTGGTAATGAAAAGTGAAAACAAAAATGGATGAATATACACACATTGCTTGGAAATCAGACTGGCCTGTAGGAATATATCAGGAAAACTAGGAATTGAAAACTGGAGAGAGAGAGAGAGAGAGAGAGAGAGAGAGAGAGAGAGAGAGAGAGAGAGAGAGAGAGAGAGAGAGAGAGAGAGAGAGAGAGAGAGAGAGAGAGAGAGAGAGAGAGAGCTAAAAGGGTTTGCCATTTTTGAAGGTCATATTTTAGAGCTTGATTCTGGTGAGGCGTACACGGAGAGGCACATGTGTTGAAACAAAGCTTGCTCCATCATACACCTCCCTCCCCTTGTGTTTATGTGTCTATCTGTATCTCTCTCACACACACGCTCTCCCTCTTCCCTCTCTCTCCACTGGCCTGGCTCCTAGGTATGTCACTATGGCAACCCATTAGGACATCAAGGTCCCATGTTTTAAGTCTCTCTCTTGAAGTGGTTTGAAAAAAGGCCATATATTCAGTCTCGGTTGAACTCTCTGCAGCCATGTATGGAACTTACCTAGGGCCGGAAAGGTTTCAAATTGAAATAAAATTACTGTTATTTGTTGTTCTTCACACAAGCAGAGCACACAGCTGCAGTGGATAGCTCAAAAGCAGTGCCTTTGCCATTGAATGTAACCTCGAGTCAGTGCATGTTAAAATCTGCTTTACATCATCACATAAAAAACAATACATTTCCTTTGCTAAAATATTACTAAATATTAGATTCTCTAAGCAATACAGCTAAGCTACACTATTTGGCAAAGGTCAGTGGACACCTGACCATCACACCTATATGAGCTTGTTGGACATCCCATTCTAAAACCATGGGCATTAATATGGAGTTGGACCCCCCTTTGCGGCAATGAGAGCTGCCACTCTTCTGGGAAGGCTTTCCACAGGATTTTGGAATGTGTCTGTGGGAATTTGTGCCCATTCAGCCAAAAGAGCATCTGTGAGGTCAGGCACTGATGTTGGACAAGAAGGCCTGTCTCACAATCTGCGTTCTAATTCCTCCCAAAGGTGTTCAATGGGGTTGAGGTCAGGGCTCTGTGCAGGCCAATCAAGTTCCTCCGCACCAAACTTGTCTAACCATGTCTTTATGGACCTCGCTTTGTGCACAGGGGCACAGTCATGCTGGAACAGCAAAGGGCCTTCCCCAAACTGTTGCCACAAAGTTGGAAGCGCCCAATTGGCTAAGATGTCTTCATATCCTGTAGCATTAAGAATACCCTTCACTGGAACTAAGGGGCCTATCCCAAACCCTGAGAAACGCCCCAGACCATTATCCCTCCTCCACCAAACTTTACAGTAGGCACTATGCATTCCGAAAGGTAGCGTTCTCCTGGCATCCGCCAAACCCAGATTTGTCCATCAGACTGCCAGATGGTGAAGTGTGATTCATCACTCCAAAGAACCATTTCCACTGCTCCACTGAGTCCAGTTGCGGCGTGCTTTACACCACTCCAGCCGACGCTTGGCATTGCGCATGGTGATGTGAGGCTTGTGTGCAGCTGCTCAGCCATGGAAACCCATTCCATGAAACTCCCGATGCACAGTTCTTGTGCTGATGGTGCTTCCAGAGGCAGTTTGTTACTCTGTAGTGAGTGATGCAGCAGATGATAGGCAATTTTTCTGCACTCGTCGGCCCCGCTCTGTGAGTTTGCGTGGTCTACCACTTCGTGGCCGAGCTGTTGTTGCTCCTGTTCCACTTCACAATAATAGCACTTACAGTTGACCGGGGCACATCTAGTAGGGCAGAAATTTCACGAACTGACTTGTGGCAAAGGTGTCATCCTATGACAGTGCCGTGTTTAAAATCACTGAGCTCTTTACGAACCATTCTGAATTCTAAATGTTTGTCTGTGGAGATTGCATGGCTATGTGCTGGATTTTATGCACCTGTTGGCAATGGGTGTGGCTGAAACACCTGAACTCAATAATTAGTAGGGGTGTCCACTGACTTTTGGCCATATAGTATATGTTACATTGAAGTTCCTCAATAACACTTAATTTGTGGTAATCACATTTTCCAACATGAATTAGCTTCAGTAGATTCAGTAGCTTTGCAGATTAATTTATAGCCTTTCCTTTAGTTGTAGAAAGCATAGTTTTTCCCCGAAGGGTCCAATTCTCATGTAGAGCACTTCATCATTCTATTGGGAAAGACTCATGGGCTGCTGTTTTGAACACGGGAATCAGTGTTTTATCCACTTTTCGCTGGTCAGTGTGTGCACATACCATGCACCATCATTACAGGTATGGTGACCAGCTTGATTTCAGGGACAATGGGGGAAAACCAGCCTCTATTAAAAATAAATGAATACAATAAAAACAAAATCTGCTACAAGCATATGGTTTGATGCTGAACCATCTGACATATTGAAACCATTCCCTGTAACGATCTTCCATAGCCTCCCATAGCAACCAAAGAAATGCAATAAGTTAGGAATGTACTGAGGACAGGAGAGGGGCCTGTGTTCCCAGAGGTGCAGTCCAGGTATTGATTGATGATGTAAATCAATCTGTCTTAAGTGTGTGTGATAAATGGGAGATGTCGTCTTAAAAAATGGTGCCGTGAATTGGAATATCTATTACAATGTTCACCGGATTAAAACGCCTTTGATTTATTACATTAAGGAAAGCCCCCTCCTGCTCATCTGTGCTGATTGCAATTTTGTAGCCTATTTGATCATTGGGCATGAGGTAATTTTGTGTAAAAATAGATTTAACATTGAACAATTTGGGCATGTTTAACAGAGTGATAAATTAACTTATGGCAGGCACCAACATTTTAAAGTGACTGGAGGCGACAAGCATACAGATGTTGAGTGCAGTTACAGCAACAATGTGCAATGGGCTCAATGATACAACATGCGCCACACCTAGAGAGGCTATAGTGTGCATGTCGAACGTTTTTAGCATTGAGGGCTAGGCTAATAAGCTTTTCACTTGTTCTGGGATGTCAAATAGTCTTTGTTAATTGGTGGTACCATACGGACACAGACAGATCAGATACAATCAGACAGATACCCAGAAACAGTTTCAGGAGTCACTGCCTAAATGGCAGGCACCTTTTCCCCTTCACAGTTCTACATGTAGAGAGAATTTCCCCCTTTTTGTATTATAGGTCACAGGTACCAAAATGAAAGGTCAGTGCAGACTACTATGAGTCTTAGTGATGGTGAATCCTTCCGTCATGAAATAATTGTTCCATCTTAATTGCCTTCTTAACTCCTTAAGAAGGCTCCTTACAGTGGAGCACAATAATGAATTGCTCTTAAGTCTTTGAACTCCTGTCTCATGCATTTAATCCATACATTTTGCCAACGCTTGACTCAAATACAACCGGCTTCTTCGTTCCCTCAACACGGGTGACGGAGAATGCGAATGACACTGGCGGTCGGGGCTTTAAGCCTTCCAAGGTGGAACATTAAATATTCCACTTAAGTATTTTTACTATCAAATGTCAAGGGAACGAGGGAAATATTGGAAGTCACAAGTCGAAATGTCGTAAGAAGATTCGTAACAGACAAATTAAACATTCTCACAGTGGCATCAATAGCATAGGCATCATGGAGAGACACTAGGCTGCATACACAGAAATTGTAGCTAGTATATACTCACACTTACTATTTTTCCATAAGATTATAGCACTTATTACTATCAGAATGACAATTACTCACAGGTAGGCACTACTCTAGGTATAGTCTAGGGTACTAACATAAAATGCACTGACTTAAATTGACAAGCTAACTTTTGCCCAAAAGATTATTAATATTTTTATTATTATTATAACTTCAAATAAGTTGTATTTTCTTTGTTTTACTGGTCAGAAATCGCTAGGATGGAGTCTTTAAATGTACATTTACCCCCTGACCTCCCCTTTTTTGGGGGGGCTCGTCCTCCCCCCTCAAATGCTCAAAACAAAGTGACGCCCCTGATCTATAGTATAGATTGTGAGATTGACAGAACAGGTAGAATAGGGCTTATGGGCCACTGAATGGCTGTCAGTCAAATTTTGATTGAGTTAATGTTGCTCACTTCCTAACTATGTTAATTTGAAAATGTTGAAAATGTAAAAGGAAATTGATAGATCAAGACAGAAAAAATAAATGAGAGAAAAATGCATTGGGACAGAAAGTATAGAAGACCCATTTATCATTGTGAAGAGACCAAAAAATAAGATTTAAAAATATTGAGCAGTACTGTTTATTCCAGGAGATTTTTTTGTTTCAGTTTTTCTTTTCATATGTAGTAGAATGAAGAGAACACCATAAAGAAGGGATGCCTACTGTGCTTCATAATGCCCACTCAACTGAAATGTATTTGTTATTTAAAAAAAAAAAAAAAAAACTCACCAATAATTTAAAAAGCTCTGCTGGGTCTTGGAAGACAGCCAAATGCTGGACCTTGGTCACCACTTAGTATGCTTGATATTGATCCCCTAGTGGGATTAGAAAGAGTATTGAAGAATGAGAGCCTTGCTGTGATTGTGCATTCTCCAAAGTCACTTCGAATAGGGCAGTGACAACAAAGAACACAGCAAAATGGTCAGATGGAATATGTTTGTGAACTTGAATGCAGTGTGCAAACAGGTTATACTAAATATGCATAATTTTACTTAAAATGTGAAAAATATAAAAAGGGCACAGTGTGGAAATGGTATTTCCAGGTACTTCAGAACCCTTATTAAAATAAATTATATTAGCCTTATATTAGTCTTTCTTTTACTCAGACAGTTCTACACAAAGTAAATAGTTTGAAATGCCACATATACAGGTAACTGCCCAAATAAAGGAAACACCAACATAAAGTGTCTTAATAGGGTGTCACCACAAGCCACCAGAACAGCTTCAACATTCCTTGGCATAGATTAAATGTCTACAAGTGTGTGGAACTATTGGAGGGTTGCAACACCATTCTTGTGATCTGGCGACTGAGACAACCATGGCATATGGTTTACATCATTTTCAGGCTCATAAAACCATTCAGTGGCCACTCATGCCCTGTGGATGGGGGTATTGTCATCCTGGTGAAGACCACTCCCATCAGGATAGAAATGCTTCACCATAGAATGAAGAATGGCTTGGTATTCATTAACATTTAAGGGATTTATTGGGACTTACAGTCAAGCCAACACATGCACAACCACTTGTTGAGAATAGGGTGAAGGATGACTCATCTGACCATATGACTTTTTTTACACTGATCAGTAGACCACTGCCTATGTTCTTTGCATCACTTTACTCGCAAAGGTGTATTTTGAGGTAATAAAGTGGTGTATGCACTGCAACCCGACCATAGTATCCCTCTGTGAAGTTCTTGACGAGCTGTTCTTAATTAAACTGCCTGCTCACACCACACTCTAGATAGATTTTTGCAGTCAACTGATTCAGAGTTGATTGTCTGTTTTGCCTTGCATCTCAAACCAATGCATGGACAGTATGCACTTTCAACCACAGTTGCCTCTAATTGATGATGTCTTTACCGCAGACTTCCATTGCAATCACCTTAGCCACTGTTCCTCATGTAACATCAGCAAATTCAGCAATCTTCGTCACTGAAGCTCCTGCCAAATGTGCCCCAACAATCACCCCTCTTTCAAAGTCATCTTGTCTTCTAGCCATGGTAGCCAAAATAATGGGCAACTGGGCCTGACCAGCGTTTCAACACATGACCCTAAGCATGATGGCATGCTAATTGCTTAATTAAATGAGGAACCACACCTGTGTGGAAGCTTTCACTATATTTTGTATCCTCATTTACTTAAGTGTTTCCTTTATTTTGGCAGTTACCTGTACAATGATTGTATATGTTTGATGACTGGCACTTTCATCTGAATACTCGTACCATGAAATTAAAAATATGTGTGTTCACTCAAAGATGACACAGTCCTTCTATTCAGAAAATATCAGCTCAGTGACTTGCTATAGGCTGATGACAAAATGCATTACAACTGCAGTTAAAACGAACATCTATCATTTTAGCCATGGAGCATGGCATTGCATTAGGAGTCCTTAATGCAGCGCAACAGTAAAGTTGCTGACCATCGCTTCACATCAATGTTGTCTAGTCAGTGACCCAGCTACTTTCTTGAATCAGCTATCAGTTAACTCGTATGTGAAACTTAAAACGGCCCTGTTAGTTTTAAGGTGACACTTGGATTTGGTATGGAAGGAAGCTAAACTAAACAGCAATACTTTACCATTTACAATGAAACAATGGATTGTTACATAGACTTTTACAGAATTTGAATTTCTTTGTTCGGTATTAAGTGAATGGTGTGATAAAATAATTTAAATGATCACTTCCAAGCTGCTGCTGCTGCTTTTCATATCTGAACCATCCCCTGCATATCTGTTGCACAGACACAGGGCTATCAGATCAGTTTTTTGTCATTCTACATCCTAAAATGCAGCAACTCCTTTTGTTTTTTTACAAGTGAATAAATTCCTCTTTTGATGACTCAAATAAAAATGTCTCCAAGAAAGCTATTTTAGCCTTTTTGCTTTGCTATATTAATTTTTTGTTTAAGTTGTCAAAAATTCAAATGAAACTTGCCAAACATCCTTCATTTAACATTCCATCCTTCATGATGATCATTGTCTGTTGTGCTGACTTTATTTATTGCTCTCAGGACACAGACGTACAGTAGCACATTTGCCCATACAAATGAGTTTCAATAATGACTTGCAGCATTGCCAGACGCTGATTCATCTCAGTACTAGCAAACTACAGCCCTCCCAAAATCTAATTTACTTCAGGGATGTCCTAAGAACAGACCAGCACATTGTGTAATTCTGCCATTAGACTTAATAAGATTCTCTTGCATCTGGGTTGTTCTGCCTAAGCTGTTAGATGCTGGCCAAATAGTCTTTATTTTAAAAACAATTCCAAGAACATAAGAATACAAAATGATGAGAGTCAGCCCATCTAAGCTTGTCATTTAACTTGTACCATGAATGTGTATGATTAAAATAAGAATGCATGAGCTCTCATTCTCACATCACCACAAATTAACACAACATTAACGAAAACAAAATGGCCTAAATCTTGGAATAAGGGAAAGGAAATTATAGCAGAACATCATAATTGCAAGGAAACGTTGAAAAATATGCATTGTTCTTTTCAGATAAACATTATTGTAATTACAAATAAAATGTATAGTGTTGTTCAGTGATAGTTGTTTAAAGCAACTCTAACATTAGAATTACAATTCTAACAAACAGAATCAAACATTATTTCAAAATACAAATTCACAGTCAAAAGGCAATCCATTGAGATTATGATGAATCACCAATAGACTGTACATGGCAATATAATTAATATGATTCATATAATTAATACAATATATTAGTATTATCAGTATTAAACAGCAGTTCAAACATTGCACTGTATTTGTGCATGCACAAGAAAGCTGCATCTGGTTTCATGGTAGCAACAAATACAATTAAGCCAAACATATCTTCCTGCACAACAGTGATACATTTTTCATGGTTTGTTTGAGGGGAACATCTGTTTCAACAATGTTTACTTAACATACATTTATGTTCACTTCACAAATCTAAAATTTCAAACAAACACGTGTTGACTTGTGAAATGTGTTCCCCTGTTCCCAGGGCAACAGTGTTTAGCATTAATTATACTGCTGTCTCATCCCTGAAAAGCTCTGACATGCAGGATAATGGCTTACTGGGTCAATTTGTGTTTTTCAGAAAGGATTAGACCACAGCGTCATTTTGGAGATATGGAGTAATTAACATTCACACCCTTGAAAATGTGCTGCTCAATACCAAAGCACTGGCTTCAATAACAAATCTGCTGAACAAACACCACCCTAAAGTGTAAAAGCAAAATTACACTGATGAGGAACCAATACAAATATATAGAGCAACAAAGTTTTTGACAATAACTGTGAATTATTGCTACATTATTTTATTAAAATGGCAGGGTATGTATTTATTGTGTAAAATAATGTATTTAAAATAATATTTTTGCATAATGTTAAATAATGAACAACAGTTAGTGGAAAAACAAAGCTAAAAATTATAAAATAAATGTATTGTACTCCTTTGCAACACCTTTCTCAACTCTCCTTTATATAAGGGGAAATTATAATCAAGCATTGTTCTTTCAAAACAATAAGCAGTGCTGATTAGCACTACTCTGACAACAAATGTGGAACATTAGAGGTTGTACTTTCATCTGCAGATTGTACACTGATTCAAATGCTTCATAGGATTTAAAGGCATTGTGGTTTATAGTATATGTGGTTTAATCCACACAAGCTGACAACTTAAACCAATATGCAGAACCCAGCTACACTAAATGTCTTATTTCCTTTCATATTAGGCAGCGTTGGACTCAGGCCATATAAAAAGGGCCAAATTGATTTATATTAGGGTAATTCACTTGTGTGTCTTGGGAGGATCACTAATTAGTCATTACATTTTCACTTTCCACATTATTTATGATGAGGATCAAGGAATCCCTGTTGGCATCAGGCTTTGAAAACAAAATAATGTGAAAAATTAAGGAAATTAAATGTATTTAATTTAGGAATATTTCTTCAAAGTCTAAACATCTTGAGATAATTTCCATAGTATACCCACAATTTCCCCTCTAAATAGGAATAGCTTTATAACATGTTTGGAGGATATATGGTGAAATATCAAAGCTAAACCTAAGTCAATATTATATTAGCTTGGTGTGAGATCTGAAAGCAGGCTGAAAAAGAACCTTTTAATCCAATGACTGGTTGGTTGTTGTTGTGCGCAATGTGATGACTGGCTGCCAAGGGTGCTTCCATCTCCCTCTAGTGGAATAACTATGCTTACAACACATGATAATATGACTGGTAACCTTGTGAATGACTCATAGGTTTGGACACAAAGGAAGTACTGTAGATACTAATTTTCAAGTTTTGGGAATAGACATAATATATATGGCGAGAAAGCCGTTGGATCTCAGCCACCCAACGTTACCGCCAGTAAATTCATAATGAGACCTAAGTCACTGGCTCTCGTATGATGCAGTGGGCCAATTAACTCAAAATCTGTGAGTTGATACTAATGTATCTAACCACAAGGCAGAAAAACTGTTGAAACCATGCTGATAGATCCATGATGTTTGTAATAAGTCAAGATAAAATATGGACAAGAGAGCTAAGCAAGAAATATTCCGAAATTTTAATTAAAGATCATTTTTGTCTCTAGCTATTTATAAATTGCAATTTAATAACATTTTATTTTTATTTTATTTTATCTTTGCTCCAGCACAACTGGAATGTTGGTTGTCCGCTCTCCAGGACCTCTGAACTCAGCACTGGCACCTCATTGCAGCGTGAATAATATAGCATATACATAGGCCACAAATTAAAAAATTAAAAAACATTCCTGCTTATATTCATTGTAGTTTCTCTATCATTTTCATGTTGTTTGTAGCAGTAGTTTGAAAATGTGTTTTACATTGATTGTTGGCCATTATGTATATGGCTTCGCACTATACACTGTATACGGTGCTCTGGTACCTTTGTTCCCCATTGCACACCCCACCTCTCCTTATTCACTTTGAGATCCGGCACCTTGTTATTTACACATTAAGTGTAAACACTGCCTGTTTTTTTGTGAGTTACTGAAATGTTGGGGTATAGAACATGCCATTACTTTTTAATGAAAGGCTTTACTGATATTTAAGACCATAACATTATTTTAGCTTGTGAAGAATATAAGTACACTGATGACAATATCATGAATTAGAGATCGATATATCAAAGGCTTTGGGGGCTAAATGGACACAAACATCAGGTAGCTGAGTGCAAAAGTTTAAAGATGGTACAAGATTGTGATACAGAGTGTGCTGTGGTGCTTTGGGGCAGTTGGGTAGAACAAGACAAGATAGCATTGGTGAGAGACTGTTGGTGACTTTATGATAAGTCAACTGTTGACCATCTGATGGTCAACTTCTTTGTTTTAAACTTCAAGGAGAATGAGCACCCTTATTGCTCAGACTTGATCAAGAGAAGGTTTTGGCAGAGTTATGTCTGTACTGACATTAAATCACATTGCAAGCAATATAAACAGTGTGCAGGCATTCTTTCGCTTTTTACAGTTCTCCATTTTGCGTGGCACCTGCGCAAGATTTTTGGATGTTCGAATGCCTCTCTGAACCTTTAGCAGAGTTAGCCATAGCTTCCTAGAAAGGATGCCAGACAGAATGCATTTTCCCACAATACATCATCTGCTTGACCAAAAAGTGCTATAAAATCACAAGCAGGGTCATGGTTAACAGTATTCTTGCTGAATTCCTTCCCATTAGGTCTGGCATGAGGCATAGCCTCTGGCCCATCTCCTGTACATCATCTACCTGGAGCCATTTATCCAAGCAATTATGACAGCCCTGAACCTAACACATTACCAGTCTCTGGGGATCTAAGGAAAATGTCTCAGCATGGTGGCATACATTTATAATATCACCATCGTTAGCACACATAGTCTGTCTATCTCTACAACTAGGATGATGGATGACTTTTGTGTGGCCATGGGTGCTTCAGTCAATATGGCCATGAGCTGTGTCTGAGGCAGGATGGGCAAAAGTAAATACACCACTTTCCCTATTCGAACCCAGGAGATCAGACTCCTGGGGGTAATTTTCGGGCGAGGGATTCGGAATTTGTAGGAGGTCATCCATCATGTCTTGTAGAAGGTGGTGGTTTGGAGAACACAGACCCTGGAAATTACAGGTAAGATCAGGTAAGCACAATAGTGCTCCTGATCCTCCTCTGTGTGAGGCAGGTATTTTCCCTAAGACAAAACCTCTTGTAAAATCATTAAGACAACAGTTGTTAGTTTTGTCTTGGGGAGTAAAATGTTAAAATATAAATGGACCACATTGATCAAGGGAGTAGGAGAAAAGGGGACGCAGCATTATCATTATGTTGTTCCTTCTCTTAACTAGCCTTTTTAACAACAACCAAAATCTTCTGTCATAAATACTTGCAAACAGCCTTTAAAATGTTACTGATACGATACTGTAGATTGAACAAACAGATGTATTGCAAATAATATAAGGCTGAAGCTTGATATACTTCATTAAACTGGTGTCATCATTTTAGGTTTATTATTTTAAAGATTTTTACAAGACATTTGATATGGTTGAGCATTTTAGTTCACCTAGAAAATTTGGCCTGGGGACGATTTCATTTGTGTTTTAAATACAGCTCTAATATAAGTAATTCTATCAAGGTTCTCCTGCTATCTCCATATGCTTCACCTTGCTATACTCCCTTTGGCTGTTTATATTATTTACAGGGATATTCAATTAATCACAATTGTCATAAAATAAATAACTGATGACACCTCTCACAACTCACAAAAATCACAAGTTCCAGAATCAATTAATATTAAGAAATGGGAATTAATTTCAGTCAAAGAAAGTGATGGTATGTGATGATCTATTGCTGATATCCCTGTAAAAGAGGAAGTACTTTACTTGGGAATTAGTATATGTAAAGACTAAGCTGTTAGATGTTCCCAGAATTTAAGTCTGGGAGTCATACAAGTATATTTACAAATTATAGTTGTTAAAAGCTAATTTTACTTATTCAATTTACAATTACGAATATTATTGTACAGTGTGTACATTGACATATTTTGGAAGGATGTCAAAACGTTCATTAAAAAACATTAAAACTAATGACATATTTTGTATTACTCATAACAATTAGAGCTACATTTCACATCTTTCTAAAATATGTAATTCGTTTTGATGTTTTTAAATACATTTCGGTGTACACAGTGTCCCTTTAAAGTCTACACCCTGTCTCAAAAATGTCACATTTTGTTGCCTTACAGCCTGAAATTAAAACATTAAATCAGACTTTTTCCACCTTTATATACACATTTTACCCTAAAACTTCGAAGTGAGTCATACACATTTCAGTAAGTTGAAAGTCACAGGAAATGTAGATATGTTCAGTGATCAAGGGGACCATGACCACAGAAGTAAAATTGTTGTCAACCTAATAAATTCGCCCAATATATCAGAACTAACCTCTAATGTCAGAAAGGTCCCTGAAAATTTAACCTGTAAAAATTATTCTCAAATATCTGCTACCTAAATTAATTAACCACTTGGCTGTATCCATCCGTGTCCTACTATACAAGAATTACCTTTTTCAATGTGTTTTTATTAGATGAATAATCACCTCTACAACACTTTGAGCAGCGCCACCACGGCACAGTAACGAATCGCAAAATTGGTAATATCGTCGCACGCACATTTTTAATTCGTCCCCGAAAGATACGGTGTTCACAAAGGTCCAAACTTTCTCAATTGTGTCCACCACACCATAAGATGGCCGACAAACCAGGTAAGGATAAGAATAAGTCATTCAGTTCGACAATGCGCTGTCATTATTTGCACCCAATTCATTTGCATTTTGATTCAATGTGTGCGCTTGCAGTTTCTCAGACTAGCTGGTCAGCTGGCTAACGTTAGTTATTAACGCGACGCAGAACGCGAATGTCAGTAGAGGCCGCACCATACACATTTTGCTTTCGCTATGAAGTCAAGGACTTTTCAGTCATGACTAAATAGCTAACGTTAGCTAGCCATCACCAGTCGAAGTTATACCGAATATGACGTTATCTCTTTTATGGAAAGGGTTTTCTTGGTTGAGGTACATACACTTTGCTGATGTTGACTTTTTTAATTGCAGCAGCGGCAGTACGCCATCATAGCGGGTTGGTTAGATATCTATAATAATGCGTTACGTTACTCAAGGTCTTTTCTCAGTATGGTTAGCTACTTTGCTACATTGGCGTTTGCCGCACTTGTCCAGATGAAGCGATGTAACTGTGCTAGGCTTTTATTCTTTATAGTATACATCTTTAATATATGTTTGTTGCAGTTATCACTGTTTGTATGTATGTTAGCCAAGTATTGTATTTGCTTTGCAGTGCCCATTGCCGAAAAGAGGCTTATGGACGTTAAATTAGGAGAACTTACGTCTTGGGCAACCACCAAGGACTTCTCCCCCAACGGAATCATCGCAGCTATTCGCAGGGGTGAGTATTGCCTCTGGCTAGAGAGGGGGTTGACATGTCATCCCAATATTGAAAACAGTCATGTCTGCCCCCCCCCAATAATTTGTAGATATTAAATATTGGGGGGTGGGGCATAATTAAAGGGAATATTTTATATGTTGTTACGTCCTTGAACCATGCTTCCTCCATTAATGTAACGTTAGGGTCATTTCTTATCTGCAGGACACGACAGGTATTACAACAAGTACATCAACGTGAAGAAGGGTGGCATTGGTGGGGTTGCTATGCTCCTGACAGGATATGTCCTCCTGAGCTACGTGTGGGAATACGATCACATCAGTGAGTATCATTTTATTTGTGGAGGCATTATTATAAATGAGCATGTTTTCTATTTCATACAATACAACTAATGTACGAACTATACTTCTAAAGATATATATTTAAAAACCTCAGTTAGCCCGTCTCCTTTTTTTCCTAGAGCATGACCGCTGGAGGAAATATCACTGAAGACTCTGAGGTGTTGCTCTTCAATGTCGTGTGAATTCCACACGTACACCCTTTCTGTATTCTGCACTAGGTGATATATGACCAAAATAAACTAAAAAAATGTTGTGGGATTATTTGATTAGGACTAGTTTTTCTTTGACTTTGATAATATATGCCATTTTTAGACCCAGATTGCTTGTTTATGCCAAAAACCGACTTACAGTAGTGAATGCATATTTTTCAGTATATGTGGTCCCAATGGGAATCCAACCCACAACCCAAGCGTTTTCAGCGCCATGCTCTACCTAGTGAGCCACACAATGTACCAAATGTATATTAGCGTAAAAGTGTAAAAGGCATGGAAGAAGTCTTCAATCTCTGATATGATTATGCTTGGAAAATTAATTTTCCCTCAAATAATATTGAATTTCAAAAGTTAAAATATAATGACCATTGTTTGACATGTTCACACTTCAAATTTCTGTTTCTGTTCTGTGCACAAAATGAACAAGCTATAGCTGCAATGACAATAAAATGGTATGATCTATGAAATTTTCTTCACATAGTTTGGCATGGTACTAGGGGAATTAAGAAGAATGCAGGACAGTTTGATTGAAAAACAATTCAACCATTTGAAGTAGTGATGTACATATGACAGCCTCCAAGTAGAATACAGGTGACCGGTTCAATTTCAAGTTGTGTGTTTCCTCGCATGTAATCCTAAAATACATTATATATGGTGAAGGCGAGGTGGTCAAGGTTGAAAACTGAGGTGCTTAAAAAGGGTAACTTTACACCATCCTCCCTAACTGCCCATGTGTTACTACTTACTAGAACACATTAATTACCCAATAAATTCAGCATGGATTGATCAGCCTTCTATCCTATTCCATTGTTAAAACTATTAAAAATGTTTCTGACAACTGTTTATTTGCATTTCAAAGACATAATTCTCTTAATAAATTGTGTTTGTGTTCCAAGCAAAGCTTGAAAATATAAATGGTTTACATTTCGTTATGCAATGTACATATAGCCCTCTCAGGTAGGAGCTTTTTGAGAGTGCTGTATTGTTTTTTTGCAGCAGATTTGTCATGAATAATAATATTAACCTCATCTGACAATGAGGCGGAGTCTGATAATGGTTTAAGCAGCATTTGTTAAAATAATGGGGTTTATTCAAAGTCACCCCCTTTTATTGTATTTGTAGTACAAAAGTGTATGCAAAACAAAATACAAAAGTAATTTATTACACATTGTTCCTTTACTGCAATAAACCTTAAAGTTATGTCAAAACATACCCAAATACATTTTCTGTACCGGCCTGTACAAAATGCAATATTTATCATTTTCAAGATGACGGTCTATGCAAAAAATCTGTATGTCCACAGCATTCGGTTCAATTGTCTGGAATTGAATCATGGATACCCTGTACTTTGCCTTATACTCATATTTGTTTTGCTGCAAAACGTTTGGCAATTATACGAAGGAATAATCACCAAGATTGCATTCTAAATGGGAGTCTCATGATGCCTAATAAAGAGCAGTTCTTGTATTTTATAATTACATTTATTCATGGAGAAGACCTAGTAGTTTATTTAATGTTGTCAAATGAATGAAAATGACAATTCTTGGAGGCGATTATCCTGGTATACTGCAAGAATGAAGTTTGTAAAAAATCTGAATAGAGCTCTAGGGAATAGGTTGTTCATAAGATGCAGTGAACTCAAACTAATGACCTGGCCTGCCCAGTGTCCAGACCTCAATCCCATCAACTCACTGTTGTCTGGGAATAGCTGCAGGAGAGCTGGGAAGACATTTCTCTTTTGCAACAGTGTTTTATGAGATTCACGCTGAAATGCACAAAAGTACTGAAAATGTGTGAATAATTGTGAGATTATTCTAATATTAAAACATACTACTTTTTAAACAAAATTGTATTTAAACAGCTGCCTTTACCCATCTTTATCATTGGTGTGAATCATTTTGGAGGGTACTGTATATACATACAGTGGTTAAAGTGGGCTGGTATGGTATACACCTGTATGGTACACTGCCATTTAAAAAAAAAAAAACCAGCAGGTCGAAGGGTGTGCGCGTGTGTGTGTGTGTATATATATATATATATCTCTATCATCTCACACACACACACACTCTTCTTAATCTCCACTTCAACCACTATATTTTCTCTCACACACTCACACTTTTTTAATGTTCCCTTTAACTCCACTCCAGTGAGGTGATTGGTTTATTATTCTGCAGGGATAGAGACTTAAGGGTGGATGCAGTCTACAATGCGTGGTCATCAGAACTTTTAAAGGGAACAGTTGAAGCCCACCGGCACCTGTGCACCGACTTCCTGCCATCCATCCAGGCTGAGAACACATCTGCACATCTGAGGATATGTAGTTACTGTCCACTTAGGAAAGCCAGGTGTCCCTTTGTACATTTATTGGCGTAGTGTCCCTTCTCACCACACTGACAAGATAAAAAATAATAATAATGATTAAATAAGCACCAATTGAGATACAGCAGCCACTCTAAGGAGCTGGAATTCTAACATCAAGTTCAATACTTCTGCCTTATGCTCAAAAATCTAGCAATTCAAATTAGAAATAGCATAAGGTTTAATTTGGTTATGTCAAACA
Source organism: Aldrovandia affinis (assembly GCA_029706075.1). Lineage (NCBI taxonomy): Eukaryota > Metazoa > Chordata > Actinopteri > Notacanthiformes > Halosauridae > Aldrovandia > Aldrovandia affinis. The sequence continues at coordinate 629,877 of JAINUG010000015.1, forward strand.
TGTAGAAATGGTTTGTCAATGGAATACAATATGTTATACAATTACAAATATTAGTTGTTTCCAGAAATAGGTATGACAAAATACAGTTTGAAAAATTGGACAACTGAAGTTTGGTTCGCTAGTGACAGTAAGGGTAGAGATTATGTGCTACATAAACAAAGATAAGTGAAGCATATGCTAATTTAAAGGAAATGTTGAAACGTCCTGATCAGCCAGTGTCTCAGCTTTCCTACACCGTTTGCTTTTGTGGATTGAAGGTTTTGCATACATCATGTCCATAATAAAGTTTTGGGGTTTTTTTTTCTGATATTTTTAAATAATGCTCGGAAACTGAGAATATTTTTCTCCACTTGGAAGTTGTAGGGTAAGATATTTAAATGTGGAAAAGTCAGATTTAATATGTTTTAATTTCAACAAAAGCAACAAAAGGTTACATTTTTGAGACGGTGTAGACTTTAAAAGAGGCACTGTAATTGAGTGAGACATACTAATGAATTACCATTACACATAAATGAACATAAACATGAACGCGACAGCATTGGAATACAATATGCCAGGATTTAATGCTCTTTTGCCACAGGACCAGGACAATCCATAGATGGTTTTTTTGCCATAGCTTAGACTGCAAAATAAAAGGGCTGGTCTTTCCTTGTAGTGAGTTCCAAGGATGCAGCATGTGATATTACAACAACTGGAATTTGACATTTTAGTGCTGGGGGCAATTATGTATATTCAATGTATATGTGTATAACATAATGTAATGTGTAATGTGTATAACATAGATATTCAATGTCAGGTCAAATATAACAGTATAAGCAATGCATTGTTCTCTACATAGAGCTGCCATGAACACATTGAACCTCGTTACCTTGTAACACGTGACCTGCTCCAATGGGCGGGGCCCTCTGTGGCCTGTCATGTTGTTGTGTGAATGCATTGCACCAATGACTTGTGGCATCCTCGGGTGGTGCTGGTAATGGTTGGAGTTAACTTTAGGGTTGGTTAACTGGATCAGTGATGATGATGACCTCATATTTGTTGGTTGAAAGTTAATCTGTAAGGGAAAAAGCAAGAGATAAGGCAAGACATGACATTTTACATGTACAGTGCCCTCAAATTATTCACACCCTTGATAAAGCTGAACAAAGAAGGCTGTACAACATAAACAATACAGGTAATGTGCTATATTGTAAGCTCAATACAATTGCACAAGAGAAAAAGGTTTTGTTTAACAAGTAATATTTTCACAATTATTCACACCCCTATCTTCAGTACTTTGCACAACCTCCCCTCAGGGGGCCGGGGGGGTTTCCTTAGCCTCCCTGCCTCACTGTGTGTAGGGGCAAGATGCAACGGTGTCCTCTACCAGACAAGTTAACCTTTTTTATACTGGTTTTAAACTTCTTAACTGTTGACCTAATAGTGGAAAGTGATATCTATAGTTTTTATTTACTTGTCTGTAACCATTTATGACTTGTAAATGGATCATACCTTTTGCTGGGTCTGGATTTGCTGTTGAAGGGGCGGTTGCTCAGTTGTTCCCATGGGCAGATCAAACCGTGGACTAAAGAAAACATGTATATAAATGACCTTTTCAAACCCTCCTTTCACCAAATAATGAGATACACTTTGACTTGCAAATCCTGTTTTACTCAATCAGTATACATAGAGACTACTAGGTAACTAATACAACTACCCTAAATCTTACCTGAATACTAGATACCACAAATGGAAAACTTTAGTTGGCAAGGAAAATAGTTGAACTTACTGCATGAATTTACAAGTCCTGCCGTCTGGACAAAAGCCGACCAAGTAGTTGATACAGATGACCCTTCGAGTATGCCTGTGTCTGCAATCTGGACCTGAAAAAGAAGTGCAAAAATAAAGCACAAAAATGTTACTACATTAAATTACAAGCTGCTAGTGGAATAGAAATAGATCATTTAAAGTTTTTCATCTTTGCAAAGAAAAAAATATATAAATAACATAAGCATGTTATTAGTATTCTCACCATGTTTACAGAATCCTCTGTCATACCAGGGACAGTCTTTGATCTTGGACTCAGGGTCAATGTGTAAGAATGGACATTCTTTGTTACTGCACTCCCCTGCAATGACATTAGTTGAAATGAACTAATCTGCAGAAAGAATAAGACTAGTTTTACTCACTTTTCCAGAACAAATGTAAAACACTCACCAAATTTGGAGTAGAAATAGCACTCTGGCATCTTGGTCATGTCATATTCGTGCAGAAACTCGCATTGGTCCCCTTTTTTGCACAGTCCTCTGAGCCAATGTTTACAAACTACCGTTTTCTCCCCACTGATGTGACGGAATGGACACATCCCACCTGCAGAACCAGATAAGAAGCGCGTTGGTAAAGTTCGACCAAAACATTTGTATAAAATTAAAGAGTCGGATAATACTTAACGTAAATAAATAAACGTCAGCTATTTCACAAACATCGGTCTAGCCTAATTCTAATGATTCATTTGGATGAACTGACATGTCTGAATGTTATTTAGCATGCTAAAACCAACGTTGCCATATTTTAAATATCACGTGCATCTTGAACCTACTTAATTTCGATTTTAAAATTATATTTCAGTACTGAGTTACCAGTAAGACTTCAATATGCATACCTTTTAAACAAGCAGCTTTCAGGAAAAACTCACACACCGCCGCCCCAGATTCTGTAACGTAACAGGATTGACAACATTATGAAGTACAAGCCATGCATAGTAGATATAACTTGGACCTGACAAAGTTTTTCTACATTTCATTTATCTAGCTAGTATTAGCTATGTAGTGACAACATTATAATTTTCCACTCACTGTCCATTCCTGGGAACGGTAGAGGCTGAGCTCCCAACTGCTGCTCCACAGCAATCTCCAGGTCAAATTTAATATGATCAACTGTAGCAATCAAGTCCTGCATGTTTACTCACTCCGGTCCCGAAAGAATTAGAAATAAATTCAGTTCAACCACACAATCGACAAATTAAACAGGTACTTATCGACTAGCTGTAGCTATCTACCGAGTTTATTCGCTTGCCTTCTCGTCTGATTTTCCCTCTCCGTCAAAATACAAGACAGCCTGCTTAACAATTTAATTGAACTCTGAACTCTGAACTTTAAGGCAAATACAATCAATAACTAAACGTTTCCATCGATATCCAGCCAGCAAGCAAAACTAACGTATGAAACGAAAATATCTGTATTTTCTGTGATTTAAAAAATGCTATTGTTCTTTTATTGTAAGCCAGAGATGGGTAGCGCTGCGAATCACATACTCTATCATCTGCCAGTAGGTCTGGCAATGGCATTTTTCAGAAGGAAGTTGTTCTCACGTGATGGAGTGCTTCCGCTGCCTGTCTTTCGAAACTCTTGACTTGTGCTCAATCGGGTATTTACAGTGCGAGATGCTTCAATCTAGCACGTTGGATAAATGTTTTTTTCCTAACGATTTATAGGTTTGTTTTGGTATTATATCTCTTGTATAGATATCATACTTGGAAGTATCTATCTTGCTCTCGTTGACATTTAGCTAGTTGGCGAGCTAAGCTCAGTATTCATAATGTCTAAGTATCTATCTTTAATTAAGTGTTTGATAAATCGAACAAACGTGTCTGATTGTGGTTTGAAACACTTCACTGTCACCGCATCCTTTAGTTCAACTTGGAAGAATACTGCGAGAATCGTGTGTCCTCTGTTGCCCCTGCCTTCAAGAACAATAACGGATACACAGTGTAGAAGATATACCATTACATTTTTATCTCTGAAGAATCCACGTGGTCCAATTGTGGCACAAAACAGAGCACTAAGGTCAGAAATTCCAACGGTGTGTGCAACTGATAAGGATACTACTAACAATGAAAGTGAGGAGGACTTTGGATACCATTCCCAAAACTTTGCATCCAGAAGGACTTTCCGCAAGACATCAGCAGAACTTCAAGACCTGAATTACAGAGCAAGTGTTGATGAAGAAGACATGGAAAAGTTGAGGCCAAGGCCAATCAGAAGAAACACTTCTTACTGGTATTTCCTTCAGTGCAAGAAACTTATAAAGCAGGATAAGGTAGAGGAAAAAGTTCTTACACTTGTAAATATTTACATTGAACAATGTCACTGTCTCTTCATGCAGTTTGTCTTCAACAGCTTTCTGAAGCACTGGATATGTTTGAGACACAAATGCTAGAAGGTGAGCGTCTGCAGCCAGAGGAATACAACTACACTGTACTGATTGGAGGCTGTGGCCGCGTGGGTTTCCTCAAAAAGGCCTTCAAGCTTTACAATGATGTAAGTGTATGAAGGATGTAAAATGTGTTTTTCAGCAGTGCAAAGTGATCAGTGCTTAACATTGACTGCAGTCATTCTACCCTGTAGCCTTGCTGAGATCTCAGTTCTAGATCTAGTTGATTTTGACAATCTGATTGCTGCTTAAAGTGATGCTGGTACTTGGTCAAGGGGAAAGAATGCCCTATGCTAAGTAAAAGTCCATGACACTGTTTCGTAAGAGGTGTGCTTTCAGATGACCAAACAGTCTCTTACTCACTCTGATCATTGGATTCCACTGCAATGATCAACTAGAGCAGGTGTGTTAATCCTAGTATCCCTGCTAAATTCCCAAATGGTAAAATATCCATTCCTTGTCCCATGAACAGATGAAGAAGCGAGGCCTCGTCCCTACAGATGCCACCTACACGGCTCTGTTTAATGCCTGTGCTGAATCTCCCTGGAAGGACTCCGGTTTGCAGCGGGCCCTCAAACTGCAGCAGGAACTGAAGATGAAGAACATTCAGCTCAATCTCATCACTTACCATGCGCTACTAAAGACCTTTGCACTTTGCTCTGACCTCCGGGCCTGTTTTCATGTGCTGCGGGTATGAAATGTCTTAGGGCCATTTTGTTTTTGTTTTTGTCACCCGATGAGCTAAATGTGCCATAATAGTTTTGTTTTATTTTATGTTGTTGTAGGAGATGCTGCAAAATGGTCATGCAACCACGCAGGAAACGTTCAGCTTTCTACTGATGGGCTGTATTAAAGATAAAGATGAAGGATTCAGACTTTCCCTGCAGGTGAAACTTGTCTTACACAAAGTTGTGCCATTATTTTGTAGGTTGACGTAAAATGAAGATCTATGTTCAAAGCAACTTGCCATTTGTTTCTGCATTTTTTTTTCTTCTTCCCCCAAGTCTTTGTTTTAATTTCAGGTCTGGCGTCAGATGTTGAAGATGGGGATAAAGCCTGATTCTCTCAGTTACAACTTGTTGCTGCGCGCAGCTCGGGATTGCGGCATTGGGGATCCTGCCGTGGCCTCTTGTTTGCTGCTGAGGGACGAAGAGGAGTTGACCCCAAAACATGGAAAAGCTAGGAAAGGTCACAGGGCAAAAGACAAAGGGCTACATGAGATGGGCATAGATGTAGATGCCTTTGAAAGCAAACTCTTTCTGGACAAGGGCACAGAGGAACAGAGGGTGGGTCCCTCACTGAACAAGGAAGAGGTAGATGAACAGCCCAAGGAAACATATACTGAGTCTCATCAAAAGCACAAGAGCTTCAGATACAACATGATTGCGGGATTAGAATCCACGAAGAGTAAACAAATGGTTCCCACTGAATCAAGCTCCCCTCAGCCATCAGTGACCGGGGCCAGTTTACCCAACCTTCTTGACTTAAGAATAAATATGTCCAATGTTGTCTCTTTGGGTGCTGTGACTGGTGCCTCTGACCGGCTGGCATTGATAGGAAACATGGAGGGATTACTGAGCAAGATGGAGACCAGTGGTTTGAAGCCCAACATTAAGACTCTTACTTTGCTAGCAGATATTGTAGCACCAGGAGATGAATCTGAATTGAGCTTGCTCTCGGTTGCTGAACAGCATAAACTGAAGCTAGACATATTTTTCTTCAATGCACTTGTGCGAAAAAGGGCAAAGGCAGGAGACTTTGAAGGAGCAAGGGTAAGAAAATGGACATTCATGATTTTTACATTTCTGCACCATGTTCTCATGGAAGTACTAACCTATGATTCAGCTTGCATGTGAGAATGACATGGCATTTTAATATTTCTAATGTTCACTTTTAGGCTCTTTTGCCAGCATTGGGAAAGAGGGGTTTGGAACCTAATCTTCACACATATGCTAGTTTAGCCATTGCCTGCAGGAGAGGGAAAGATGGACTGCAGCTACTGTCAGACATGAAGGTAAAGAGATTATATTTACCAGGTTGCAGCTACAAAATTGGCCAGCAGTTTAACGGTTTACTTAAATAGACTTATGCTTACTTAAAACACTTCGTTTCTAACACGTTCTTAACTTATTCTTTTTTTCCCCCATGTCTGTTTCAGGTTGTGGGCATTACGCCCAATGCCCAGATATATACTGGCCTTATCAGTAGAGCTTCCAAACAGCTGGATTACAAGTACTTGCAAGATATCCTAAGAAGTATGAAACACAACCAGGTCCCTGCAACAGAGGAAATCATAAGGCAGCTTGAGTTTGCTGCTCAGTACCCACCAAACTTTGATAAGGTCAGTTTGTGAAGTAATTCAGTTAATCTGATTTAAGTGTCTGAAATGTGCTGGTAATAGACCATTGTCTTATGTTTCCAGTAAAATAGTACTATTTTGGCCCAGAACAAAATGTGTCAATTTTCAGGCTACAACATGCTGAATACTCTTGATATCAAATGCTTGTATCTGAATCCCTTTCCCTTTTCAGTACAAAGCCAAAAACACCTACCTGGAGAAGATTGATGGTTTCAGAGGTTTTTACTATTACTGGCTAAAGTCTATGCCAGGAGAGGAGACTCCACACCCATGGGAAAAATTTAAACCACCAAGAGGAGAGACGAAGTGTGAGAATAGTGGATAAAAGAATCAAATTATGAATCCATGATAACATAAATATGCTGTACAGTAAGGTGTAAATGAGTTTGTCAGAAAGAGTCACTGATTACAATTGTTACTTGTTGTGTTCTTTTAATGTCATGTGTACATAGTGACCAAAAAAAAAAAAATTGTATCACATTTGTAGGTGGCACAATAAACTGAAAATAATCAACCTATCAAGAGGTATGAAAAAGTGATTTTTTTAAACATCAACATATTAGTCATACAAACTACTCACATTTTGCTTCGAACAACTGCAATCAACGCAAATATTGTTCTCACAACAAGCAAATGCATTATAAAACAAAGTATGTAGGGCAATGAAGTTATTTAAAAGAATGCATTTGTCACAGGAGACAAGTGCAGATAACAATAACGGTACACTCCACACCAAAATCTAGAATCCATTCATTCATGCTCCAGCCTATACAAAGCACACTAGTACTCTATTCCAGATCTTTAATGTCCATTTTGAGAAAATGAAATAATGCTACCTTACTATTGAAATCCAAGCGCTAGACCACATTACTATGGATTTAAAAATGATTGTTGATGGTCCATTTTAATTAGCAATCCAAAAAGTCCAAAAAAGAAAGAAATGACAGAGGGTGAGAACACTGCATCATCAAGGATGGGTTCAAATAAAACAGTTCTTTGCCAGAAATGCCACCTATATTTTTTGCAGTCTGGTTGTCCTTGGCATTAAGTGTTGCTTTAACTGCATTACAAATCAGACCTGGCCTGATTATCAATTAGGCGTAGACATAGCTTTGCACCTCCTATTTTGTGCAATTTAATTTTTGCAACAGTAAAATTTTCATTTTCCAGAAACATAAATCAACAAGATATTACAATTTGAATACAAGTTGTAGGCATTTGACGTTTGTACAAAATGACTACAAATGCCCTTTTGGTGCAGAAAATAATCATATTTCAGCCAGAGCATCCTCTGCATCCACAGTGAGTGCATTCTACAATCCTGCCCTATGGGAATAATAAAAGGCAAGCATTAGCACATACAGTGACAGCTTAAAAGTATGGGAGACTGTTACTTGATTGACTTTAGTGCCTTTCCAATTTGTTGCTGTAGAAACTGGTGTGAAATCAATTCACAAATAGATAGGCACCATGTCGAAATGCCCCGATTATTAACACATACTGCGCAGTAACGCTTTGATGAAACTCATGTTTACTGCTGCGTCGTGTAGTACACGAAAAGGACCAACTTACCACTTCAAGCTTGCTTTTGGGCACTCTGCATATGCAGTTTGTTCCGAAGTTTGTGTCTCGGGTCTGGATGCAACGCAGGCAGCACAGATTTTCATACCCCTGCTTTTTCCACTTAGCGATGAGGTTCTTGTCTGCGTATCCTTCTTTTATGCAGTACTCGTACAGCTCTGTTAAAACACATTTCCGGCATGTCAATTTTGGCGTAGATTGGAAAATTATTGGTAAGACTAAGCTAACTATATGTACATCGCATTCAGCGACTGGTTGAAAACGGCGCATGTGCAGACGTACCTCTACTAATAGCCTTTCTTTTGTAGAATAGGTCGAAAATGTAGCGACTCCGTTGATGATGCAGCCTGAAAATTGGCCAGAGAGACTCCACTTTGCGTTTGCCTTCGTGCGGTTCAGTCTCAGCTATGATTAAAGCAAATAAAATGTATCTCAGAACATGACTATGACTACTTGACTATCTAGAATATCTGATTAAAGTCAAGAGCCAAGAAAATGTGACATAACATGATCCATTCAACTACACAAGTTAGCTTAGTTTGCTAGCCAGCATATTGTTCACTACAGATAGCAAAAAAACGGCTGATTCTGTCGAACTCACCTTCCCTCATTTTTTGATCCAGTTCATCCAAAGTGGGTTCAATCAGCTCCCACCCATCTGGAGGGGGTTTTCTGCTCCTTTTCACCTTTGGCATTGTTAAAAATAATAATAATACAAGAGCACGCTAAACTACCGCTGACTATAACGTACTTTGTCTGTGGACGCTGAGCAACTTCCGGCCTGGCTTTACGTCCTCCGTGCGTAGTCAAAGAAGGTTTACGTCCTCTGGCGTAGTTAAGCAACGGCATTTTGCAATGACCTCACACGTAATCGGATTTTACGTGCATTTAACATAGGATGGAATTAGAAATCGTTCTCCATGCGGGATGTGGAAAAATGTTTACTTTAACTTTGAACCTTCTCGGTAGGATTATTAAACACTGTTCATTGTGTTTTGCCTCCCAAAACAGATCAAGTTGAAATGTGTTTATTTTCAAATGACATAAGCATGACATTTATGGACGACATATGTGCTTTCTGTCATATATAGCTATCGTTCATTTTTAATGGTTGAAGGAGGTGATTAAGTGTGAACATTTAACAGCTACCTACAAATGCCCAAATTCACAGACGGTAATAGCACTCCAACACAAAAGGGGTCAGCAGTTGTATTTTACCCAATTACTATCAGTTTAAACCAGTGTCTGCAAATTGCGCTGATTTGTGGGATTGAAAACCCAACTAGCACATTGGCTTATCTCCCAAACCATGGCAATTGAATAAAAATGTGCAAGTCCTGTTACAATTGGTATATATATTTGTGTTTATTTAGTGATTGTTTTGTTGTAAAAGCCATTGGCAGTTAGGTCTTTTTTGGCTTAAGATATTATTTTGGCCATGCAATTTCTGGTATTGTCTTCTTTGGCAGACAGATACGACTGTCTTGGCTTTGGAACCCAAAGCCTTGCAACCCTATTGTACCGTTAGTCAGCTGTGTGCCGATAAGAATTTAAAAAATGAATATCGGAAGATACAAAAAGGATCAATTATATAGGAGGGACTGATTAGAGTTCCTTTCTAGGGTTAGCTACGTTAGATAGCACAGTCATATTGATATGTTGTGAGTTACAACGTTACTAGTTTTAACAACTGATGCCTCTTATTTAGATTGGTTTAAAAGAGGTGCTACACAGAGCCAGTAGTTTTTATATTACGCACATTGTCAAATGTAACAGTCGATGTAGAGCATTGTTTCTCAACCGGGGGTACGCGTACCCCTAGTGGTACGTGGGGGAATTGCAGGGGGTACTTGGAAATGTTTTTTGAAACCTCAAAATAAATATAAATTAATTGTATTTTGCAAAATAAATAAATAAATAAATAAATAAAATAAAAAAGAATAATGAATGTTGAAATAATATTCTATATAAGGCCATCAAAATTAAGACAACGTGTTTTTAAAATGAACCAACCGGTCCTCCATATTTGCCAGACCCATCCATCCATCCATCCATTGTCTAAGCCGCTTATTCCTGGTCAGGGTCGCGGGGGGGGTGCTGGAGCCTATCCCAGCATGCGTTCCGGGCGAGAGGCAGGAATACACCCTGGACAGGTCGCCAATCCATCGCAGGGCACACACACCATTCACTCACACACTCATACCTACGGGCAATTTAGACTCTCCAATTAGCCTAACGTGCATGTCTTTGGACTGTGGGAAGAAACCGGAGTACCCGGAGGAAACCCACGCGGACACGGGGAGAACATGCAAACTCCACACAGAAAGGCCCCCGGCCTGGATTCGAACCCGAGACCTTCTTGCTGTGAGGCGACAGCGCTACCCACTGCACCACCGTGCCGCCCATTTGCCAGACCCTGGGCTCTTATTTCCTGCAGATTTGCTGGCTTTGTTTTGTAATTATTAATGATGAATCTTAAATTATAATTTTTTTATTTATCAAAATATCTTTTGTAATTATTAATGGTGAATCTTAATAAAATGTTTTAAAAAAAATCAAAATATCTGTGTTGGCTGCTTACACGTGAGGTATATGCCTATATATATATGTATATATAGGTATATATAGGCCTATATATGTATATATAGGCCTATATATATATTATGGGTAGGGGGTACTTGGGGATTGTTGAAAATATTTTAGTGGTACAGAGCACAAAAAAGGTTGAGAACCACTGATGTAGAGAATCGCACAAAGAGGATCAGTGCATTTGCACAGCATGCTACCTGTGAAGAAACAGGCTAATAGAGATGACTAATCAATTTACAGCTCACTAAGATTATATTAAATAATCAAGTTTTTTTTTATTGTAAGGTCCTTCTAAGACACACCATTTTTTATGTTTGTCCGTTGCGTATATTGAGCGAGATTGTCACAAGGCTGTCAACTTGCAGGTTGAGGGGTTCTGAGAAGCTAGAATAACTGGAATGGATCATTTAAGTCCTACATTTGTGAATTTGATTGACAGTTGAGGTGGAAGAGGGCCCAGCGGATAACAGAAAAGAAAAACCTAGTAGGAGTCAATCTTGTTTGTCTCTGTGACCATGGAGGAGGCGTAGCCAACTTTGTTCTACCGAGGAGTTTTATGAGATCTACAATGTGGTTACATTTTTACATTTTAAGCATTTAGCAGACGCTCTTATCCAGAGCGACTTACAAGATGTGCATTAATACATGGTAGGAACAATCATAGTTTGTGCAAGAGATCAGTGCAGTAATACAGCGATAGACAGTGTTGTAGGCAGCTGCATACCATACCTGTAACACTGGGAAGGAAAAGGTTAATAATACAAATATTAATTTTTTTTACATTAATTTTTTTTTTTTTATGAGGAGTAAGCAGGAATCACAAGTGATTCCACAGTCCTGACCGATTGCGGAAGGTCATTCCACCACCGAGGGGTCAGGACAGAGAAGAGGCGAGACCGCGAGGAGCGGCTGCCGGGCGCCCGGAGGGATGACACAGTCAGTTTGCCAGAGGAGGCAGAGTGGAGGTGTCTGACTGGGGTATAGGGTGTGATGAGTGTCTGGAGGTAAGGGGTTGCAGTTCCTCTAGCTGCTTGAAAAGCAAGCACCAGTGATTTGAATCTTATGCGTACTGCGATGGGGAGCCACTGCAGAGAGCAGAGTAGAGGGGTGACATGGGTGAACTTAGGTTGATTGAACACCAGGTTACACTGAATATGAAGACCAACCGTGTGTTTTTGAAAGTTTTCAAAATGTATTTAGCCTTTATTTATCCAGACGAGCTCCACTGAATTAAAAAATGTTTTTTCAAGGGAGTTCAAGTTGTTATTCTCTACATAGAATAGTTTCAAAAAGGTTTCAATTCACCTGTTCCCTTAATTCCCCATTCTGATGTAAGAAGAATCTAAGTATGTCTAAAAATTTATTACATTTCCAGACAACGACAGCAAAAGGAGAAAACATGCCAATCAAGCCAGATGTTAACGATTCTGCTTTGGCAGAAGGAAATTAGTCCTTGGGTCCCGTATGGTATGCAGGTATGCAATTAGGACCAGAGACTGTAATTCATGACAATAGTTTGACATCTAACCCTCTCTTCACACCAGGGTTTCAGATCTCCAAATGTGCCAAATATGTCCTCAAAGAAATTTCAGATGAGGACCAAAACATCTAAAATAAACTCCTACAATGCAAGTTAAACATTAGGCCTAGGGACCCTAGCATGATAAGAAAGACAAAGAAATAATGCAAATATCCATTAACTGATTAACTCATTTGTGTAAGGGCGGCAGTGTAGTGTAATGGTTAGGGAACTGGGCTTGTAACTCAGAGGTTGCTGGTTCGATTCCCAGGTGGGGGCACTGCCGTTGTACCCTTAAGCAAGGTACTTAACCCGAATTGCTTCAGTAAAAATATCCAGCTGTAGAAATTGAATTTATGTAAAGAAATGTCAATTGTGTAAGTCGCTCTGGATAAGAGCATCTGCTAAATTCCTAAAATGTAAATGTAATGTAAATGTCTTTGTGGCAAAAAAAATTAATAAATAAATAATATATATATATATATATATATATATATATATATATATATATATATATATATATATATATGCAACCATAAACTGGTAACACATAAAATGTGGACATATGGAGTTTCTTTCAAGTTTAAACTCATTAACATCTTAAAATCAATTACGGGTGTTTGGACAGGTCCTTCCAACCCACTGATCTAAAATAATGTAGGTCAGTGTCCCAACCTGTTGACTTAGCTAATATTACATTTTTATATAAAATAAATTGACGATAAAACCCTACAAACGTCCCCCAATAAAAATAAACAAAATGTACACCTTTTTGTTATTACTGTTTCCTTTATGTTTCAAATATTCCAATGTTTTTTTCTAAGCCAACTCGGTCAATGAAAAAGCCTTGCTCCACACTCCAATACAGTAGATGGCGGTATGCACCCCTCGTTGGCTTGTTAAAGGCAAAACAACCACAGAAGGCAACAAATTATTCTGTTCAATGACGTATATAGTTAGCTCGTGCGGCGCGCTAAAAATTGAAGGAATATCATTTTGATACGGAAAGTAGGTAGTTTGCGTGCTAGAGCGAACGTTCGCACGGTGCCAGTAGCAGTTACATGGAAGGCAAGTGGCGTGCTAACTGTAAACGAGAATAATATAATGCGTAAACGATAGGTGTTTTTCCTCAATACATAATCAATATTTCCTAAAGTATGCTGACTTTATCGAAACTTTGTTTTCTCCGTTACTAGTTAACCTAATGGCACAGCAGCTAACGAGTTTGCTAACTTAGCTCGATATGTAACAGCTATATAGCTTGCACAGAAGAATAGAACGTTGTATCATATTTTATTAATTTGCCAAGTTGGCCAATATTTCTGTCTGATGTCCACATTGTCACTGATTTCAGACTGACTTTGTTAGTTTGAAAATACCGCCTAGCGCATTTAGACACATTTGTGGCTTTACTGGTGACTGGTTTTTAGTCAAATATAAATTGGTTAGGGCCCTTGTATTAGCTTTGTCTGTCTAATGTCGTTGTTTTGGATTATTTGGAAGTCATTGCGCCACGGTCGCTTGGGATTTAAAAAACAATAAACCTGGCAGTGGCCACCCTGATAATATACTGTTAGCTAAATTAGCTAACGATCGATAGCTAGGGAATGTGCTAGTTTGCCCATTAGCTAGCTAACGTTAGATTGTGGAATTGATTGTTTTGTATATTGCTAACGCTAGATGGTTATCTGCTGTGTAAAATGAACTTTACACATGCATCTTAGACAGTCACAAAAACACCAATTTGCTATCGAACATGTTTACATAGTGGGATCCTGTGTATCAAGGCTTTGAAGAACGTCCCTCGCTTCTATTCCTCTCGTTGTTTGCCATTTGGTATCGCATAAACATGGAGCAAGAAAGTATAATTATTATCAGTGACGGGGAGGATGACTGTACGACAGTGTCTTTGGACGATTCCTCTGTGTTCATCGTGGAAGCATGTGCCAAGAAAGGAGGTAAAATATCCCCTCTACAATCAAACATTAGCACTTTGAAGGAATTGCCAGCTATGTAAACATGTTGCCTATAGGCAGTGGTGGACGAAGTACACAAACCCTTTACTTGAGTAAAAGTAGAGCTACCATGATAAAATATTACTCCAGTAAAAGTAAAAGGACCTACATTTAACCCCATTTGCCTTTGAAATGTAGGAATGAAAGTACAAATGGAAATACTTAAGTAAGCAAAGATACTTGAAAATGTACTTAAGTACAGTAATAAGTCAAAGTAAAGTAAATGCACTTTGTTAGTGTCCACCACTGCATGTTAGTTCACATTTTAACTTTAGTTAGTTCACACTTTAAGGTTAGTTCACATTTACTATGCAGTGGTAGTAACTAAGATGTCAACCTGCTGATAATATTTCTGTCATTCTTGATGCGATAAAACAAAGTCCTTAACAAGAATCACAAGAACCATCTTTTGAAACGATTTTTCAAGTAGTTTGTTAACATTGCAGTATGAAGTATTGATTTAGCAAGAATTTATTTGTATTTGGATACATTTTCAAATATATATACTGCACAAATCATGTTGCATAAACAAATATTTATTTATTTACCCACTCGACATTATGCCATTTCATTTCATTGCCATTTCATTTCCAGATGCAATTTATATAGGAGAGGAATAGTTTTTAGAATAATTTATTTCTTCTGTCTATTCATCTTTGGTCCTGCACCTGCCAGTAAGACAGGATATGTGTGCATGATTTTCTCTTACGTTGCAAGATAATCCAACACCAGAGGTGAATAATACTAGCGAGATTGTGGATGAAGACTTGGCGGTAACTTTCTCCACAAAGGCAACTGTGATGCCACATGCCAGATATGACTGCGATGCCCATCCTTTCAGGTGAGGTTGACTCAAGGGTTTATATTTATTAATGGATAATTCCATTTTTAAGACTGGACCATTACAGGGGGTGGACAAAATAATAGAAACACCAAATATTTATAACGAATAATGGGTTGTCTGTCATTTGCCTTTAGAACAGCTTCATTCCTTCTTGGAATGTTGTTATACCTCTTAGGCCCTATACGATTTTTAACTGTTTCTAGTGGGATATTGGACCATTCTTTAAGAAGGAAAGCCTCCAGTTTTTGAGAGATTAAGGTGGTGGGAAATCTCCTATGCACTCTAGTTCCAGAACTTTCCATAAAGATTAATTGATGTTTAGACCTGGTGATTGGGGAGGCCATGGAAGGTGCTTGACTTCTTCCCTGTGTTCATGAAACCACTCTTGAATAAATATAGCAGTGTGTATGGGGGCACTATCGTCTTGGAATATTGGAACATCTTGAGGAAACCGTGTTCACATCATAGGGTGCACCTGGTCACCTTAAATGGCATCGTATTCCTTGGCTATAATTCTGCCATCCAGTGTAATAATAGGACCCAATTACTCCTATGAGATGGGTGCCCATATAATAACAGATCCACCACCATGTTTAACCATTGGGAATAGGCAATGTGGTTTGGTTTGAAGGCTTCATTTGGCTTTCTCCAAACATAGACCCATCCAGATGTAGTAAAAGAGGAGTAGTTTTTGTTGAGCCTGGATTATGGAGGGGTAGATTTGGTTCTGTGGTTATTTTTGAGGCCTTGTTTTGTGGTTTTGAGCAACTATCCTGTTAAGTGTCCGTCTTTCCCTGTTGGTGAGCTTCAACTTACGTCAACTTGGAGTATGCTGTCATGATTTTCGACACTGTTCCCGATGATGCATTAAATAATTTGGCCATTTCTGAGACTGATGCAATTTGAACGCTTTCAAAATCTGTTAATAAACTTGCATATAGTGTTGATTTGAAATGTCTTATAGCAGAAACATGTTGGTAATTAGTAATGACATTAATATAAAATGCATGTGTAGACTCATTTTTAATTGCGATTTAGTTCCTTCAACATCCTTTAACAAGTCCTTGTCCTTGTGGACAGTGTATCTACTAGGGATGCTAATGTTAAGAAATCGATTGTCGCCCACGTTAAACAATGAATCAATTCATCCTACATTTTTTTTTAAACGGCAAAATGTAGCATCTGACCGAGAATACAAAATGCAATTTTTTTTCCTCAATCAAAGCCAAATTCTCAATCCCGGGGATGCATAAATGCTGTTGTGCTGACTTTGCCAGTCTAGGGAATCGTCCTCTGTTGACTTTCCACCAGTCTGTGTGATTTATATCCCGGTAATGTCTTGTGTTGAAAAATGATTTCACCAAAAACTGTGGAAGTAACGTCAGGCGTGCTTTGCGAAGTCAAGAGACCATGCTATTTTTGTCTGAGGTAACGTTAGGCTATACAAAATATAACAAAAATGTTTTGTTGTAAATTGTTTCTTTTGTGAAATATTGCTAGATATATTTTATGAAAATGAACAAGGTTTTAACTGTTGTTTCAAAGCAATATTATTATACTCACTAGAGTTTGTGAATAATTCACAAATTCTTAACGGCGATTAATCGATCACCGATTAATCATTAACATCCCTAGTATCTACACTTGTGGCAACCAGGCTGCTGAGTATTAGGTAGCTAATTTACATAGCTAAAAGGTCTGCAGTGTGCGCTTGGGACAAAGTAGGATGTACACACATCCAAAATAGTTGCAGGTGCAAGGTAAAAATAAAGTAAGTGATAAGGTAGATAAGGACAAATCGTACCTAAGAATAGTACCTGCACACTTTTCAACAGGTTCTCATCTAGCCCACACTCCAGTATTGTAGATGGCAGTATGCACCTCTAATTGGCTTTATACTGGCAAAAAAACAAAGACCAAAAACAATTCTGTTCATGCCGTACGTTGTTAGCTTGTGTGGTTAATGTTCCTCCTCTCAATTGTCTGCTTGCCAGCTTTCTGATAGGTGGGTGTTTTCTTTCTCAGCCCAGGTCTATTCTGAAACTCCCTAACTGTGCCCCTGAACCTTTGTTACATTGGTGCAGATTGTAATACATCGATTACAAGTAATTTGATTTTTTATTTTTTCTATTCATTTTCAAGTCAAACAGAAAATGACACCAGTAACCCAGTTGAAAACAACAACGCTTTCTGTGAGCAGTGTTTCTGTTATATCTGCGATAAGGTGGCATCAGAGGTAAGGCCAAATATAACTGATTTGCAATTCTGTTTATTGAAAGAAATTGGGGGGGGCGATTTGGTTTGTCACAGCAAAGATACAGAAGGCAGTGAAAGAACACACAAGACATACAGAATATCACAGTATACTGAAATAATAAATACAAAATAAATATTTTTAAAAAACAGTAAAACCTAGCAGCTATACAGACATACAGAACATCATAGTATATTGAAATACCAGATGCTGAAATACAAGAATAAAAAAAACCGATCATACTGGAAGTAGTGCAAATCCACCAGATACGCAGCGCATACCAGTGTACTGAAGTACTTAAAAAAAAAAAAAAAAAAAAAGTAGTTTGTTAACATTGCGGTATGAAGTATTGATTCAGCAAGGATTTATTTGTATTTGTATACATTTTGAAAAATTACACATACTGCACAAATCATCACGTTGTATAAACAAATATTCATTTCTTTACACACTCTATCCACATTTGCTCTTAAGTGTCCATATGCCATAATCAACACAATCAGATGAAAAGTATAAACTCTAGAGAGCAATGGATAGATTGTTTAATATTCAAGTGGGTGTAATTCAATAGATGGAAAATTACAACAAAACTTTTTTTCTTTGGGGAAAAAGAAAGCTATCCTTCCATATATATATATACTGTATATATATATTTTTTTTTCATACATTAGTTACAGATTTTTTCTTCCAATTAAGTAGCCAATTACACCCTCTATTTATTTCGATTTACCCATCCCACACGGTTCCGCTGCTCGTCTCTACGAGGCAAGCTAATTCTCAGAGGGCAGCGAACTCCGCTTCCTTCGAGACGGAATTCGCCCACCCACGTTCTGGAGACTCCTTACGTGCTTCACGGCGGACCCGAGCCGGCTCACACTCGCCCTGGGGTGGACAGCCAAATGCCGCCCCCGATTGGGGCTGACGACCAGGGCTGGTCTGGTAGAGACGGGTTTTGAACCGTGTCCCTGACAGGCGATGCGCACCAGCCAAAATATGGTGCGTTAGACCACTACGCTATCCGCCGCCCCCATATTCAGTTTTTGGCTTTCAATGGATAAGTTGCATCTTATGGCATGACTGGTCTCTGAATTGGATTAATAACTGAAAATGTGTTCATTCTTTAGTGCAAATTGTGGAGCACTGCTGGAATCTGCCACTGCAATGCCCACAAACGAAGTGTGTTTTGGAAGGACCAAAGAGACAAGGCCATCCTTGGATACCTTCATATATTTAATTTTGATCTGCTGGAGGTGGATGCAGAACTGAGACTTGCTGGTATACTTGATCAATTTGTTCAATGCTTTTTAATTGCTGTGTAACGGAATTGTAAAAATGTGTAACTTTGTCCTGACTTGTGACTTTTTCCAAATGTTCAGAGAGTCTCCTATTGAAGTTTGAAGAAGTCTTGAAAGTGGAGTATGGCACATTTCTGAAGGGTGTGGAGACAGAATTATCAAATATCATCAATTGTGGCTGCTATTGCCATGCAGCCAATTCATTCACTGCCGGATGCAAAAAATGCAAATCCAGACATGTGGCTGTAGTGTTCTATAAGTAAGAAAATCACATTTATTGTATGTCTTTGTTTGGCAATGTGGCAAAATAGTATGTTTTGCCCAATAAAATGTGTTTTTCCTCCAGCTACACCAAAGTGTACAACCTTGTGTCGGAGTTCCTGGGCAATGCTGAAAAACAGAAACCCAGAACAGCCGCAGTGATGCTGCTCGGAGCGGCTAAACATTTTGTTGTTCACACACAACCGGCAGGGTATGTGCTTTCTCCTCCTGCATACAAAGCCTTAGGAGTTCTTTATTAGTCAATATGGCTGCTTTAGATTAGATTATTGTTTCAGTATACTGTATAATGTAAATTCTTAAACTATTAAACTATTTAAACTATTCTCAATTTTCTATCCCCAGTATCCCAAATACAGACCTGAAAGCATACGTTTCAGATGCCGTTCCTTTATTATTGATGAGGTAAAGTGTCATAGCAAATACCTTTTGGTTATCAGTGCTAAACAGTAATCCAACATAACTCTTCTATTTTATCAGTGAATATGTTTCTATTATAGAGTGACCAACATTCTGAAGAACTTGATGGTTGTCGCCGATTTCAGTGCACCGTTCTCAAAGAAACTGCAAATGTTCTTTCAGTCACTCCCACTGCCGGTGAAGTGCAGATGGCTGTATAATTGGTGGGCGATAGTTTGGTGCCTCTTGAGTTTTCCACATCAAAATATTTTCAGATTTAATTCATGGTACCTGATGAAAATGTTTTTTGGACCTTCATTGCAGTCTGAATGTGCTCCAATGGGATGATACTTTGCTGACAGCAGTGCTAAGAGGGCAGAATATCACAGGAGAGCGAATTCTGAGAGGGAAGAGAGAGGTCCTGTTTGAGTCAGTGGTTGTGGTACAAGCACGTGTGGAGAAACTCAAGGAGCAGGGAAGGTAAAAATGTCATAATGACTAAGATACTATTAAAAACAAAGATGTTTTAGTACATTTAGTCTTTGTTGAATTCGAATTTAGTACTATCCATCGCCGGGTCACCTTAAGTGAACAATTTAACTAGAGACTTCATTGCTACATTCAGAGACAGATTACATATTTCCGTAACGATGAACTGTCTGATATGCTTGTATCAATTAAAAAGTTTATCTTAAAAAGGATTGATCTTTTTCAGGTACAGGGAGCTGGCAAGATATCTGAAGGTTGTGAGGAGTGATAACAAAATGCAGTGAGCCTTTCTTTTTTCCATCTTAATCAGCTAAGGTTCGATTTACAGTTGCAATATTTTATCTGCATAGCTGAAGTCCATTTCTCCCTGTTTGTCTGCCTTCTAGTTTGCAGAGCATGAGAGACCAAGTCCCTTTTTTTCTGTGCAAGGCTGGAGACTACCATGCAGCTCTTCAGAGTTTTTTCAGTTCAACATCGGAGATGTGCTGCAGTGCCTGTCGACTTTCTCCCAAAGAGTTTGCTGTGTACTTGAAGGTCCTGACCACAGGGAAAATGCCAGTTGGAAAAGACTATTTTCTGTCAACAGAGTGGGAAACTGTCAAAGGTCATATCCACATTTTTTCTTGCATTTTATTATATTTGATCATTTTGACCAGTTTTCTCCCAATTTGGAATGTCCAATTTGTGTGTTTAAGCTCATCGCTGCCACCTGTCAGTTCGGGAGAGTACAAATAAGCACACGCTCTCTTCCTAAACCTGCGATGTCAAGTCCCTGCTTCTTTTTACTCCACGGTCCACCAGTTAAGCTCAGACGGGCATTGAGTTGGAGGAGGCGCGTTGGTGTGCGATGAGACACGGACACCCCTTTGACTGAGATCCCTCCTATGACTCTATGGCTGATTATAGACCGCCCTGCAGGGCTGCCAGCCACAGCAGACGCTGGCATGGTCCAAATACCAAACCGTGGAGCCCATCCACAACTAGAACAGTGCCTTAACAGGATCAACCATGTAGTAGCCCCGTTATATCCAAGTTTTAAATTAGTATTTGTGCTAGCAGCATTTTCTGTTTGGTGGAATATCTTAAATGTATCTTTTTATTTTGGTAATTATAGATGCCAACCTTCCAAAGACGTCTGAGGTCATAAAGTGCAGTTTGAGAATTATGAATTGCAACACAGCAGTGTATATGGATGTAAGTATAAAACGGTGGTTTGACGCAGTTGATGGCTTTTAGGTTTGCTGGTCCCCGCCTACTCTATAATCAGTTAAACGTTAGTGTGTGTCAGCTCACCTGCTAAACGGTCATTTGCGTACCAAGCAAGACGACAAACCTTTGAAACATACGCGATGGACTAAGTTTGATCAGTCCATCACTGGTAAGTTCATTTAAATATGGAAAGTACTAAATCACTGATTTGGTACCTTCCTGGTACGCAAATGAGCGTTTACCAGGTGAGCTGACGCACGCATTAGCATTTGAGGATGCGAATGCGTATTGGCATACCACTTATGTGCACCCGTCTGTAATACATATATATATATTTATTTATTTTTATCCCATTTTCTCCCAATTTGGTAGCCAATTACACCCGCTATTTTCAAGTCAGTCCCCCCCCTCGTAATGTGAATTCGCTGCTGTAGCCCTGTGACCGGTAGTGATGACAGCGAAGTATCGTCTCCTCTGAGACGGTACTCACCAGGCTGTTGACTGCAACCCGGTACTACAAAGCCACTCCTGTGCGCAGCGAACATCATGTCTGCTTCCCTGCCCCCTCCCTGGGGCGGACAGTGCTCTTGCTTTTTAAATTTGTGTCTAGACGGCCTCCCGGGTGGCCCAGTGGTTACAACGTCCAACGCTGGCCACAGAGACCGGGGTTCAATTCCCCGTCTCGCCAGAGTCGGCTCTGGCCGGGAGTGCCACCGGGGGCGGCGATTGGCTGTCCGTCCCAGGGAGGGGGGAGGGAAGCCGACATGAGATTCGCTGCGCATAAGAGTGGCCCTGCAGTATACCGGGTTACGGGTCTCGGAAGAGGCGTCAGGTCGCGTGTCGCTACCGGTTGCAGGACTACGGCTGCGAACTCACATTACTAGGGGGGGGATTGACTTAAATAGCGGGTCTAATTGGCTACCAAATTGGGAGAAAATGGGATAAAAATCTGAAACAAAAATTATTTAAAAAAATTGTGTCTAGACCTCTGTCACTTTTGACAAAATAGTCAAATGGTAAGCTGTGTTCAAGATTATGGTGCTAGTTTAACATTTCAAAATGTGTTTGCAGTCAGAACCCTGGGTGAACCTGATCAGTGTGGCATGTTCTGCAGTGATGGCAGAAGATGGCTCTCTTACCTGTATCTCTTTCCCTGTGCCGGACTTTGAATTTCAGGCGGTAAATGTTCTGAGCTTAGTATTTGTTTTTCTTCTACAAAATTTGACATTCTATGACATTAAATGGGGTTAGTGCTGATCACAAGCTTATTTTCTTTTTTAGAGGACAAGGGACATTGCAACAGCCATTCTCCTTGATGGACCACACATCCAAATTCCAAAATCATTGCAAAATGTAAGTTTAAGTGGTAAACATGGGTGTTTCTGAATTATTTTGAGGGCAACCAGTTGAGGAGGTATTTAATGGGTTTTTTGGGGGTATTTATTTAATTTATTTTTATGCCTAACCTATTTTCATTACTTAATGCAGCGGTTTCCAGATCAGGCTCTTCTGATGCTCGTCACACAGGCCCTAGTGCACAGGATTAATCAAAGTGGCATGATCAATGTCCTCAACGTCATCATGGCTTTCAAAGTGAGACCCAAAGTGACATTACATCCCTTAATCACTGCTTTCTGTTGTTTGAATGTCTGTGTACTGTGTTAAGTGGTTTAATGCACAGCAATGGATCACTGTAAAATGTTATATACAAGTGAAGCAAATCATTTTAAATTTTTTTCATTCAAATTATTGGTGGGATTCAGTATTCCACATTGTGTTAATGTCTTGAACGCAAATATCCCATCTAGACTAGATGTATAACAATGCTTCTAAAGAACAGAAATACCAATCAAGTGTAAACTATTTTGTCAAACTGTTTTGTAGAAATCTTGCATCAGCTGTACATTTAAAGTTTCGACTAATTTATTTGCGTTAGTTATATTTATCATACTCTTGGCTTACAATTTTAGTCATTTAAATAAATTAGAAATGACTGACTGGTTTTTAGCAAGGTTTTACAGTAAGAAAATGTAATACATCGATGTGTTTTCTGTAAACTGCATAGATTGGTTTCCTGTTACTGAGTTTATTGCATACAGGATATGAAAACTGAAGTACATTTGACAAAAGTAATTTACTATGCCGTACTGAATGCACCCTAAAATACCAAGTACTGTTACAATATATCACAACACATGCTATATTATACAGTAAGTAACATATAAATATTGTTAGTTACCTTGCTGTCTTGTCTGTAGGCAAATGCATGGGGACTGAAGTGGTTCTACTATGGCCTCTGTGCCAGGCCTGATACCCTGCAGGCATTCATTCATGGGCTTCTGGAAGAACTTTACCAGGAAAAGCTTGAACAAACCTACCGGTACTAATCATTCAAAATATTCATATTCATATTATCCTGGACAGTCACACGTCAGGAGGGGAATTTCAACTGCCCATGAAATAATTAATGTCATTTCTTCTTTAGAAAAAAGGAATTGTCAGATCCTACCTTCATGGCAGACTTTTTCTTTACCTACCTGCTGGACAGCCGCCCACTTTTATTTTCAGTCAACCGTCCAATAATCAATGACCTTTTAAGCCATTGGAATGAGTAAGCCTTTGAAATTACATTTATTCTTTCTCTGTGTGTGTGAAATGCATTTGTTGCTTGTTTGACTTATTAAAATTATGCTTTGCTAGGGAAGTTGACCGCAGAGAACAGATATTTATTTGCTATTTTCAAATGTCTAGGCCTGATTTCCCATGGCAGTACTACCTCCGATGCCTCCTGCAACAATATGTAAGTGTTTAATATGTTCTATCTGGATCTTTTCATTTTCCACTGCAGCTGTGGCATATTTGGAAGTTAATCCTTTGCTCCTCTGTCTTTTTATTTGATTTTGTTTGCATAGGAGCTTGAACTTATGCCTGATAAACAGAGGTTCCTGGAGATGATCAGGGCATTGTCTCTAGATGCACGTCCCCGTGGTTGCAGTAAAACAACATACAAATGAAATAAGGGACTTCCGTTTTCTTCCAAGATGAAACCACTGACTCGTTATACATTTAAATTATTTTAAATATTTAACGAACCTGCTTTTTAAAAAGATTTTTCACATGGACCAATACAGCCAGATGCTGTACTTTTGCGGTTTATTTTTTTTTTGGAACATTAAAGGATTGAACCGATTGTTAACTGTGTATTATAGATAGGTTTTTCATTGGCATGAGTACAGGAATGACAATTGTGGTTTATTGGTTCGCCTTAAACAGTGCATTGAGTTTAATACAATTGGAGTAAGTGTGAAACTTGTATATTGGGCCGTGGCAATATGAATACAATTTATTTTAAATAATTGGGCCCACTATTTCTCGTGCCGAAGTGAGGTCTTGCTTTTCTTTTATTGGGACTTTAACGGCTGTGCATTTTTGCAATATCATTTATGTGGCATATTGTCATGCTTGTTTAATAAAATTTCATTTTTGCTAGGATAAAGTGCATTGTGAAAATAACTAAATATTTTGTATGTGACCTCAGCTTTTCTAAGACTTATCCAAGCCTTGGCAAAGTAGAACATGCTGTCAACATGCGACAAAATAAAAATACTGATTTAAAAAAGTTAACCTGACTACATAGACCACATGGGAATTTCATACCATTGACAAGGTGGTTCGGATTAGATCTTTTTATTAAATATAAGTTTTGATGTTTACAATTGTCAAAACGTACAAAAGCAAATTCTAATAGACCAAGAGAAATAAAAGAAAACAATCAAACATTCCTGTGCAAAATCAAATTCAGACATTGGCATACATTCAAAAATAGGTACATATTCACTTTTTAATCCGGTCAAAGGATAATTGGATTTTTGGAGCAGGATAAAGCCCTGCACCCTGCCCACATACACACACACACACACAAAGGCTGTGTGAATCACTAGATTACACAAGGTATCAAAATCTCCAGATTCATTGTAGAAATTCAGTTATGATACAGAAATGAGTTTACTGCAAATGGATTTGGGTAGTAAAAATTGTGTATACAGAATCCGGAGCAAATGTATATGGTGATACATGCTTTTTATATTAGCTTGCTATTGCCACCTCCATTAAATAATCACAGTAAGGCTTTGGATGAACGACATCCCAATTTCTGAAATGTACTCAAATCCTCCCTCAAATAATGTCTCCACAACAGGCAATGCATGGAATGTGTAAATCATTTCAAACAAAATATTAATCCAATCAATTGATCAATTAGAGACCATTTAAAATGATACACATCTCTAGGGGCATGAAACAAAACTGCTCTAGTCAACATATTTGACAGACCAAAAGAAACAACCTGTGGAGTGGAAAGAGCCACAGAACATAGACTGGTACAGTTGTGTTGAACCAGTCATCAACTTAATTTCAGAAACTGTGACCCTGAATTTACCAGTCAGCATCACTGTCTTATTGCAACAGCTTTACTGAAAATCTTATTTCTGCTTTGATGTGATTATTCAAAGATGGAGCAGGAAAATATTTAAGACGACTATAATCAAATGACTGACATGCTGTCTGCTTATGAATCTGAATTATATCTGGTTCTGTAAACAACATGTTACTTGTGTCAGGCAGACACCAAAATTACTTGCAGAGTTCAGATTTTGGACAGCAGTGTCCATTTTCTTCTAACAATTATGTCCAGACTGATCCACAACACTTTCCAGACAAGAAAAGGTTGATGGATGTTTAGTAAACATAATATTCCTTGAAACATGCAATACCTCGTGAAACCTTTTAAAACCTTGTGAATCATTTTACACCACACTACATGCTTGATATTCAGGGACCTACCTGATCCATTTCCATGTAAATACTGAGGGCTAAAAATTGTATGAACCTGTCCTTTTCTTGTTTCAAGATCTTTAACTTGGAGGGGACTAATACTCGTCATTATTTTAAGGTTAGTGTTCCTTGTTAAGTTTAGTTATTCCTTTTTAAAATGGTTCACAGGTGGAGCATATGGTCAGTAAAATAGTAGGCCTCTCCAAAGCTATAAACCACCTGAAACAGTTTGAAACTCATTAACATTAGTTAGCATTTATAAAGCATAGATTAACATGAATTATGGATTTACTGTTTGCATTACTGTGATACCCCACCAATACCAATTGATCATGGTCCCGTTTCACGCAAGCTGCTACTTCACTGTTCTTATCGGTGTTTCCCCCCTAAAAGTAAAATGTGTGTATGTTTGCATTACATGAAAAAATTATATTTAAAATGTTGCATGTGACTTCAAACATTTCCAATATCAATACCCCTAATCTAGTAGAGAACCAAATAAGCATAATGTAGTGCTTTCATCCAAAAAAGAACTAGGGTGGGGGGATTGTGGGAAGAAAAAGAAAAAAAAAAAAAAAAACTTTGTGAGAGCTGCTTTAAACAGGAAAACTGCCAATCAATAACACCATTTTTAAATAGTAGTTCAAAGTGTTTTAGTGACAATGAGGAAAATGCATTAAAATAGAACACTGATCATGATACTTGCCAACTGACCATTTTCAGCTCTCAGCAAAACTGATTTGATCAACAAAAAACATCTTATGACACCATAAGGATCATTACTTGCAGGTATAAATTATTTACTTCATAAATCATACTAGCAGGAAGTTTTGGTAATTAGATTATCAGTTACAATACCCCTCTGGATCTCTGCTCAATAGTATATATTTCAATAGCGGTTTTTAAATAAGGCTGGCTAATTACATAAATACTAAATAAATATCACAGATCAAAAATTACAACAGTAAACCACACTTAACAACAACTGCATGACTCAATCGGCACACATTTGATGACAAACTAAACATGGAATCACATGAACTGAACAAAAGATAATATACATTCATCGTTTTTCTTCATCACCCATTGCTACAAGAGTAAGAATGAAGGGAACCTCGAGAGTTGTCCAGATGTCACGGTGACAATCTGTCACAAATGTGATAAATTCAGGCCTAAATTTTGTACAAAAAGCTGGTGGTGTAGTTAAAGCTGAAGACGGGTGGTGTGACCCCCTTGCCCGGACCATGCAGGTAATGGTGTTTTATCAGCTCAGACAGAGACTGCACAATTCTGCAATCATCCTCATTGTAACCCCAGTGGTAGCGCAGGAAGTTGGCCCTACGTGAAGCTACAGCATCGTGGTCTTCATCTGAGCTGATGGGAAAGTGGAGATGATGGCAGAAGGTGTACAGGAAAGCCTTGGCACTGAGTCCTGTTAGCATGCTCTGTACATGCATAAAGTAGGTGCTCCCACGCTTGATCTGCGTACGGTGGTCGACCATTTGCCCAATCAAGGAGCCCCTGTACGGCGGGCATCGCAGTGTCTTGTGGTCAATGTCCAGGATGCTGATGTAACGGCTATAGCGGTTCAGGGAGTGCAGCATGTTAGAACCTGTAGGAGAGGTCATCCTGACAAACCAGACAGAAGGGAGAAGGACTGGTTGAGATTCTGGAAATGACCCAGCGTAAGACACTTTCACACCCTACACCAAGGGCAAGAAAACCTGGTCCTGGAGTGCCAGAGTGGTTTCTGCTCCATACAAACCCCTAACTACATAATTTGATTATTAGGCTTAATAAACTCTGGTTGCTAACCCTATGCTGGGGGTACTCAGCATTTAGCCATTCTGACCAGGGATATTCAGCCTCAGGCTCTTAATAATCAATCAAACTGCAATCAAACGCAGATGGAACAAAAACATAAATATCTTCAGGACCAGGGTTTCCTACACACGGTCAACAAATTACATTAATATGCACACTTATAAGTTTAGACGTTCAAAAATATGTATCATTTTCAGGAAAATGCATTTATGTCATTTTAACGGCAATTTTAAAGCTATAAATCTCTTCTCAGCTTCATTTTTCTGGTAATAGTAGTACATTAGTGTGTGCTGAGGAACATTTCAGCCCCTATAACCTTGTACTGCTGAAGGTAAATTATTTTCAGATAATGTCCTGGTGAAGAGACAATTTTGTGTGTCAGTGGTGGTGATTAATGTGTCTTCGCACTATGAGTAGAATTCCTGAGACATTTCATATCCTCCAAATAACAGCCCTACTAGCCTCCCTTTCACAACAGGGTGCTGCTGGCGTCACTCTCAGTGGGATCTTGGTTACTGCTGTGTCAAGTGAAATGAAAGGTCAACTCTGTGGGAACAACTGCAAATGCATACAGAAGCCAAGAATGGTTTCCTCTGATGGACAATAGGAGTCATTCTTCCCCATTGGTCCCAATTGTAACTAATTCAGACCTGGATCAAATACTTATTTATTTTCCTACATCTTAAGAATAACTAATACAGTGTGAAAGCTACAGGCAAATGCTGCACTTGTTTTGTTTTACTACTTGTTTACTTGTTTTAGTACTTGCCAACTTTGACACTAGCTTTGAAGCCTTTGAAATATACTTGATAGACTGTATTTGAAAAGCATTTGATTAAAGTTTTTGAAATTTATTTTTAAAAGTATTTCAGTACTTCAGTACAGTACAAGATATTTCCTTTTACAAAAGTAATTCCGCCTAAACACTTCAAATACAAAACATGATTTTCAGAATTTTTAAATATAAAAATGTAATTTAAATACTGAAATAATGCATTTCACCCTGGTATAAACAAATTCCAGAAAGATAAGATAAATAGATTTTATGTACACATTTTATAGTATCTTTGTTCTATTTATTGCTTTGAAAACTACACTGAAATAATTTTGTTTTATTGAACAGGTATGTGAAATGCTAAATTAAACACGGCTTCCCTTCATTTACAAGACTTGTTAACATCATTTGGACCAATATATGCTTCATAAAACAGTTTCTCTATTCCTCCTCCACTTTAAATGATAAAAGGTTGAGTAATTGTCTGAGTAATCTTAGATACATAGGATTTAACCTGGAGACACTTAATACATCTTAAAATGTGAAAGCAACAGCTTACGAGTTAATATGTAGAGGTTAGACTTTAATATATATATATATATATATATATATATATAAAATAACACTGACTTATTTCTTAGGACCTGTTAGTACACTTGTGGTAGAAACTGAAAATGGGAAGTAAAATTACACGTGGTATTTCTGCATGTGAAAATTAAATCACTGTTTGATAATCACATGATTTCCAGTTATCAAAAGGGAAGCAGGTGAAATGAATGAGTGATGCATGATTTAGTTCAAACACTTCACATGTAATTTGTAAGGCTTTACACCAAAATCTTACCTGTGAAGGCCAATAAGCTTCCAGTTCTGCAGATCAGTCAGATGGAAGGGTGAAGAGAGCCACTGTTTTACAGTTTCCCCATACTTCCCGAGATTGGGTACATAAATTGACAAAGCATTAACCAGCTTTCTCACTGTCCCCTCATCAGCTCCCAAAACCACTAGAGCCCTGCCACTCAGAAGGCAGAATATGGCTTGCTGAGCAAAGGGGTACTGTCTGATGAACCTCAAAGCACTCTGCCCAGCCTTCTTCTTGTGCTTCACAGTAATGGGATTGCCATAAAGAAAAGGTGAATATGTCCTATCAGAGCTAGTGGAAGTACTCATGAAGCTGGTGCTGT
The DNA here is from genome assembly GCA_029706075.1 of Aldrovandia affinis. NCBI lineage: Eukaryota > Metazoa > Chordata > Actinopteri > Notacanthiformes > Halosauridae > Aldrovandia > Aldrovandia affinis. The sequence continues at coordinate 659,516 of JAINUG010000015.1, forward strand.
CAGAGAGGTCATCCAAGTTCATTCTGGGTATCTCATCGGACAGACAGTTGGGGTTCAATTCAAACAGAGGAAGCCCAGCAGAGGAGGCTTCACAAAAGGTTGCTTGGTCAAGAGAAAAGTCCACATGCAGAGTAGGGTCCCCCTGACGGCAAGACTGTGGCTCCTGTTTCACCACTCCGTTTGCACAGCACTCTTGTGCCAGCTCAGGCGAGGACTCTTTATAGGTTTGGCCCTCTTGTCCCATGCAGCATGTTGCCTCCATCTGCACCACAGTCCCTGATTCATGAATGCACTCACCCAGAATGTCTGGGGCTGGATTCAACACTGATGTCCGATTGCCTAAAGAATCTGTACAGTTCTCCACAGGCAGTTCCTCTTCATAAATGGCACTAGGGTAGGATGCTCGCAAGTCCTCGGGTATAATGGAGTCAGATGTGATCAGGATTTCAATGCTGTCCTCACTGTAAGCCCTCCTAGTGACAATCCTCCTGACTACTTCAGGATAAGGCAGCTGAAGGTGTGCCACACTGTCTGAATTCACTGTAGGTCCCTGAGTTTTAAAAGACTTCTCAGTTCCCAGAACCTCAATGCTCTCACCACTGCTTAAACTACCTTTCATTTCAGCATCAATACCTTCATCAAAATTGTCTTGCATGAGGCCACAGGGGCTGGATTCAGAAAACCCTGTTTCATGAAGCCCTTCTTCATTGGTTTCTGGCTCCAATTTAATAGGCACAGTCTCAACGCAGGAGGTGTAGGAATCCAGACTCAATGGCTCACCTGACAGGATGGAGATTGAGGAGGTAGGAGGTTGTTGTTCAGAGTTTGTTTTCCATCACAGAACTGCTGTACAGATTCTTCTTCCTCCCAGTCATTATCTTCAAAAAGGAAGTTTGTGATTTTCTGTTTCTCAACAAAGCCTGGTCAATCTGACTGGTGTGGATGTAGCACAGATCACCTCGGAATGTCTTCTCAATTAACTTTAGCTGATCCATTGTTTGATGGAAGAAGTATAAATCACAGAGCTCTTCCAGTGTTTTTAGCCTCTTATCAAAACATTTTGCTGATTTTCCTTTTATAAGCTGAGGGGTGTAAGAGGGTCTTCGCTTACCACTAATCCTCTGACTTATTTTCAGAGTTGAATTCACTGGATGTTGGTTCATTGTCTATTTCAGCTGTGTCCGCAGGGTTGTCTGATTCATATGGCAGAAATGCAGGATCTTTCATTTTTCTGTTTGGGTAGGATGTTATCTGCTTTAACAAATCTTTATGCTCATATATAGATTTTTCAACGTTGGCTAACTCATTAGCCTTCTCTATTGCTTGGGTTGAAAAGCAGCCATTGTTCTTTTTCTGAAGCTCTGTCTCCTTGTGCAATACACTTTTGGTATACTCTAAGTCTTTCAGTTTATTTTCTAACTCATTGGCAAATGCCTTTCCTGTTTCCTGTTTTCAAGAACTCAGAGGCCTTGGAAAACTCAGATGACAGCTCTTGAAATTGCTGCATGATCTTTCTCTCATCTGCTGAAATATAGGCCATACAGAATGGCCTGACAAAACCACGTGCTTCTAAGTCATAAAGAGTTAAGATGATGGACATATGCAAATGCACCTTCTTTTGAGTCTCCAAGCACAACTTTTGAGTCCTCCACAAAATTGAGTTTTGGGATAGCCATCCTGGTGGATGTCCCACAAAAGAGGCTTGGTAATCCACAGACATGATCCGGAGGAGAAATAGTTGAGATCAAAGGTGCCATGAACTTTAGATTCATCTGGGATGGTGAGTAAAGGTTGTGGACCAACTTGTTCAGAAAACTCTGAAATTAGAATAAAATCCTTTGTGAATTTAGCATAGGAAGTCTTTGACCAGGGATTAGAATTTCCAGAATGAGGGAACAGGGGCACAGAAAACTCTTCTGGGATCATCCAGGGGTCGACATATGCCTCCCCAAAACCATCCTCTTTAGTAAAAGCAACCAAATCAGGGGAACCAATCATATTTACAAGCTATCTGATTAGAATGACATTAAGAAAATATTATCATCCAGTATGACTTCATGTCTCCACACTTTGAAGTGCTAGAAAATGTATCTGCACAACTTACGAACTACGCACTTTGTGACTCAGATGTCAGTATAGCGAGCTACAACACATATGGCACAATGTTGTTTAATGAGTAGCGTTTACTTCGTTGAAGAGACAACGCATAACATATTAATATTCCTCGTTTATAACATCTATGCAATTTGTGAGGATGTCCACGTCGGTCCTTAATCAACGTTTTATTTATTTTCCCTCCAAACTAAAGTTGTAAGCTGACAATCGAGCTACCAAACTAGTAGTAGCAACGAACGTAAATATTTGCTAGTAGCATCTATCTTATACAGATAAAAACAAAGAATAACACTACACAGAATTGCTTATTTAATCACTTGCCGAAAGAGTAGATAGCTAGCGCTGAGTCCTGTTCTGTGTCCTATGAATAAATCCTTCGTGCCCACCCAGTTCAAGTTAACCGTTCCGTTAGGTGCAGAAAACATGAGAGCAGGTGAATAGCAGGCAGCAGAAATAGTCAGTGTCGTTCACCACTGAAGCCCGCAATAAGCATGACCAGCCATATTTATCCATGTGACTCACTGGCTGAACTACAAGGAAGTGTCCAGTCTCGGTGCTCCTGTCTCTTTAGCTAATGTTATCTTTGGGTTAGCTGAACGTCCCGTGCCTCTGCTTTACAAATAGAAAGCTCTTCACGTGGATTGCATTTATGACCTCTGCTGACGAATACGCTGAATTTAATTAAGGTCAAAAACTATACTCAGAGATAACACCAGGGGCTTGTAGTTCTTAGCTTACTAGCTTATGCTTTACGACACGTTCCATTTGCGACGTGGCGTGAATATGGCTGCTGAATTTGTAGTTAATATTAAATAATTGTAGTAGCCTACAGCTATCTAAGTTTTACTAGCTAACTAATTTACATTTCTTGGTTGAGTACTGATTTAAAGATTAAATTGCTGCAAGCATGCATGCTAGTGAGGAATAGGTTTTAGTTATGTGTAGGGTGACGGAGGTTTTCAAAGTCTAAAACCGGGAGAGACAAAACAAGTAACAATACAGTGTTGTTCCACGACAGGTCACTTTTTTTAACAGGCATTTTGAAGCTCTATATTAAATCCGCATTTTCGCCTCGGCATTTTAACGAGACGAGACGTTGTCTGGCGGTCGTCGATCAGGGTACATGGTCATGGTGTACATACACTGTGCTCCAATTAATTGGCTCAGGGTCGGTTTTATTGTGTTTTCTTCATTGGTTAACATTTTTAAAATCATAAGCGGGGCCTGGTCTTAGACCAGTTGAGGGCAGGATGTAATCATATCCTGCAGAATTACTCCATCTTGGGGCAAGCTGGAAACCGGGACAATTTGGTATCTTTAGCCATTTTGTTCGGACACGCTGCTCAAAACCGGTACTGTCCTTGCCAAACTGGGACGCCTGGTTACCGTAGTAATGGGGAACATTTCACTATCGAGTAGCCACGTAACACTTGTTAGTAGTGGTGTAACGGAACGCAGTTGATCCGTGATCCGTATGGATCACCCCCCACGGTTCGGCACGCATATGAACCGCGGATTAATTGCTAAATTGATCCATTTGAGAGAAATACCGTTTTTCTGCCGCTGTTAGGTTTTAAAGTAACAATTCCCTAAATTTCAATGCAGAGTTACAGTGAAGACATAGACAACCATGTATGTTTTGGTTTGCTTTGTTTTTCATACTAAATGCCTTTCTGGGAGGCAGGCTTTTAGAAACGCGACCGAATTAAATAAAATGTCAAAATGAGCGATCTTTTCATTTTTTATTAAATTAATTAATGCATAATACCACCCTAGTTAAATCACCTAAGGCGTACTGAATCTAAAAATGTATTTTGTGAAATTTTCGAATAAAGATTTAGTGAAATAACGTAAATTGAAAAACTGAAATGGTCATTTATTGGCGTACGAAGAATAATAACATGCGTCAGTGGACTAATTTGACTTCGCGGTTCTTTAGACCACTGTGGAAACGCAGACGTAATGGATTGAAGGAATCGTTTAATTCCTTGAAAATAGTTCCTTCGACTAAAAGTTCCTGGTAATTTTAGGTGGAAACGCGCCTTTTGTCTCCTTTTTTTGCTGATCCGAAAAATGATCCGATCTGTGACTCAAAACCGTGATATGATCCGAACCGTGAGTTTTGTGATCCGTTGCACCCCTACTTGTTAGACACTGGTCACTGGTCTATTCAAAATGTGTCGTTACCGGCAATATTAGCTGCCAGCCATCTGAAATGTTAACTGAAACATGCTCCTACTTTTATAGACTCACACAGGGGCGTCACTTTTTGGGGGAGAAAATAAAACCTCATTTTATAGGCAAAAGTTAGCTTATCATTTTATGTCAGTGCATGATTTAAATCTAATGAATTTACTTTGTTGTGCCACTGCTCTGCTGAAAGAGTGCTAACTGTTCAAAATAATGAGCTGTTATTGTCAAACTACAGTACAAACAGATTAGGCAAACAGGGTAACAGAGCCTGCTACATCATCAGATGGAATACATTAAAGGCATCATATATGGTGTAAATACATATTTTGTCTTCAGTACATTTGCTTATTTATGTGGCATCACAGCCTCAATAAGGGTTTGCGTCTAGTGCTCATAACTGCATCATTATTACCCTGTGGAGCAGTTATCAACAAGGAGCCAGTGGAAACCAGGTTTAGATAATCTGTGTCAAATCCTGCAAAATGTACACTATACACACAACTAAATTGATTGACTAAAGTCTCACCTGAGAAACTGTTTCCTGCCCTGCCCCTGAGTCTGCAAGCTGTGCTGGTACCTATATTTATGAAATCTTCCTACATTTATGAAAACTGTATACATTTATTTAGCAAAGTCACAGAACTTGTGTTTTATGTGAACATGGACACACTGTAAAGCACTGAGTTCCTGACATATTGCAAAATTGAAGTCATGCTGCTGCTTAAAAAGTAAAATAGAATTTGAGGTTGGGGCTAAATATATATCGGTTAAACATATACTAGATTTCATTGTACCTGGCCTGAAGATTTAATCTTACTTTTATTTTCTTGCCCCTGACTTTTGAATGTTTTTATGTCAGCTTTTCTTTTCATGTTAGCTATACCAACAGAAAAAATGCTGTTAGTTTAGCTATCTAGGTACTGAATCTTATTGAACATGCACTGATGAAGTAACTAAGCTAACTAGCACGTGTAACACAGTTGATTCACAACAGGTGGTTTGAAATACAGGGGGGCGGGGGATATTCACAATCTTTAATAATCTGAAACACAATACGAGGCAGACCCACACTGTAAACTCAGGCTACTTAATGTTTTTTCTGTCTCGAAGGAGGCGGATCATCACCAGCCTCGGAGAGTAGCTGCCCCGTAGAGACGGGCGGCGAGTTCGTGGGGGAGGGGTAATTGAAATAAAACAGAGGGTGTAATTGGCTTCCAAATTGAAGAGAAAAACAGGGGAAAATAATAAGAAAAATAAATAAAGCTATTAGCAATCAGAGCATATCTTAATTAAACCCATAATGGATGGAGGTACCATGAAGTTGCCAATCATGAATCTCTTGAATCAATCAGAAGACTCATGGTCCAGAGTAAAGCAGTATGTTTGGTTCTATTCACTTGGTTATCGATAACAAACATTAACTCCATCTATTCTGGGGTCATATATATATATTAATTCTCTCCCATCACTATCATTCAGCATAGGGATTCCAAAACTAAATAAACCTTTTCTGGTTTACATGTCCATTTTAGGCATTTATCCAGAGCAATTTACACAGGATTTATAAGCATTTTTTTGATAAGCCCAGCAATTTTATTGAGTTACTGCGCCCATGCTTTTTTTGCATAGGAAATGTTATTATAATAGATTTTGAGGAGACTCCAATAAACAAATTGGTGGCAGTTACATGTCAATATGTCAAAGGGGTCTAGGAGGAAATCTTTTCAGCGTTTTAAATTAAATATGATGAAAGTAATGGTTCCTTGAGGCATATATGTTCTGTGTAAGGAGAGTAACCCAATGTATCAAGTTTAGTAAATGTAGGTCAAACAGGTCAAGAGTTCTGGGCTTGGAAATTTTTCAAATTCAATGCTTTGCTGTAGCGCCACCTTATGGCACCATATTCTGGGAGTAGCATACTGCCATGTGTTGGTACAAGTCTACTCAGTTTGGTAATCACAAGTTTTGTTGATCCATATGAAAGGTAATGAAATTTGACTGAAAGTCAACAATTCAAAAGTTTAAAGTTTCATACTTATGGGTGATTTTTAAGATATTTTGGACTCTATAGTGCCATCATGTGTTTGATTGTGCTATTACTGCTAGGCTAGTCTCCTGCCATGGGCCTTAACTTATATACAGTTTCATGCATACCAATACCACTTGCATACCAATGTTATAATTGACCATTTAGGATTTATAGTTATTTATGTGAAAAGCCATGCCCTACTGAGAGTTCATTACCTCATGTTTTTTTTCTTCATTGCCACCATGTTTTTTTGTTTGACTAGCAACTTACCAAATAACATTATAGAGAGGGCAACAAATTGGTTGAAGCTGCATGCTGACATGTCAAACCATCTAGGAGAGGTCTTTGAAGGCATGTGCGTTGTTCTTTGCGAGGAGAGGGATCTAGTGACATTGGTTTCAAGTCTCTAGGACAAACATGGCACGAATTATGGCTGTTTATATATTGTCATTTCAATTGTTATAGCACCACCATATGTGGCCAATCAGTACAAAATGTGGCCATGGCTGCTTGGGATGTGCCATCAATGTGCCATGAAACTTGTGCCATGAACACCTTATCAAGTAATGGCTGTGTAATGGCTGGTGAAAGCCATTTTCGCTTTACCAGCTTTAAGGCAGCCATAATGTTACTGTAGATTAATTCAAATTGCAATTAATTATTGCCATTGCTGCCAAAGTAATTCACCTGTACATGACATTCTTATCAGAAGACAAGCAAAGGCATTTTGGAAATGTCACAAATCAGGGAAGAGAATGAGAAAACATTCAGGGAAAAATGGGAAGGTCTCTAATACAAATGGGAAGGTCTCTAATACATACCTTTACCATCAGCATGGCTAAATAAGGAAAGCCTAGGCTCCAGAGCGGCGGATACAAGCGCTAATGCATTTTCACAAGATGCACTGATGTGTCCTACTGACTGCACAGAATCCAGGCTATGACAGTGCTGACTGAGGGGAGGTTGTTCAGTCACCTCCTGCTCATTGCTCAGTAATATTCTGGTAAATCCGGTGCAGTAATGAAATAGAATAAATCCTTTTGTGTCTTTAACATGTGGTCATAACCTTACAAACCTATTAAAAGAGTATTTGGGGGATGAAAAAAGAGGGAACTGGATACTAAAAAGTGGGGGGGAAATGGGGAAAAACTGAAAAAAGGGGTGAAATGAATGAGAGCAGACAAGAAAACATGAAAACCTGTTATGCCTTAGGACTTTTCTAAAATAAAAAAGTCTGATATTTTCATTGTAAGTCAACTTGAATCTTTTTTGTTTGGAACTATCTAGTCAGCCGCAGTCCTCTGTGCTGCCGCAGTCCTGGTTTGATGACTACAGGTGAATGTATCTGTGAAAAGACAGTTAGTCTCAGCATAAGGACTATGCAACTTTTTTCTAATGATTACTAAAAAAACAATGAGTAGGGGCTGCATATTTGGCAGTAACGTTGCCCAGGGAGGGAGGGATGCAATCGGTGGGTGACCATGTCTCATTGCACACCAGCGACCCCTGCTGGTCAATCAGGCACCCAGACTGCCTGTACAAAGTTGTACATGATGTGTCTTCCTTGGATTGATGTCTGTGCAAGTTCAATTTGTGGGCATATTCTTCCAATATTCCAAATTGGAAGAAAGGGGGAAAAGGCATTTAAAAAGGCAATAAAAAATAAAATAAAACAATGGGCAACAACATTCATTCAAACTTCAAAATCTTAAGGCATCATAACATTACTATACAGGATTTGCTGGGAGTTTTAAAGGCTCCTATTCCCTCATTCATTTTAGCTATGGTAGCTCATGCTAAAGGAGAAAAAAAAGTTACTTAAATTAACAGGCTGAATGTGAGAATAAAATAATAAAAACATCTTATTTATTCTACAATTGTAAATTAATACAAATCTGTGTTGGGCGCTTTGTTCTAACTTTTGAATATTAAATTAATATATATATTATCCTGGATTCGGGGCCTTTCTGTGTGGAGTTTGTCCACGTGGGTTTCTTCCGGGTACTCCGGTTTCCTCCCACAGTCCAAAGATATGCACGTTAGGCTAATTGGAAAGTCTAAATTGCCCATAGGTATGAGTGTGTGAGTGAATGATGTATGGGCCCAGCAATGGATTGGCGACCTGTCCAGGATGTATTCCCGCCTCTCGCCCAATGCATGCTGGGATAAGCTCCAACCCCACTGTGACCCTGACCAGGAATAAGCAGGTTAAGATAATGAATTAATGAATTAATTAAGTGATCGTTTTGACAAATGAATACATTTCCTTCCATTACCCTTTTTTTTGCAGACCCATGTCAAAACAATCTTATTTGTCCTAAGAATAAGGTTAAAGGACACTGATATATATAAAAGAAATCAGTAAATATGCAGTTAAAGATTTTCAACATCTATGGGGAGATTAAGGATTTAATATACAGGTAAACAGATGATTCATGCACAATTCTGTGGCATTGGGAAAAGCAACGAACAGGACTGGTGCAGTAGGGTCAATAGCTGGATACTCCCACAAGGTTTTCAACCAGATGTAAGCAAGCCTAATACAAATCACTGAGCTATTTCAAAATAAAACCATAGCCTAATGTTCTGATGACTAAATGTAAAACAAATATAAATGTAACACTACAAAAATAAAGTTTATATGTACTTTATGTCCTAAACAGGTATTTTTAAGAAACGGTGGCACATCTTCAAATATACCTTTATTGAATAATCAGATGATTGAAAGAATTGACTTAAGTTAATTAGCTCCAAGTCCTGCCATCACAGGAAGGAGAGCTTAGACATTCCTGAACACAGTAGCTAACTACCTATGCACATTACTTGGTGTACAAGAGTGGTGAGCAAATACAGCATTACATTTATTTTCTAGTCTTTAAAATATTGTATTCACAGAAAATGCAATCTACAGAATTTTGTGCAATGCATGTACATTTACCAAAATATTTTACTAGGGTTCTAGTTTTTACAAATTACAAATTTATTACTGTAAACTGGCAATCATCCAGTGCGCCCCCCAAAAAAAGTGCTCAGTACAAAATGCAAACAGGAGTAGAAAAATAAATACATGTAGAATGTATAAGGTAGCTCAATCTAGAACCCTAACCTCTGCTCTAGGATATGTTAAATAAACACAAAAGAACAGTTTTGCAAATCAATGTTTTATGAGTTATTTTTATTTTCTCAATTAGTGGCTCTGTATAATTTTATACTTGTTGGCAACAATTCTAGAGTTCTGCGATTATCCTTCAGATAATTAATTACACTGCCAAGCAACTAAGGTATCTGAGTGACATTCAGGTAAAGTTATCTTGTTATTACTGCTGATATGATAATTATATGTTTGGAAGAAAAAAACCAAATATTTACATTTGTAACAGTATTTCTGGCTCAGATATGGCACAGTACAGCATAAAACCAATTTCATCTATCTCTTCTTCCGTGAAATCAGATAGCAAATTTACTGTCTGCTTGAAGTAGCTGGGTAGACAACCTATTTCCAGGTAACTAATGATCTCAGTGATGGCCTGCTGGAATCTATCAGCCAAAGCAGCCTCTGTCCAATCGTATTCCTTCTCACTGAGATGCAAAATGACATTTGTCAGGTGTCCACCCGAGAGCTTCCTCAAAGGGGGGCTAGTTTTGCACACTGCCTTGAGGATTTTTAAGCACTGTTTTCGGAGACCACGGTCCTCTTCATCCAACTCTGCAAGCTTGGTGGTTTCGGAGGTATAAAGACTGTGGTACCAAGTGTTGTCAAAGTTGCCGGTGAACTCCAGTTGGGCGGTCAGTACAGTGTCATTCAAGCGTATGACGGGTAAGATGCTTAAGAATAGCTGGCGCTGTCCATTCTTAATCTCTAGCTTCAGCTCCTGAGACCCCATCACTGGTCTGACCACACACTCAAGTGTGTTGCTGATCGAGGGCCAGTTCATGGTCTCCATCACAGACTTGTTCAGGACTTCAACTATTGTATTGGAAGACAGGTAACACCCAACCATGAATTTGTCCCAGAAGCTGCGGCCACGGGGAAAGTACTCCAGGTTTACCCGGCGGACCATCCAGAACTGCGGTTTACTCAGGATCGTTTCCTCACCTGGGATCAGCTTCCATAGCACGTCCTCAATTTGCAAAGGCACTAGGAGACAGGCGTGGTCTGCAGTCACGACCTGGAGGTCGTCCAGCAGGGAACCGCCCAGGTGCATCTCCCCCAGGGGCATGTCGGGGTGCTTGGTGTGGAGGAAGCCTTGGATTTCTGTGCATATATCCAGAGCCTGTTGTTGAGCTTGACTCACTTCCTCCGCAGAGAGTGCTACATGAGAGTGGTAGTACTGCTGCAGCCTCTCCTGGAGGCTGACACACAGCTGGAGCCTCTTCACTTCAACCTTGGGCTTTTCTTCAATAGCACTGGATGGTTTGGATAACTCTGCTAAAGTACAATCAAAAGGTTGGGCTGCCTAAATTCACTTTTGTAAATAACAAAGCTGTTTCAGAGAATACGTCATACTTCAAATCAAATACTCAACAGCGTAAATATTATTTTTCCACTTGTCTCTGCTTTTTCAAGATAACCTTCCCCCCAAGCCCCATGAACAAATCTGTTCACTTGAACCTAGAGAGAACATTCTGAAACAGACTTAAACATTCTGAAGATTTGAAGGACTAAAAATATTAAATGTTATTGGTCACCGCTTAACTCAAATTCAAATTCAAATCTACTTGAAACGGAAAAGCACTGCAACATTAATATTTGCACGTACTGTACATTTCTGAGACAGCCAAATACAAAATATTGAAGTACCTTTACGAGCTTTGGTAGCAGCAGCGATTTGCGTCATAACCACCCCCTCGATGCTTTTCCTCAGGAGCTTTGGGGATGCGCTAACCAGGCTCAGCTCCTCCCAGGCATCTATGGGCTTTTGGTCTGGTTTCTCATCATCTGGGACTCTGCCAGCACGTTCAATCAGCTGCAGCAGCACAAAACACGTATAGGAGCACTCGCACGTTTCTTTTTTGTGACTTTATAACTCATGGTTCTGTGTTACAGGAGTGGGAATAAATCATCTCAAGAGTAAACAAGATCCATTTACATTTACATTTTAGGCGTTTAGCAGACGCTCTTATCCAGAGCGACTTACACAGTTTACATTTCTTTACATACAATCCATTTATACAGCTGGATATTTTACTGAAGCAATTCAGGTTCAGTACATTGCTCAAGGGTACAACAGCAGTGCCCCACCTGGGAATTGAACCTGCAACCTCTGAGTTACAAGCCCAGCTCCCTAACCATTGCACTACACTGCCAGCCTATAATTCACAGGATTTAGGTCTGCTTACCCGTTTCACGGCCAGCGTTGCTATTCCGAGAACCGCTGCTCCCCACCCCGAGCACCAAGCGGGCATTTGCAAGAAGGAAGTCGATAACGGCAGCAAAGCCATCCTCCCCCCTCCTCTTCCCTCGATAGTCCATTTCTCTTTTTGCCTTTGCGATAGGCCCTATAAAACAGCAGATGCATCTTCAATACATGCATTTACTTTACAAGGAGCCCCCCCCACCTTCCTTTTTACCACTGATCTTACATTGCTTAAGCATGTAGCACATATCTTTTGTAGCAAAAAGATTAGGCCCCATTATTATGATTTTATTATTCAAGGAATTGATACAATCATACTGATTTATCTCAGAGCCTAGTTCCCTGGATCATTGAAATGACCCTGTACTGGCATCAGTCTCCATGGAAGCAAAAACATCTGATGTGTTATGAACAGCCACCATTTTGTGTTTTCCAGTAACAGCTTATATTTAAAAAAATACAGATAAGACTTTTACTATCGGTACTCGAAAAGAAAAACATTTCCTTTCTGTAAAAAATCAATAAACCAAGTGATAGTAATCAGTAAGAAAATATGTTATAAGAGAGTCATGTGGCATAAAGTGACCTTCAAACCCTTTATCTTTATCAATCAATGGAAACATTCAAACTTTGTTTCGAGTTAAGGCATGGTTGCTTTGAAGCAAGCAACGTTACAGCTCAGTTCCTCCAACCGAAAGATCACACTCCAATACCATAAGCACCTGGCACTGGCACGTCACTGAAATAGATATCCACGAGATATTTTGAGATATGTACATGCAAGTCAGTTTTTTTCCTATTTGATTTATTTACCTTCTCATTGAGAGGTTGTTGCCATTAGGAAAGTTTAAAGGTTAAGCATCAATTCTACTGTCAAAGGACAACTGGACTCAGAAGCTGCAGGTCTGATTGCTTAGGATATGCATTTTAATTCAACTGATATTATAATAATATATGGCTCCCAAAAGCCAAAAGTGGAATTAATATCATTAATGAATTGCCATTTTATGTTGGGTTATTTTATGCTGTCATTTTATGTTGGGCAGCACCTGGAGACAATTGCATAGTAAATGCACTATATACAAATATTTCTATTTATGTTTACTCAAATATTGATAAGAAAAAATAGAATGGAACTTTTATTTTGTGTTAAAGCACTTATATGATGATACAAGTAACCGAGTGAGGTTATGGTCTGTCTGCCAATGAACACTGACAAAAGGCAATAATTGACAATGCAGGCACTGTGAAAACCTGTAGAGAACTACAAGACGGGACATTATTCTGAACATAAACCATCTGCATAGCAATACATTATATTATAGGTACATGTAAAACTAAAAATTATTTTACTTTTTATTTTATTAAATGTCAGTAATAAATATAATAGCAATATAACATGTTTTGTGTATGAACCTTGTATTGCTGTTGGTCAACATTTGTCCTGCTATGTAAATGTTAGATTAATGGTTGCAGTAGCAGTGTTAATCTTATAAAACTTTGTTAGTCTGACTTCCTTCAGAGTGCTGCCAATTTCTGTAGTGACATTCTGAGGGTGACATTGAATAATTTGGTAATTGAATACGGGTGCAATGTGCACTGTCCTTGAACAGTGGTTGTATAAACCCAAATCATTTTGCACTTTTTCTTTATTTTAAGATTCAAAAACGATTTTGTATTTCGGCTTATTCAGAGTTTTCAAACTTACTAGGCTATACCATTTTTGTTTAATAGTGGCTTCTTACGAATGGAATATAATGATCCATCAGTTAGCCTACTATCGTTTGGCGTAGATAGACCAAATATATATACACACACACACACTACTGATCAAAAGTGTTAGAACACCCCCATTTTCCATTTTTTACTGAAATTTAAGCAGTTCAGGTCCAGTGAATAACCTGAAATGGTACTCGTATCATAATGCATATTCCAGATGAATTAGGCTACAGGGGAAACGATGGTCAAGTTGGGGCACTTTTGCACCTAGTTCATTTGATTCGAATACAAGTGCGGCATGGTTTGTTCGTTCTGTAAATGAATCGAATTGTGATCGTAAGCAGCTAGCGGAATAATCAAATCAAATCAGATTTGTTTTTTTATAAACAAATCATAAAAAATTATCTTGCAAATTAATGATTTCCTGGCCTGAAACAAAGTAAACCTTGAAGTTAAAAAGTAGGTTTAAAAACGTACTGTTTTCATCGTATCCAACGACACGACTTTGGTGTGGATAAGTCTAGTGCAGTGGAAACTATTTCTGTCCAGTAACTTATTAAAGTTATTATGGGTTGTTGGATTGCCACAATGTCTTCATCTTAACATAGACTATGTTCACGTTAATTTTGATTCCTATAACGTTAGCTGGCTGTTCAGGGAGCTAGCGTCTTAACGTTATTGGTCTCTTACAGGGTTTTGTAGCTAAATAGGTTGGGGCCTTTTTCCACTGCAATGGTACTAGAACTTTTGGCTATTGTTTTACTTTCCATTCGCCAAGGGCCAGGTTCTGCAGAGTTCTCGCTTATGATTTTTGGTGACTGCCCAAGACGTGTGACTTACCATACCAAACATGACCTTGGGTGCAGGACTAACAGCACTGTTTATCGCTGATTTAGCATAGTCCTGTTAGTTCCCGTTTTTTATTGTGCAATGGGAAAGGGGCTTTTGTTTGATGCGTTGTTGAAGTTGTACGTTGTAAGTGAACATGGGTAACTGTTACCCTAAACAAACTTCACATCAGAACTGAATTCGTTTGTTTAAGTAGCTAGCAAGCGAAGTTAAAGTGTCTAGCACAAACTATCCCAAATCTCGGCTAAGTAGTTGGCAGTTCGCGTTGGTTGTTCTGTCCAGCTTGCAAGGATCGCTCGGTAATTTCAGCTGCCTTAGGACGCTAACCAGTTAGCGAGCTACGATGAATGTATAAACATTAGCGACCTGGTATAGCTAAATCTGCTGGAATTATTCGATGTAGCTTGCTACATCGTTGACGTGCTTTATCTAGCGACAAGACAGCGTCTGTAGACGGGACGCAAAATAGGTAGCCAACTAATGAAACGTTAGCCAACTTCGTTAACGTCGATATCGTTAACTAGCCAGCTAGTTAGCCAACTTCTAAATGCATACCTTTGCAAACTTCACTAACGTTGGCCAATTAGCTCCCGCTAGCAAAGTAGCAGCTAGCTACCGTTACTGCTTATGTGTGCCAACTTACCTCGTTTATGAGCGTTTCACTCGGTCCAAATCATTGTTTAGGGACCAGATGTAGTGTGACGTTCGCTAACCAGCTTGATTAGAAACTAGCAACCTTTCTATTTTAACTATCTATCTATCTAGCAAGGCACGTTAGCATTACTGTTATCGCAGCAACCAGACACAGTAGCCTGTGCTGCTGGTGACATTTCGTTGAACCAATGGCAATCGGCAAACTTGTGTTCACATGTCTCTAAATAGACCGACAGCTGCTGGTGAGAATATATTTTTTCAAGAGGGAGGGCGTGAAACTCGGAGAACGCAGCGTATTTCTCTCTTTGATGATTAACAGCTAAATATATTTTAGGGTAGTTATATTTCATGATTTTGTGAGTTTCTTACTTTCCTTGCTTGCTTTTGAACATTAGAGCAAATTGAATAGCTAGCGTTGGCGAATCAATTCGACACAGAACGAAACAAAATCTGACTCGAAATAGCTGCTTTGTAGTTCTAGCTTGCAATATGCTGCTACAATATTAGACATGGGTTTAGCTACTTTGGAAGTCGTGTTCTGTTAAATGTTAAATAAAATAGATAAAGTGACTTAATAGGGCGTTGAGCCAAAACGAACTGCCAGAACACCTTCAATGTGCCTTGGCATAGATGCTACAAATGTCTTGAACTCTATTGGAGGGATGTAACACCATTCCTCCAAGAGAAATTCCATCATATGGTTGGTGGTGGAGAACGCTGTCTCAGGCGATACTCCAGAATCTGTTCAATGAGAAAATTGTGACTGAGACGGCCGTGGCATATGGTGTGCATAGGTACATTGTCATCCTGGAAAATACCATTCCCATCAGGATATAAATGCTTCACAATATTGTATTTATTGGCATTTACCTTGCCCTCTAGAGGCCTCTACATGCTTCTATGTAACTTGTGCGACTTCTTTGCGGTTCGCGCAATGCAAGAATGTCGCAAGCACTCTGCAATATACAGTGGGTTCGGAAAGTATTCAGACCCCCTTACATTTTTCACTCTTTGTCATATTGCAGCCATTTGCTACAATCAATTAATTTCATTTTTTTCCTCGTTCATGCACACACAGCACCCAATATTGTCAGAAAAACACAGACTTGTAGAAATTTTTTGCAGATTTATTACAAAATAAACACTGAAATATCACATGGCCATAAGTATTCAGACCCTTTGCTGTGACACTTGTATATTTAACTCAGGTGCTGTCCAATTCTTCTGATCATCCTTGAGATGGGCCTACACCTTCATTGGAGTCCAGCTGTGCTTAATTATATTGATTGGACTTGATTTGGAAAGGCACACACCTGTCTATGTAAGGTCCCACAGTTGACAGTGCATGTCAGAGTAAAAACCAAGCCATGAAGTCCTAGGAACTCTCCATAGACCTCCGAGATAGAATTGTGTTGAGGCATAGATCTGGGGAAGGGTATAAAAACATTGTTAAAGCATTGAAAGCACCCAGGAGAACAGTGGGCTCCATCATTGTGAGACTCTTCTTAGAGCTGGCTGTCTGGCCAAACTAAGTAACCGGGCAAGAAGGGACATGGTCAGGGAGGTGACCAAGAACCCAATGGCCACTCTAAGAGAGCTTCAGAGTTCCTCTGCAGCGATGGGAGAACCTGGTAGAAGGACAAACATCTCTGCAGCACTCCCATCAATCAGACCTTTATGGTAGTGGCTAGACGGAAGCTACTTCTGAGTGAAAGGCATATGACAGCCCACCTGGGTTTGCCAAATGGTATTAAAGGACTCTAAGAGCATCAGGAAAAAGATTATCCGGTCTGATGAGACACAAATTGAAATTTTTGGCCTGAATGCCAAGTGCTACCATGCTCGATGAACTAACTAGCTCGATGAACTGTGACCTATGAACTGACTATGACAGCTCTGCCTCCATTCGCTAACCAACCAATCAATGATGCGCAACATCTACGTGAACGGTTGCGCTGTGGTCACGAGTTTGATTTTTGTGCTAGCTACGCGACACCCTCTGAAACCCCCTCTGTGTAGGTTGCGTTGATGTTGCAGAGCCCTGGTTGTGTTGCTGTCACGTTGTTGTTGTTCGAGCATGAAGAGGCCTTTAAGAGGTTGAGTGGACCTTAAGGCCTCTACATGCTTCTATGTAAGTTGTGCGACTTCTTTGCGGTTCGCGCAATGCAAGAATGTCGCAAGCACTTCTGTACACTAGTAGGTGTCAATGTATTGAACAAGGTCGATTAAAGTTTTCAAAGTTCATGAAAGCAGGGAAACTCCTGTACCTTCAAACTTCTTCAGTTAATCTTTCCTGAAGCTGGTTCATTTTATACCGTGTTGAACAAATGATGCTATCTATCTACAGTATATCATTAGCTACTAGCTCAATTAACTGTGACCTATTAACTATGACTATGACAGCTCCGCCTCCACTCGCTAACCAACCAATCAATGATGTGCAACATCTACGTGAACGGTTGCGCTGCGATTTAGATTTTTGTGCTAGGTACGTGACACCCTCTGAAAACCCCTCTGCGTAGGTTGCATTGATGTTGCAGAGCCCTGGTTGTGTTGCTGTCACGTTGTTGTTGTTGTTCGAGCATGTAGAGGCCTTTAGAGAAAAATGCACCCCACACCATAAACTTCTACATGCTCAAAGAACAACACAAGTTGGAAACTGAGTTTCCCTGCTTTCATGAAAACTTTACATTTACATTTTAAGCATTTAGCAGACGCTCTTATCCAGAGCGACTTACAAGATGTGCATTAATACATGGTAAGAACAATCATAGTTTGTGCAAGAGATCAGTGTAGTAATACAGTGATAGTCATCGTTGTAGGCAGCTGCATACCATACCTGTAACACTGGGAAGGAAAAGGTTAGTAAATTATTTTATTTTTTTGAGGAGTAAGCAAGGATACATATACAAAAAGTATTGAAAAATAGGCAGTGTCTTGGAAGAAATCATCAATTTATTGTACTGATGTTGTTCTCACTAGACTTATAATTAAGGTTTTTGAAACTATACATACACATTATTAATAGTTCTCTTGTGACTGGGTAGATTGTTATAATTTAAATCTACAGTGGTTCAGCCCCTTCTCAAGAAACCTAATCTGGATGCCCTGTCTTAAATAATCACAGACCGATTTCTAATCTACCGTTCATTGCTAAGATTTTAGAGAAAGTGGTCTCCAAGCAGGCATCCTTTTTGATTACAAACAGCCTTTTTGAAACAAATCTGTCTGGTTTTCAGCCAAACCACAGCACAGACACTGCCCTCCTTGAAGTAAACAACCTTATCATAACACACTGGTGACTATTTAATTTGAGTTCTGTTAGATCTCAGTGCTGCATTTGATAGCATTGATCATTGCATTTTAACCCCATAGCACGTTCTCCTTTAAATATCATGGTTAAATGTACCGAAAATATGGACGTGTGTTATATGCACAGATCGGTGGGAATCTCGTCCTTTCAATAAGGCATGCCAATTCACATCAACTGCGACGTCGCAAAATAAATCCTGTCCTGATTCAAGGCAGGGTACTCCAGGAGAATAGCTGCTCCTTACCTTTGGTGAAGTCAAGAAGTCACAAAATATGACAGATCATTGATAGTGTGGGCATCCTGATCACGGTCTAATTGTGAAGGTCTTGTCTGGTTCTGCCCGCAGCGAGTTTCGAACCGAGGGATCTCTGACGCGACAGAGCGATTAAGCTCGCTAAGCTAAAGACTCAAGTCCCTAACTCCGGGAACTAATCGTACTCTTATCCACGTCACTCTGCAGCTGGTGCTCACCAGAGCCCATCCGCTACACTATGAACAAAAGTAGTGACCCTGTTTTGTCAGAAAGGCTAATAGTATGCACTTGTATGCATTGCTGAAACATTTTGTCTGAATTATCATCTGATATTACATGCATTTTGGCAAAATAGCCCAAAACTACAAGTCTTATATTGTACATAGAGCAAGTTGGCTGGTATCCTTAATGATAGTTTAGTATTTTGGTCATCTGCCCTGGGCCCCCACAGAGATTTATTTTTCTGTTTGCTGAAAAGGCTTGTCATTATTAGTGCTGTATAGTTATTAATACAGTGCAATATAGTTTTATAGCCCCCTGATGGAGGTACAATTCTAAGGCCATGCATGTCAGACACAGACGATTAAGGGTGGTTTGCTTGTCTGGAGGTTTGGATCAGGTCTTGCATTTGGCTCAGAGATTAACTGTTATGTTAGGGTAATTGTTTCAGTCTGTAGAGCAAGGAAGCACTCAATACATCACTGAACTATGTTAATCAAATACTAGCACCTCTTTTCTTAACTTGAAATGTTTTCACTCATTTTCAAACATTGTATGTGGATACTCCTAAATAGGATAGTCCTAAACTGTTGATGTTACATTTACATTTTACATTTTAGTCATTTAGCAGACGCTCTTATCCAGAGCGACTTACAAAATGTGCATTATTACATGGTAAGATTAATCATAGTCCGCGCCAGAGATCAGCGTCGTGACACGGTAATAGACAATCGTTGGCAGCTGCAACCGTACCTGTAACACAAGGAGGGAAAAGTTAGTTTAAAAGAAATATGTAACATACACTATATGGCCAAAAGTCAGTGGACACCTGACCATCACACCTATATGAGCTTGTTGGACATCCCATTCTAAAACCATGGGCATTAATATGGAGTTGGACCCCCCTTTGCTGCTATGACAGCTGCCACTCTTCTGGGAAGCCTTTCCACAAGATTTTGGAGTGTGTCTGTGGGACTTTGTGCCCATTCAGCCAAAAGAGCATCTGTGAGGTCAGGCACTGATGTTGGACGAGAAGGCCTGGCTCGCAATCTGCATTCTAATTCCTCCCAAAGGTGTTCAATGGGGTTGAGGTCAGGGCTCTGTGCAGGCCAATCAAGTTCCTCCACACCAAACTTGTCTAACCATGTCTTTATGGACCTCGCTTTGTGCACAGGGGCACAGTCATGCTGGAACAGCAAAGGGCCTTCCCCAAACTGTTGCCACAAAGTTGGAAGCGCCCAATTGGCTATGTCTTCTTATCCTGTAGCATTAAGAATACTCTTAACTGGAACTAAGGGGCCTATCCCAAACGCTGAGAAACAGCCCCAGACCATTATCCCTCCTCCACCAAACTTTACAGTAGGCACTATGCATTCCGGAAGGTAGCGTTCTCCTGGCATCCGCCAAACCCAGATTCGTCCATCAGACTGCCAGATAGTGAAGCGTGATTCATCACTCCAAAGAACATGTTTCCACTGCTCCAGAGTCCAGTTGCGGCGTGCTTTACAACACTCCAGCTGACGCTTGCCATTGCGCATGGTGATGTGAGGCTTGTGTGCAGCTGCTTGGCCATGGAAACCCATTCCATGAAGCTCCCAACGCACAGTTATTGTGCTGATGGTGCTTCCAGAGGCAGTTTGGTACTCTGTAGTGAGCGATTCAGCAGATGATAGGCGATTTTTACGCGATATGCGCTTCAGCACTCGTCGGCCCCGCTCTGTGAGTTTGTGTGGTCTACCACTTCATGGCCAAGCTGTTGTTGCTCCTAGGCACTTCCACTTCACAATAAAAGCACTTACAGTTGACCGGGGCACATCTAGTAGGGCAGAAATTTCACGACCTGACTTGTGGCAAAGGTGTCATCCTATAACAGTGCTGCGTTCAAAGTCACTGAGCTCTTTACGAACCATTCTGAATTCTAAATGTTTGTCTGTGGAGATTTCATGGCTATGTGCTGGATTTTATGCACCTGTTGGCAATGGGTGTGGCTGAAACACCTGAACTCAATAATTAGTAGGGGTGTCCACTGACTTTTAGCCATATAGTGTGGATATACACTACCGTTCAAAAGTTTGGGGTCACCTTCCATCTGGACTATGGCTAATCGGGCACTCCTTCATTCTTCAGCAAGATAACAACCCGAAACACACCTTGAAGTTGTGCAAGAACTATCTGGTGAAGGAGGAATGTGAACAACAACTCAAACTAAAGACCTGGCCTGCCCAGTGTCCAGACCTCAATCCCATAGAACTTGTATGGGACAAACTGGAAAGGAAGAGTCAAAGCAAAGCAACCCACAAGTTTCTCTGGGAATTGCTGCAGGATAGCTGGGAAAACATGTCGGGTGATTTCCTGCTAAAACTTATTAACCGAATGGCCACTGTTTGTGAGGCTATTCTCACGCCAAAGGGTGACTATTTTGAGGAATCCAAGATTCAATTTTCAATATAATCTTCTGGAACATTTCTTTGATGTTCATTTTGTTCATTGTTACATGTGGTTTTTGTCATTTTAAAGTATTTACAGAAATGTATACGGTGTAAAGCATTGTCAATTATGAGATAAAAATAGTTTCCAGCAGGTGACCCCAAACTTTTGAACGGTAGTGTATATTACAAAATGCAGTATTGAACATGAAAGCATTGGTGATGACAATTTGTGTTAATGGAGTCTGAAGAGGTGGGTTTTCAGTCTCCTGCAGAAGATGGCCAGTGAGTCAGCGGTCCTGACCAAGTGCGGAAGATCATTCCATTACTGGGTGGTCAGGACAGAGAAGAGGCGAGACCGCGAGGAGCGACTGCTCGGAAGGGACAGGGTCAGTCAATTTACCCGAGGAGGCGGAGCGGAGGGGTCTGGCTGGGGTGTAGGGTGTGATGAGTGACTGGAGGTAGGAGGGAGCAGTTCCTCTAGCACAGGGGTGGGCAATCTTACCCTGTGTGGGCCGGTGTGGGTGCAGGCTTTTGTTCCAGCCGAGCAGTAGCTCACCTGATTTGACTAATCAGCTAATCAAAGTCTTCAATCAGGGCTTTGATTAGTGGAATCAGGTGTGTCACTGTTCAGTTGGAACAAAAGCCTGCACCCACAACGGCCCACACAGGGTAAGATTGCCCACCCCTGCTCTAGCAGCTTGATAGCCCAGCAACAGCATGTTGTCTCTCTTCCAGAACAATTGCCACAGATTGCAACAATCTCACTTCAGAATTCTGTAATGTCTCCTGCACCTATACGACTGAGTTAAAAAAAATGTTCATTCAAACCAATTACTGCTGCCTTAATTGGTTCAAATCCTTATTCATCCATATGCATGTACATCTGTGCATTTTTCCAAGTTAAAGTACAAGATATAGGGAACAATTGTTATTAAGATGAGGAAAAAGAACTGAACTGAACTCATTTCATTTTGTATGCATTATGTGCAAGCCAACTGGATAATTTAGAAAATAATGTAATTAATTATCTAATTAAGAGCGGAGGCCGGAGTAAAAACCAGCATACACATGGCCCTCCATGGCACTGAGTTTGAGACCACTGGCAGACCACTTCCATTGGATGGGGGTGATATCACATTCCTGGGAGTGGGATGTGAACCATCAAGGTTTTCTTTGTGTTTTGGGATCTTTCGCTTTTGTATGGGGGATGTGTGTTCCTTTCCTTGCATAGCTCCACGCAGATGATTCATTTAGTCAAGCAATTTCCAAAGTAAACCACAAGAATGTGGCCAGCTGGTTTTTATTTCCTGGCTTTATCTGGTGAAGTGCAGGGGCATGCAACGCCCTCTCTGTCTGAGCCCTGCTCCCAAGGCTAGACGCTGACATCACCAGAGGGGAGGGTGCCATTTATTGGGAGGCGATCACTCCCCCAGGATTGGCCTGCCTGTTTGACAGGGCTGTCTAAACATCTAAATAAACGTTCACTCTTATTATTCTTAAAGATTTAGTAGCGTTGTATAGAACAGCCACAGAATCACAACCTATAAATGTTTTTTTTCCCCATTTGGCTGCTGCTAAAATTCCTAATAATTTACTGGTTTAATTCACTGAGTCACTGGTTTCTGATGCCTCAATTACTGTAAATAAAGTGTTCTGACCATGGTCAACAAACAGTTGCACACAAAGAACAATGGGATGGAGAGAGAGAACTGGGTGATACATTGGCTGAATTCCATTAAAAGTTTGGCTCCTTCCACTCTCTCCAAACTTCCCCCCCCTCCCTACATGATGAGTGACAGCTGCAGTAACACTCATTTGGAGTGCGAGTGAAACAAGATGGAGGATCAATAAAATTTTCAAATGGAATGGCCTCACAACTTGGAACACGGAAACATCCGTATTAAGAAACTCCCGTCGCTGCCACGGAAACCACAATCGTCATCGCAACCAGCGTTTACAATCCAGGGGACTTACAGGGGATTCCAGTGAAGTGAGCAAATGTACAAAACAAAGTACAAAGAACAAAGTACAAAGTGAGCACACATGAACAATATTATGGCAATGTTGAATTGGTATAGAATTAGAATGCATTAAGAAAAGGTTATGTCAAACATATGCAGGTTCTTGTATGATCCTTCTTTAAAATGATTCACTTCGGCTCTCATTGAGCAGAAGTGTTTACTTGCATTAACCAGAACTGTATTTTAAGTAAGACTCGTTTCATTGTTTATAATTTCAGAATGCAAATACTTCCAAAGATTTTTTCAAAGCCTCCTTGCTGATGTTGCACTTCTATCCAGTATTCTAAAGAATGATGAAAAACAAACGCACATCCAGCTCATTTGTTAGGGGCCGAGAGAGAAAACGCTTGCACATTAAAGATGCTCTTGAATAAATTTAATGTCACTTCGATCCCACTGGGATCTTCGTCAGGCCTGTATAAAATATACCTAAGAGGTGGCCACAGTATGTGTTTGCCAATTATTTAGAAGTAATAGTGTTTATTAATATTGAACTTGAATATAATTTTGCATCATTGCTCCTAATGATCTCCATTAAATATTTTGTTTGCCACTAAATTAACAGTATACATTTGAAAAAGGCCTTTTTGGCATGATGCTCCCTAACCTGGTCCTTGTAACCAGTGTAAACTCCGACGTCCATTGTGCTGAGATCTGTAAACTGTACATCTCAAAACATAAAACAAAACAAATGCATGGTTTGCGTAACGCGAGGGTATGAACACCTGAGTAGTCTCCATCCAGTTTGAACCCTTGGGACACTTGACTTCTGCCAGCAGAAAAGTGTCTTGAGGTGGATCCCTCAATCTTTCAGAGCCTGCTACTCACCTACTGCAACTGCAGATTCTATGACCCGCCACTTCTGGGAGCTGGTAGGCTACATTATTTTCCATAATGAACACAAAATATTTATGTTTACACAATTTTACTGAACAAAGCATAGGTGATCACACACTAGTAATACCATAATTGTTTTTTTCACAACTGATGCTCCTACAGTGCATGCCATATTGAATTATACAATAACCTAGGTTAAAGAGGAATGATTGGGTCCCCTATTTTCCTTCCTTAAAAATTTTACTCATTAAGATTTATTATTAATACTGTATTCAAATTCAAACATGTAGACAACACACTTGTGACCCACCTTTATCCATCAAACTACCAACCCGTGGGTCCAGATCCACAGTCAAAGTTACATTTTTAATATAAACCTGATCAGTGATTTTCAACCTGCACACACTTGGGGATGTTGAGAATCCCATAACTTTAATGGTGTGCAAGTAAGTTATTCTCAGTGATTTACCAGATAACTGATCTAGAAAAACTAGTACTTTCCACAATGGCTTCCTTACATACAGTGATGCATTTCATCCCCCCTCCCCCCCTCATTTAGTGCATGCCTCAGGAACAGCATTTGTTTTGCACAAAGGTAAAGTTAAACACTAGGCAGTAAATGCTTTATTTAACATCAAATCAAATGCTGAGTTTTCAATTACTTACAATGCTAAACCATCAAGTAAGTAACAGGTACATTCTACATGAGAAGAAAGAAACCAAAATTAAATGTAAACTATAGTCTTAAAAATTTCACAGGATAGGTGCCAACAATACAATATTTTAAAAGCGTCTTCATTTGATTGAAAACACACACAAAGAACAAAAACAAACGCATTTGGGGTCCCTTTCAAAGTATAAAGTGGTTCTAAAGACAAGAAAACCAGGGTGGCCATCTGCATTCAAACAAAGTGTGTTCAAACAAAGGCCTACCAAGTAGTGGAGTTTCCAGGAAGATGGCTATCCATTGCATTTTACATGCAAAACATTTTTTTCAATTGTGTCATTTCTGATCTTATACAGCCATAAGCCAAAAGCTGCTAAATTTCATGACGGGGAAGTCTTGCTTTTAAGTACATTTACTGACAGTATCTGTGTAACATTCACACAATTGGCACCAAAGAAAATTAACCAGGACCGATTTAAATATCTTGAAATGTTAAGGGTGAAATCTGGTCCACCATTTTCCTTTCTTGGAGCTCAAACATCTACCTTCTTCCCAGCTTCTTTTTTACTTAAAAAGATAACATTGGCTTTACTTCATGAAGATAAACACTTGTTGATCCATTACAGTCCAAATACCAACAATCTCTTTGTTACCAAAGAGCCTCAGTTTTAGACTGTAGGTTCCACACCCATGGATCAGATTCACAATATAAATCACCCAACAAAAAACACAGTGTAAGAAATAATTAGTGATCTACACACCAGTGCCTATAAAATATCCTTTCAATACAAAAATCATACACAATTAGTTTCTACATATTGTGTTAATACTGTGAACGGAATAAAAAATAGACATTACACATACATTATCAAAAGAGATTACTGTCCTTTAAAGTGACTGTACCTTGACTAGGCAACTAAGGATGTGCACTGTAAAGTCACCTGCTCACTTTTAAAAACAAAGATAAAAAAGGTTCAATCTCTTCCAAAATAACTTTTGGTCAAACAACATGCTCTCGACCACTGTGCTCACAGTCCTTAAGCGAAATGATTTTTACATGGTGAATTCATGTCAAAGAAACCATGGTGCGGATATTCAATGTGACCTGGCAAAAAAAGATGTGGGGGGGCGAAACGAAAGCAATCGGAAAGAGAGAAAGTCAATTTAAGAAAAATCACCTTGGCGATGGAGAAACCCCCATCGTATCTAACCAATCTACACCGACAATGAAAGAAAATGTGCCTGCAAATACACCAGGACTGCGGTTATGAATCCATTATAAAACTCATTTGATCAAACCCACAGGGTCCAAAGGGATAACTGTTCAGTGGCCTGGTTCTTCACAAACCATCACAGCATAGAAAATGGGGGAAAAAGGAAATAATTTATGGCAAACAGAAGTCCATTGTCTAAACATACTGTATAACACTTCTGCGGATCTTACAATGGAGCAACAGCTAATGAGTCCTCCAAGCACTCTGCTGCTGGCACACAAACTGAACCCTTACAGACAACCAAGAGTGAGCACAAAGCTTGAGGGAAGGCATCAAAGGACTAGGACAGGAATGTGGACCATTCTCCCTCCCCAAAAAAGATGGATTCTATAAAGGAAAAAAGCAATCTGTAATCACTGATGGCAAATAAAGAATGCTGACAGGTTAGCTGTACTCTGGACTGGAGCACGGCATCTGTCTAAAACCTGATGTTGCCCATGTTGATTTAGATCCGGCTGTGGTGCGACAGGTGGTCTGACTGGAGGGCTACGAACCGCCTCATCGCTTGGCACACAGCAGTGCTCTGGAACTGCACATCCCACAAGCTGGCTCTGAAAAGGATCCTGGTCCACGTTACATCAGCAGTACGTAAGGGCCTAGGCAATCCTCAGATGGCTGAATCTCTCGGTCGCTTAGTTCCCCCCCACCCAAAAGGCATTCCTTGTTAAACATGGATGATAAACTTCATATGGTGGAGGAGAGGTTGAGCAGAGGTCTGAAAATAATGGAGAAAAAAAAAAAAAAAAAAAAATAGTGTTGACTGTCTTTTGGCACAGAGGAAGGGTTGAGTTCATGTCATCACATCGCTTGTCAAAACCCTATGGAAAGCGGTTTCTGGTCCAGCTTCATTGCTGTTATTAGTTTTTTTTATTCAGTCAGGTTCCATTAGGCATAATAAAACGGTCTCCAATGCTGTCTGGTCCCTTTCCAAATGCTAGGCCGGTGAATCCCTGAAACAAAGACAGAATATCCATGTAACTTCAGGTTCAATCAATTAGGCAACCTTATTACATGTGCAATTTTAGAACTGGAACTACTGCTCACTATTCCAACCATAGTTTCAGGACCTTCATCTGCCTCATGCTAGTCACTTGTAATAACACAAAATACCACTACGAGGCGCTACAAAACAGACTTTTGAGTCTTTACAAACTCAGAGGAAACCGAGAGGAAAGTGGTTATCCAGAGAGCTATAATTACAAGGAAAATCACTCCCCAACACAGATAAAGGTGCCACTTTGATGTCACGAAAAACAATATGCTTTACAAATAATAGCAATGACACAAATGGGAAATGGCCCAACAAACCCCAGCTGATACAGTGAATGGGTGAAGCAGGAAGATGAGGGATAAAAAAACAAGGAAAGGAAGGAGGACAAAGAGGGGAAGAGGAAGACCACCAGAAGTATACATGTCCCCCTCTGTGTCACCATGTGTGGTGTGGAATAAACATCCCAGAAGTGTCTCTCTGGAGTAATGCATGAGCGGACTCTTGAGTCCATCTGTGACCGGATTATCTACACTCGGAAATTAAACGGTCTAGTTTTGTTGGTCTAAAAGTCCAAGTATGCAGTAATAAACAAACAAAATAGCAAAGTAAACAAATAAACCAGCTCTTTCCGGCCTTTCTGTGATGCACTAAACAAAACAAGCTGGTGTGCTTTTCAAATGGTGGCTTTTAAAGATGGCGCTGCAAAGGGGTGCCATTGTCAGCTCTGTGCCCGGGGCGAGGCTAGCATAAGCCTGGTATAGAAGGGCCAGTGTCCCTGGCTCATTTGGACTCTGTGCTCAAATCCCTGTGTCGTCTGCCAAGAGCTGCTCATCAAGTGCCTCATTCATTAAAAATGTCCACTCCATTGGTCATCTTCCTGTGCTTCATGGCTTCCCAACAACAAATAAGCAGCCTGTAGTCCACCATTGTGCAACTACTGGCACCTTCCTTCCCTTGACAATCTGTCCACGACATCCCCCCCCCTCCGGGCTCTCCCAACCACTAACTCATTCCTCCTTTCGTTTCCATTCTCCTTTCATGATCTCCAATTCATATCCAAAGCTTTTGGAGCTTTGTTTTTCTCTACAAAGAAGATAGTCAAATTCTATTACTTTTTGGTTTATTGGGAATTTTCTAAAATGCTAGTAGTTAGCAAGTCTGGTACGTGGCATATGGTTTTGGGGTTGATTTTAAACATGGAATTATAACCACTGGAAACTACCAAGGGAAGACAAAGGTTTTCTGACAATCAGATCTTGAAGCAATATGCTATTTATTTGTAGCATAAATTACACACCTTCTATGCGCATTAGGCAAGCCAAGGCACCTAATGCGCTACTGGTCTAACAGATTTCTGACTACACAAAAAGCCGAGAACACCAAAAATGTGATTGAATATGTAATGTAGATGAGATTGTGTGCTCCTCCCCCACACACCGATGTAAGTCCCTCAGCCAACGGTCACGGCAGTTCCGACTGGGGAGGGCCAAGGTGATGTCACAGGACACACCATGGGCCACATGTCCCAACCAAACTCACCACCTCAGTTGATGAGAATGCCTGGAGACCGACCATCCTCCTCAGTGATATTCTTCAGATTATTTTCAGCTTCATCCACAGACCTTTAAAATGACAAAAGGAGCAAAGAGTCAGTCTCCTGTGTGGATGTGTCACCTTATTCTGGCTAAATGCCAGCATGGGGCTGCATCAGGAGGGCATCCACATTTACTCAGGTCATTATGCATAGGCAAATAGAAAACACTGCCCTGCCCAAACATTATGAAGGACTAATCCTCCACGCAGCCACTTCCCATTCATGTATAATACACGGGTTCAATTTTTTAGGCCTCCAAGCCTGAAGGGAAGTATGCTTCTGCGGCCACACCCCCTAGTGTTTGCACACCACCCAAAATGGAGGCGTTTTCCCATTGCCCACCTGGAAGTGCAAGCCTCTTATGGCACAATTCTCGTTTTTTTTCATTCATTTTGTGCATTTACTAGGTATACAGACACAACTACCAAATCATACTAGACATATAATAGAAAACGACTTAAACTGTGAAGCACTCGTTTATATCTAGTGTGGTCTCTCCCCTCCATGGCCATTATGCTGCCTTCTTATCCACCATTTTGCTCACAGGCTCAAAACCAAATTTTTAAGACAAATTCCACAAATGGAAGCCTCCTGCAGCACACACACCATAGAATTTTGATGACATTGTAGATCGACCTTAGGTAGTGGAGTATTGCGAAGGGACAATTGCCATCACCTACACTTTACCAGCCATACCCACTAATGTTTGCCATCACACAAAATTAGTGTTTTCCCATTATTATTATTATTATTATTATTATTATTATTCAATCCCTTTTCAATCCCCTTCCCTGTACATGTGTCAGCTAGAATGTATTATTTTAAATGCAAACAAAGTGTGTACATTTTACAGTATTGTGGCCACACCGCCCCCCACCCCCCAATGTTCACCAAACCTCAAAAAAATAATTGCTGTAAATCAGTCATCATGTGCTATATCTTAAGTATTAATGATTAATAATCTTCCCAATTCATAAAAAGTGTTAAAAAAATAATAATAGTAATAAAAAACAACGTATTTGTAGTAATAATTTGCAAGCCTACTATAGGTTGCCCTTTTCCTCTTGTTCCAGGCATTGTTTATATTATCTGCAATGGCAAAAAAAAAAATATTTTTCAGGAAAAAACATCAGATTTTCTTTATCTAAAAACATTTTTTCCCTCAACTTCGACATTGTGAATGTCACCCCGGCACTGGGGAGCCATCCCCGATGTCATTGTCCATCAGCACAACTATAATACAAGGAAGTACATATAGGTCATGTAATCCATCTAAAAGCCGTTTTAGTGAAGTATAATACTCAAAAACGTTAGCAATACCTTGCAAATCAAACAGAAGGTAATTAATTGCTGCAAAAACTAAAATATCCACAAAGAAAGCTCTTTTGCTGAATTTAATGAGGCCTTTGAACTTCATTAACAGTGGTGAGATGAAAGGGGAAACTGCCCTTCTCTCAGAACACCACCACAATATTGAGTGCCAGCACAATCCAAACACAGGCCTGCTCTAAGATGCTAATTGTGATGACCCATTCTTTCCCCCTCCTTTAGCTTTGCTGACCTAGATTACTGCATTAACAAAGACTGCGGGCTTTCTTCTGGGGCCCAAGTGAAACGGATGTTTCTGGGAAGCCTTCCTGAGCCTTAAAAAGAATGACAAAAAAATGGGCTAGATGGAAGCTCAGGTCTGTGCCTGTTTGGGGTCAGGAGAGTGGTCCAATCTCCACACTTACACCGTCTGAGACACAGACAGGAGTAATCATCCCACTCACCCTTATGTCAGACACGGAGGTGCCAGCTCATATAAACAACATCGTCCATCTGCAGGAGTACAGCCAGTGTCTCTCTAGATCGGGACAGCTACCAATACAATGTTTTCATTTTTCTTTCATACAAATGGTGCACGCAACGCCTTTTAGTTATCCCCATAGCTAGTTATATATACGCATCCATCATGGGTGTTCTGCGACTCACAATGTGTTCTGCGACTCTAATATTCCTAAATGCACATTACAACAATAAAATAAATAATAGTCATTTTCAATTTGCAGGACCACACCCAAATTGAGCAAATCAATGCAGAATTTTTGCCTGTAGAATCTGAATCTGCATTCTCCATCCATTATCCTCTGTTGTCCCTGGGTGTGGATCCCTCTCTCCCTCTCTTTCTCTTTCTCCCTCTCCCTCTCCCTCTCCCTCTCCTCTCCCTCTCCCTCTCCCTCTCTCTCTCCCTCTCCCTCTCCCTCTCCCTCTCTCTCTCTCTCTCTCTCTCTCTCTCTCTCTCTCTCTCCCTCTCCCTCTCCAGTAGGATTTATATCTGCTGTGGAGGCCAATGTGCGGGGGAGTCAGTTAAGTCTACAGGAAGAAATATGACTGGAAACAGGCTCTAACAAACTGCTCTTTGTAATGGGGGACCACATAAACAACAGGCTTTTCCTGCTGGATAACAGAGTTTCTTAACAGTTAACACTCCCTTGGTGCAGGAGGAAGAAAATGTTTTCTGTATTTATGTACAGGATTCTGACATAAGGGTTTTAGTGCAGGGGAAAATAAGTCAACTCGCATCGCTAAAAGCGACATGTTAAAAATACAACCACGCAAGGTTTCTTCAACAACGTAATTAGGAAAAACAGGCCACCCATGGCTCCCCATGACCACACAGAGGTGAGAATGCCTTTGTCTTAGGCAATAGGAGGAGCCTTACGTTAAGAAGTCTTTGACATCCTCAACGGTGATGTCGCCGGTGGTGTCGAGTGTGATGTCAGCACTGCTGTTGGGCGAGTCCAGGGCAGGGGAGGAAAGGGCAGCCTGGATCTCTTCGAAAACTCCTACAAGTGAGAGACACTGTGAGCACAACGGTCGGTCTTTGCATACCAAAACGCAGCAATACGGAGGGGCAGGAGCTGCCAGCTAGACCCAGTGGAGTGAGACATATTCATACACAATACTCAAGTGGTTTTCCAGCTTATCATCACAGTTAGCAATAAACATCAGTGCAATTCATCTGCTGGAAGCCTTTGGGGACCACAGCTGAAGTGGCTATATGACCAATGAAATTAAACCATTTTGAGTTTGTCATCATTTTCTTTTCCTTACTGTAGCTGATGTCTTACCAATATTCCCTACACTTTGACTTCAATACTACACTTCAGTTGAGCAGACAGCTCTTAGACCCAAAAATAACTGGGGCTGAAAATGGAGTCTTCAGTGAGACGTTCACCGCCACCTGTTGGAACTTTTCAGTTCTATGAGTGGAGGGTCTTCTCACACATGACCCAAATAGGCGAATCTAGCTATGAACCTGTAAAAGATTAGCCTCGCTTACCAGGCCCAACGCGTCTGGTGACAACAGTGTTCTAAACTGAGATAATGTATGCGCAAAGCCGAGGCAATCACAAGCAGCAGATAGTTCACAAGGATAGTGAAATGGTTAATACGTCATTTAATACGACATGCTCCTAAATACACAACTCTACACAATTTGACACCTCATATGTAGATCATGCTTACAATGGCTTACTGTACAATTAAAGTGCCCATTCATTTGTGTGTATTGCTTACTCATTACTGAGGGGCAATGTCAGCAGAGCATGAAAATGAATTTCTCTGGATAGTTTTTGTGTTTTTCAAAATGAAATGGGTTTCTTGCTTTTCAGTATGCATCTAATAAATATTTAAGGTAAAGAATAAACATATTGCATTTTGAGATAATGTAGCATGTGTAATTTTGATAATGTAGCATGTGATGGTAACTTAGACCTACACATGAAATAAAATGTACAACCAGGCTAGATAAGAGTGCTGCTCCAATTCATCTCTGCTTGATCTGGACATATTGGCAATTGTAAAACCACAGAATTTCTGTGTGGGAAATTCAATGTTCAGCATCACTATAGGCAGTGGGAAAAAATTGTCTTCCCTTGATAAATATGGACCATTTTTGACTGAGACTTATTCTAGTTTGAGATTATGTAATATAACTAGCCCAAACCAGATTATCTATTGTATCTCTTCAGAGGTGTTTGCCAAGCAGAACTGTACAATGTGAGTAAAGTGCTACAGATAACTTTAATATTTAACAAGACAAATTAAATGGGATTTTGTAAAGTATTGAAACTGGAAAAGGTGATTACTCTGAATGTATGGAGAAGAGTGTCATAACTACATATTAAAGCTTATAGTGCAGTCTGTCATATCACACATGCTCTTTGTGTGTTTGTATATAAATGTATATACAGTGAGCACCATAATTCATTGGACAGTGACACATTATTGTCATTTTGGTTCTGTACTCTAGCACTTTGAGATCGAAAGTATACAATGACAGTTTAACACAGTGCTTCTCAATTATTTTCTGTTACGCCCCCTAGGAAGAAGAAAACATTTTGTAAAAAAGCTGAGACCAGTTCGTTTATTTCGCGGAAGTAATGAGAACAGTTTATGTAATACGGTTTTGTTTTTTTAACGTTTTCTTCAATTTTGCGCCCTCTTGCACCCCCACGCTACGCCTCTGGTCACACGCGCCCCCCCTGGCATCGCACCGGGCGCGCCCCACTATTTGAGAAACACTGGTTTAACATAATGTAGAAAAAAGTTATCATTTTTAATATTCGGTCGCATATCCTTTGCATGCAATGACTACTTGAAGTCTGCCACACGCTGGGTATCTTCCCTGGTGATGCTCTGCCAGGCCTGTACTGCAGCCATCTTCAGGTCCTGCTTGTTTCGTGGACTTTTTACTCTTCAGCATGTAAAATGCATGTTCAATTGGATTCAGATCCGGTGATTGACTCGGCCAGTAAAGGATTTTCCACTTTTTCGACGTCAAAAACCTCTTTGTTGCTCTAGCGGTATGTTTCAGGTCATTGTCTTGTTGCATGATGAAGTGCCGTCCAATGAGTCTGGAGGCATTTCGTTTTATCTGAGCAGATAAAATATTTCTGTAGACTTCAAAATTCATTGTTCTACTTCTGTCTGCAGTCACATCATTGATGAAGACAAGTGAGCCTGTTACACTGGCAGCCATACAGGCCCAAGCCATGACACCCCCTCCACCATGTTTCACGGATAAGGTGGTATGCTTTGGATCATGGGCATTTCCTTTTTTTCTCCACACTTTCCTCTTTCCATCACTCTGGTACATGTTAATCTCATCTGTCCACAAGACTTTGTTCCAGAACTCTTTGGGCTCTTTTAGGTGCTTTTTAGCAAACTGTAATCTCGCCTTTCTGTTCTTCAGGCTTATCAGTGGTTTGCATCTTGTAGTGTATCCTCTGTAGTCCTGCTGGTGTAGTCTGCTACATATGGTACATCTAGGAGAGTGTTTTTGATCTGTTGGGCCATTGTCAGGGGGGTTTTCTTCACCATAGAGAGTATTCTCCAGTCATCCACTACAGCGGTCTTCCTCAGTCTACAGGGTCTTTTGACATAATTGAGTTCACCAGTTGTTTTTTTCTTGTTAATGATGAACCAAACTGTTGACTTAGGCATGCCCAGGGTTTTTGCAATGTTCCTGATTGATTGATTTTAATTTATGACGGCCAACTTAATTTGCATTGACACTGCTGTCTTCCTCATGTTGTCACACCCCAACAACAATCTCCAAAGGCAATTGCAAAGTCTAGAATCAAGACTAGACATCAACAGCTCTCTTCTGCATATGCTCACTGTATATGGTTGCCATTTCTTGTGACAATATGCCCATACTAAGACAGAGACCACAGAGTAAGCAGTCCTCAAACCTCAATTACTGTAACTCCAGACATTATGACAAAGCAACAGCACAGTGATGAGGAAAATGGAACACAGTTAACAAGCATTATCGAAGAACTCAGCTGTGTGCTCTCAGGAATACACAATCTCCTTTCAGATCTCGAGACCAAATCAATCAATCAGTGGACTATCCTGAGCTCTCCTGAAAGTGGGTCACAACCACGGGTGCCAGGAATCAACAGGGTATCTCTAAAACCACACATCTGCCCTTCAGGATAACACCATTTCAAATAACTTTGTTGAGTGAACAGAAAAGACGTATAATGAGTGTCTACATCCGACAGAATGTCACGAGTCAATTTATCTTATTACTATATTCAGTGCTCAGTATCATCCTCAGAGGGCAGACACTGCAGTGAAGGGGTGCCAATGCCCTTCCAGACATCAGTACAATATGGCCCCCATAGAGGGTGTGCTTTGGGCCTCAGGGTTTGTATACATACTACAGTCCGTCAGGAAGGCATTTTCCATTACCCCCCTTTCTTGCCCTTCCACCTAGAACAACAAGCATTATACACATAGTATATGTGACAGGAGTGACTGCCAGCCAATGTGGTATCCTCTTTGAAGCCCTTGTTACCATAGGTTAGGCCACCAATCACGTAGAGAATGAAAACCTCACCCTGACAAGCACTTCCCACCTGGGGACCACACCTAAAACTCAGTAGGGGTTTAACAAACTACTGGCACCTTCAACTTAGAACTAGGAAGACTTTGATACTAAGTCACATAGTCACAAGAGCAGAAGCCACAGAAAAGAAAAAAGCAGAGACAAGAACCTTGTCGTCAACTATAGGCCAGGTCCTACTTTTCTATGAAAAAGGAAAAATGTTTTCCCCATAGGGGAATTTTCCCTCATGAATTTTTAATGTGAGTTTTAATATTGGGGCTGACTGGAGAAAACTTCTGAGGGGCATTGCCATGGACACTGCTGAGACGCTCCTGGGTGATTCATCTTCTCTGATTAAAAGCGGCGCTGAGAGGGAACGGTAGCTGATTAAATCCAGGAGGGGAAAAAAAGCACTGAAAAATCAATAGTCAGGCAGGACCCGGGAGAAAGAGTTGTTAAACCTAACCAAGCGTATTTACTTCAGCTGCTGCATGAGTTATAGCCAGACGAGCCAGCATTAGTTCGAGCAACCCACTCTGTCATGTTGCTACAGGAATCTGGATCAGAACTGCCTGGAGTGATGGGGGCAAATTACAGTCAAACAATTGCAAGACCTTGCCTACAGGGTTGTAAAGACCTTACCTTCTACAACACCAATAAGCTGTGTACCAATTCAACACAGCAAGAGTTTCACAGTACATGTTATATTTGCTTATGCACCCAAAGGGGCCTAGAACAATACAACCAAGTGAGATGTGTTTTTCAGTCCATACTGTCAGAACCATAATGCAACATAACTTTCTCTGATGTACACAGAATAACAAACAGACCGTTCTCATTTCTTTTCACATTGAATTGATTAATTTCAGAAAAGATGGCACAATCATTGCCTTATCTCACAGCGGGTGCACATTCTTACCTTCTGCATCCCCGAGGGAATGACTCTCTCCCGGTGGCTGTACTTTGTGGGTACCGTTGGCCTGAACTGATGCGGTCGTGTTGCTGTGGGGAATGAACAGTGATGGAACGTTACCCTTACAGCTTCATCTGCAGAGCAATCAAAGAAATTCTAAGGCTTTGCAGTCTCGGCACAATGGTTTGACTTGTTTGACATTTTGTCAGTTGTTTACAGTTTCTAAACTGCAACATTTCCACCCCTCAAACAAAACATCAACGTGCATGCGGCCGATCACAGGCCGTCACTTTGTCCATCACGTTGGCTGACGTGAGGTCCGCAAATCAAACAAACAAAACTACATTTACCATTTCACCGATTCCATAGGCTGTCAAAAGGGTATGTTTAGCGTCCAACTCAATCACAAGAGAACTAGCGTCTGTACAAGGGAAATTAAATGCAGAAAGCAGTCTGGCTTCCTAAGTTATAACTGCCCTCCCCTCGCCTCCGAAGAGCATACTTGACCCCAGCTGCCACCCCGTTCCTCTACTCCTCCAGGGAGTGGAGTTTAAATATTTGAGATTCCCTTGGGTTGTAATCAGTGTGGTGGTGTAAAGTAGAGGCAATAAGACTCTGTGCAAACAGTGCTCAGTGCCTCAGTGACGTGCCGTGTCGCTCAGAGCGCTGTGTGCTGCGCTCTCGGGAGTGTGCTCAGAATACTGAACCCACACGGTCCCTGCACAATGGCAGGCCTGCCTGCGCGTCAAGTCTTCCAGTCGGTCAGCAGAATACAAAATGAGAGATTTATGGGCAAGTTAAAAAAAATTGTATGGAGCAGTCAATTTTTTTATTTGGAGATGCCCAAGATGCGTTTTTTCTTTCCAGCACAACCAATTAATCTGTCTAGTTTTATTGCTTTTTAATGGTTAGACATCTTGTCCCTTCATCGGCTAAACACAATAAGGGGGAGAAATGCACGTCTCAGATCTCGGCACTGAAACGCTTGCTGAAAAGCAGGCCACACACCACCGAGTCTATAAAACTAACTGTCATTTCTAACGGCAACAGGGTAAAGAAACATTAAAGTGGTCTTTGACTTGTTAATGTCATTTCAAGATAAATGCAGAAAGATTATTTCAAGAATGTGGCATGTTCACTCCCTCAGCGCAGGAATCGTCTCACACCCAGCGCAGAGGAGCTGTTAAGCAGAACCTCCGCAGTGCAGGCATACATACACCCACCTCTGTTTACGGTCTTCTCAAATTCAAATAAAAGTCTTACTGCTTACATTCTTACAAATTCAAGTAAAAGTCTTATTAAATCTGGCAAATGAATAGCACCATCCAAACAAACTAACAAAAAACATAGCATCTGAAGAACCATCCCAACATTTTTTATATTTTTTAAAATTTCCTTTGGCCAAGTTTTCACAAACTCTCCAAACAAACATATGACAGAACATGAAAGGAATAAAAACAGTTCTCACAACATCAGGCTGTATGGTTCTTTCTTTTACAAACCGCAGCAGTTTTGTTCAGCTTTGGGCTGACCGTGCTCTGCATTACTTACTCACATCTCAGTCCCCAAGGATCCATTTTGATGGACCTGATGCTGTTGAGTAGATTGCACTTTCACCATCTCTAAAAAAAGTGCTTTGTGAGCAGATTCTGGGATTTTTTCCCATCATCCCGAGCAGCATAAATAAGCCATGGCTGTACACATAAATTCTATGTTACTCAAGTAAAGGGATATCCAGTTTACAAATGGCTGTTAGGTTTACATTATAGAATGTGTGACAATGAACTATTTCATGCCAAGCCCGTTCATATAGAGGGTACAAATTGGGTAGCATAGAACCAAATCGGCCTCTTCCAGTGCAGATGAACAAAACAATGTAGCCAAATTGGGCATACAGTCCGCATTTCAGCATGACATTTTGAATAGATGGGAGTGACCATGGCTGCCTGGATCAGGTGTGCTCATTTGTCAGTGGTTACCTGAGTGCCGTGTGGCTATGAGGCCGGTCCATATCCACAGAGCAGAGAGGTTCTGTGATGACCCGGGCTGACAAGGAGAATCGCTCAAACTCTGAGGGGGAGATCAGGTAGAAACCTAAAACAAAGAAACACATCAATATATATATAATATAATATATATGCCATTTAGCAGACGTTTGTATCCAACGTGACTTACAGTAATGAATGCATACATTTTTCAGTATATGTCGCCCCAATGGGAATCAAGCCAACAACCTAAGTGTTGTCAGCACCATGCTCTACCTACTGAGCCACACAGAACCACCAATAAATAAACAAGCATAATCACACACAGGCATGCACACATGCACGCACGCACTTTCAATTACAATTTTCAGTAGTCACATTAAACAGCATGCCTATTATTACTTAAATATGTGTGAATCCCTTGGTCATTGCATTATTACAGCACTTGTTTATGATTGAAAAAATGTTTTATGTCAGAAACAAATGGTCTTTTGTGCATAACCCTTTGGTATCAGTTGAGTACAGTACTGTACACTAGAGACTAGCTTTTTCAGCCAAACAGGCAGACAGGTACACTTCTTGCCAAAAAGCAAGTAAGCAGGGTGCATTGTAAATGTAAATTGTGACTAGCCATTTCCCATAGATCAAACAGTGGTGGAAGGTGGCAGCACTAAAAATGTCTCAATAAAAGGAGAAATACGTAATCTAATTTTTTTGAAAAGCTTTTGAATTGGGCCAGGCCAATATAAGCGGATGTGTTTTGAGCCTGCCCTACATTTTCCTCTACACGAGAGATCACAGAGATGTGGCTTTGGCGGGGCGCGTACTCACCCTGTCCAGGTTTGGTGAAGACACAGGAGGCGATCCCACTGATGTCTTCCTTGCGAATGCAGTCGTACCGGACCTGTGGCCGGAGCGCGGGCACACTGAACACGTGGATGTCGCCCAGGTTTGTGAGACACACCAGACCATTCTCGCTGTACTCCTCCGCCGACACGCTGCCGAA
Source organism: Aldrovandia affinis (assembly GCA_029706075.1). Classification (NCBI taxonomy): domain Eukaryota; kingdom Metazoa; phylum Chordata; class Actinopteri; order Notacanthiformes; family Halosauridae; genus Aldrovandia; species Aldrovandia affinis. The sequence goes on from JAINUG010000015.1 coordinate 698,316, forward strand.
GGTGGCCAGCGCCACTTTGCGCACCCGGCAGCCCTCGTGGGCAGTGAGCTTGAACTTTGTCTTGGCGCTGACCTTGGGTAACGTGAACACCTGGGGAGCAGACCAGCACTCATTTGTTTCAAGTCAAATTCCCCGCCACATTTCACACGCCGCGGAGAGAAAGTGGACAGGCGCAAGTCAGGGAGCGAGCGGTCACCTTGAACTGTTCCTCGGAGGCGATGAGGACCGAGTGGCTGCCCTGCATGTCGGGGGCCTTGGCCAGGTCTCGCGACACCTCGTACGGCTCGGGCAGTGGGTTGCCCCTCCCGTCCAGCACGGCGATGGAAACCACGGGCGCCCGATGCATCAGCTGGATCTCCTTCCCCAGCACGGCCTCGATGCTCTGCTCCGAGAACTTGTCCTGGGAGGGCACCTCCAGAGCGTACGCGTACACCGAGCCCGAGTTAGTGCCCGCCCACATCGTGGGCCCGTGGTGTGACCCTGCAGGCGCACGCAGGGGGAGCAGGAGGGCTGTGTGAGACCGCGGTGTGATGCGCTCTCCGTTAACAAATTATTCACATTGACATCATTCTGCGATTTGCACCTGTTTTACTACTCAAAGCAATGGATCCTTACACTTACAGCATGGCAGCATTTCGACATCACAGAATCAGTCGGCTTCCTGATGCGCTACCGATATGGCATGCGATTTTCTAGTATCCTTTGGGATTCTTATTCAGTACTTAATTTGGCTGATGAAAGGAAAAAAGCAATGCTTTCGTGATGGTGACAATGCCTTTAAAATAGAAAATCCATTAAATTAGAGACCAGAGAGATTAAAGACCAATGTGATCATACTTAGCGATAGTGATTTGTCACAAACTGGTAGGCGATTGGACCAACTTGTACTACAGTGAAAACTAATATAATTTTATTTTTTATTTTTTTCTTCCCCTCGTTTCTTTCTTCTTTTTTAAATATATATTATTTATTTATTTATTATTTAATAAAAACACATTTTTTAACTTACTGACTGAGCTGGGAAGACTTGATTTTGTTGATCAAACAGTGCGCCTTGAGTTTAGTCTTCTACTACACTAGTTGATTAAATAGGTTATGGCATTGATGGTGGTTGGTTTAAAGTCATTTCTATACACAAGGTTGGGTATTAGGCCCTTGTTTGGCACGGAACCACCTATTATAACATTGTCTCTATGGGAAAATTGAAAAGAAAAACTTACATTGTTACATATAGCATTTTCCAGAATGTAACCCTGGCTGTAAGTGCAAGGCCTGGCTGTAATGAATGACTCATCGAATGGTTTAAACAGTACTTAATACAAGATGATGTTTTGCAATGAAACCACAAAAGGAATCACAAAATACTCTGCATATTTGACTTTTCCCAAGGAACATAAAAACTAATGAGCACTGGAGAGAAAGTGACCTCCAAACCATTACATTCTCCTCCCAGAGGAACTCCCATTGATCCCAAAGCACCAAGCCTTTAGGAGTGCGTTCTGTACATCGTCTCATCCACTTTTTTTTGTTTAATTGAATAATAAACAAAGTTTGCTGGCAGCTCAAGGCTGCATCATTGTTCCCACCAGTACAGTACAGACAGAAAAGTGTGGAGACTGCCCAGAACGCAGGCCTGAGCTCTCCCACGCAATTGGCCAGTGCAACATGATTCAGAAAATACTCAAGGCTTCCAAAATTGGGTTGTAATAACTACCACATTGTTTAAAATTAGCACGGAGAAGAGAATATGGTGTGGCGTGGTATGTCTAGTCTGCAGTGGCTGGGGTTTGATTAGTTCATTGGGCCTCTAGTCCACTTCAGTAAAGCAGAGAAGAGTCACTGTTGACACCCGAGTCAAGGCAAGGAGCGCACCGTGCCACACCAAATTAATAGTAGTAAAATTAATAGTGCGGCAGTGTAGTGTCATGGCTAGGGAACTGGGCTTGTAACTCAGAGGTTGCTGGTTCAATTCCCAGGTGGAGCACTGCCGCTGTGCCCTTGAGCAAGGTACTTAACCTGAATTGCTTCAGTAAAATATCCAGCTGTATAAATGGATTTTATGTAAAGAAATGTAAACTGTATAAGTTGCTCTGGATCAGAGCGTCTGCTAAATTCCCAAAATGTAAATGTCAATGTAATTGCTCCACAGTTAAGTTGCACAGCCTGAGAAGCCCAGCTAATTCCATCTTACGACATAAGGAAAATAGCAAACCTACATATACATATACAGCATAGCATGAGGGTACAGTGGGTGGTGGGTCGGTGTTGACTTACCGTCTCGAAGGTAAGTGTCAGCGAAACACAGGCAGCGCACCACCCCGGAGAGCGAGTCGTCGGCGGAGCGGGGCTCTATCCGCCTCTGCACGGGCGCCATCTCCACGTCATGAGGACCTGCCTGCTCTGCCAGCTGGGCGTTGGCCTCCTGCACCTGCGAGGGAGCAGCCCTGTCATGCCAATGCCACTGCTACCAAACAGACATCAAGGGCGCGTTACACACTGACCCCCGAGGAGACAATTCAAAAGGACTGTTCCAAGAGCAAAACAGGAGCACAGGAGAACATTTCCAGTGTAGGAAACTCACTTTGCTGGCTGGACTGTTGACCACCACACGCTTCTTGCCAGAGACTCTGCTCTTGCGGATTCTTCTGAAGGACTGACGCAGGGACTTCTTCAGTGACTTGACCCTAGATAGAGGCCCTTCCATTGCCAGCGAGTCGTTGGGGTGTAGCGTACATCTGGAACAAGGCAGCAGAGCACTTAGCACACACGCACTCACACCTTCACCCTGATACAGCTGATACAACCCGCCCCAAAACAGCCAACAGACACATAGTGTCTTCATGGGGGGAGGGGGTTAAGGTGTATAGCACAAACTGATGTTAAACAGACAAGTTGTGACATCTTGACAGGTCAAAAACATTATGGTTGAACCACAAACAAACAATTAAGGTTGAGAACAACAAAAAAAAGGGAGCTGTTGAGGTAGGATAAAAAAAAATCTATATATATTTTCAGAGTTTCCATGAGACAAAATCTAATTCTCAAAGACTGACATCTCCCTCTTCTCCTGTTAAGTGAATAGACCTTGCAGAGGATGATTAAAATTACAGGGGCTGTGGGGTGGGGCCAGTCTCTCGGTGGGCAGGGTTACCTTGCCAGGACGGGGCTGTGGCGGTGGTAGTCAAAAAGGCCAAAGCCATGGCTGGTGCCAAATGCAATGAGGTTCCACTCGGCGTGCAGCGTTACTGCGGTGACAGCTGCTGGCGGCATGCACTGCACCAGGATGATGGGGTGGAAGCCAGGGGCAAAGCTGATTGGCCCATCTTTAGGGGCCAGGCGGTCGTGACCCTTCCAGGTGAAGCCCTCCCTTTCTTGTAGGATGTCCAGAGTGGCCACATTGATCACGTGGTCTGATTTATCCTCGCTAAGATCCATCACCAGGACCTGAAGGGGGGAGCAGAGCAGGTGATCTCTTCACATGAGATTGAGGGGTTTTGATAGAGTTCACATTAAATTGAATTTCAAATATTCTCATATGCAGAATTTCAAAGCATAACCCATATGATCAAATGGTCTTACATTGATTGAGCAAAGAGACATCCTAGTACTGAATAAAAAATAAAGTTTTATTGCCTGAAATGCTTGGAGGTACTGGACTGTTATACATACCAGGGTCTGGGTCAATTTCATTTCAATTCAGTCAAATTGAAAAATTGATTATAAAAATTATCATAGAACATTATGGCAATTTTTCCATTAATTTCCTGAATTGACCAACCCTGGTATACTACTAGATTAAGATGTATTAACATCTGTTAACTGTTGTATTAACAAGTTGTCTGTAGAGTTGTTTAAGCATGAACCACAAATAGCATGTAATAGTCTGTTCTGGTGCTATAAGTAAGCTACTAAATTATGAATGGCTAAGATAAGACAGACAGAATCTTAGGATCTTACCTGGCCTGCAGTCCCTGCTACCACTAACTTCCCACTGTATTTACACAATGAAATCTTCTGTATTCCCAGTCTGGGGTCATCACTGTATGGATCAAAACACCCCACCTATGGGAACAAGGGGGACAATTAATTTGCTGAAGCCAGTTACAGAAAGGGGGAATAAAGAAACAAAATCATCAGAATTACTTTGAGCTGAGGGAAAACAAGATCAGAAATGTATTCGTGAGAGAGAAAGAGAGAGAGAGAGTAGAGAGTTGTGCATGCCTATAACAGCAGTAAGTTAAATCAATTACATAAAAAAAGACCAGCTGCACAATAAAATTAAGCAATTATCAGTATGCAATTTTAGGGAGTTGACTATACAGATAATTAATACAGTCGCAGTAAGCAGATATTCTTTTTTTTCCCCCTCCCCCAGTCTCCACCTGCTTAACTTCCTGTAGCCTATTTGGAAAGACGGATGAAAACAAAACAAAGGAATGTGTTTTAACCCCATGTAATAAAAATGCTGGAATGTCCAGGAAGGTGATCCACAGCATGACACCGTTTCATCTTCTGCAGACGCAAGCAGAGCATCCCACTCAGACGGTCTGCTTTTAATTAGAGAGGAAAACAGGGGAATATTCCAGTGAGAATCCCATATGTTTCAGAGCAGTGTGCCAAAGCGTAGTCTGGTTTCTTTTAAGGACGGAGGCATGGGGAGAGGCGGGAGGAAGAGCAGGAAAGAGAAAGGAGGCAATAGGACACAAAGGCCTGTAACGGGACTTGCACCTGTCAAAAATTTTAGGATCAGATCTATATTCTGGGATTTGAACCAAGTAACATCTATTGCTTGGTGCTGAGGGCTTATAAACAGAATCAAGACCAGTAGCTGTATCTAGGCCCCATTAATCTACCAGGAAGAGCAAAAAGATAGAAATGCATGACAATTTTTAAATGGTCAAGATATTCAAAGTGTATGCAGCCATCTCCCTCAATCACGCAATTTGCAACATTTCTTAATCCAGTGAATGGTTGTCACAATAATTCTGTGGCTGGCTGGTTCTCACCTTCCTGAAGGGAGGCCACTCCTCCTCCCCTGCTTGTCCAAGGCTGTCATTATGGTCACAGTCTGTCTGGAAGATGTTGGCGGTGCTCAATTTGTACAGAGGCTTGAGGGACACCCCTGACGCATCCCAGAAGCGAACAGTACCATCCTCATGTCTGAATGGATAAGGGGAACAAGCATGAGCGTTCATCTCATTCCAGGGCAGAACTAATTCTTTTGGCACATTTTGTTAGATTTAGGAAATGGTCCATGCACAGATTTTGGTCACTGCTCAGGAGTCATTTTAAGAGATTCCCAATACCATACATTTAGAAAGGCACTCTAGATTCTACAAGGGGCAAAATCAGTCTATTACAAAATACTATTCTATCAGTAAGGTATTAGCAATGAGGAAATGTCTTTATTCTATTAGCTCAGCTCTTCCAATTCACCACATCACACAGCATGTCACGCATCCTTACCCAGTTAGCAGCAGTCCGTTGTGTTTTGGATCAGGGGCCAGATTCTTTCCCCCGTTGATTGGCCACTTCTAAAACACGGAGAGAAGAGATGTGAAATATTGAGAAACGGCTCCATTAATTATGATTTTACTTATATCCTACAAGCTTTCAAGACATGCACATAAGAAAATGTCAAAAATATTACACAGATGTGGTGCATACACACAAGTATGTGCTCATACTGAAGTGAACCTTATTTATGGTTATATTAACAGTTCTCGGAAGGAAATTACACATTCTTCTGTGTGTTATTTGTTAAATAATTTATAGTGGCTGAGGGGAACTCTGCAGCACAAACAGAAAAAGAAATACGTTTTAGGTCATTTAATATTTCTTTATTCTAGTGCCACTAAAAACCAACAGGGGAGGGGAACCTGTGTGAACAAATGTGCCAGGAGGTTATCCATGTTTAATTTAAGCCCATCTTCTGCTTCTGATCAAACACACATTTACCTGAATCTCTTAAACAAACTAAAACCTGCCTGGTGTAGTTTTAATGTTTCATACCCATGTTAAATAGGTGGGGTTTCTGATGGGACCGCTTTAGAGTAAGCATGGGATTTCATGATTTGCTTATTTTATTATTTGTGACATGAATTACAAAGACAAGGAGGAATAAAGCAACAGCTGAATATCAGTGAATGTTAAGATAAATGGACCCAAGATCCCAAGATGCATTTTGTAGGGATTAGTTTCTGAGTGTGCTGGAAGGTGGCCACTGACTCGGATGTTTTGACTGCAGTTGGCAACTTGTTCTACCATTGGGGGACAAAAGTTGAGCCATGACCGAGAGATGCATTCCTAAAGGGGTGGAACTGCTAGACAGCCTGAGGTCTGAGAGGGTTTGATAACAGCCTGTAGATAATGGGGAGATGCCACTGTTGATGCTCGACAGCCCAGCACTAGTATTTTGCGCTGAATGCATGCCATGACTGTTAACAAGTAGATGGAGATGTGTAGAAGTGAAACATGTACACTAAATATTTTGGTAGGTTGTAGACATGTTGTGCAGAAGAATTTTGGAAATACTGTAACCTAGAGGAACACATGGAGAGACCAGCAAGTAGAAAGTTACAATAGTACAATAGACAGAAAAGGACTAGAACCTGGACATAGAGCTGGGTACTGAGGACTGGGAGGACCTATCAGATGTTGTAGAGGTAGAATCTACAGATTTAAGCAACTGATGCTAGATTTGCAGTGAATGGCAGCTTGTTGTCGAGTGTCACACCAAGGTTTATGGCAGTCTGAGAAGTAGACACCTTTGTGTTAGCAAATGACATGGTCATGATTGTCCAGCCCGAAAGGCTTTCTTACCACATGTGTCTGTGGTGGGCTCTGATGCTGTCCAGCGCTTATCACCCTCTCCAACAACTTGGTCGGCACATTGGAGATGTGGTAAGAGCAGGTAATAGCAGAGGAGTGCAGTGGAGCGAGGTACGGAGAGGGGATGGTGGGCCACCCAGTGGTCAGGAGGTCAATCACAACCAGTTCTTCTTCCAGAAGGACCACCAAGGCAGTGGGGTCGTCGAACTCTGAGACAAATAATTGACAGTTGTCCAAAAACAGATGCAAGACGCCTCTGCACGAGAGTGGGGCCAAAGTGTCAGATTTATTTCAAACAGGAAAATGTTGCAATATTTATTCAAGCCAAGATTTTCCCTTTCACCAACAGAACTGCTAAATTAAAAGATATCAGGTTCTCTTACTGCAGCAGGCTTTTTTCTATGCGAGTTTCAAGTGAGCAACCTCAACAGTATTCTTCTAAAATTACTGGAAAAAACCCCAGCTTTGACAGCTTCCTCACCCTTTTCATTGTCCGTGCAGTAGATGGTGAAGAAGTCAATGACACGAGATGTGAAATCCAGGGTGACCTGCGTCTTCTCTTGCAGCACGGTCACACAGTGTCTGTCCCCGTAGCTGGCCCTGGGCATGCCCCCACTGAACAGCACGAAGGGGGCTCTGGAGCGGTCAAGAGAGGAGTTCAGTCTGACGCCCTGCACTCAAACCCCTATTGTCCTTTAATGGCAAACAGTGCAAACAGCTAGGCCAAGTTTGAGATTGCCCAGCTGTTTGGTTAAAACATTTTTAATGTCGGTCTCTGGATCAGAATTTACAAACATACACACACGAATCCTATGCATGCGTTACGCCATTAATTATTTTATTTGACATATAAATGGGTGTAATAAAATAACTGATTTGTTCTGGGTATGAACTGATATTTGGTTAATTTGTTTATAGGTGTACAGTTATATAATAACAATCTCCAAAACCGCATGAAAGTTAAAGAACTGGCATGAACTAAGTCGAGCTTGGAAAACCGTGTATTTAATACAATGCTGCGCTGTAGTAGTAACTTCATATCTGCCATTAAGCAAACTGACACTCACCCTAATTCTGTCGTCCTCCACAGGATCTTGTTAATGGCTTTGCAGGGGAAGGGGCCTGAGGAGGAGAAAAAGAATGGCTTTCTTAGGCTAAACCTCTACAATCACAAGCCAGTTTCCTGACCAACCCAGGGAGACTGGCATGCTGTTCTGTGGTTAAGCAAGTGTCGTCACAAATTCAAACAGACAGAAAAAGCGTAGTAAACTCCCCCCGGCTCGTGCCATTACTACGCCTAGTCGTGAAAACACTTAAATTTTATTTGTATTCTTAAAGGGCCGGATGAGATTTAACACACTGTACGGTCAAATTATATGCAAGTGCATGACTAGTGATTATTTCTTGTGAGATACATTTTTATGAGGTTCAAATTGACAGGAAACTTACTAAGGAATTAATTCCCTCATGTTTTCCTATTGATCTATGAGCGAAGTGTAATATTTTCAAAGTTTAAAATAAACAAACTAAAATGGTATTCCATAACTATTCAGTGGTAATCTTACACACCACCCCTGCTGTTGCGATGAGATGCTTTCTCTACTTAGTGTTCACCTGGCTTTCTACCCTACCATGGTAAACCATTCAGCAGCTTCACAGACCACCCATGAATTTAAAATATAATACAATTATGAACTCACCAAAGACAATCCTATAATCTTTAAATATTATCATTGATGGGGCAACCTTCATTTTAAGTACAATGTCTAAGCTCTCAAAATCGTTTAATGACACAAGGCATGGAAATGTATGCAACCTTACCCACTTCAACAATCTGGGAATCTCAGGAAATATTCAAGAGATTAAATATTTAGCAGTTTCTGAAGCCCAGACAACACTTTAGAAAATAAATAACAAAATTGCTACAAGCGGTTTTAAAAAATACAGAATGACACTTTGCGTACTAAATTAAGTGAGCTTCATGACCACTGACACTATACAGATGAATTAAATGACTGTTCTCATCATTACCCTAGCCGAAGAAAGGTTGACACACTCCGATATAAATCTTCAAACCTTTATTTGACGTATTTTTAAATCCTAGAGCGGGACCTGACATTACAGCTCTCACCAAATAGAAGGAAGTTCACACAGTGGACAGACTTAAGTGACATGTGGTCGCACTCACAAACAGTGCCTTTCAGCTACAGGCTACCGTATCCATCAGCTGTTTCACGTGGGGGACAATTGGTGCAGGTGCTCACCATAAGGTATGATGGACGTGATAGGCTGTTGAGTGCGGGGGCTGTTGCCATTTACGGCCCACACCATGTACCCCCCATCACTGTGAGAGCTGACAAAGGTCTTGCCGCTCCGCTCCCATGACAGGCTTTCCAGCTGCTGCAGGTCCAAACACACAGGACAGGAGCACAACGTCAGCCAAATATACCAGACAGGACAAACAACGTCAGCTTGGCTAGGCCTCAGCCAAGATGTAGGAAACAAGAAACAGAAAGCAAGAAGACAAACACATTAGAACCTGCCTATTACAGATACTAACCGTCACATGTTTTAAAAATGTGTCTGAAAGAGTTTTACGCTAGTCTAGAACCGAGGTCGGGAATGTCCAGCATGCAGGCCAATTGCAGCACAGTTCACAAACAAGTGTGACATGCGGTCATTATTCAATACCATTACTATTTAAATCTCTGTATCACTACATGTATGTAGGCTATAGTTCAATTCTAGTTAAATGTTATGCCTTTTGTATGCCACAACGCTGGCCAACAGTCACATTTGGGTTCTCTAACCCTGCTCTAGAAGACACCAGCCCTCAGTATTGTATGAAAATATAAAAAAAATATTCATTCTCTCCTGAGATAACTTTATTTTGCACCAAATAAGAAAATTATTAAAAACAACAACTGAAGCATTTGCAAGGCTTGCTTGTTAACTACAATGAAATGGAGAAATTGTGTTCAGCTCTCAATAAAACCAATCTAGCATGCCATAATTCGCACTAATGCAATCTCATACAGTCTTCATCACGTCTGTGGCCCCTGGGACGGCAGTACAAAATGTTGACTTCTACTGCAGAAGGGGCTGTCGTAAACACTTCAGTCCAATTCTGTACAATGTGTGCTCGGGAGCACACTGGAGGAAAGTCTTTGTGAGTCAAGTAGTGCTTCAGTCACGCATTATGCAGCTGAACGAGGACAATTGCATTCGCTGTATGGCTTAATCCCTGTAAAAAGGATGTGTGTGTGGTGGGACGGGAGGGAGGCAGTAAGACCACACACCTGGTTCCCCAGAAAGAGGTTGTCCACCTGACGGTTGCTCAGGTCCCACAGCACCACCAGCCCTCTGCTGTAGCCGATGAGAATTTTGCTGGGGCACTGTGGGTGTTCCTGTAGCGACTCCACCGGTCCCAGAGATTTCCCGCACTTGTAGTCCTCTGGTAGGCTGCAAGTGCACAAGACGATCATATCTCCATGTGTCACACACTTAAAGATGGCTCTGACTGGCGCCAGAGGTTACACAAGGAAAATCTGTCTTCTTACAAAAAGTTAGACCACTGGGAAGGTAAATGGATGCATATTATAGTAACAACCATAAATTATTCTTGTAAACATCAGCCACTTGTTTTATGCTTGGTCTAGCACACATACCCAACCGTCATTTCAACTTATTTCCTCTGTTTGAATTTGGTGCGGGACACGACAAATTTGAAATAATTATTAAAATGTGCCATGGAACTGTTAATAGCTTCAAGTTCCTATTCATTTACAACTTAAAAAACGGATAAATAAAATAATGCAACTAAAGGTGTACTTAAAATGACTGCTTCCAGTAATTCATCTTCCTTTGTAATCTGCCCTTGGCCTTGGTGAGTCCCCACAAATCACATGCGGCTGGTCGAACATTGAACCAGATCACCTTCAAAAATGTCAAGTTCTGAGCTTGAGATAAATGCAGTATTTCTCACAGACGAATGATTCCAGGCTTTTAACCGTGAAAAATACCATCCGTAAACATCATCCCATGAATTATCCAACACTTCACAGTGCCATGTGAATGCACCTTTGTCTTGAATGCGAAAGCCCAAACACATCAGAGATAATAGCTAGATTGAGCATAGGGATGCTTTTAGATCACTTCCTGGCCAGATGCAAGCAGCAGAATGTGTACTCAGCTGTTTGGCAAAGCCCACCAGAATACAAATTATAATCATTACTCTGCATTGAGACAAGGCCCCTGGTTTTTAAGGGGGACATACTATGCTCGCAACCACAAAGGTCACCATTCAGGAAAGGATATGAACAGTCCAGGGTTTTCGAGTCCAAATTGATGTCAGTCTAACACTATGCAGCTTGCTCTTGAGAGAGCCATTCATCAGAACCAGATTTGAACTTCAGCTCAAAAGCAACGACATGTATCATTAAAAAGAATTTTGTGCTAGCGTGAAATTGAATTGCACATGAGGCATCGGTGCCAAGCGCGTATCCTGTCGAAGAATGTGGGGGCATATCAGAGCGTGGTGGAGGGCTGGTTAATCTGGAGCCGTGGCCTGTTTCCAAAGAGTGGAATGTGCACAGCACATTTACTGAGCAGTGGTGAGGTATGTCCATGTGGGGGTAAGGGAAAGCAGAAAGGAGAGGAGGAATGGAATGAGGTTTCAATGGCTGGGCTCCAGGTGAGGCACAACTAGCCATGAAAGGCAAAACTAACAAATACAGCTCCTTCCTTGGTCTCCATGGCAACACTTCACCGTTCTCTTCCTTAATGTTTAATCAGAGGGGGAAAATAAAAAATTGGAGGGCACCCCCATTGGCGCAACCAGTAAAGGCACTTGCTTGGAGTGCAGGTTGCCCACTGCCAGCCCAGCCAGCCCAGCTCTGGCCGGGAGTCCTGTTAAGCGGCGGCAATTGGCTGTCTGCCCCAGGGGGAGGGAAGCTGACACGAGGATCGCTACAGAAAGCTTCCCCTGGGTGCATCAGAATCACGGTCAACGGCGTGGCGAGGTCTTGTCTCATAGGAGGTGGTTCACTCGCCCTCTTCACTGCTGGTCTGAGGGTAGTGGCTGGTCCTGTGGTTGCAGGCGGAGGGCTCGTGGGGAGGGAAATTATGAAAATATGAAACTGTACAACTAAAATCACAGGGTCAACATGGCCCATTTTAAAAAAGGGGGCAAAGGTATTTTGGTCAAACACAGTTTCAATCAGCCTTACTGTTGACAGCTCAAATTCCACAGCATTTGACTTAAGAAACATCTCATTTTGGACAGATGGGCTGACAAAAAGAGGAGTATGCTCCATTTCATAAATGTAGAATGAAACTACTATTGTTACCCTGCTGACATTCTAAAAACATTACATAGGATTTATGACTGTAGTCTTAAGTTACTTGATCTGAAACTTGACAAAAAGGAAAACAAGTGTAGACTAGGAATATTATCATTTAGATTTGTATTTTAATCGAATGCCACCATCCTGCAAATATGCAGAACAGAGTCTGTAAACCGTATATTTTGCCCAAATTCTTCTTCAGCCACATTGTGCAGAGTGGGGGTTTGGCAGCTGGTACAAAAGCATTTTGTTCAGTATAGGTTCCCAGCTGGCACATGCTTATTAACAGAGGCTCAGATAAGTGGCCCAATCTCCCAAACGAGGTTAGCTAATGAGCAGTTCAAGGGTTCATCTCAACAGCAAAAGAAACCTGCCATTAGAGAGACAGTACACCAGTGTCATGGCACAGTAAAAGCTGTAATTTACCTCAAGCTTTAACAGGGCCTTTAAATGGAGGCTACAGAATACTGAGCCAGTATAATTGGTGCCATAATAAACCACGACAAATAGCAGTAAAGTCCTGAAAAGTTAATAGCAGTTTAAAGTATTTTTTCCACCCGCATATACAGAAAAATCCTAATTTGCCAAACAAATATTAAAATACTACAGTAGTATAGTAATGAGAAGCAGATATTGTGGCTATGTGCAAAAGCTTAAAAACAAGCGCCTTCAATAGCTCTAAAGCAAGTGAGCTCAAGTCTCACATGGATGTATACTAAAACTGAACTGCAGGTAGTAACCTTTCCCTAAATACAGTGTGGGCTCAACAACTTGGTCAGAGGGAAGATGATGAAGAGAGAGAGGGAGGGCCCTCCTGGGGGGAGGAGGGACAGGCGCAGCTGGAGGTGTGAGCAGGCGCTGGGGCCATGGCGCATTGGGGACGTTTGATCCCCCCGAGATCAAAGTGGCTGAGAGCCAGCGTGAAACGGGCCCCTCCCACCATATAGCCAAACAAGGAGAGAGCAGGGTCAGGAGCTGAGAAAATAAAGAAAAGCCTCTCGCTGGCTTCATTAACCTTAATATAAAAGAGCCCGTAGAGAAAAGGAGGGTGCCCCAAAAAATAAGTATTATCCCAGGGAGGCCTGACAGAAACCCACCCACGCTCCTTTGCCACCTCTTTCCCCCGGTCTCGGTCCAGACGGCTTCTTAAGAAGCCCGCCGGGGCGAGGGGGCGCAACACAACGGGCCCAGTGGAGGGAACCCAGGAGAAGCAGGATTGCTCTCCCTCTCCAGGGATGGCAGACAGCCATCTCCTGTGGATATGTATGGATCACGTGCCAAGTCACCCCTCTGTCAGCGGAGACCAGGGAAATAATGACGAGGGTGCTACTCAAAACCACTCCAGTGATGCCGGAGGGGGAGGGGGACGTTGTCCAGTCATTTGTCTTCCGTGAATCTCTGAGCTGTCAAGCTGAGACAGAGAGAGGGAAAAGCGAAGAAAGAAAAAAACACCACTGCAGTATCTCCACGGGCATGGATCCATACAATTTTCACACATCCCTTCAGAGAGTGCAGCGTGTAATTGTACCCAATCAAGGTCTACAGACTTGGCCCATTTTCACCTCTAAATGAAGCTAGGCTTCCCTGTAGCTGCTTCATTCCCCCCTACACAATCAAAATGTTACCTCTACAGAGAGCAGCATAAAATCATTAAAGGTGTCAGGGACCTGACAAGTGAGGCATGTTTATGACCATTTCCTTCCTCATTCAATAGCAACAGAAGTAGAGAGGCACAGTTCAATACAATACTACAGCACAACAGCTAAACCAATTTCCTGTAGGGCTGTAAGTTACGACAATCAAAAATATGTCATGAAAAAACGGAAAGGGAATCATGTAAACAATATAATCATTTTCTTTGTAGTCACCGTGGCGTAATCCTCTGGTACGATGAGATTAATTGGCTATCCTTTCTCATGTCTCATCCTTCTCTCTCGCTGTCCCCTGCCTGGAAGGGATTCGGCAGAAGAGGCTTTCCGACGCTACTCTTCACCTGCACTGGGCCAAATCAGATTCTACATTTTTTTAAATTATTGCTTTAGATTTCCCCCTCCAACAGATGAAACCCTGCGTGCAAACATGGAGATTAACCTGAGGCCTTTCACAGTTTCCCCCTACTTTTGTAGCACCAGCAAAAATACAATAAAATGGCTGGAAATTCATTAAGCTCCAATCACGCACAGTAATGTGCTGAAAAAGCAAATTCCATGAAACATCTGCACTATCCGTGTCTTAAAATTTCCGCTGCACAAGGAATCTGTCTGATGTGGGAAGCGGGTTTGTTTGCTTGACGGTTTGTGTTAGGTTGTTAACTTTAAAACGGAAAAGCACCACTCCATACCTCTGCTGCTAGTACCTGGCCACTATCAACAAGGTGAGACAGAATATTGTTTAGCCAAATGGTGATATACTGTGCGATTAAAGCATTGCCAACATAAGAATATTAGTTGTGAGCATACATTTCTGTTTTCTTGTGATAATGACAAGTTGTCCCTTCCAGGAGCACTTCAATGACAGTTGCTCTGCGCAAGGGAGAACGATGGCTTGCGAGAGCTGCACCTGTGCAGACAAATCTGAAATCACGAGAATTGCAGAATGTGACAATCTGGGATTCAGTCCATATCAGAGCCAGGCTGTGAAGATACTCTGCATAAATCATCCAGCAGCAAGTGCAGGGGTCTGAAGCCTGCATCTGAATACAGAGCCAGGCTCACTGCAGTCTCTTCTGTTTTGTAACTGTACACCACTTGATCACACCACTGCATGGAAACGAGGAATGTGAGTTTACAATCTGTGGTAGGAACCACAATCAATGTATCAAGAGTAAACATGCTATGCCTAAAACACAGCACTCTTGTTTTAATGTTACTTTTATATTGGAGAAAAAAGGCAATGAAACATTCCACAATATTTACATTTGTAGGCATTTAGCAGACGCTCTTATCCAGAGCAACTTACACAGATTACATTTCTTTACATACAATCCATTTATACAGCTGGATATTTTACTGAAGCAATTAAGGTTAAGTACCTTGCTCAAGGGTACAACAGTGCCCCACCTGGGAATCAAACCTGCAACCTTAATGCTACAAGCCCAGTTCCATAACACACACACACACACACATACACACACGCACACACACGCACACACACGCACACACACGCACACACACACGCACACGCACACACACGCACAGCAACACACACGCACACACACACGCACGGCAACTGGAGATGCCCTCACACTACAAGCTTTCAAGTGTGTGAGAGATTTAAACAAAACTTCTCTTGTACATAATGTTTTTGTATCAATAAATCTCGTCTTTTGTTGGCAATCGAATCCATCAATAAACAAAAAACAGGTGTCTTTTAAGCCTATTTTCTCCTGGGAAATACAGCATCTTACTGGATGGGCATGCTAATGTTATTCTTGAATTAATTGTGTCTAGCCTGATTGACAGATAGTGTGAAAAACTATTATCAAAGCACAAAAGGCAACCTTTGTATTCCAATGATGGGAAAAGACATGACAATCCAAAAGGTGTGAGCCCCCCACCCCCCCCACTTTGAACACTTCCATCTTTGCAGTGGGTGGTCATTCATCTTCGGTTTCTCACTCTATCCAATTCAAATCACAGGCAAACAACTTGAACTTATCACTGAACTGGAACCTCGCAAGCAAGAACCTCGAATGATTTCACAGACTTTAATGAGGAAGGCTTTAATGAGGACAGATGCGCATGCAGATCTTTCAGGGTCCTCTGCCAACGCACGATCAAGTACAGCCCAGCCACAGGAAACAGCACAGGAGGACCAAAGGTGACACCAGAACTTTAACCCTGGACACATTAAACCCAGGTACTGCACCCCCCCTAATCCCAACATTTCAATGACCACAGGCTTCTCTGGCCTCACTAGACAACTGCGAGGAAAGGAGGCTTCTGAAAAAGGAAAGGGGAAGGAAAAAGAATACATATTTTATGTGTCTAATGCATTTTAACTAAAGGATTCATGCTGGAACCATGAACAAAGTCAACGTCAGCGTGAGCCTCAAGTAAAACTCCGTCGGAGTGAATCACATAATAAAGAATAAATAATGCATTTTTTCAATGAATGAAATTGCTCCATTTTGCAAACAAATCATGCTTTTGCTTTCGTCTTGTCAAAGACGCACAGAGTGAAACAAGAATCAATTCCTTTCATTTTGCACACCAGCAGAATATTGTGAGGCAGCTCAGAATACACACTACTTGGCAACAGTTCAGTTCAGCTCTCCTGGGATCAGCAGATCAATAAAGTGATGAGGCACCGCTGACACTCACCTATGAATGATCTCATCATGCAACAGAGACTTTGTGTCCAGCAGGCTCAGGCTGGGCAGCTCCAGGAAGTGGACGCCCCCTCCTTCTGTGCCCAGGCACAACAGGTCACAGCTCGTCTTCAGCAGGAGCACGGTCACGCGGGTGGCACTGCGACACAAAGGTGATCACGGTGGTCAAAACGTGTGCAGCTCAATCCAAATCAGTGTTTCACTTTACAAAAAGGCACGTGTCACTATTATACCCAAAGCATTAACTATGGTTTTCAAAAGCTAGATGTCACACGCTCTTGGAGATCACAATGGGTTTAGAGACTTTTTTATTAAAAACAGGGAGAGGACTGTGCAATGGTTGACTCCTTGTGGTGCGTCACAGTGGCCTCAGCAGAGGTGAGACGGGCAGGACTGTACTCAGATCAGTGGGAGTAGAGGCCTCTGCAGAGGTGAGACGGGCAGGACTGTACTCAGATCAGTGGGAGTAGAGGCCTCTGCAGAGGTGAGACGGGCAGGACTGTACTGAGATCAGTGGGAGTAGAGGCCTCTGCAGAGGTGAGACGGGCAGGACTGTACTCAGATCAGTGGGAGTAGAGGCCTCTGCAGAGGTGAGACGGGCAGGACTGTACTCAGATCAGTGGGAGTAGAGGCTTCTGCAGAGGTGAGACGGGCAGGACTGTACTCAGATCAGTGGGAGTAGAGGCCTCTGCAGAGGTGAGACGGCAGGACTGTACTCAGATCGGTGGGAGTGGAGGCCTCTGCAGAGGTGAGTGAGGCAGGACTGTACTCAGATCAGTGGGAGGTGGCCTCACCTTGTGCTCTCGATGCCCGGCCGCCCAGGCAGGATAAAGCTGCAGAGCTCCTCCAGGTGTGAACTGCCCTCTCTCAGGCTGATCTCCCACAGGTGGAGAGTGTTGTCATCCAGCAGCGAGAGCAAGCGCCCCTGTAACACCAGACACTTCAGTAATAATAATAATAATAATAATAATATACGCCATTTAGCAGAGGCTTCTATCCAAAGCGACTTGCAGTGGCCCCAGTGGGGATTGAACCCACAACCTAAGCGTTGCCAACCCTGTGCTCTACCAACTGAGCCACAGAGAACCTATCCTCACTGCCTTTACCCGATCTACTTTACAACACCACATCTGAACCCATTCAATTCTCACACTAAATCATCAGATATTTAAATCTACTCAACCACTCAACCAAAGCAAAAAGAAAATTATGCTTCCAGTAAGAAGATTGGGTGTGTTAAGCCATATGATTTACTTTAGGTAACATTTTGCAATGGTCAGTACCCCATATACCAGACCACTGAATCAGAAGTGACAAATGCAGTCCTGGCAATAAAGCAAATCAAACAAATATTGACATACTCTGAAGATGGCCTTCATTTAAATGGTCAAATCAGCTACTTTGGGACAAACAGAATTGGCCATTTTCAACAGTTAAAAGCCACAGACAGGGCAGAAATTCTGACGGCACCCAATTATAATTTTTTATCTTTTAGAGATTAAAGATCTCTCATTAATGTTACAACTGGTGTTTTCACATTTCCCCCGTGCTCGGTATTGCATTGGAAAGCTTTCCAATAGAAACCATGTTCAGGGTATGCTCCGTTAATTACAAAAAAGTAAACAGGAAGCATTACCTCTCGAAATGTGAAAGCTACCGTTATCGAACACTTCACATTGTCAGCATATCAAAATAACCACAACGACTTCATTAGATATTCTTAAGCCATCAAATAAAACATCTGGGTGCACATATTTGATGCATTGATCAAATGTGTCATTCCGTAGTAACCCTGGGTAGATTGGCTAGTTGACTGGCACCTTTTCTGCCTGGCAAAGTTTTGCATTTGCATTGCAGTTTTGAAAATGGCTCTTTTTTAAGATTTCCAACCTGCCTGTCTTGTGTCAGGTATAGACAACCATGTTTGGTTTGAGACCATGACAATGGGGCCCTTCATGCAAATGATGTTTAATAATGAATTTTAAAATGATTTGCCTGAACACCAAGATGCATAAATGTTTGTGGTGCAAATGTAATAAGGGCAAAAATAGCATTCCAGCCTTTCCATTTCAGTGGTTGAAAAGTAATAAATATAAAGAAAATACTTGACAAGTGATGCAATTCACTGTTAGCTTCAGCTGTTCAACTGGAAACTAACAATTAGCAAAGGAGTTGATTCTAAAAACTAAATTAAGACCACTTTGAGGAGCTGCTTTACTGCAGCAGCTGTTACGTCCTCATATGCTGGCGAGAACATCAAACAGGATGATGTGGACCTACCACAAGACAGTCAAGGAACTTAGAGACTCCAAAGGACAGGTAATGAAAAGAGTATCATCCTAGAGGACGCAGTTCTGTTCTGAGGTGAGAGAAAGTCTTACCTGCCCGGGCAGGAAGTGCATCTGCGTGACGGTGGCCATGTCTTTGTGCAGACCTGTGAACTCCACACCAGGGGCTCCGTAACTGAGGGAATATGGTCAAGGAAACTGTCGAACCTGAACCAAATTAGGAATGAGTGGCATTATTTTTTGTTTAAAAAATGTTTCTGGTTTTTCCTGTTTTTCTCCCAGTTTGGTATCCAATTATACTCTCTATTTCTTTCTCTTCGCCCTCCCCCACAAACCTGCTGCCTGACGCTACGGGGCAAGCCAATTCCCTGAGGCCGGCCTCCTCTGAGACAGACCTCGCCCACCTACTTTATAGAGACACCCTTCGCGCTTCTCGGCGAGCTCGTGCCAACTCTCCCTCCCCCCCGGGGCGGACAGCCAATCGCCGCCCCCGGCTGGCACAGTCGGGTTTCAAAACGCTGCTGCAGTAGGCAACCTGCATTCTGAGCAACTGCTTAGACCGTTACTACCGAGGCCCCCGGAATAAGTGACATTCTGCAGTACAAGATGCCACAGTGAAAAACTATTTTGATAATATACATTTGATTTTATTTATATACAGCTTTTCATTTTACAGTGAAAATCTCAAAGTGCTTGATCAATTTTGATCTCCTGTTATCTTGGACCCACAGTGTCCACACACAACACAACACAACACAACACAACACGCACTGGGGCTTAGCGTATACATTGCAGGCCCGCATGGAGAAATGGAAATAGAGTTTTCAGCAGACACGAGTTTTAGTTTCTGGTTGGTATCGCACTTTGGCATATATAGCAACCTATACATGTTGTCAAGTCTCATTTCACAGTCGCTTGATTGCCCACCCCATATAAACTCTCCATGGAAAGCAGATTTACCCAGCATGAAGCAAGCAGGCATAACAACAGTAAACGTAGCTACAGCCTCATCCCCTTTTAAAATATAATGTGTTCAAATCAAAGCTTGATTGAATCATAATTACAGTTTATGAGGTATAACATCCATTGACATGTTCTCAAGCAAACCAGAACATGTACACAAATAGGATGATAACACTTCCGTAGCCGTTCTTCAGAGGGAGGGCAGATTCTTTGGAGGATTACAGCGGTTTCATAACAAAACGGAAAGAAGTAGATAATTGTAGATATCCATGTGAGGAAATTCAGATTAAACACAAAAGTATGCTTAGAATGCTGACACAAACAGTACTGAAGTCAAATGCAACAGACGGGAACTTACTTGCCAGCAAAACGGATTATCCGTACTGAGGAGCACTGTAGCACTACTTTGACTGTGGAATGTAAGACTTTGAAAATTTCAGAAATTTAGACCAAAATCACATTGAAAATCATTAATTAATGTTGATTTTTAAACTGCTCAAGATGTCCAGTGCTTGCTGTGGAATAAAGAGAATTTGGCAGCACCCCACCCGGGCTTTTTGAGTGCAAACACACTTTCACTCATTTAATTAAAATGTTGATTTTTGGCCAAAAAATCTGTAAAAAATCAAATCAGAAAAAATACAGGATTGCATAGGCCTTTACATGCAATTGTATTTGCATAACAATCATGCAGAAAGCACAGGGTCATTTCTCCCCAGTAGCAAATCTCAGTGGAGAAAAACTTGGTTAAAATGTGTTAACAGAGCATCTTCTGTAGATGCAGATCCACTCTGATGCTGAGCTGCAGCATAATGAATCACAAACAGTATAAATGGAAAACATGTATATCAATTCACCATGATGGGCTCCTTTAACTTCACTCATAGGGAACAATCACCTACTCTCATGGTGTTGCCAAAAGAATGTTGCCCCTCCAGCTACATTTGACTACTTTATTTAGACCCATTTTGAGAGAAAGAGAAAGAGAGCAGAAATGCAACAAAAAGGCATAAACACAGCCAGTACTGTCAGAAATCCTAACGCTAACTGCAGTGGGGGGAAAGGGCCTTTTCCAGGCCCAGTCCTCGGCAGATGAATTTTTATACTAATTGGTTCAGCTCTTCTGGGCACAAACAATGCAGCCAACAGTCAGGACCTGCGTGCCTGGTCGGAAGCAAAAACTTTCCCATGGTTCCCCTCCCCACTGCACTGGGGAAGAGAAGAGAAGCTGCTGGAAGAGAAGCTTCATGCTCCCCACTCAGTCTACATCGTCAGTCCAGACTGGCCAATAATAACCCCCTCCTGTCCTCCCTCTCCATACGTCACTCCTCTCAATGTACCAAGGAATCAACATACCAGTTTATAGTACAGTACTGTTGTTTTTCTCTGTATTTCATCATGTTTTTAGTCACACACACACACACACACACACACACACACACACACACACACACACACACACACACACACACACACACACACACACACACACACACACACACACACACACACACACACACACACACACACACACACACACACACACACACACACACACACACACACACACTACAATGAGCTCTACTGCATAACACTGCCACTGCATTCTGTAAAGAAACATTTTCTAAATAATAACCTGTCATTTTTATCGTATTTTTATTTCAAGCACGTTTCCATACAAAAGAGGAAAGAATTCCAGACGTGGCTGGGGGTGAAGCGGAGGCCACGTCATCCAGGCGGAACTGTCAAGGGCTCACTGTGTGACCAAAAGAGAGAGAGAGAGAGAGAACATCCTTGTGTCATTTCTGCTTGCACGCTCACTCCGAGCACAGGGGACTGGGTGCTTCTAGAGCACTGCAGGCCAACCTCACATAAACCCCCTCCCCTCATCACTCGATAACTACACAAGGACCACGGCTGTCCTAAAGGCAGACTGGGAAAACTGTAACCTCCTGTGAACTGCGCTCCTCTGTTACCTGTTGCCCCAGGCTAAATGAGTGACAAAAGAACACCATTTCAATTAAATTCCAAGCTGCAGCACAGAAGAGGAGAGAAATGCGGCACCTCTGTTGGTACTATATAAATGAAATGATAATCAGATTTTTCTGCTGCATTGGTCGTCATTTTCAGTCCCATATTTCATCCAGGGGGACTAACAGGACCCTTCACCGACCGCCCTCGCCCCCGCCCCCGATCATTTCATCACGTATGACTGCAGGACTGTCCTGACTCCTGATCTCTGACGTTGTTTTACAGACAGGAATGCTGGGGGTGGACAATAGCACGGGCTGAATCCCACTGCTAAAACAGGATCTGCCCTAATCCCTGGCGGAAGGGCTCCTCTAAACAAGCGGCCTACGACACCCCTAGTGCAGCGCCATGGACTGGGACACGGCACTCTGATCAGGAGGCTGGAGTGGGTGGCACTTCACACAGGTGAAGCCCACAGGCCTCTGGAGAATGGCCACTGCAGTCTAGTCAAAAATCTGCAAAGCCTTCCTCAAAAGGAACCACGTGTTTGTCAGGCACTGGGGAAAATCTGTTTTTCAGCAACACGACACTATAACACCGCTATTATTACTGGACCGAATGCATGCATCTCATTGTACGAGGCTTGACTTTCCCCAGGCACGCAATTTAGTGGTTTGCGTTCACTACGCTGAGCAGAGGTTTTCAGTGCATTAGAAGCACTCCTTACCAAGGGAGAAATGTGTAATGATACCCGAGCCAACACCAACCACTAAATACAACATGAACGGTCAGGCTGCTGATCAAACCAAATCATAAATCCATTCACCAATCATAAAAATAAAAATAAATCAAATAACTTTTTTTGTACATTATTTATACATTCCAGAAATTAATACATTTGACACCAAGGGTGAGAAATCAAGTCAACAGATTAAGCAAACTGTTCATTCAAACTGAATGTCTTCTTACAATCATGATTGATGATACATGGCTACTGTACACATATTCAGATATTTAATTAAAATACTCTACAGAAAGTAGGAGGACAACTGGATACTGAGACAGCATAAACACAAGGCCCTGCAGATCCAAAACAAACAGCGCAATTATTAGTTTCAAATGGATCACATTCTTTTGTCTTGTTAAAACTTTTGTGGGTGGCGCTGCTCCAGTATTAATATTCTCTTTACAAATTAAAACAATCATCTCTCTTTAGAAAGGAACACTGGTTTTAAGAAAAAGGTCTCTCGTTCTACTGTAGATAAGAACATTTTCACATTTACACGATCCACTGAGAGAGAAACGGAGGGGGTTTTGGATTTTGGTGGACGAGTGCAAGAGCCTAATACTTCCCCGCTGGAATGTGCTGGTGTGGATTAGCAAAGGAGCATTGAGGGAAAACAGCTGGATCATGCGAATGTCTTGCGGACCTGCCCTGATTACTCTGTGGGTCGTTAGTTATTAAGCCCGCGGGATTTAACGTTTGGAAGGAATCGATTCCCACCTGAAATGTTCCAGCAATAGAATCAGCATGGAAGGCATTACATTCTACTTCACAAGTTTTCCTTTCCACATTTTCAAATTTCCAGACGTCTCCTTCCTGATCCTAGTATTCTAAAGATTCGGAGAGGAGGGGGGGAAAAATATTTCACATGGGCTTTGGTTAAGAAGTATTTTCTGCTAAGATTAATGAAGTACAGTGCAGGCTGGCTACAGCAGCAATGTGTTCTCTAAATCCCAGCCCATGAACATCTAACAGTATCTGTGGTTACACGCATCACAAAAAATCTTGTTTCCAACTAACAACAGATTTAATGTGAGGGCTGAGGATGGGGCAGGGAGGTGGGGAGATTTCCTGTTGCGTCTCGCAGTAGTTCCACCATGCTGTTCTCCTGGCACCAGTCACCAGTCTCCTGCTCCCTCTTTGGCCCATTAGACTCCCCTCGTCGCAGCGAAGCCGCTCTGAGCACACTCCATTCAAAGCCACAGCAGCGCCCTCAGGGAGCACAACCTCTCCACTCAGACGACAGGGGTCCGAACTGACCTGTAACGAGGGTCAGGGCTAAATTTGCAGTTCCAAAACAATCTCCTCTACAACAGGAACAAAAACACGTTAGAATGACAGTCAAGGCAAGGCTTCAAAACCATCACGCGGAGACAGCTCCTTGGCTCCACAATTACTGCGCATCTTTTAAGAGCAACGATCCTACTCGGTCGTAAACAATATTCCACAATATTCCCATGGCAGCTGCCTGAAGAAAACGACCTAATGAAGCCATCATTTTCCCCCTTTCCGTGACTCCAAGAGGGCAATAAAGCTGCAAGCGGCATTTCTGGGGATTGAGTTCCTGCATCAGGAGTCTCCAGCGGACCCTGGATCCGAAAGATGGGCCACAGTGGGGCGTTTGCACCTTCACATAACCGTCCTACCGGCATAGAAATCAGACCCCGTCAGACAAACAACGGGGGACGATTACACACTAAAGTAGTTATATCAAGTTAGCGAAAGATAATGCAATTTCACGGTCTGGTGAGAGACACAACAGAGGCTGTGCTGAAACTCAGATGCTGTTTTACAGAGTTAGACCTGCCTGCACCTGCAATATGACTGCAAGACAAGGATTATGACATCTCAGAAAACTGTCACATGTAATCAAATACAAATATCTGCAATGCCTGCCTTGTGGTGTGGCCATGGAATTATTCCCCCAGCGGCACGAGGAAGCCCAGGCGACTCTTTTCATGCTACTGACAAACATGATAGGTGTTCAATTATTTTTCCATTAATTTTTAATTCTTTCAAGAGTGATTAAATATGTGAAATTGTCTTCATGACATGTCATTACCTACAGTAAATACATTTGTTGCCTAAAAAACATTAAAGATTGTTAGAAAAATTCAGCTGTGAAGAGCTGTCTTGCATCACAATATCAGTCTAAACCCATGAATTAATTCATAAATAAATGTAAATATTGGAGGTATGGCCCCAGAGAAAGCTTTGCAGGCATACTGTAGCTTCAACACACAAACCTGACACCTCTTCATGAGTGGGATTTTAATAACCAAACTTGGTTTTAAATGACATCACTTTGCCATCATCCACAGTGACATCTGACACTGTGGCTTTTTGAAGAAGGCATTTGCATTCCCTCGCCTGGCTATTACCCATGGCAAAAAGGAACAAAAGAGAAGTCATTAGTGAGAGAAAAGTGAAAGACAAAATATATTTTATTAGATGCTTTTGAATTCTTTAAGGGAGCAAAACACACACACACACACACACACACACACACACACACACACACACACACACACACACACACACATACACATACATTTTATTTATTATTATTATTATTATGCATTTTATTTTATATATGACTTGGTGCATCCATATGAAGGGGGGTTTCATGTGCCATGCAGCTTAGACCAATCTGCAACCCAAGATTTAAAGGCCCTGGCCAGCCAACTTTCCCCTTTATTGTAACTTCTGACAATGGCCCAGCACTCCAGAGCTTATTTTTAATTAAAGGCAGTGGAAAGATTTGGCAACCATGAATATGAAGAAGAGAGAGAGAGAGAGAGAGAGAGAAAAAATCAATCAGGATTCCTTCACTGAGACAGGACTGTTTTTATCCTCATTGACTTTCCATGGAGCCAAGTGTCCTGCTGGGCCATAGCGAATACAGGGGACTGCTTTTAAGCCCCCTGTGTGTTTATGTGGCATGTATCAGAATACTAATGGGCTGTGACTGATGCTCCCACCGGGAGTTTGCTGAAGTACGGAGCCAAAGGAACGGGCCAAAGTTTCCACCAGCGTGGAAAAGCGGAGGGTTTCTGAAGAGCCTCAAAACAGCAAGGTCTAAAACAAACAATACCGACGATGAGGAAACGCGAGATATGATGAACAAACCAGCGCAGGGCATTGCCTGTTTCCTCAGCTGCATTCAATTTCAATGGAATAGTGGGGGTTTGGATTAGCCGGTGGCCATAGGACAGATTGGGGAGGGGGGCTGGGGGCGGAGACAGAGCAATGTAAGGACAGAGTTCCCTGTGGAAAAAAAGATCGAAAGCAGCCCGCTGTAGATGTAGTATTACAGTTGTGATTCGGCTGTCAGTAACATCGATGTACAATGCGATACGGTCGGACGGATAATTCGCGTGGCGTTGGACTTCGCGTCTCGGAAGAACAGTAAAAGTGCAGCGGCTGTAAATCAGCCCTTGGCGGTGTGGGCCTGTGCAGACTGCCGTGCCTGCGGAGTGGGGGCGGGGCCAAGGCAGGGCAGTCGATTGAAAGCAGATGGTCGGCGAGCCCAGGGAAGATGCTGTAAACACCAATCAATAAATACAGCTGCACTGAAAGCCAGCGCAGACAGAGTGGGGACAGCTCATTCAAATGCAGGAACACAGTGAGATGCAGGGAAGTGCTCAGTCTATGGACACCAGCCATCTCCACATTTTCTCAACGGTTGAGTCAGAGCTGGAAGAGCGGTGCATATTACTCCTCAGTGAAACCATTACCACCGCTATCAGATTTGTTTTGGACTGCGGTTTTCTCTTCTTTCTTTCCACTCCAAGGGCTCGGGAGCGCAGACCGTCTGACTGATATTTTACTCTCGCTATTGGATTATTATAGGTCTAGATCTGCTGTAAATCTTTTCCAGATCAGAGAAGCATATCTGAAGTCCTCCAACTAAAAAAGTGCAGAATAAAAGATGTTGATGTAAAAAAAAATATATATATATATATATTTTTTTTTTTAAAAAAAAAAAAAAAAGAATGTATGGTACAAGTATGGTAGCAAATAAATAATTATGTGCATACTGTACTGCAAATAAATAATTATGTGCATACTGTACTGCTAATTTCTGCTGAACACACCAGAAATGTAGGCTCAGTTCAGGTACAAAACATACAACAAAACACAGCAACATGACCACAGCAAGCCAGCGTTTGTGTGACACGCCCACACGACACATTGAATTATTCCCGTGTGAGCATGGGAAGAGACGCGCTAAGATGAGGCCGAGGGGCTGCTACAGAATTTGGCAAAAAACGAAACAAAACTACAGCCTTATCGTTTACGGTCAGTGAGAGGCTGGTTTGCTGGGTTTGGCTCAGGCTCCCCCGGCTCTACTCCGGTGTAAGGGCACAAAGCACTCAATGGGTGGCACAGCCCTGACAGAGCACAAGCACTGCCAGGCATTAATGGTCAGAGCTTCAGCCTGTGCATCTCCAAACAACTCATTCGTCCTCTCTCTCTCTTGGGCATCATGGGTGGGTTTCATCTGATAAATAAACACATTCGGATAAAACAAATTCCACACACATGGAGAGGAAGAGAACTGTAAACGACTGCTCTCGGAGCTGATCAGAGTGTCATAGGAGCCAGTCAGCGCCATACTGCACACTGAAGTCTGCTACAAACCACATTTATTGATTGGGTCACTTCACGTTCGGCACACCAGAGAAGAACTACGTGTGTTCGATAGATTCTGAAGCGTACGAGGTAAAAGATGTCTGTAAAGAACGGATATGAGTGAAATTTCCTTTCACTTCTTCACAATGGTTTTCCTCAAATAAATCATCAGTGGTTGAAAGACTATACTCCTTTAAACCAAAGATCAAAGTGACAGGAAAGACTGGTAACACCAGCATTTAGAGGCCCTTCAAACAATCCGCCCTTATTCTGGGAGAGAGACCTTTGTTTGGGTTGTTCCAGGTTAGGTGTTACCTTACAAGGGCTTGCTGGGTATCTCATGGTAAAGCCTTAAAATGGTAGGACATAAAGAGAAGAACACCTCTACTTCAGGATACTGGCTCTTTGGAGGGTGTGTGTGTGTGTGTGTGGGGGGGGGTTAACCCCAAAATACAATCCACCCCTTCCTGAAGCCAGTGATTTGAATCTTTCCACTGAATTTGGTCTGACAATGCACCTAAATCGAGCGACAATAAAATGGAGGAAGCGTAAATTCCAAGAGACAAGATGTTTAAGGCTGGGACATTAACTGAACCTTCAACTAGTCAAAGAGCCAAAACCACAGCAACTTTGTGCCATGTTTCCATGCGATAATGATTTGAAGGGACATTAAATTGATCCTCAGGACAGTAATTATCTTGCAAATCAGTATTCAAGAACATACTGCATCGGGGTGTTTAAATTCATGAAACAAAGAAGTCTACAAATTTCCCCGATAGAGCAAAGGAAGCCACAAAGCAGGAGTGGCAGAAGGCAGCCACTGAAATACTCTCCACTGAGATGCCTGTGTGAAGTCTCTGCAGTGAATTCCACAGTTTTCAGTGGGAGTGAAAGAGTGAAACTGTGCCCCTTTCTCCTGCCCCCTCCCTCCCTCCCCCCTCCGGCACTCAGAGGTGATTAGCCCTGATACTGAGGGCCCCAGCACACTGGCATCGCGCTCTCTCTCTCTCTTCACATCCGCGGCACCGACCCTGTCAGAGACCAAAGACAAAGGGGGCCGGAGTGCAGAGACAAGACGGCCATTGTGTGGCAATGCAACACAGAGCAGCTCTCACTGTAGTGACATCACTGCAAGGCACAGGGATTCAGGAGGACCCCGTTGGCCATCGGAGAGCAGGCTCAGCGGGCGCCCTGAGCAGATCCTCTGTCGTGGACCTCTCCACCTCCGGGACCTCCTAGGCTGGAATGGGCCTCTCCCATGAAAGGCCCAGTGAAAACAAGTTGTTACAGATCACTCTAATCATCATTGCAGGATGCTATATCGAAGCTTGGCTGCGTTCTCAACCACCCATCGGGTCTCTGGGCTTCTGGGAATATGCACAATTTTGCAGAATCTAAAGAAAGGATATAGTCTGAACAGGGCTGTATACTGTTTTTGCCATGTCAAAATGCATCAATTTCCCCTTCGTAAAGAAATAAATGACCGCCATAAACGGGGCTGCAGGTAAATGCTGAACAAAAATAACCCATGAATGAGGGAGCATTCCCTTTGTATACAAAAATACAATATTTTGTATACAAACTAATGGAAAAGGAATTAGCTAATTAAATTTGCAACAGTTTAACTGCACATGTTGTTTCCATTGCGAACCATCGGGAAACAGGCTTTGAAAATATTTAGAGCAGAAAGTGAACTTCATTGTTTTTTTTTTTTTCCAGTTTAGATGGAGGCATTATATCGTACGTACACCATCTTTGGACACTGTGGTGACTGCCTGGCATGGGCCCAGATCTCATTTAAAACATTGGGCTGAACTCAAGTGATCCGAGTTTTTCCATGACGGTTTGGCTCCGTGTATGAAACGAGATGCTTTATTATGGCGTTATGAAACACCACTCTAGTGCAGAGCTCCGAACAGGACTTTTACTCTGCCCTTAATCTGTCAGCACAGCGACACGGAGAAACAGTGATCTATCATTAAACATCAGAGCACTAAAATAGATTCTGCAGTGTTTTCTGACATTCGTCTGCCAGCATTAGCCATTAATAGACATTGAACTGCTGAATTACTACGTTGCGAAACGCAGCAACAAAAAACAGCATCACACTGCCGCGAAAGCAGACATGTGGTCTCAAAGGTACCACACTTTTTTATTTGATGCGGAGGCATTCTCACTCCTGTCAATGGTATTGGCGGTCACTAGCAGGTGTGATTGTGCACTGAACTCTTTTGAAGTCTCAGTGTGAGCTATTAACAAAAATTAAGCATACGAGTCAATGTCCCCGACAAGAAAACAAAAGCATGCTGTAAAGCAGATTCACAAGGAGGTCCTTTCAGCAAATGGCGAAATTAAACCAGATGCTCCAATGAAGATAATGTGGGATTTGCATGGCAAAAAAATGGGGAAAAAAGCATTCCTTTTGAAATCCATATGAAAAGCAAGAAAGCAACGAACAGCTTCTGGAAAACTATCCTCCGAGCCAAAGTTATGCTTCTGACAGCCGTGATGTAAACAACACTGGCACAGCGTGCATTTCAGCATTTCCCTCAACACGCTACATCCTGGTTATCTAGCCGCTACTGCGGTTGCCATGGAAACCGTTTCAAAGATGTCTTTATTGAGACCAGGCCCTGCCAGAAAGCTTCCCAGGAATTTCCTCTCATTACAGAGGGTGAAGTCGAAGCAGAACAATATACATTCCTCCGGGGGCGCACGCAGCGATGGGAGTGCGCACTCTCAGTGCTTCACTTCGTCAGCACTCCGTTCTGTTTTCATGCCTCTCCCCCTTTTGTTGGTTTTGACATTTTGTCTCCTCCGCCACACCACCGTAATTCGAGGTTTCAGTCGTTGTGATGTTTTTACAGTCAGGCTCGACTTTCACACATACAAAAAAATTAAAAACAATATGACTGCAACAACTGAAAAGTGTTCATTTTATTTTTCCCCAATGAATGTTTGATCAGAAAACCAGGGGGGCCTCCCACGTGGTCTAGTGGTTTCAACGTCCGACGTTGGCCACGGCGACCGGGGTTCGATTCCCTGTCGCGCCAGAGTCGGCTCTGGCCGGGAGTGCCACCGGGGTGGCAATTGGCTGTCCACCTCAGGGAGGGGGAAGGGAAGCCGACATAGTTCCCTGCGTACAGGGTGGTTCTGGGGTGCCGGAATTACAGTCGACAGCAGACGAGTGCGGTCCTGGAGGAGGCAGCACTTCGCCATTGTCACTGCCGGTCACAGGGCTATGGCAGCGAACTATGAGAGAGGGGATTTAACTAATTGGGAGAAAAACTGGGTAAAATCGAGAGGGAAAAAAAAAAAAAATATATTTGTAGGGATAAAATATATAAACTATTCCAAGATTAACGACCACAAAAAAAAGATTTGGCATTGTGTAAACGGGAGATATAAAGTTTGGTCATTAATAATATATTTTTTAAGATTATAAATCTATTGGACAAAGCAAAACAGGCGTCAGCCGATTTTATGTCCAATCTGCTTCCACTTGAATACCATATCACCAGAGCTTCCCTGAGACAACTCCATAACATGGCATGGTGTGGCACTGAGACCACTCATTAATATGGCATGTTCTGGCATTGAGACCACTTGGAATAGTACACCACTGAGACCAATTATTAAAATGGCATGGTCTACTATTGAGACCACTTGTTGACATGGCATGGCATGGTACACCATTGAGGCTACTTATTAACATGCCTTGGTTTGGCATTGGGACCAGTCAGTAAAATGGCATAGTATAACACAGAGGCCACTCATTTATATGGAATAGTCAGACTCTTGGGCAAGATTACAGCATTGTCCAGACTGAAAAGTGCACTGCACATGTGGCAACAAAACATTCCAACATAAGAGCAGCAGTCCAGGTGTGGTGCACACCTCAACTCAACTCCCTCTGTTCGGAACACTCCAAGAGACAAAAACAGCAGATTTGTCAGGATACATTATCAGCTGGGACATGTCAAGATGTCTGGGTTACTGGATCCTTGTGCCAATTAAACCTCATTTCATTTTGTAAAGAAACACCAGTATGTTGAATAGTACTGCACGGCATATGACTACGAAATTACGTATAAACCTGTGAGACATTTCATCTAATATGACAATACCATGTGAGACAGGAGGCAAGTGAACATGAGCTCAGACCCACAGTGCCACATGAAAAATGGGCTGGATTCTCCAATATTCAAAACTGTTCCTCATAATCTCAAAGATTTCTAATGCAGACACTGATAATAACACACAAATGAACACAGAGAAAACCTGTGGCTATATTTTGTTGAAGTCTAAAGAACATTAATGAGCCTTACTAGCAGGTCACACAGAAGGCAGATAGGGCTCCACTAGACACTCCCTGGCTACACCCCCCAGCCACATGGGTATCCACACTGAAACACTCATCAGCCCAAACACTATTCATTTCTGTCTCTGTCTCAATCCATGTACACCGCCATTTTCTCATGTTATACTACTCACTACTACTCTCCTTCAAAAAATCATCAGATATCAGAGAAGTCACAAGTGCACATACAAATAACTACCAAAACAAAGGAAGCACGAGTAAATTAGGGATACCAAGTATACTGAAAGCAGGTGTTTCCACACAGGTGTGGTTCCACACAGGTGTGGTTCCTGAGTTAATTAAGAAATTAACATGCCATCAGCTAGGGGCAAATGTGGTCAAAAGTACAAACTGCTCGACTGAATGGTTTGATGATTATGAAAACAATGTAAGCCACAAGCCATGGTCATCTCATGTCACCAGATCTCAACCCAACTGAACACTTATAGGAGATTCTGTAGTGGCGCCTGAGATAGCACTTTCGACCACCACCAACAAAACACCAAATGATGGAATAATTTATCATGGAAGAATGGTGTCGCATCCCTCCAATAGAGTTCCAGACACTTGTAGAATCTATGGCAATGAGCAGTGAAGTTGTTCTGGTGGCCCAACACCCTATTAAGACACTATGTTGGTGTTTCCTTTATTTCAGCAATTCACTTTATATGTTCAGTATTAGTCTGACTGGAGCCTAAGGGCGGTAGTGATATGTGTAATGGTTAGGGAACTGGGCTTGTAATGCAAAGGTTGCAGGTTCTGAGGTAGGTCACTGCTCTTGTACCCTTGAGCAAGGTACTTAAGCTGAATTGCTTCAGTAAATATCCAGCTGTATAAATGAATTGTATGTAAAGAAATGTAAACCGCGTAAGTAACTCTGGATAAGAGCGTCTACTGCCTGTATTGTAATGGGCCGTGCAGCTCTCATCAGATACCAAGACACTGTTTCTAGCGGTCTTCCATTTTTCTTCAGCAAGACAAAGCTGCCAAGGGCTCCCTGCCTTACACACATTCTGGAGCTATACCATCATCCTGACTGTACCAGAGGGTCTGGGATGAACCAGACTGTGTTCACCTCCCCAATTCACAGCACAAATCTGTGCTTTACAACTCCCTCTGTGTGCTGAAAAGAGCTTGAGTGTTTGCAGTAATTTTGCTTTGAATTTGTTATTTTGTCATGAATTTAAAGAACACGCAAATATTCAGAATATTTAGCGGCCTCAGGGTATTCTCACTTTCACTCGTTCTTAAACCTGAAACCAGGCTGATGTGTTTTTAATTCTGGAGCATTCCTTTTAGTTCTCTAGAGGAAATGCGCACAGACTGTGCTCTGGACCTTGTCAAAGCTCAAGGCAAGTAAATGCAGCTGTATATGTTCACCCTCCCTCTGGGGAGGGGGAAAAAAAAAAAAAGACCAGTGGAATTCTTGAGGAAAATCATTAAATTAATAAATATAATGAATAATGAAAAGAAGTGCAAATGCCGCACTGTAAATAGCAGGGACAGCTGAACTTTAACAACCTTTCCGGGGGTTCTGTCTAAAAGCAGAGTGATGGCAGTGGTCCAGCTGCTCTGCACTCCGCACTGATGCACAGGCTGAGCAACGCATCAGCAGACAGATGAGTGGGCCTCTGAACAGGTACAGGACCAGGATGAGAAATAGAGAAGGCCCAGGGGGTACAACCTGACAGCCTGTCCTCACCACAGACCTCGCCCTCTCTTTCCCTCTCCCTCCTCCTCCTCCTCCCTCCCTTCCTCTACACACAGGGGTGAGTCATACGGTACAGCTACTCAGCACCAAAAGTAAATCATGTCCCCTGAGCTTTAAGCCCTGAGCCACCTGTGGTTAATTTCAGCCTCCAACAGGAAGCTCCGATCACAGAGGTGTCTGTTCCACCCTTTCTCAGCAATCAGTTAGACAGGCCAGTGCCAGGTGAGTGCTGTGCATCGCGGTGTGTTGAAGGGCATATGCCATGGAGTAGCTAGACTGAGGGATTTTCAGATTTCACGGGTCATTTTTTTCTGTACCTGATTTTATCTTGTTCCTGAGAAAACTTAGCGGTGTGCTTTATTTACTTTAACTGCACTATTGTTCAAGTTGGAAACATATTTTAAATATTTTAAATTTGTACAGGGCTGCACTGTAGCCTTTGAGTACTCTCAGAAAACAACCCACTTAAACAGAACAGTCTGATGTGGGACAGATACAAATGAAGTACCTATGGTAACTCTTGAGGTACCTATGGTAACTCTTGAGGACCCCCTGATCAAAGGCCTTACAGAAATATCACACAAATACTAAAAATAAAAAGAGTGTCACCGAACTGCAACCATGTTGAAAGAACGAAAAACTAGAATAGACACAGCTTGATTCAGCATTTTCATTCTGCCCCAACCCAGTTTCTATGGGGATGGCATATCCGTGGCAACAACCGTCCAAGACAACTCCATGGAGACATTGTTAGCCTTCTGCTACTTCTCAGTGCCCAAAAGCACTTAAATATTCATTCCATGAGCCATTCCAATCACTAGTGAGTACTGTCAATGGCTAATAAATCAGGAGACAGAAATGTATTTTCTGCCTTTATATTTTAAAGCCCCCTCCCCTAGATATTTATAATATCATGAGCATAGGGAAACATTTTTTTCAATGGCATTGATAGGTTTCCTGTAAACCCATGGTACCCCATCATAGTAAGAATATATAAAGTTCAAGGTTTATTAAAAAAATTGAAAAAAATAAAAAAAGGAAGATTCACCTATAGAATACAAATCAGTGCACTCGGAACACAGCAAAACAAATCCAGTGTCCTCACATAATTCTTTCCATACTAACAATAGTCTTACCTTTTTGGCAGCATGA
Organism: Aldrovandia affinis; assembly: GCA_029706075.1. Lineage (NCBI taxonomy): Eukaryota > Metazoa > Chordata > Actinopteri > Notacanthiformes > Halosauridae > Aldrovandia > Aldrovandia affinis. The sequence goes on from JAINUG010000015.1 coordinate 732,686, forward strand.
CAATGGTCTAGAAGGGGAAAAAAGGATACATTTTGACTGCTCCAGATTTGGTGCCAATGGCCATAAGTCGCAGTTTGGGGTCAAACGCCAAGGCACTGGGCTGATTGGGAAATCCATGTTCAACAGTCTGGGGGCAAAAAAAGCACAATGATTAAAATTTCTGAAGAACCACCATCATCTTTACTCTGGCTATACTCAAACATGGCTGTCCTCAGAACAAGCGGTTCCCCTCATCATAAACTTGGACCAAAAGCTTGCGGCCTAGGCTAATTTGCCAGCCTAGTACCTAGCACATGCATTTCTTTCCCATTGTCACAACTTACTATTGGCTATTGTAAGCTTCCGTTCAATCACAACCATTTTCATGACTACAATTATATCAACATATTTTGTTTTAGATTTCTAAATCAGACATTTCATTTTGGTGCATGTGGCACCAATGAGAATGCTATACAACACAACAAAGAAGCACCCTAATGTATGCAAGAATGTAACCTAATATCAAACATCCATGAGTTCTGAGAGCTGGGTGGACGACCCTGAGAAGTGTCCAGGCCCCATGGGGCCTGGGGGGAAGGGGCAGAGCCATAAGAGGAGCATGGGGGAACAGGGATCAGACCACTCTGTGACATTTCACACTGTGCACCGATGCCTCTCCTGTATGACATTGTCAAATTCTGCCATCAAATATGATGCCATTACAATAAATGATAAGAAATATTATACATGATATCATATACTGCAGATCACCACCCTGCCATCCATGAAACAAAAATGTAAAAGAAGAAAGAGAACTGAAGAAAAAAGCTGGAAGTCAGCACTAAAAAAGATGCACAGAAATCACACACATAGCCACACACATAGCCACACTCACATACACACACATAGTCACACGCACACACATAGCCACACACATAGCCACACACATAGCCACACACATAGCCACACACATAGTCACACACATAGTCACACACATAGTCACACAGACACTCCTCCTGCTGAAGGATTGCTGCAGTGACACCAAGCAGATGCATATCAGAGACAAACCCATGTCATAATCTGCATTATGCGCTCGAGCATCCAGGGCACAGGGCTCCATAATGAGGCGTCACAGCCCTCCTACTTCAGCCTCCTGCCCTCACAGCAGAGGGGCATGGGTGACGACGCACGTAGCCATGGTAAGCTAAGCCATGGGACACCTGCCAGTTACCGAACAATGGCAGACAGCTTCACATACACTTGTTACACTACACTAGACCTGCTGTGGGCTTTAAATGCACAAGGGAAGCAATGGAACTTCTTCCTTCACCTACCAACTCAGTGAATGTTCCTTTATGAAGTACAATTGCTAGCAATTCAATCATCTCAGGGCTTCTTTTAGGGTTTTGTGTTGTGAACTTTATTTAATGGTTTCCAGTGGTAAATATGCAAAGAGAGGAATCGGATATTTATTTTTTAGAAAGCTAATAACTCAAAAGGACAGACTAGGACTGGAGCAAATGAAAGAAAACTGCACTTGAACCCAAAAAACCAATTGAGAGGTCAAAATAATAATAATAATAATAATAATAATAAACAATGTATATTCTATGGGACAAACTTCATAGTTTGTCCATCAACATCATGTTAAACATGTTTCACATGCATTTAATAAGAAACAATTTAATTACCAGTCAAATATGAATTATATTTGCTCCTCGATTATTAACCCAATGGTACAAAAAGTAAACCTCAATTGTTAGAACTCCAATAGGTTCCAAGTTTAAGATTAGTAGTCCAAACTAGGACCAAAAGGACTGAAATTGCAACCATTAGCATATCAGTCATCAATTCTACGCACAAAGTACGGTGTATTGACGTATTGTATGAACTAACACAAGACTATCGTCAACCTTTAAATATAATATTTATATAACAATAGACTTATTAAGATCATGTTTTCACCAAACCCACTCGTTGTCTTATAGTAAACACCACATCATTTTGAGAAGCAAACATTTCAAATGTGATAGCCTAAGATATTATAGCAAATGCATCAGGTTCTCATTTAAAGAAACGTCCTGAAATGTTAATATACTTAACCAATGCAAGCCAACTATATGCAATTTCTCTGGTCATTAACAGACTGAATCGCACAACTTTTATATATGCAGTAAGCGATTATCCAAGTGGTTGTCTATCGCGGTCTACAGCATTAAGCGTTTGCTGCAACATCTGTTGCAATTGAACATTTTGCCGTCTCTGATCAATATCAGGGTTCTAGGACGAATTGATATCAAAGACTGAAGTTGTTTGATAAAAAGTAGGTTACGTGGGATTACATTGGAGATAACAGATCAAGCCACCATATACGAGCACTTGCATTGAAGTAATTGATTTTCTGCTACGCGGGACCGTTAGTTAAAACGGTTCGTTTTGCAAGTTCCACGCCACACTAGTGTATGCCCATATATACGTCCAATGCTGTCAACTACGCTAAAAAATACATACAATTTGCATCCTATGTGCAGTTTGCAGAAAGACGACTTAGTACAATTCGTTAAATACTATAAATTCACCATTCAATTCTATTGATGCGACACGAGACTACATGCTTGCTTTCAGCATAAATGGGGTGTCTCTGCCAATGTTTCGCCGTACCTTATTAAATGCAAAAAGGTCCTGCTTGAGTTTCTCTCTCTGAGGGTCATTTCCCTGCCTTCTGAACCTAAACTTCATCATCCTGAAGCCGGTTGAAAAGTATCGACGACAGAAAAGTACAAGTTTTTAATTCCTTCAGGTTTGTGTCAACGCAAGACAATGAGATCCATGCAAGCTCCCGATTCTTTGTATCCAGTTCTCTAAAGCTGCAGCTAGTCTAGATGCCAGAGAAATGAATACATTCGGTTAAGACTGACATTCTCTCTAACCAATCAGATCAACGTGGATCCCTGTACTCCAACCAGAGGGAAGAATGAAGAGGGCAGGCTATTTTGTGAGATTTTCGGTCGGTAGACGCCACACGCGGCATCTGGGAATTGTAGTTTTTGCTTCATTGAATTCCTTTTCAGTTAATGTGCTTGCAAATGTAGGTCATGGGTGCACCACTCGTTTTTTTATGAAAGTACTGTATTCCCTGTATTCGTACTGTACTTTCTACAAAAAATGGGATCAACAAAAACGTCTAGTTTTTACATATACGACTAAAGTTTTACATTTAGTCACTCGTTTTACAGCAGTTTACTCGTTTGGACCAATTTCATATAATAATAATAATTTCATTAAATTCAATAAAACCATAATAATATAATCAGATAAATAATAAAAAATCTGATTGTGGATTTATCTGATTTTGAAGTTAAACAAACTGAAAAATGTCAAATTATATATCTACTTTTAAATGTAGATTTTAGAAAATCTAGATTTCTGTTACTTTGCTTAAATCAATTTAGGGTCACCTTTTTTGGAATTGATAAGTTATACCAAGAAAGCACAATACAAATGGATTTATCTGCTTTACATTCCATGAAGTAAGAAAAATTCTTATTCCATGGTGCAGTGGGTAGCGTAAGCAAGAAAATGGCAGTTTGCATGTTCTCCCCGTGTCAGATGAAAAATGCACGGTAGGCTATCCATTGTAGTGGGGAGAAGACGACAGCCTACAAGTAACGAGTATAAAAATAATGTCATCATCGCCAAGCTGGCAGACCAAGGTCCGTCAGTGATGGCGATATATAAAGAAGAAGAAGTGTATATCCATTGTATATACAATGGATATACAAATTATTCATCTGCTCTGGCATTTTTCTTACTTAAAGGAATCAAAATGGATTTAATTGGGCTTTCTTGTCACTCATAAACATAAACTACTCAATAAAAAAACAGACAATAATTGATTGCATAAGTATTCATATTTTTCTAAGACACACATAAATAAACTCTGGTGCTATAAATTGTCTTCATAGGACACATAATTATTTGATTTGAGTCCACCTGTGTACAATTAAGGTGTTTCAAATTATTTCAAATTAAATACACCTGTCTGTGAGGTCCCACAGTTGGTTTGTGCATTTCCAAACAGGAGCTTCATCATGAAGACCAAAGAACACTAAAACTAAATCAGAGAAAAGGTTTTTCAAAAGCACCAATCACCAATCAGAGGGAAGATATAAGAAGATTTCAAAGACACTGAATATCCCCCAGAGCATAATTATGGGTTTTTTCCACCACACAGTACGGTACGGCACAGTAACCAATCCGTGCTCCCATGTTTTTGTCGCTTTTTCCACTGCCAAGCAAACCGTACCAAACATAAGTACCCATGCTGAATTTAGCTATTGCTCTGTTTCGGTACTAGTGAGCCAAACAGGGAGCTAAGGGTGAAGCTAGCAATACTGCAGACCACGGTCAAGCACAACCATTACAGAATCATCACACTAAATTTCAGTTCGGCTCAGACACAACCGCCATGTTTTTCTTTACAGCTTCACTTCGTTTATTGGTTTTATTTGAGTATTATATAGAGTTTGGCATTATTTTCATGTTTGCATGATTCTACGAGTTAGGTTTGTGTTAGGAAAACTGAAATAAACATGTTTTCTTTGAAAGGATAAAGTATAGTACTGTCATTTTCATTTTCATTAACGCAATTAGAATATACATTTTCATAATACAACATTTTCATTCATCACATAAATAGATGTTTAGAAAGATATAGGAATCGCTTCAATTAATTCCGATGCTCAAGTTAAACCCAGGCCTTTGAAACAAAAGGATCTGAACTGGACAGTGTCAATGTGTAAGTGGAAATTGTACTGGAAAGTGTAAATGTGATCTTGGTAAATTGCAATTCATTGGAGGACCAATGCTGAATAATAATTACGTATATGATACAATACCATAAGATACTTTATTTGTCCCCATGGGGAAACATGCCTATATATATATATATATATATATATTGCAGTCGTATTCTTTTTGTCACTTCAGATAACTCCTCCTATCTAACTCCTCCTATCTGCAATGTTCTGTGATGGAAAAACGACACAGGGACTCGATCCGTGAAGGGGATAGTCACAGGTATGGATGGTTACTGTGCCATGCCGTACCGTATTGTGCGGTGGAAAAACGCCATTAGGTCCATCATAAAGAAATGAAGAGAATATGGCACAACTGTGAATTTGCCTAGAACAGGCCGTCCTCCAAAACTGAGTATCCCTGCGAGAAGGGCACTTGTTAGGGAGCCCCCAAGAGGCCCATGGCAACTCTCTGACTTGGTTACAGTCTTCCATGGCAGACATGGGAGAAACTGTCCATGGGACAATGATAGCCCGGGCGCTTCACAAATCTGTATTTTATGGGAGGGTGGAAATAAGAAAGGCATTGTTGAAGAAAACTCACATGGAATCTAGCTTAGAGTTTGCCAGAAGGCATGTGGGAAGCTCTCAAACCAAGTGGAGGAAGATTCTATGGTCTGATGAGCACAAGATGTACATTTTTGCCATCATCATCTCTATGTTTGACGCAAGCCTAACACTGTGCATCATCCCAAGAACACTATCCCTACCGTGAAACATGGTGGTGGAAGCCTGCCTCCCGCGTGGTCCAGTGGTTACAACGTCCGACGCTGGCCACGGAGACCGGGGTTCAATTCCCCGTCTCGCCAAGTGTCGGCTCTGGCCGGGAGTGCCACCAGGGGGCGGCGATTGGCTGTCCGCCCCAGGGAGGGGAGGGGAGCCGACGTGACGTTCGCTGCGTAGAGTGGCCCTGTAGTACCGGGTTACGGTCGACGGCCTGCGGGTGCCATCTCGTAAGAGGCGTCACTTCGCTTCGTCACTACCGGTCGCAGGACTACGGCAGCGAACTCACATTACTAGGGGGGGATTGATGTAAAAATAGCGGGTCTAATTGGCTACCAAATTGGGAGAAAAATGGGATAAAATCAGAAACAAATTTTAAAAAAACAACAAAAAAAACATGGTGGTGGAAGCCTAACGCTATCGGGATGCTTCTCTGCTTCAGGGACTGGAAAACTTGTCAAAATAGAAGGAGCAAGATATACACAATTCTTGAAGGAAAACCTCCTGCAATCTGCAAGAGACCTGGGACTTGGGAAAAGATTTATATTCCAGCAGGACAATGACCCAAAGCTTACAGCAAAAGCCACATTGGAGTGGTTTCAAAACAAAAAAAATCGATGTCCTGGAGTGGCCCAGCCAAAGCCCAGACCTCAATCCCATTGAGAATCTGTGGAACGATTTGAAAATTGCTGTATACTACTGGCCCCCAACCAACCTGATTTTGTAAAGAATAATGGGCGGAAATTGCAATACCCAGATGTGCAAAGCTGGTAGACTTACTCAAATAGACTCACAGTTGTAATTTCAGCTAAAGGTGCTTCTACCAAGTATTAAGTCAAGGGTGGTGAATACTTATGTAATCAATTATCGTTTATTTTTTTATTTGTAATTAAGAAAATAATTTAGAGTTTTTAGTGACATTATAGAGTATATTGTGTTGATCAGTGGATCAGAAAATCCCAATTAAATCAATTTTGATTCCATGAAGTAAGAAAATAAAATGTGAAAAATGGCAAAGGGGGTGAATACTTTTTATACCCACTGTACACATTATATATACACATTATATATATATATATATAGTGGCAACAGGCTGAGAACCCTGACTTGGAAACCGACAATTGCACTATGAACTTTTAACAACGAGCAAGGATTACGGATAAGACTTCATTACATCCGCACCCCCTTCCCCTTTGAATTTCCCCTAATAAAATACCTTTCGAATTTATACTTTGTATGCAAGGATTTGTTATTGATCGTAGCTAGGTGGAAACCCCACACCCCAATCCTACCACTATATACTGTATATATATATATATATATATATATATATATACACACATATGGGTTTATTGCTTTCTGCCAACAGGCACTCAACTGGTTTAAGTTCAGCTCGGAATTAAAGTTTGACAAAGGCTAGATATACAGGCGCATACAAAACATATCTGTCATATAAAAGTTTGGACATTTGTGTTTGGTAGATTATTTCTCTGTTGTAACAATGCTTCTTGGCAATACATTTTATACCATTGGAAAGCCTGTTTATTTCCCTTTTAAATGGTGCCCCATTTGTAAGGAACATGCATTTGTGGGATGAGCAGCACAGCTGAGTATGTGGGTTGCGCCCATGAAAGATTTGCCAAATCTTCTCTGCCAATGCCAAACAGCTTATTCTGCTGTGCTTATTCTGCCTCATTAACACACAGGCACTCCTAATACAGTGTGAGTTGTTTTGATCTTGTAACAATTCATACCGGATATTGACATAATTAATATGGTCCTCTATGTGTTCTTGTTGCTACTACAGGTGCTTGAATCTTGAAAAAGGTACCTTCCTTTGCAAAGGTTTTTGCAGCTGTTTGTAATTATGTCAGCAGAGCTTAGTGAAGTAGTTAGAGGTCAAATTGTTCTCCTGAGTAAACATTTATTTGACGATGAAACAAACAGATCTTGGCAGTGGACTCCTTTAGACCCCACTGTATATACTGTATATATATTGTAAATAAATCATATAAGAACAAAGGAACCAGATTTCTTGTTGAGGTAAGTAAATAGTCTGTTCATGTGAGGCTTGTTTTAAGAACCACCTGGTTTCATTTTTACAAGTGAATAGGACTGACATAAGATGCTGTCATTAAAAGACTCCATCATTACAGCCTAGAATAGAGGTGGGAAACCTAGTCTTGTATGTGGAGTAATATACAGGTTATTAGAAAATAGGTAATGCAATTGTAAAATGTTCAAGTTGGCTAAAACAGCTACCTTAGGGAAAACTTGTGATGCTGACATGACACAGAGCAGGTTAATACCAGTTTGGTAGAAGTGCAGTAACAGAGAAAAACATTAAAAAATGACCAAAACTTCTAAACATAATCAAGAATTTAATAATTTTTGTTTTAAAATATAATTATTCTAATAAAAGGAGTCACACCTCTTAAAAACATATTTTATTTAGCATTTTTCCTTATACTTTAACTGCTTATATTTACACTGTTGTAAGAGTAAATCTTCTGGGTACATAAATAATGTAGAGCTTGTAGACCTGCCAGCATGTAGGCAGTTTGAGGTCAAAATATGCAGGCATGATGAGAAACAATGCAAAACCTGTCATTTGGTGGGGCAGATTAATAATGATTTAATTTCTTCAAACGCAAAAGATATTAGTCAGAGCTCCACCTTGTGTCAATAAAGCATACTGGAGTTTGTCACTATCTGAAACAAGGAAGCCTTTTAATGCATTTCACCCTTTTTAGCGTTACATACTTCACGAAGTTGGCTGTTTGTCTTCCTCAATAGCTAAGGAAAGGCGAAGACATTCAACAGGCAAGGCCTGAGAACTTACAAAGTTCACAAATTGAAATATTATACAAGCTAAAATCATCATCTGCCCCCTTGTGGTCAGAAAGATTCAGGTATACACTTGTAATTTGGAATGGAGTACCTGTTTTACATGTGGTATGTTCGCAAAGAAGGGGAAAAATTACATCTAATAGATACAGTAATATAGCATTGTATTTCACCATTTTACAACAAGTTAAATCTTTACTCCTCGGATTGCAATGTTTGTCAAAACTATCACAGAAATCATTTTAAAATGAGTTGAGTGAGTTTTCCTTTTATTTAATCAAATGCAATATATTACAGTATACATGTCAAATGAAATATGAAAGTCAGCGACCAGTCTGTTGAGCTACTCTTAAAGAAACAAACAACAGCATTCTTTTCTCCTGGATTGCTCCTACCACGTGCCAGAAAAAAAAGGAAAAACTGTCAATACAGAATTTGATTAGCTGGCAGAATACTTGAGAGATGATATCATGGAAAAAAATAAAAATCACTGCAGCCACATTAAAACCCTTTCGGAAAACGCGTCAGCTGCAGGCAGATTGATTTCAGTAACAAGAACAGCCAAACCTAATCTTAATAATGTTATATTTTCATGAGATAAATACTAGTGTTCTTCAAAATAACAAGGACTAAAGCTATAAATAAAATGGTTACAAAATGCTCAATTATTTAAAATGTATGCTTTAGAAGAGAAGGACTAAAGTGACCTCTTTGATGTGAATGGTGCCAATGGAACAGGTAGGGAAAAAGGCCAAATTGGGGTTGAAAATTGTCATGAAAATAAATCCATTAAGAACACATCCCTTTAAAAAAAAAAACTAAGAGGGTAGCATGCTTTCTGCTTTGCCACTGGATGGGAGCAGCTGATCATCTGTGCACTGAGACCTTTAAACAGAAATGAGTAGGATGCTAGAACAATCCAAGAAAAGCAAATCTGTCTAGCTTCTCTAGGCACAGTGCCGTAGAAATAAAAACAGAATACAAATAAGCATTTACACAACAATAAACAGAATTAAAAGATTTTGTACATACATTTGCCACTTTATACAATTCCTTCTTAAGTTCAACTTTTAGACCTGTACATCTTTGTTACAAGCAAACATGTTATTTCTTTGAACACAGCTCAAAATTCCTATCTGCAATAGAATACAAAAGAAAACGGATATACTTTTCAAAACCGGTAACACTTTTGTTTTGTGTAGTCAAAGCACTAAAAGTGCTAGACCTCAAATCTTTAACCATGACAAAAAAATAAACATTCATAATGGAGATATTTCGGACAGGAATTTCCTTTTTTTAGAGAGTAACAGGGCAGGCTCATTCGGTTGCGTTACCAAATAAATCCCTCTACATTAGATGAAGTAAATCATGAAAATCCACATAAATTCATCCCCAAATTTGTCCCTTTTCAGATGTTATCGGAAAAAGACCACATTTTGAACAAGAAGCTCAAGCTTCGCATCAACTCCTTTACACTTTCACACTTCCAAAAAAAGTATCAAGGAGAGAAGAACCACAATGGCTGTTTGGGGGCCAACCAGTTTGGGGGCCTTGGATAGCACATTGCATTGACTGGTGCTTTGCAAGTGTAAGCTGCCTATTGCGGTCGCGGTTCGAAACAGACTGTGCCAGACCAGCCCTGGCCGGGAGCCCTGATTGGGGGTGGCATTTTGCTCCCCGCCCCAGGGGGAAAGGGGGAGGGTGGGCTGGCACAAACTCGCAGAGAAGCGCAAAGGGTGTCTCCAGGAGTAGGTGGGCAAATGCCGTCTCGGAGGAGGCGGATCATCGCTGGCCTCAAGGGAATTGGCTTGACCCGGAGGATGGGCGGTGAGTTTGTGAGGGAGGGAGAATTCAAATAAATAGAGGGTATAATTGGCTACTAAACTGGGAGAAAAACTAATTCAGAAACAATTTTTTTTTAAATAATTAAAATAAAAGAAACTTGTTTGAGCAGTCTTCAATACACAGTTCATGACATGATCCGAAACGAAAACTGGAACATTACACTTCAGCAGCCTGTGCAATATAAAGGGAAAAAGTGAGTTCTGAATTCAGCCAAGAGAGGATGCATGCGTTTTAGGACAATCGCAGACACAGGCAACTCACCAACTCAATACGTCTCCTTAAACACACAAAAAAAACGAATTAAACAAAAAAAACCTTCAGGGTAGCTTTGCATTTGCATATCTGAAATTGAGAAACATTTTGTCAAGGTTTTAGGCTGACGTTCATTCCAGAAACTCAGTAAAGGTACATTTTTATGTTATTTCATGTCTTATTTGAAGCAATTTTAAATAGCCAGAATTGCAATGAATGCATCAACATGGAACTCCTATTTACAAGGAAATCAGTCCATTTAAAAATGCTCTTTTCAGCCATTAGTACTCAAAGCCAATGACTCCAGGCAAGACTGCTGTTGGGACCTGATCAGTCAATGTAATAGGGTAGCTGGAGGTGAATGGGAGATTATGGAACCTGTCTGCAGAGAGTCCACATCTAGAATCCTAAAGATTTCATCAGGAATCCCTGAACCAAATGGCGATCCAAATTACCCGTAGGGTACCAATAACATGTATATTAGGGGTGGGAGGAACCATTCTAACTTCAGTACTGGGATGCAAATATATAGAAGCACAACATACAAAAGAGTGCAGCTATGCATTCAGTTCATCAAGACAATTTTGTTCTGGACTTGGTGAAGGACCAATTCGGACTGTGTAGGTACACATAATATGTCTGTCAAAACAAATAAGCAAAAATGCTAATTCATGCTGACAAATGGGCAGTCTTAAATCTCCAGCGGTTGGCTCAGTGTACTACCAGCCTTAAATTAACCCCAAACTACATGTACAAAATGTAGCCGAATCTCTTTATTATAGAAACATTTACTCATAGTATTCCTAATATGCAATGTCTAAAGCAAAATGCATTTAAAGGAAACCGTAATCCCAGTCAAGATGCCAGATGACTCGTTGGAAATATTGCCATTTAATATTAGTTGGACAGCTTGAGTTTTAATCAGGCAAAACAAAACATGCAGGACTCTCATGATATCATTAAGAGAAGAAAGGCTCCTGGTACATGACAATGGGCATCACCTATGTTTGTAATCACAAATGTGTGCATAAGTGATTGCACAGCAAGGGAGTGGTCACATCAATCTGCAATGTTTGGATTTACAGTTACTGAATTTCGAAAGTCACATACTGGCCACTGTAACATAATTAAATAAACATTGCTTTAATCACATTCCTTAGATTGTTATTACCCCCCACACAGGAAAAAAACAAAAACATTCTTCCTCCAAAATCATGACCAAAAAAGTCAACTCAGTGGCCTGCTTAATAGCTGACATATGACCCGACTACTTCTAAACCTGCATGCAAATTAAGGATTTTTTTTTTAAACACATCTCTATGGGGGCCTTTGGTACCCTGACAGACAGTACCCCTCAGTGGCGCCTCATTTTCACTTTTCTAGCAGAGTTTGGACTGTCATCGGGATCGCTGTAGCTCCTCGTGGCCTCATGGGACCTTCTCCAGAAGTTCTCCGAGCGGGACCCACTCCTCCGCCGGTGTCTTGGAAGAACGACAGAGCGACGGTTTTCCTCTTTATCCATTTCTAGTACACGTGGCCTGCGGGCGCAAAGGGAGAATATGTTACAGAATTTCAACAAGTCAAACTGCACGCCATGTTATTCATTAGTTTCCCAGGAGGAACTACTATGGACTTGCAAGACTACATTGCATCACAAATTACATTACATTTGACATTTTAGGCATATAGCAGATGCTCTTATCCAGAGCGACTTACACAATTGACATTTCTTTACATACAATTCATTTAAACAGCTGGATTTTTTTTTACTGAAGCAATTCAGGTTAAGTACCGTCCTCAAGGGTACAACAGCAGTGCCCCCATCTGGGAATCGAACTGGCAACCTCTGAGTTACAAGCCCAGCTCCCTAACCATTACACTACACTGCCGCCCATTGTATGAACTTGTGACACATCGCTTCCTAAATTCCTACATTAGCATTACAATCATCATGAAAAATGATAGAGGCACTCAAGACAAAGAAGCATTATTTATCCATCTGAGTTTAGTGCAAGTTATCCCATGGGTGAAGAGTGCGACATTATAGAAAATGTGCTTATTGTCATTGTTCAAAAGTGACATACACATTTAAGCTAATTACTGTAAGTTGTATAGTGAACAGCAAAGTACCTATAAATATATAATTTACAACTTTTCAGTACAAAAGTACCATTACTGAAAGGCACATTAATGTTTGGTTCTATGGGTGCCATCACCCTTGCTTTCCTAAACTCCTAAACTTGAATCAGTTGACAATAGTTGCCACGTGCGTGCTGCACCGATGTGAGAGCTTGCAAAAGTTCTGATGGTCGCTAAAAAGTAAAGAGTGGTGAATAGAATGTTATTGAAAGTCATACCTATGTGCTGCATCAGGATCTGCCTTTCGATGAGACCGCTTAGCTTTCAGTATCTGGTGTCTCTCAACAGGGGGAACGGGAAGGACTGCATTACTGGGTGAATTAATCTCCAGTCGTGGTGCGTCAGGTCTCGTTCTAGAAAATATCAAAAGGAGACATTTAAGCTACTTTATAACACAAACTTCCAAGATCTGGTCTTCCAATATGACCAAAAGGTTTGTTTGCCAGCAAACCAGCTTTTTATTTCAGTAATATTGTCTACAAAGTGCTTAGAAGTGCATATAAGTAGGTGTGCTAAAGGCATTGCAATGGTGTTTGTTTACAACAGTTTAGTACTCTTAGGAACAGCACATAACAATTTCTACATTTTTTTTTAAACACTTGACACTTGGGAAACAATGCCAGTCACAGTAGTTTTTAAATAAAGAACAGTGTTTCCATTTAATAGTGTCCAATATTTCTTTCCAGTGTCAACATGGCACTACTCACTTCCTTAGTATGATAACAGCTCTTCTTTCCTTGATATCCTGTGGTCGAATACAGTGGGTAATTTCATCTGCGGCGTAACCACTGCAATAAAAACACAAGCCTCTGTGAGCCACAGGAAAAGCACAGTTCCTCTGGATGCACTTTTTGTAGACACCATATACCAAGTGAAGGAGGAGAACTATATATGAGCAGATTAATTATTGCTATAAATTGAAAGAATTTCAATTCATTCTGAGGACATGTTAACACACTAAATGCTCAAGAGTGACGGTATAAACTGATTTCGAACTCTGATATCTTAATGGGACCAGAGAGACCGAGAACACAGAGATCGATCGATTAAAACCAGGACACTTCTCACACCCACCTACACTTTACCCCAAAACGCAAGTGTTTCAGGCTCCCACAATTAAATGCTGAGACAGGCAAAGATGGCAATCACAGATATCTCGTTGCAGTTTTGGCTGAGATTATCTGGATTGATACATTTACAAGAAAAGAACAAGCCAAAAGTAGTACCGTTACTGTCCAGGTGTCACATCACAATAATAGCGCTATGTTTTTCTAAAATGGCAAATTGGTACTGTTTTACTATGAACACTTTTCATAACTAAAGATAGGCTGTTATGTTAAGTATTTGATGGCTTTCAAAAAACATGTATTAAGCCTCAGATACCGGTACAGTAAATGATTAAGATGTGGTGGCCTGGATGGAACAGTATTTTTTTGTTAAGATATCAGCGTCCACTACCATCCCTCTCTGTGCTCACACGTACCTGAGGACAGTGACACTCCCACGTCGAACAGGAAGGAACAACACCGGCTCCGACACTCTGATGGGCTTGAACTGAAACTTGCAGCCGAAGCACAGCGCAGAATCACTAAAGAACGATACCGAGACGATGGGCCTCTCAAAAATGTGAATTGGATCAACGTGAGAGACAATGCATCCTCCAGGCTGGTAGTCGTTAATGACAGCGCTGTTGACAAAGTCTTCAGGTATGACTTGACTGGCAACCAGTTTCTTGATGACCAACTCGTGTACCCAATTTGGTATGTCGTCGACCTCCCCTTTGGAGTACAGACGCTCCTGTCCTGGCCCCCTCTTTTCTAACTGAGAACCGTAGGTGTAACCCTCCCCAAAGAAATACTTATTCCGAAGGGGTGCCCTGTCCACAGTGTGCTCCCTATATAGACCTTTCTCTCCTTTTGAGACAACCTCGTCGATTTTCGACTCAATAACAGAGCATTCCTCTGTGCTGAAAATGTTCACTTGTGTGATTCCACTCTTGACTTTCTGGGCCTCCACCTCCCGCTGCTCTTCAGGGTCACTGAAGTCTTCCTCGGAGTCGTGGTATTTACGCTTGCTGCCATTGCTGTTGTCTGAATTTTTGTTTTTGTAGTTGTCCCTGTGTGGAGTCATGGACTTCAATTTCTCCCTTAGATCTGTATAGCCGCTTGCTGCCATTTTATATATTAAATAGGGAGCTCATAAAAACGACATTTTGTTCTCATGTTTACATTTTTTAGATAATTTTATAAAACATGAATCCTCCAACGTTGATTTTCGTTGAGGTATGAAACACTTGCCAGCTCGCTAACTCATTGGATATTAGCTACTTACCCTAGCTAGCTGACGTTAGCGGAGTCTGTTCACGGTTCACTGCTCGCTAATCAGCCCTGTGCATTCCAAATGTCTGTTAAAATAAAGAAGCTGGCAATTTGGCTAGCTACCCAAAGGCTAAATGATAGGCTCAAACTAACAGATGTAGAGGACAAGTCATTCTCAAGAAAGATTGCCACCTAACTAGCTAGCTAGCTACTGCGATGAACGTCGTGGGCTACGCTCGCTAGCGGTACTGAATGCATGGATTTGTTGATAACATTGCCTACAGTATATGTTATCAATGTAATCTGGCTTGATAATATAGTTAACTCACGTAGTAAATTAAAATATTTCTACTAACAAGTTACTCGACCCTTATTTGCTATTCTGACCTACTTCATTAGCACTTAGCTAGCCAGCTATATAAAAAAACAAGCAGAGAAAATAAACTCGTGTAACCCAGTATGAACACGCATGCTCCCCATTCCGCGCGTGCTCAATTGGTCCAAAACGTTTTATGCCTTCAAAGCAATAACTACTAAGTACTGCTCAACACCTGAAGGAAACGTACATATTCCGTTCAAAGTAATGCCAAATGCTTCACATGGAATATTCGCCCTTTTCCTACATTAACATGATTTACTTCAATGCTAAACCATGTTTTCCTGCGTATCCAGCCAAATTCGCTCGTTTTACAATACCGAAACAGAATATCCTCGGAAAGATCATACAAACCCGGGATTTTCCCTCCCCTTGATAGGTTTGATTGGCACATGAAAACTAAAAGAAAGGGGGTCATACTGATCACAGCATTTCCATTGGTTGCGAAGAACAGCAGTCAAACTTATGTAAACCATTTAACAGCAGACCCTATCAAGTACGGTGGAGAAATCAAGTCATGGGTCTTCATACTGTGATGTGGCTGCCTCAATTTGTGCCTACTTAAATATGGCCGTTTATAGCTGTATACATAAAAGGGGTAGACAAAATAAGAGGAAAGAAAAATGGGAAAACGACTCGTATTATAAACTAATCGCAATTAAAAAGGAATATACATGTGTGTTTCATATTAATATCAATACTAATTTCCAACATGTTTTTGCTCTAAAAGACATTTTAAAATCAACACTTTAAGATATGAGCTTCTAAAGCAACATAGATCTAACAGATTGTGAAAGAGGTTTGTTTGTTTGTTTGTTTTGGGATCTCTTAGCCCATCGCCTAATCTTCCAAGAGTCCTGCAGCATTTAAATAAAATATTTTTAAAATAGCTGCTGCCTGAATTGCAGGTGCCTCAGTCACAGACAAAATTATTTAATGTGTCAAGGGGAACAGTGTCTAAAATCATGGTGGTATATGCCAAACAAGGTAAAACTGCATCAGGAAAGGGGAACAGTGGTTGCAAGCCAAAGCTCACTGACAGACATGGACACTAAACAGGATAGTTGCTAAAAAACAAAAAACAACGGCCCCAAAAATGACCACAGAACTGAATCTACACTTCAACAAAAGCTGTACGTCGTGAGCCTCTCATAGCTGATATTTGTAGTAGGGCTGCCATTCGGAGACTGCTTATAACCAAGGCCAATGCACAACAAAGCAAAATCTGGTGTAATGAGCACAAAACCTGGACTTCTGAGCAGTGGAATAAAGTATTATAGTCTGATACTCTTTTTACTCAATCTCGACGGGTTTATGTTTGAAGAAAGCCAAAGGAAGCCTTCAACCCACATTATCTGTTCCCAACTGTTAACTATGTTAGTGGATCTGTTACGATATGGGCAGCCATCTTGTGGGAGTCATTGGGTCCGATTATTACTCTACATGGCAGAATTACGGCCAAGGAATACAAAGCCATTTTAGGCGACCAGATGCGCCCTAAGGTGCAAACATTGTTTCCTCAAGGTGCTCCCATATTCCAAGATGATAATGCTCCCATACACACTGCTAAATGGATTCAACAGTGATTTCATGAAGACCAGTATGAAGTCAAACACCTTCCATGGCCTCCCCAATAACCTGTTCTAAACATCATTGAACCTTTTTGGGAAGTTCTGGAACGTAGAATGTGGAGTAGATTTCCACTGCCTTCATCTCTCAAAAGAGCTGGAGCCTTTCCTTCTTGAAGAGTGGTCCAATATCACACTAGAAACAGCTCAAAACTTGTATAACAGTTTTGAATTGGAAGGATTGAAGCTGTTCTGAAGGTAAAGGACAGCCCAACTCCTTATTAGTTAATAAACAAGTGAAGGTCAAATTAATGTCTTACCACTGCATCAAGAAAGACCTCAGGATGGAGATGTAATAAAGGCTTGTGATCTGTTAAATGATTATGATTGGGATAGAAGTTTTTCAAGTCATTTTTATGTGCTTATTTCATTTAAGGTATAATGCCATCAGCTGTTCCCCTCAGAGAAAATAAGTTACACCTCTGTTATAAAGAGTGTTAAGCATTCACAGTGAGCTATCTTAAAAGAAAGTCATGACTACATGACTACTTAGCTTAGGTAGCTAATGTTAGTGGAGTCTGTTCAAGGTTCACTGCTAGCTAGCTAGTGCTGTGTATTCCAAATGTCTGTTAAAATAGGGAAGTTGGCAAATTAGCTAGCTACCCAAAGGCTAAATGACAGGCTCAAATGAACTGAGATGTAGATGACAAGTCATTCTCAAGAAAGATTGCCACCTAGTTAGCTAGCTAGCTAGCTACTGCGATTAGCGTTGTGGGCTTTGTTCACTGGCAGTAGGCCTACTGAATGCATGGATTTGTTGATGACATTGCCTAAAGTAATTGTTATCAATATAATCTATCTTGACAATGTAGTTAAATCACATAGTAAATTAAAATACTTCTACTAACAAGTTACTCGACCCTTAGCTGCTATTCTGACCTACTTCATTAGCACTTAAATAGAATTGAAAAAAATCATTCTATAATTTTATTGATAATATTGATAAGAATTCTTAATTTTGTTTTTGGATATGACAAACATTTTCATAGGTGTAGAATGTTAAGATTTGCTTTATTTTTGTTGTTACCATGTCTGTGAATTATGTTCTGTTATAACACACCCAAATATAAAGTTTCCCCTCTTTATGGACTCGGTAGAATGTGCTGTGATCATGTTATGTGACTGAACAAGCTCTTCCATCTTATAGTTGTAACAGGACTGACATCACCAAGAAAGAAGGGACATCTGCAGATATTTACTGTATGTTATAGGCCAGCGGTCCCCAACCTTTTTTGCACCACGGACCGGTTTCATGCAAGACCATTTTTTCCACGGACCGGGGAGGTGCATGGAAAAAAAACTGAGACAAGTGCGGAAAAGAGGCACAGACGGAAGTGGTCATTTTTCAAAATAAACACCCTGCAGACTGCGATAGTCAATAAAATGGAAATAAAATTAAAATTAAAACGTTTTTATTATTTCTGTGCGGCCCGGTACCAAATGCCTCACGGACCGGTACCGGGCCGCGGCCCGGTGGTTGGGGACCCCTGTTATAGGCAATTACAATTATTGTAAATGCTGTGTTTGTATGTAGTTCAGAAGTATGTATGTTCAATGAAGGAAATTGCTGACTACATACAAATGGCCAAAACTGCCAAGCCAGGTCAAATGTAAATAGTGCTTTAATATGGCGAGGTTCAGGTTCTTAAAGTGCTTTACAGTGAAGGGGGGTAACTTTTCTTCAATTACCACCAATTCGTGCTGTGTTGTTATAGTCTGCTCATTTATGTCCCTGACAAACAAGAATAAATCCACTTACTTTTTCAAAGAGCAACTACCAAGTTTCTTTCTTTACACAGGCATGAAAAAACAGTTAAATGGTCTTCAGTGTGTTTGCATGTGGGAGATTTACTCTGAGCCCCTCCAAATGAGAGAAGACTGTAGAGCAGAGACTGACTGCACGCACAGCTGCTGTGTATTTATGTCACACTCCTCTTTTAGACACCTATTCAGCTGAGTCGATGCCAAATGTCACCTTATTTTGACCTAGTTATTCCTACTGCCTCCTGGGGAGTTTCAATTCAGCAATTTATTCATTATTTGTAGCCTTTATTTGACCAGGAGAATCCCATTGAGATTAAAACCTATTTTGCGAGGAAGAATTTTATACTACGTGTACCTAGCAATCACAAAATACAAAAAATACAAAATACAACAACGTAACAATGAAATAACAACATATCACATATGGGCAATACAAAATGTACATTTCACTAAACATTTCAATCAAAGTGCAGGCTGGATTACTGAAAGAGATAGGGTGGGGATCAGCGTACAAACCCATGCAGATTAGGGTGAGAGATAGGTGTCAAGATGGGGGATAACTGCCGTAACTGGCTCTGTAAAATATGGCCAACTCAATTGCCATGCGTCATGGGATACGGGGATAGGGTTATGGATTGGGATAGGGTTGAGGTCAGGATACAAACCTGGATTAGGGCAAAGGAATTGGAATTTGGTTAGGATAAATAATTCACTCACCACCAGAAGGCCAAAGCATTGGGGTTAGTGATGGAAGCAGCTACATGTGTCTATGATATTTTCCTCTACCATTATTATGCTGATAATGATACAAATGTATCAAGGTTTAAAGTCTTTTGTAAATTGTTCCATTGTCAGGGTGCATATTAAGAGAATGGTCATTTCCCAACTCTGACCTTAAGATTGGAAAATGGTAACCGATACTGTGAGCAGAAACTTGTATAAATAAATATGATGGCAATAATCCAATTGCAGCCAAGTGTGCCAATGCCTCAGTGTTATGGTGGCCAGGGAAGTCCATTGTACTATATCATACAGTTCACAGAGATGGGTTACAGTCCTTGTATATGTTATGAATCTAAAGGCACCATGATACACTGTATCCAGAGCCTTTAATGAGACTTGCATATATACAATGTCACCATAATCTAAACCTGATAAGAAAGTGCCTTGTACAAGATCTTTCCTTTCCAACATCGAAAAACATGATTTTATCCTACAATGAAAACCCAGCCGCACTTCCAGCTTCTTGGATAAGCAAACAATATGTTTATCAACTATGTTTAAAACTCAACTTTTCACCTGACCATATGCCCAAATATTTATAGGCAGTTTCTATCTGCCCACTAGAGGTTACAATGAACTCCACTTGTCTGCTTTCAGAATAGAGAAGACCATACATTGAGTCTTCTTTGCATTCAAGAGAACAAGTTTCAAGCTGCAGACTCTGAATTATGTTAAATTCTTTTTGTAGATCCCGGAATGCATTCTCAATTTTAGCAGCACTAGAAGATACAATAGTGGTGTCAGAGCTTCACAGATCTAATATTTTCCCAATGTAATTTATTCATTTATATGTAGAATGAAAAGTAACAACCCTAAATCGAACGCTGGGGCACCCCTTTGGTTAATTTTGTGAAACTCTGATTTCATTCCCTCCACTGTGTTCGATCAGAGAAGAGGTTTGGAACCAACATAACACAGATCAACACCGAAACATGCAATCATTGCAACAGCAGGGTATGGCCAACAGTGTGGAAAGCTTTAGATAAGTCTAAGAAGAGTGCCCCACAGTGATGCTTACTGTCCAGAGCATCTTGAATATCACTTTGATTGCCGCAGTAACTGTACTATGCTTTTCTCTGAACCCGGACTGGTTTTGAGATAGGATATATAATTGTGTAAATTGGGCAGCAATTTCCACATTTATTTTTCAGAGATATGGAAACACAAATTCAAACTCTTGCATTTCAAGTGTGTTACGGGGGCAGCTTAGTTACATGTATAAGTAACAAATGGATACACACAAGTTATTGATATTTCTATAAGAAATATTTAATGTTTTACAAAAATATTGCTTTGAATTTTATTTTGTGGTCCTCCATGCAAAACAATTAAAATTCACACAGTTATACATATGTATCTATTACAAGTGAGTACAAATTACTCTTAAATAAATAAGTGGACATAACATTGGACCTTTATAATGACATAATTACGATATTAGATTTTGAGGGAAAAATGGCTTTTGTTAAAACACCAGTGCTTGATGTGAACCAATGGTACCTTAGGTTTTGCTGATATGGACTGCTGGTTGAAGATAGTATAATTTGCTATATCTTGCATTGATATTACTCATGCATGTTACTTCCTTGATTTCCAACCAAAAAACGAAAGGCTTAAAATTGCTGAAATTAAATGTATCAATATTTTTTTCTTGAGGCAATCTTAAGGTGAACCCTGCCAAAGACTGTAATGATGGATTACAAGATTTCTTACTGTAGTTCTGACTACAGGGAAAATGATGACCAAAGTGCTTGCTGCCATCAAGAGGTAGTCGAGTACTACAAATTATTAAACTAAAATTAAAACTAAAACTAAACTTAAACTAAAATAATTTTCATTTAAGTTTTTGTGGCTGTGGCTGTGTGCGTGGCTGAATCGCTGGCTGTAGAAGCCCATGTTAAAGCAGGGTGATTTCACTAGGGGGCAAAGTCAGCCTTTTCTCCCTGACTGAGAGCAGGTTATCCATGTGCATGGCAATGACGCGGCATAGCTCCAGGCCCTGCAGAAACACACATGAGGTCATCTATGTCAACAGCAGGGCATACCTACTTACTCAAGAATGCCCATCCACAGCTTACAGAGGTGGACTG
Source organism: Aldrovandia affinis (assembly GCA_029706075.1). NCBI lineage: Eukaryota > Metazoa > Chordata > Actinopteri > Notacanthiformes > Halosauridae > Aldrovandia > Aldrovandia affinis. The sequence continues at coordinate 754,286 of JAINUG010000015.1, forward strand.
TACACAAAATGTATGGCTTACTTCCGCAACTATATTCTTATTAACACAGTTCACCTATTCTAGGGGAAATTCTAAGTCTGAAACATACAGATAACTGCAAAAAATAAAGGAAACACTTGAGTGAATGAGGGATACAGCGTTTTGCACCGCCATCAGCAAAACACCAAATGATGGAATTTATCATGGAAGAAATAGTGTTGCATCGTTCCAGACACTTGTAGAATCTATGCCAAGGCGCATTGAAACTGTTCTGACAGCTCATGATAGCCCAATGCCCTATGAAGACACTTCTTGATGTTTCCATTATCTTGGCAGTTGCCTGTAAAAATCTGTATCCCTTGTTCAAGTTAATATTCTGTATTAGTACTATGGTTCTCTTGCATACTTTGTAGCTACACATTATTTTACTGTAGTTCCATCATAGTTCATAATGTGATTTTTCTGGAAAAGGATAATCAATCTACAAATAAACTGCAGACAAAACATGATGGTTCAGTACATTTTTCAATCGGTTTAAGATATTGAAGGAATGGACAACAAGCAAGAAACAAGCAAGAAAAAAACTGCAGACACAATAAGCTGAAAAAAGCATGCTACTTTTAGTTGGAAAGGCAGGGATCTAGAAAAGAGGGGATCTGGAAATAGAAATGTTACAGGAAACCCTGACAGAAAGTCTTATGAGGCATCTGATAAAACATCATTTGTGAGTCCAGTAGTTATTGGTCTCAGTCTGGTTGCAGTCATACTGTACCTGCTCAAGCTGGAGCTGTGTGATGCGCTGGGACGTCAGGTCCCCCAACATGATCTCCACATACGGAAAGCTAGCTCCTACAGAGGGCCTCTGTGTGTGTGTGGACTGTACCTCCTTCAGAGGGAACTTCACCATCAGCTCCTGATGAGCAAGGTGGAGGTGTGATAAACATGACCTTAGATACCATATTTACACTAGGTCTAAAGACAGACTTTAGTTAATTTACTTTTTAGGTGGTTATAATGCTATGATATTGGATATTAAGGATACGGTATGTTCAAAGTAACGAGACACTGACGATAATACTATTAAAAATTTAAATAAGGGAAAGCATTTTGTTGAACATACCAAGCATATATAAATTGAATTGATATGGTGTGTGCTTGGTAAAACACCAAACTATTTCCAGAAAGGTTAACATTTACCTCAAGCTCTAGTAATATTACATGTGAAATAAATATTCCATTTATTTTCTGTGTGACAGTGATTCATTCATTTTAAGAACAACACTAATGTAAACACTCTTTAAATTCTAGGCATTGCATGCGATTTTGATTCTGCTTCTGCAAAGCAAATATACTTTCTGAAGATAGTAGTTTATCCTTCTCATCTTCCAATTGTGTTTTCTCTTTGACTAAATCTGCATGGGCTGCCAGGCAGCCAATAGGTGTGACTCACGTGGGTGTCTTTATCCAGGAAGTTCAGCCCATTCTGATTGACAGCCAGTACGCAGGGGGCCATGATGGAACTGTTGCTGCTGCTCTGGATGTAGAAGAAGGAGGAACCAAACATCGGGAAGGCGCTGACCAGCCCTGAGGGTCACAAAACACAGACCAGCACATGCCATTACAGAGACTCCGATGCGCACACACGAATGCACATCACACAATCGCGTCTCCTACTGCTAAAGGTCACCCTCATGCACGCACAAGAGATAAGGCTATGAAAAAATAAATGAGCCGCAGAGGAATTTCAAGTGAGTGCAAAGGAGACCACTTTCCACTGTGGCTGGCTAGGATACCAATTTCCGCTTTTTATCATCTCCTGAATAAAGTAGAATATACTAGGCAGACTACTGCACAAACAACTTCCTGCACTACCTACAGTGGCTCATTTCTTGCTTATGAATTTTAAAATTACAATTCATAATTTTCAATTGAGCTATTTGGCGCTTTTGCTTTTATCCAAATTGACTTACAAGAGTGTATTAATATGGCTAGAGACAGAATGGACACTGTGTTATTTCGCTGTAAGGAGATGTGACGTTCTGCTTTACCCAGGAATTGTGCCCGGGCCTGGTGAGGGCTCAGGGCTTGGACCTGCTGCATGTGCTGCATCACCATGCTTAACCACTGCTGTGGCCGCTGCCGCCCATACAGTTGAGGAGGGATGTAGTCCTGGGTCTCGCGCCTGAGAGACACACAGAGAGGCAATAACACTGGCGACTGAACATTGCTTCCATTTACACCTGATGAATGATTTCCAGAAGTTTCCTAAAACTCCAACAACCACAACTGTGGTATTTTGTTGAAACGTGTCTTCAATGATTACAATGTGATGGGATCAGTGGATTTAATTTCATGACCACTTGCTGCTTCTAAAAAAGAGACTTGGAACTCAAAAAGCGGTCTCCTCAAAGACCTTAAGTAGTACACTATTGCCAAAGATTGGCAGCGTAATGTGACAAAGAGTGGAATGGCTCTGTAAACCTACAAGGTGGGTTCGTAGACACCATCCTTGGCACGGTGTTGTAAGGCAGCCAGCTTGGAAACCTGCTGAGAAAGCTGCTCGCTGATCTTCCCCTCAGGCAGAACATTGAGCAGGCCCTTCAGGTAGTCTGGGAGCACCTGTAGGGATGATGAAAATGGAAGTCATATTTATGATCACATTGACTGCTGGCCATCAGACAAGACACTGGGCTTAGAAGATGAAGTGGATGCACAAGATAGAGTCAGGTGGTATATTCACAGGGCTGTATGAACAGAGCCCCCAGTATAAACAGATTTTTTGCAGGCCTTGCTTCTGCTGCTGCTTCATCGGTACCAGCCATTCCAACACATTCAATAAGTGATCGTACCTGGTTGAAATGCATGGTGACACAGAGCTCGTTGTCAAACTTCAGTGGCTGGGACCAGATGACTCTCCTGAACCAGAAGCTGTAGTTACTGTCAATTTGTTCAGCCTCTGTGGCGATATCCAGGATGTACTCCCTCTTGTTCACAGGGTGGACATTCTGACCTTGAGAAATACACAAATAACAGTTTAATGACAAGAATAAAATCACTTTGATTTTCCTTTAACCCTTTCCACAGCCTAAAAGTGAGGAAAACAGCTAATAGCATAAGAGCTACTTCAGCTCTGTGAGGGTCTGCCACTAGATGTCGTTATTTGTTACCTTTTTAGTTGCTTTGCTCTGTTTTAGTCTCGTGTATTGAGTTAATTGTTTCATTGAGTTTATTGTCCCGTGATTTGTTAATTGTTTATTGATTCATTGTTTTAGTGTTTCCATCTGTGCCTCGTTGTCCCTGATTGTTTTTTGTTATTAGTTTCGGTAATATCACCTGTGTCTGGTTTAGTTCCCCCTACTTAAGTTGTGTGTTTCCTTGTTTCAGTGCTCAGTTTTGAGATTGTTCTCACCTAGTCTTCACTGTTTTGTTTGTTTGTTTGTTTGTTTGTTTGTTTGTTTGTTTGTTTGTTTGTTTGTTTGTTTGTTGTTTGTTTCTTTTTGTGCTACATTTTCTAGTTTGTTTTCTAGTTTGTTCTTGTGTAGTTAGTTTCATTAGTTAGCTTTTTGGAGCCTCGTCTTCCCAGTTCTTTTCTCTGTGTCTCTTTTGTACTTCAGTGTTTTGTTGTTGTTTTTGTTCTCATCGTCCAGTCAAATCTATCATTGTTTACCAAACCATCTTGGCTTCTGTCTCGTTCTCTGCACTTGGGTTCACTCAGTCCACCTCCTAACAAACTCAGCCTGTATCCCTTTACAGAGGAGTTATATAAACATCATTGGCTGCCATTATGTGAGACATGCACTCTTGCAGTACCACTGACCTCTGTTTGTGACCACAAAGATGGCATACTCATCCATGGCTTCCAGTCTTTGCAGAGCCATCTCATAACACAGCTCCTCGATGACATCGAGAGCAATCTGAACACAAACATAAGAAACATGTTACATACCCCAACCTGAATGGTTAACAGATTTTGTATATATATCACATCATATACAATATCATGCACTGCGTGTTGAATGGAAAACTCAGGTGACTTACTGAGCACGTTTTGATTTTAAGGTGACGCTCAGTTCCTCCTGGGAAAAGAAACAGCTGCCTCTTGGAGCTTCGGCCGGCCTAAGCAGGAGCACAGAGTCACTTAGCACAGTACAGTGAAACAGGACCAGGGACTGAGAGTGAGTCAGAGAGTACACTGACCATCATGGCCTTCAACTCCATACTGTTGGGAAATACGGTCCGCCCACCGTACTGGAACGTCTTCCTCAGGTTCTGCTCACAGGCTTTAGCAATACCTGTCAACACCAGCCATGTGTCATTAAAAAGGCACCTTGTGCTGATCTATGAAAAACTACATAAAATGATTATACTGTATATGTACTTACTATTATAATTTAAGGTGTATATCTAGTAAAAGCTCAATATTAATTTGAATATCTCTATAAAAACACAATAAGCTTTTGAGAATGAAACCAAGGGAATATACCAAGCAGACACATCAAGTATATGGCCCTTAAAAGGGATTTTTATAAATGCTTGGTATGTCCAACCATACACGTATCATGGGTTCTTGTTTTTCATTGTGTAATTTTCTGTGCCTTTAAATTTGTGGTATGGACTGACCTTATATTTGTGCTATGTGTACCCATACTAACTGTTTGATGTGAAATCACTGCCTCATTGTAACATTAAATTGCACTAAACATAATCTGATGGTTACGGTTAAACCATGTACCTTGGAATAGTACCCCAGGGCCCCTGCAAACATCCTGCAGGTACTTAAACAGGAAGGGTTTTAGCACCTCAGAGCAGCGGTGGTAGGCTGTGAGAATGTACAGCAGCCTCCAGCCCCTCTGGCAGCTGTCTCTGTAAGCAATGAGACAGGGAAAGTCAGGGAACCAAGATTAATGGAGCCCCTCGAACGTTTCGCAGTTTGACAGTCAAGAGTCTCTATGGAATGTGTCCCCCATCTTACGCTTTGGAGCTGGTGTTGGCAGTTATCTGCTTGAGGATCTGGCAGTAAGCCTCATCCTTCATCAGTCCATACTCTCCAATGAGCTGTGGAAAGGGCATTGACATCACAAATTAAATAATACATAACAGTAGGGCCGTCCTCTAAAGATTAGATTAGTTACAAGACATGTCTATTGATCAAAGTATTGACCCTACCAGGGAAGAGATTAACACTGTACCTTTAGAAATGTGCAGACAACGTCTTGCTCCATCTGACCTTTGAGAGGAGAGTCTCCCATGAACTTCATCACAGCTGTAAACAGCACAGAGCAGAGAGACTGAGAGATATGCACTGTTACATACAGCACTGCCCTTCTACAAACACAGAGATTACAAAGGACAATTCAGAAGGCAAGCAAGACTTTAGTCTCAAATGTGTTTAGACTACAGAAAGGAAGACAGCCTCTTTGGGCCCAGGTCCCAAACCTTGTTATGGTTTCTTTGCACTGACTAATCATACACTGTCAGATTAACCAGTTGATATCTAATGTGCAGCATTATGCTCCCCACTCACCCAGGAAAATGTCCGCTGCCAATTTGTTCATATTTTCATCAGTGAAGTCTATCAAAGACTCCTGAATTGGAGACTGTAGAGAGAACATTTCAGGAAATAATTAAAACTACCTCATCTCTAAGCACAACACAGCTATGCTTAATGATTAAACAGGGATGAATGAGCAAGATATATTATTGTATTTATTGTATTATTATAGAGCATTGCAATATTTTAACAGTTGTAGTGTATTACACAATTTAGAATGCATGGGAGTTTGGAATGTATACAATTTTGAAATTAGGGCTACGTTGCTTGTATTGTATCATAGTTACCTTGGAATATTTCACCATCTCAGAGGGCTCTCTGGAATCCTTGCCTTTCTTTGACTTCTGTTTATATGAATCACTGCAAACACAATTATTTGTCATTGTCTTTCTTTTCCCAGTGTTTGACAGATTCATCTAATGTAACTCTTTGTATAAAATGACTGACCTCTTCTTCCTCTGGGCCTCTCTGAAGTATTTCTTGGCAAACTCCACCAGGTTGTACTGGCTGTCCTGCAGCATCCTCTCATCTATCTCCGTGTTTCTGAAGTCGCCATCATAGTCAGTGGTGTTTGGTGCCGCCTAGAGGAAAAAGGCAATACTGCATCACGATATTCGTAATATAATGCTGTCAGGCAGATGACAAAGTTAAGAGACTGTATTTCGGTACTCAACGATTCAAATGCTTATACTTGAAGAGCATAGAATATCCTAAAGCTGGCAGCTTTGGGCTGTTCAAATTAAGTACAGAGAGTCTGGCTGCAACTGAATACATGGATTAATATACTGCAGGCTCTCAGAGATGTACTGAGACAGCATGAGAGAGTACCTCGATAGTACGATCCAGCTCGTGAGCCGCCATGGCAGAACCCACAGCCACAGCCACAGCCGCCGATGCAGCCACCCGGCCCTGCTTGTTCTTGGGCTCTTCCTTCCTGTCCACAGGCAAGTTGATGAAGTCAGGGGCGGCTACGGGCTGGACACACTCCACAGGAAAGATCCCTGAGCGGCCATGGATTGCTCCAAACTTCCAGCCTTTGTGTATTATATGGCAGGTATGAATCATACAGATAATGACAACTGGTACCCCAAGAAATAAAATAAATACTGCTTTATTTCTTCTTCAATACTTCTCTAGAAGGAAGATGGCAATGAGGGTCAGTAACACTCATTCTAACAGCATTATCAGACAGGAAAACAGGTAATTGCCAAAATGAACGCAACACTTGGGTAAATGAGGGATCCTTTAAATGAGTGCAGTACCACACGTGTCCATTGGGTGGTGCTATGGCTGGTACCATCGGATAGGCCCAACCCGGCCCTCCCCTGTAAATCCCATTCCTTTATATCTAGGAATGGGATTTACAGGTATTTTATTTATACTGCAAACCATGACCATTGCAAGCAGTAAAATGTGCATGCTGGGTTGATTTATTTTGCTTGGAACAATATTTTCATTTAAATGAAAATGAACATTACAGTAAAATAACATATTTCAATATATAATAATAATATTATATGCCATTCATCAGACGCTTTTATCCAAAGCGACTTACAGTAGTGAATGCATACATTTTTCAGTATATGTGGTCCCAGTGAGAATTGAACCCACAACCTAAGTACTGTCATTACCATGCTCTACCTATTGAGCCACACCTAAAAACATGCAAAATCTTTTAAAGTCAGCCAGTCCATGCTACCAACCCACACAGACCCACCAAAGTCAGGTGTCTCTTTCTTTAACTCCTCCAGGAACATCACCTTCTTTCTTACAATGCAGCCATAATAGTGGCCTGTAAAACAGCCACAGGGTTAGAAGACATGGCTTTGATGTCACAAATAGCTACAGCTTACAGGCCATCGCTGGTCCACTTTCCAGGGTTTCTGTTAAATCAAAGTGTTGGGGCATCAACATTGCCTCAACATTTAGTTAACATTTTCAAGGGAGAAGTGTGCGCCTCACCTTTACAAGAGAAGAAAGTCACAGAAACTCTACCAATGAGTAAATCTAGTGTCAATGGATCTCACCTTCCTCCAGGCCCTCCATGACCTGCAGTCTGATAATGTCACCCTTATGGAAGCTCAGAAGCGTCCTGTCATCTGTGATATAATTGCGCACTGCAACCACGTAGTCTGAATCCTAAAGCAGGGAAGAGAAGAGATCTTTGACCATCCGCAGTGCCCCCAACAAAAGCTGCTGTTCTCATTAAGACAGTGACTCACCTTCTTGAGCTCTGTGATGAAAAAATCAACCATAGCTTTGACCTGCGGAGCTTTAGCGGAAAACAGGATGAGCTTCTCGCTGATCAGATTGAACTCCAGCATGTTCTTTGAGGGGATTGTGACAAACATGATATCCGTGTAGCTGAGGAGAGAAGAAAAATCAAGACAAGGAAATTATACGTTTACCATCTAAAGCATGTACTGAGTGCTAAAGGGGTATGTCTCAAACATGCCAACAAGCTCTTGGGGGTAATATCACAATATAAAAAAGAATAATCAAATAAATGTATCTTCTCACATTTGATTTCTCCTACTGTTTTGAAGTGTTTTCTTATCAATGGTTAGGGTTGGACTAGCCTCACTTGCCAGGCTCATAACTAGACCAAATCCACCATTGGAAATCGGCTGTAACCAATCAGATTGCAGGAAGGCCAGAAAAGTTAACAAAGCTATAATCTCTAATTTGATCTGGGCGTCTGGAATCAAGACTAGGGTTGGCCATATACCGTACAGTGTAGATGTACCATGATTGTGTTATCTGGTGACATTCCACACCCCTCACGTGTACTGTACCTGTAAGGTCGCAAGACTTTGAAGTAATCTGGGGCAGCAGCACTACTTTTGACCATCTTCAGAAGCTTTATCCCCTTGTGTGACACGGCCAGGACCTGGACTCCAGTACCCACGCTCCCCTGAAAATGCACACCTACATATGTATGCATGTATGGACATTCACACACAGTGCCACACACAGTCAGCAGGTGCAGTTCCTGCTCTGAAGATAGCATTGTCTGGTGGCTACAATGCATTTACATTACATTTACATTTTAGGCATTTAGCAGACGCTCTTATCCAGAGTGACTTACACAGTTTACATTTCTTGACATACAATCCATTTATACAGCTGGATATTTTACTGAAGCAATTCAGGTTAAGTATCTTGCTCAAGAGTACAACAGCAGTGCCCCACCTGGGAATTGAACAGGTGGAGCCCAGCTCCCTAACCATTACACTACACTGCCAGCCTATGCACACAAAGATGAAAGGGACAGTGCTTACAGATGCTGGGAAGAGCCGTGAGAAGTAAATCTCCCAGGAGTCCCTGGCAGCAGTGACTATCTTCTTCTTCACAGTCTCATCCTGGGCGAACGAGCTCGGTTCGATGCGGTGCTCCTCTGTCACAAACACAATCACAGCATACCATAATAATCTCTCCGTGCATCTGTCTGGAAGGGGGCTCTTACCCTAAAGCAATTCCTTGACAAACCAGTTTTAAGTAAGTGTTACATTTAAGTTCCTGCATAGCATTGTAAATAAAGCAACCGCTGAAATGAACAGAAAATCTTGCAGAATAAATATGCGGATGTGCACAACACTTGCATAAATGCAGTATTCAAAGGATAAGCACATTGCAATTACATTGACTTTAAGCCTAAAGTTTCATCTTGATACTGTTGGTCACAATGGTCTAAACCAGGGGTAAAGTTTTCATCTTCTTTCGATATCCTGTTGGTCAATTATAAGTATCCAATTGGTGTATTTTATTTGTAGTTCTAAATTTCCATATTTTTTTCAATTTTACTTTTCCGTGGAAACCGGGTCCAAATGGCTCTGATTGGTTGCCACTGCTGGTTAAACCATATTCAATTTTACTTTGTTGATTGCCACTGCTGTTAGTTCAATGGCTTTTAATTCCATATTTCACTTACCTAAAATGGATTTCATTTTCAGCCTTTCCTCCTTGGTGATGCGTATGCATGCCTCTGAAAAAGTGTCATTGATTATCTGGAAAATGGAAAATAATCTGTAAGCAAAACTATAAAAAATAGGAAAACAAAAATGTTATGGATCCACATTAAACTCCTAGTTCAGGTAACATACCTGTTTGAATATGAGATCCAGAACTAATGGATTGTTAAAGCTGGTCTTTGGGTAGAAAACCTGCAACCAAAGGCAAATCTCATTTCTTGTCAGCAAGACCTTGTCTTCCGTATATCCACAACTACTGAAATATATGATGGAAATGGCTAGTCTTAACCCCTTGTTGACGATTGTCATGCATTTGTGGACAAACAGAAAAATGGCATTAGTGTTGAGACCATAGGAGAAGACAGTCATTGGAGGGGAAGTGCTCCCTGAGGTAACTGTGGGCCACTGTGCAGGTCTCACCTCCTTCCTCAGGTAGATCTTCCAGGGCACGTTAGTGTAGGTATAGTGCTCCTCACTGCTCCTCCTGTGCAGCTGGGTCTGTATGGTCTCCTCCTCCACTGGGAGCTCCCTGGACACTATGTTTGCACAGAAATCCCCCCCCCCCGGTCACCATGTTGTCTCCCATGATGCATCACCAATGTTTCTCGGGACACAGAGTTTCTGTCGTGCTGCACTGACCTGGTGGGGGAGGGGGCAAAGGGCTCCTTTGGAGGCTCACTGGCATTGGCGCCTGAGGTTTTCTGGCCTTTATGCTCCGGGCTGGTTTCATCCCTCCAGCTACTCCCTTCTGCTCCCTAACTGGAGCTACAGTAGGACGAGGAGCGGTGGGCCTCTTCTGCTGCTTAACAGGAAACAGAAAGATGGAAGGTAACACTATAATATCTGGATAAAGACCCAAGACAAAAACAAGTTGACATCATTGTTAAAATAGCAGTGCAAACCATAGCCATCTCTTAAACCTTAACATTATTGCACTCTCAAAAATAAAACTACAATGTAATCATTCAAAGGTACACATAAGATCCTTTGTGATACGGTTTTGTACATTTTCCCTGTGAAAAAGTACAAATTGAGGAAAGGTACAGATATGTACCAACGTAGGGTAATGAATGCTTATTCACACTGGCAGCCATATTGGACTGAAAATGAGCTTGTACTGCAAGCAACATTCTTTTTCATGCAAGGGGACAATTATATTTTTCTGACTAAAGGTATAATTGAATACCCTTACAGGGGTGCTGCCACAGTGATAAGCATTTGTACTTAAATAGGTACAACATGGTACATTCTTTTTCTGAGAGCGTGGGCAGGAAAATGAATAAACATTCAGTCCTCCCTATACCTGAGGAGGCTGAGCAATGGTCTGTCCTTTCAGGATCATCATGGCTTCATCATGGGGGTCCAGCTTCTTCACAAACACTTTCCCCTCTTTCCTGTGATGTGTGGCAGAGACAAGGATGTAAAAAAAACACTCTGGCACATATCCATTCTAAAAACAAATTTGTTGACCAACCCCTGGCAATTCAACAATAAGAGCAATGCCCTCTGTCCACTATGGTGTTGGTTAGGGGCTTGCACTGTCAGCTTGGTCCCAGTTTGTTTCCAATTTCATTTTGTTAGGCCAGCCAGGTGCAGCCTTTCCTCTTTCAGCTCTAGAGACCTCCTGGTGCCCTAGGGCTTCAAGACGACCCATGATATAGTTTATAGTGTTACAACGTGAAACCGTACCTGTGAAACATGGGGTGTGTGAGGGAACACAGGCTTTATTGATGGTAAAGTTAAAGTCATTCCAGATATGAAAACGTGTTCCAAACAAACTCACTGCAACTAAAATGGGAAACAATGGCATTCAAAATCACAACAGGAGTTGTGAGAGAAATACCAACATAACAGGAGCTACGGGGGAAAAGCTTAAAGTCCACAATTTGGTCCCAGGCAACAGAATATGAACAACTGAAGGTGGTGATTTAATTTTAAATACAATATATACAATATAGTAATTGCAATTTTATAGTCAATGTCTTCAAGGACACCAGAAACATGTATTATTACAAGTAATTATTGCACTTACTACAAGTGGCTAGCGCTAGAGATAGAGCTAAGCACCTGTTTCATATTTCTTGTTTATTTTTTGGGGAATATGCAGCCAGTCATAGCCACCCACACTCTCTCTAATGAATTGCATGTTATATTTTGTCGCTTTATTTCCCACTATTTCATGGAAGCATAATGCCTTGTCATTGAAATGACTAATTACATTTTAATTGTAAAGTCTGCTGACCTTGACCAGTTCCACACCCAGTGCATGTGATGTCATTGTGTGGAAACACAACAGCAGCAGCTAGTGTGGAGCTTTAACGGGACAGTTGAACGAAGGTGAAATCGTAAATGTGACAGCTGAACGGAGGTGAAAGTGTAAACAGGACAGCTGAAAGGAGGTGAAAGTGTAAACAGGACAGCTAAACGGAGGTGAAAGTGTAAATGGGACAGCTGAACGGAGGTGAAAGCGTAAACGGGACAGCTGAACGGAGGTGAAAGTGTAAACGGGACAGCTGAACGGAGGTGAAAGTGTAAACAGGACAGCTGAACGGAGGTGAAAGTGTAAACGGGACAGCTGAACAGAGGTGAAAGCGTAAACGGGACAGCTGAACGGAGGTGAAAGTGTAAATGGGACAGCTGAACGAAGGTGAAAGCGTAAACGGGACAGCTGAACGGAGGTGAACAGTGCGAAGGTGTACCTTTTTATCTCTGATGGTTGGGCCGGGGGAGGTGTCTGGTATTGTTTGATGATGTCCTTGATGTTATGGCTTGGCACTATGTGCTCTGAGTTAGTGGCAGAGGATTTCACCACATCCTCGGGTGGCACAGTGCGGCTCGGGCCTGGGGAGAGAACTGTAAAAGCGCACACACAATATCAGTGTGGGGAGTGCAAACACAGATGCTGTACATCCAAGACACATCAGTACAATGCTCCACCCTCTGCTTTCTCCATCACAACATAAATATTGAATGAACAAACAGTAAATTGCAGTTTTATAATTTTATACAAAATTTGTTTTTGACATTGTATGTAGTGATGACAGTTCTTTGTTTTGAAATATGTATTGAATATTTTTTAATTTATGTTTTATATCCATTGTAAAAGTTAAGAAAGAAAAAAAAAAACCCTAGTAAATTGCAGTGCTTCAGCTGCATCCTGCTTTGCCTCACTGTCAAGTCCTCTCCAGGAGGGGGCGCAGTGAGCCCGGCGCTCTTACCCGTTTTGTGTGGGGAGGGCTTCAAGGGCGGGGCTGGGGCCTTCTTGCGGGAGAGGCTGCCTTTCACTGCTGGTTTGGTCTGCAACAGTCAAAAATCATGAATGTTAAGTCTCTAGTCAGATGAAATCAAATCAAAATATATTTGTGTAGTGCAGTCTCCACAAATGTGTGTTTGTATTTTTCTGAACAAGGTTTGAGACTAGTAAGAGCAATAGCACTAGTGAATAAATCCAGCAATCCAGCAAGTAAATCAGACTGTTCATCAAAGGAGTACAAAGGATTATGGCCGAGTACTGAAAGTGGGGCAGGACTCACTGGTGTGGTTGTATTGGCGCGAGGCAGAGGGGCCAAACTCTTGGGAGGACTATGCTGAACCTGGGGGCTGGTGGGGTAGCTGGTGTATGGGCTAATCGGCGGGCTGGTGGGTGGGCTGGTCAGAGGGCTGGTCATTGGACTGGTGACCATAGCCATGGCCTGCATGGTCATCTGCTGTGCCTGGAGAACACAAACAAGCAGCTCTACTATGGCCACAGCTAGTAAAAACAGCAAAGCACTGTGCTCGTGGCTACAAAAATGTTCACAGATGCAAGAAAGTACAGCTCTGCATTAACTCCTACAAAACAGCACATTCCTGGGTCCATGGCTGCAAAATCTTAAAAACACTAGATGTCATTAATTCAGCTGTTGGTTAAAAAAATGCATTCATACGTGATGGTTACATGCTTTGGTTACTAGGCTACAAACCAAGATTATTGCTTGTTGGTTGATAATGGCTTGCTGCTGTTGTGCCATTATGGTCTGTTCTGCGCCTGTAGAAAGAGACAGGGACGCTGTAAGCAAAACTGAAACAATAATGGCCAGTGTCCTCCCACCCTGCCTTAATTAAATGTATGAATGCTACAGATGGTATCCACTTCTGATTTGATCACACTCAGGTGAGGTTGTTCTTATTTTTAAGAAAACAATTGATTGTGTGCTTGTAAAGGACTTTGTGTAATTTCTACTTGTATTGTACCTGGCATGTTGGGCACAGCTGGCACAGTGGGCCTCACTGGCATAGTGGGCAGTGCTGGCATGACTCCTCCCATGGGAAGAACTGGCACCGCTGACCACACAGCACACAGGACACAATGTCAACAGGGACGACACAAAATGTCCAGGGGAATGTGTTCAATGCCACAAAATAACATCTAAACATTATCAATCTAAATATACATAAGTATGCCTCAGAATATAAAACATAGCATGGACATAGTATTTTCAGGTTTGGCAATATGTCAAAGAGCACTACCAGCAGATTCTGCATGCTTTATTCCTTTTAGCCTTTGGTTAGTAAATTAACTGTAATGTTCCCATAGGAAAAATGACCACAAATGCATTTTTACACCTACAGCTTTGAGGAGTGTATAGATTACAGTGTGGAAGGTCAAGAAAGTGACCTATTGTTGTGAAGCAGAAAGTTCTCATATGATATTACATGGGACAGCTAATGAATTATGTATGATGGAAGGTGAGTCAATATTGCGTTTAATTAAAACATTGTAATCCTGTGTCCTGAGATAATCCATGCTGAAGACAGAAGAGGAGAGACATTTTGCACATAGAGAACACAACACGTTCAGTTTTATAGTGACCATTAATCGCCTTGTATGCCTTTGTCTGCTGAATGTCTAAACTAATAATGACCATTTATTACACCACATTGCACTTGGAACACCAACATCTTACCCAGCACAATGTTCTTTTTGGTTGCAAGATAACATGGGATTGCATAGGAAAACTGTAAATGTTTCTTCAAAATGCCAGTTCAGATTGCCAAATCTACACAAGGTGGACAGGCATGTATTATGCGAAATGCGAGCAGGAGGTAACCAGAGGCTATAGACTCACCACCGGGTGGCCATCCTGAGGAGTAAGGCCCACTGGAACCTGGCTGCTCCCTATCACCATCCCCCACTCCGATCCCTCCGCCCCCCTTCATCCTGTTAGACATGCTGGCTGGCTTCTCCAGATCCTTCAGGAGAGAGGGGCACAGCAGTGAGGGACAAGCAAGCACTAGCCCAGCATGGACCCCTCAGCATAAAGAAAGGGGAAATGAATCAGCCCCTGCCAGTACCTTATACTTATACCTTATACAAGGCCCTGCTTCTCATCAGAGTGCCCTGCCTGACCCTCACTTCAGGTCCTGTACACATGACCATAACCAAGGCTTACTAAGGTCTGATACGGCACCCCAGACCATTTGCCCGGATTTCCCTCCTGAAGCTCTCAAATATCCATCAGTGTCCCTGTGGGAATAGCCCAAACGACTGTTATGCAGGAAACCTCTGGGAATGTAGGACACACCTCATTAAAAAATAACCGTTAATTTGCTAAGTGTCATATCCCCAGGCAGTGTAAATCAACCCCTTTCAAAAACAGGCCCATGCACAAGCATTACAGAATCAGCAGACCTCAGTATTGTGAGAATTACGGTAATTCAGTAACTTAATCACTCCTTTGCTGGTGGGGTTCAATTGCTGACAGAACACATCTGATACATGCAAATTCTTACACATACACAGGATCAAATGGCCTACAAACAATACATGGTGTGACCACTCACTTTACCTGCATTACCACATTACCAATTGCAGATGTAGAGTATGTAAAACTCATGTTCGGCTATGATCGGGGCTAATCATGCCACTACTAGAGCAAGAATGGAAACGTGACTTGTTAAAAAAATATTTACTGTAAAACCTAATGTAGCTACAATATAGGAAGTTTAATTTGTTCAAGCTAATTTAAGGAATGTAACGGAAATAAAATATTCAGTATTCTTCTATTCTATTCAGCTTTCATCAATGACAATAATAGAACCGTTATACTTTAAAATACATTTCAGAGCAGAAGAAAGGAAGAATCCCTTTACCCCATTGCCATAGGACAGCACTGGGTCAAAGAGGCTGTCGAGGTAACGGTCCATGCCCTTCTGGGTAGGGCCTTCACCAAAACTGTCTGCCTCCACTGGGAGAATGAGAAGCAGGATAGACAGTGTACATGAAACAGACACTTTAAAAACAAAGCAGATAATTTTATGGAGATGTGCGGAGGGAGGGAGGGAGGGATGGAGGGCCTCACCGTGGCTGTAGTACCCATCTGAATCAGGAATGCTGGAGCTGGGCTTGGCTGGGTGCTTCATGGCATAGACGAGGGGGCTGTCCTCATCGGACTCAAAACCACTCCCAAACAAACTACTGTGGAGACCATGATACAGTGTTACCCTGACACCACACACGACGGAGCTCCTCATGCTCTCTAATCTACTGCACAAACCAAGGAAACACAGGCAACTGACTACCTGAAACTATTATTATTACTATTACTATGCTGTAAAAAGGGAAATTAATGTGAAAAATATTCATTACATGCAATCAAGTGCCACAATCAGGTTTGTAGACTGGGAAATTGGAGAAAGATTAATGTTTTGGCAGAAACACAAGCTCTAATCGATACTCTAATCGATACAATCACAAAACTGGGCCTGTAATCATTAATTCTCCTCTTCTCAAATTGCAGGTCTTGTGGTTTGAGTATTTATCACCATCCACACATCCCTTTCTATAGCAATCAAAATGTAATAAAAGACTGCTGGAGAAGTCAGTCTGACTGCACAGGATATGTGCTGTAAATGCAGCAAGTGCAGCTTGCAAAGTGGTACAGATGCTTACATGGTGGCATTGGGACGGGTCCTGGAGGGGTCCTCGGAGGAGATGATGAAGTAAGATTTCTGCTTGGGGAAGTCTGCCATCAGCTCGAGGTCACAGATGAGGTCCATGACATAATCGTGTCCCTCCAGTTCTACCCACTGGCCATGCTCCTTCATCAGGACAGACCAGCCTCTCCAGCCCTCCGTCACCCCCCTGCAGGAACATAGCATTGACACACTGGACACTGGGTCTGGGGCCTCATTTAGCTTATAATACCTTTTGGACCACTAGAGTTATAACATGGGCTTAGTCATTCTGCCAATTGGTCACTGTTGGGGGTGGCAATATAGAATGGTGACTATGGATCTGTTGAATCTTAGCACATCTTTTCAAAGGTAAGTGCACAATGCCTGCATTATTCCAGTCTTGTCATATTGTGGGAACTTTGCAAAAACTCTTGCTTTGCATGGAAGCATCCATCAGATCAGTGAAAACAGTAAGAGCAGTGATAGCATCATTCAGGGCACAGTAAACCAATGGGTGTCTATGTTGCTGTGACTGGGCTGCACCTGTGCTGCAGTATATCCCCAGAGAGGTCCTCCCCACTGGTCCAGGAGTGAACGGGACACAGGAAGGATGCCCCTGATGGACACAAGGACAGTGAGAAGCAGTAGATTTGCCAGAAGATGAAGCTGAAAGAAAATACCTTCAGGGTTTTGCTTATCTCTACAATGTGGGACACATCACCACAGATCAGATGACCGCTAATCCGCTCTAACATTTCCAGAGAGGCCAAGGTAACGTACTGCCGGATTGGCTTGAGGAAATGAGAGAAAACAAGAGCAGCTTGTCTGGCAAGGAGAACTGACCTCAGTGAACTGGCTTGGTAACAGTACCAGCTGCAGATGGTCCAAAAATAAACTGTCAAGCTTACTGTTCCACTATGCTACCTGTGCATTTTCCAATAAGAGCAGAATTAAAAAGAGGGCTATGGAAAGAATTCTATAGAAGTCTTTTCTTGCCTTTTGTTTCTTTGTATTAGGCCATTGAATAATTAATAACTGAGGCCATGCAATCATATAATTTGAAAACAGGAGAACTGCACAACTGTAGGGAAAATTGCACTGTTAATGCTTGGCAGCACAGAACATTATGTAAGGTCAGAGCAGTGTCTTGTTTCACAAACGGATAACCTGGTTGTTGAACATTGGGGACCACAGAAATGCACTAGGGACAGATACTATTACTCTAGCTTGTTGTGATATCAGTAAGATGAGTGGCATTTCATCAAGTTGTTTACTTTATTGTCAATTATTGATAAGCCCTGACAAATCTCTCTGGGCCACAGCGATGCTCACCATCAAAGCAGTGTACTTGCAACACCATGTTTGCTCTTTTCCTGTTGGCAGTCCACTCCAGCAGAGACAATGGATATGTCCTGGCGGTTTCCGGCCCATGTTTGGACTTCTGCATAGCCTGAATGAGCCTGTGTTGGCACACAGCTTTGTAGCCATTGATGGCGTAGTCTGAGACATACCTGGAGAACGGAAGCAGGAACTATCAGTGTTAGAGGATTATTCTGAAAAATAGAACATTATTGAACAAAGAGACAATTATTTTAGTGATGACAAAGGACTTCTCACTTCAGAAGATACTTGTCCATTTTCTCTGATGGTGCAAATGTGCTCAGACAGGCTAACAGGAGCAGCCACCCTCTCTCTGAGTTGACCAAGTTATTGTTTTTCCAGACTTGATTGGCAATTTGAGACAGGATCTCATCCCGCAGTCCTGGTGTGGCCAACCCCTTCTGGATGATGTAATTCCCAAACATGTTCTCCTGAGCCCCATTGAGGTGAGGATCTCCCATGAACCTCAAAACCTTAAACACAACATAAAGAAACACAATAAACCCTAAAGCATGTGATAAACCAGACAGTTGCACAAGTGACCGTGGAGACATCTTACCATTATGAAAATGTTGAGGGCCTCCTGACATAGGTCCCCATCCACATGCGTGAGGGGTTTGTCAAGAGGGGCGGTCAACATCCCAAACTGTGGCTCCTGTACATCAAGACAATGTTTGTGAAACATACAAAAACACTAAACAGCTGCAGTTCAACACAGCTTAACACTGTGGACATTTCAGTCTACTGAAGGCAGTAACCAGCTTGTTCACACATTATAAACCATACTGCTAAACTGAGATAGTAAAAGCTCACATGTTGCATTCAATTATTGATAATTTGAGAGCAATTAAATCTAAAAGATCTTCATTCTGTTTGTTAACATGTGGTACAGAATCGATATCATTCAAGTTTAAAATGATCTAACATCATTTATAAAACACAACAATGATATCGATAGTGTATTGTGGCTGCCTTACCATGAAACGATCCTGGACATATTTGGACATGGGGTAGTTGTTGATGTCCAAAGGCAGTGTGAGCTCAGACTCCACCTGTATCTTTGGGGCCTGGACCAGAGCAAGGCACTCAGAGTGCAGCTCTCTGCCCGCTGAGACAAGATAACAAGGTAACAATGAGGAGATTGTGTATTAGAGTGAAGCACAGCAAAAAAGTTTTCAGGATTCACTTTGGTGCTTTCCACCACTCCAGACAAATCAATGCACTGCTGCATTACATGTACTACTGAGCACTCCGAGACTCTCATCTAATCTAATCTGGGAACTGGTTTGGGCTAAAATCAGAGATTATCTATCAACATTTCTACACATCTATAGCACAAAGCAAGTTTCTGGCAAGTCAAGTGATACTTGTGATTAAAAGTGTGAGGACTACATTTAAAGTTAGCAAAGAAGGAATCAATCATTCAATAACCTGCTGCTGCTTGCAATAACCCTCCAAGCTCTGCAGGAATGACCAGGTGAGTGACATTGACCACTTCTCGTCTTGTCAGCTCCTGTACACGCATGTTTGTAAACAGCAGTTAATACATCACAGCAAGTCTAGAATTTACAAAAATAATACATTGGATTTGGAAACACCAATATACCATTTCAATTCGCATCCTTTCTTCTTCGGCCTGTCTCAGAGTCTCCAACCTCGTCTGAAAAACATGAATCATAGCTGAAATGAGATTCCATGATGGGGGCAGCAGCTTTGTATATTAAATGTGTCACGGTGGGGATTATGAGCAATATTTGCAACGGTACAGACATTTATTTAAGCCCGTTTTCATACAATTCGAGCGTGATTCATACCTGGATGTATCTCTTCCGATTGACATACAAAAGAATTAAAGAGCGGAACTTGATCAGGCTTTGTCTCATCTTCAAATAGCGTTGTCTGTACACAGGGACGGAGAGAGGAAAAGAGGCAAGTGATTGGAAGGCATGTGAAAAAGTGATCGGAAGGCATGTGAGAGATTGGGACATGCGGCAGCAGCAGTATGATAGTTGCACTGTTACCTGATGAGAAAACCCCGGCAATGGGCCTCCAGTTTGATGATCTTCATGCGGAAGAGCACAAATTTCCTTCGGGCGAAGAACATGCGAACATACCGCTGCAGAATGATGGCTGCCACATGCCTCACGCGGTCTCGCTTGCTCTCGAGAAGCTGGTGGAGCTCCTCTTTCATGAAGAGCTAACACACACACACACAAACACACACATTTGTGTATTGCATTGTAATTGTTGCTTAGTTAATAGTTACATTATTATTGTTGCATAGTATGGTTATCCTGGTAGAATGTTTAGTTAAACAGTAAAAAATATAATAGATACATTTATTTTACATTTTTATAATAGATACTTTTTATTCTTTATGTATTCTTAATGTAGCAAAACTGAGCTGTATGTAGCTGTAAATACTATTATACAGATGTTATACATAAATGACACCATACAGTAGAAATTACAACCTTGCCAAAAGAGCAATATATAGGTAATAAAGGAAAAACTTGAGTAAATGAGGGGTTCTGCTGGCGCTCTTATGGTGTGGGGTGCTTTTTCTCTGTATTCCTTTTTGTTTAGGTCCACTCAACCCCTTAAAGGGCAAGGTAAACATCAATAAATACAAAGCCATTCTGAGTGATCACCTTCATCCTAGGGTGAAGCATTTATATCCTGATAGGAGTAGTCTCTTCCAGGATGACATGACCCTGTCCACAGGGCATGAGTCATCACTGAATGGTTTGATGAGCATGAAAATGATGTAACCCACATGCCATGGCCATCTCAGTCACAATATCTTAACCCAATTGAACACTTATGGAAGATTCTGGAGTGATGCCTGACACAGTGTTTTCCACAACCATCAACAAAAACGCCATTGCATGCCACCAACAGAGTTCCATCCCTCCAACAGAGTTCAAAATGTCTGACAGTCAGTCTGAAAACAGTCCTACTGACTCCGGTTCAGAGTCCTCTTTTGGTGATGTTTTTAGCGAGAGTGATTCTTTTGATAGCGAAGTAGAGTTGGCAGCTGCTGCCATCTATCCATTCAGATTTGAGCCAGAAGTCCCTGTACCCTCTTGATGTCACAATGTAATCCGAATTCAGTGCACTGTTGATATTTGAGTTGATATTGGTATGTGAGTTTATACAGTATATTTTCTACTGTAAGTTTTAATTTTAGGATTTTCTGATTTTCCCCCTGTTTTTCTCCCAATTTTGTAGTCAATTATACCCTCTATTTCTTTCAATTTGCCCTCCTCCACGAACCCGCCGCCCATCACTCCGGGGCAAGCTAATTCCCAGCAATGATCTGCCTCCTCTGAGATAACACCCTTTGCTTCTCGCCTCCTCCCCTGGGGCGGATGGCTCTGCCAGGGCCAGTCTAGAGCCAGTAGACAACTTGCATCCCAAGGCCCCACAATGGGATTTAAAAATAAATAAAATCATTAATATTGCAAAAACTATCTGGAGTATCAATAAATAGCATACTATAATTGAATAGCAACTCAATCCCCAACTAGTTGAAGCTTGCCCACCTACTTTGTAGAGACACCCTTTGCTCTTCTCTGTGTGGAATAATAATAATATATAATACCAATATCAGTAAGTCATGTCTCGTGACCCTCCCCCTCCCCCTGGGGCGGATGGCCAATAGCCACCCCCGATCGGGGCTCCTAGCCAGGGCCAGTCTGGCGCAGCCAGTAGACAACTTGCATCCCAAGGCCCCACAATGGGATTTAAAAATAAATAAAATCATTAATATTGCAAAAACTATCTGGAGTATCAATAAAATAGCAACTCAATCCCCAACTAGTTGAAGCTCCTGGCCGAGTTGTAAAATCTGTGTGGAATAATAATAATATATAATACCAATATCAGTAAGTCATGTTCCCCATACTCACCTTTTGACTCCAGACCCAGCAGACTGCCTTCAGCATGATGACACAGTTTTCTCCATCAGTGGGAGGCGTTTTTTGGAGACCCAGCAGAGCCTTGTACCTGACAGCCAGACACTACACCATACACAATTCCATTACAAAATAGCAGCTTCTCAATTCTTTCTGTCAAACATATACTGGTCAAATTATGAGACTTTATGTTACTATTACTTGAAAGAATGTTAAAATCTGTACAGTATGTTCCTGTAAAATATATAATATGGCTGCACCCAGAAACAAGATAATCATTATGCAGCACCGCCTAGTAATACAGAGATATGTAAAAATAAAGAATGAATGACAACAAGCAAAATAAATATTCCTTCTTTGGCAACAATATTCCTAAATGATAATACAAATCATATGCACATTTACCACAGATGCAGCAGATGATGAGAATATTTGTTGAATCCACTGCCCTTGTCTTTCTATATAACCATTTTAGATTTCATAAGAGGTTGACACCATAGCTTATATGAAACAATATTTTGAGCAAGATAAGAAATACAGTACATTAACTGGCACATTTCTTTCTTGATATTAAAAATAAGAGGTGAATACTTGTCCACTATAACATAAAAGATAAAAAGGCATATATATTTTGTCAAATTTGACTGAATTAATCATCTTCATTATGCAATCTATGAAATGTAAAGAAAAAATGGCATAAACTGAATTAGGCCACTTAATCTCCAACGTAAGAGCAGATGATAAATGCACGGTGTCACCTAACCCCTCATTGGCTCTAGCCAAGACCCACTGAGATATATTTTCCTGCTTTAGGGAAAAGCTTTCCTACTGTACCTGTTGAGGAAGGTTCCAAAGGGTACTCTGACAGGGTAACCTTCCTTCCTGATGCGAATGGTTTCTAAGATTCCAGAGTAACATAATTGGGTGCTGACTAACTCCATCTCAAACAAATCAGGGTCCTAAAGCAACAGACACATTGGAAATTTACACATCAGCGCAAATGACAACTAGGGCAAATGATTATAGATCATAAATACTTAAAATAGTCTCAAACTGTTTAATACAAAATGTGTGAAGTACCTTTTTATTGTTTGGCTTTATGCAGCGCACAAAAAATGGGTTGCACCTAGACAAGAAACCCACAAAATTGCAGTTAATAAATTAGATCTAGCAAAAGTGGCATGAAATGGAACAGACAGTAGAACAAACAGCTGAATAGAAGATGGTGTTGAGGATTGTGTGTCATGCCAATTTTTGAATCAAATGTACAAATACTGCAGAGATGGTGAAACATTGCATCAGGTCAGCATCCGCAAATATGTGTCTGCAAATCTTTACAGCCACCTCTCCATCTTCTCCACCAACTCCAGAAGGGACTGCTGGAACTTTGCGGCCACCGTGGAGGCCTGGTAGCGCCGTGTCACCGTGCTGTTCTTCCTCAGTTGGGACTTTTGCTGGCCGAGGAACTCAGCATGGTTCACGAAGAGGTTTGCCACCATCTGGACCAGGAAACACATTAGGCATTCTCACACACAGAAAGGGTTGCATGGGAGCTTGATTTGGAGAATGGTTCTTCCTTCACCTTGTTTTTGCTCTGAATGAAGAGATCAAGAACATCCTGGCGAAGCTGATCATAATTTTTGTCCAAGAACTTCTGAACCTGTAGTGTGGCAAATATGACTTTGTGAATTTGATATCATGGTCTGTTAACATATGATTAAATATTTAATAGTAAATAGTACACCAAAAGAACCAGTATCAGCTATAACGTATTCCTGTAGCATTTGTAAAACCATCTGACTCAAAATCAAATGGATTTTACAGCCATACCTGGTATGTGACTTTTCCTGCATAGTGCTTTATGGTGAACTCAGGCAGGGGCATCTTTGGCTTTGCATAGAGAGGATTGTTGCCATGATGATAGTGACACTTCTGAAGGAAGGTGTGGTCCGTGGCCTTGTAGTGGAGATATTTCACCAGTAAAACAAGGTATGAGTGCAAGAACACTCAAATTAATAAAAGAATTGAAACAAACGCAATAAAACATACCTGAGGGAAGCAGCTCTGATCATCTAGGATTCGAAGGATCCCATGGGGCTTTGAGGCAATGAGGTCAATGCAAGGCTGATTGTCACTGAAAGTCACTTCATTCCAGCTGACCTGCTCTCTAATGTATTCATCCTTGACAATTTAACAGAAGATATAGTTTTAGTATACAGATAATACTGTAAAATGACATTGGTCATCAGAAGAAATGGATCACTCTATTCACACACTGGCTTTTTTCAATACTTTAATAATAGAACTTACTTGCTCCTCCTTGAATACAATCTTATTGAAAAAGAACTGCAGGTACTCATTTGCATAATTTATACAAAGCTGTTCGAAGCTGTTGAATGTAAGGTCCTGTAAACACATGAGAGAAAATATGCATGTTCCTCTTTGTTAGAGGCATTACAACAAAAAGAACAGAACAAAACATAATTTTAGGAGACTTCTTATAAAAGAGTTTGGTATAAAAAAAAAACATTACAAAAAACCCAACTTAGATTACCTCAAATCCATAAATGTCAAGAATGGAGATAGATAGGGCTTCGTTCCTTGGATAAACCAGCCTGTTTATCCTATCTGTGAGCCAGTTGAACAAAAGGGAGTACAATATCTTGGCAACAGCATCTCTAGAGTTTGAAAAGAGAATTGAATTATTATTAATTTATTCTGGCTGAAACCCTTCTAAACCAATTACAAATCCTTTATTTAAGATTATTCAAGATTATTACAAGAAATATAACTTGTAATTACAATAATGGATGATGTGTTAGACATTCTTATTTACCTGGCATCTACTGCACTTTCCACTGTCAGAGGAGTGTATATCTTTTCTCTCATTGTTTCCTTTAGGAAAAGTAAAATGCAGGGCCACATTAAATTTACATGTATTCATTTAGCAGACACTCTTAGTAAATGCATAAAATGAGGCTAGATGAAAACAGATGAACACAGTATGTATAGAGTTTTTCTGTAACACAATCAAGTGCCATTGTATAAAACAGAGCCAAAGTGAAGGGGACCAATTAAGTCAAATTATGAGTCAAATTATGTGGATATTGACATAAAAGATAAAGCTAAAAGACCCGTTGCAGAAAATCAAATGCTAATATTTAAGTTTCCTCAACAAAGGCACATTACATTTACTACGTGTCCTCCTTCTCATGCAGCTGCTGAGAATGTTGTGGCAGAAAAACCAATGCAGATATTAAATTAGAGGTCGCTGAAGTACACTATCAACAGGACGGTGCAACTGATACAGTCCTCAGTGACAGCTGATCCACAACGCCTCTGTTTGGAGGTGTAAACACAGCCCCGGGGCATTAGTGATCGTGCTTGTTTATTTATTAAATGAGCAAGATGCTCGACAAGCATGCGTCTAGTGGCATGGCGCATGCAGCGTCACTGAAAGTCACAATTTAAAAAGACTGTACATACCAAGACACAACAAGGTAATGTTGCACTTTGATAGTGATGAAGCCCATCACATCCCCCACTAGTGTGTGTACACATACCAATATACTGTACATGATTCACTCTGTCCCATCACCATCTTTAAACAGCAGGATCTCTAAGGAATATTATTTTCTTACATACTATATGAGCTTTCTAAAGCTGAGGCAGCTTAGGTATTGGGAAACTACTCAGGAAGGTCTAAGATTTACAGAGTTTTGCCAGTCTTTTGGACTGCTGTCCAATAACATTGATTAATGGCGACGAGACAAATGGAGTCTCCATCTAATTAAGTAGTCATGAATTACATTTTGTAAAAGATTTATGGGTAACGGTGAAATGAGGATTTGTGTGAAATCCAATAGGCACATGAGATAATTTGTTTTCTTCAGTTACGTAAGGAAGACGTATTTAATTAAACAGCACAGTTAAAGACCGTAGCATGGATAAGTTGGGTATTAGATTGGAATTTGACAGCCCAGTGTGGTCTTTCACGGAAAATGAGTAACTCCTCTCACAGGCTTCATGATGATGGAGGGGAACCAGCTGACATCTGTAACTGCGCAGAATTGGACAAGGTGTGAGTGTGATGTAATGATAAGAGCCCCTGGCAACCACTCAGCTTTGGGTGTTAATGTTGCGAGGGCCCAGGATAGCCCCCGATTGGATTTCAGTCGTTTCCATAGCACCACCACCTTCTATAATTAACTTTGCTTGTTATTCAACCCAGGGACGTAGAGCTTATATGCATCATTTGAGGTTTTGTTTGACATCATTGTCCCTGTTGTTCGGCATACAAATTGAAATGTATCAGTTGTTGAATTTGTTCCATGTTCCGAAAAGACAACACATAAATGAACATCGACTTCATTGCCCATGGTGGTGATGCTTGCCATGGAGCCAGAACAGGATGTTTGCTTGGCATATGTCTACATTTGTGTGGTTAAGAAACTTAAGTTCTATTTTAGGCAGAGTCACATTAAAACTATGCAAAATCTCTAAACGTGCTCTAGTCAAAATACAGTACCAGTCAAAAGTTTGAGTGCACCTTCCATCTGGATTACGGCTAATCGGGCACTGAAACTAATGACCTGGCCTGCCCAGTGTCCAGACCTCAATCCCATAGAACTTGTATGGAATGAACTGGATTGAAGAGTTTAAGGTGATTTCTTGCTGAAACGTATTAACTGAATGGCCCATGTTTGTGAGGCTGTTATCATGGCAAAGGATGGCTATTTTGAAAAATCCAAGATTCAATTTTCTATTCAATTTTCTTGAACATTGCTTTGATATTCCTTTTGTTTATCGTTACATGTGTTTTTTGTCATTTTCAAGTATTTACAGAAACGTATACGATGTAAAACATTGTCAATTATGAGATAAACCTAGTTTCCAGCAGGTATACTCAAACTTTTGACTGGTACTGTATATAACTGTGGAAGAATGAAGTAGATGGACCCAAAAATTGGTAACATTATTCAATAATTATGTTTATAGTTTTTTTCTCCTAAACCTGTGTTCTTTTGATGGCTTCTGAAAATATACTAGAATATAAATATATAAATATAAATATACTAAAATATACTAAAATATACTAAAATATACTAAAATATACTAGAATATACTAGAATATATTATTATGAAAATATAAAGAGAAATCAATTATTCAACAATGAGTCTGTTGATCTTCAGTTATCCTGCAGTCATACCCCCAAAAGATTGAACTGGTCTGCCCCAATATCAGATCATCGGTCTTACCGTCAGTTTGTAGGTGACTGATTTCTGCAGTGCTTCTGGTGAGATCTGGAGCAATTCAGCCACGACGCGAATTTCCTGAGCACTCACCACTGATACTCCTTCCTGGGAATCAGTCTGGAGGAAAATACTAAAGAGGTCTACATCCATTCACTTCAAAGAGGTCTACATCCTTAAACTAACATCCTGCTAACAGGGTAAGGCATCAAATATGATAATGGACCTCATTTAGTGACAATAGAAGTGTTTATGAGAAAAATGCTTTTACACATGAAAAACAATAACAGATTGCTTTTCTGTGCTAGTGATCTGTCAAAAATTGTATTTTCAAAACCTTCTACAATAGAATATTTACATTAAGGTACAGTGAGAAAGAGACAGTAAGCATTTTGTTTGCAGGCTCCGAGTTAGCAAACAGAAGTCTGCGTACCTCGTATCTCTCAAAGAACACATTCCCAAGGTGCAGTATAGAGGACAGGATCCTGAAGATGCTGTTCTGGTCCTCAGCATTGAAGCTGAGGATCTCCATGGAGTTGAGGAGCCTGTTGAAGTCTTCCCCATCACTCTTTCCCGGGATTACACAGTCGCCACCCTAAAGGACCACAGGAAGAGTTAACAACACAGAAGACGTAAATACAACTGGGCACAACTGCATGGTACATGTTGATCACCTGATTGAGGTAATAGTACGTCTCAGCCTCCTGAAGGTAGAATGACCGCCGCTGCTTGGAAGGAAGGCCTGCGAGCATCTCATAAAAAATGTGATAGTTTCTTTCATGTTTGGCCTGGGGGAAACAAAGTTTTTAACTTATTGTTGCACCTATAGAATAACTGATTGCAAGTAAGATTTACATTCAATGAGGAGTTGGAACAATGTATAAGTTCAAAGGTCATATTTGAAACAATGGGTGCCCTCACATTACACCCTAGGGTATGCAAGCGCTGACTCATAATTAATAACAATGAATTAAAGGTCAGAATTCGCGTTACACTGACCTTTGTGGGCTCTGAGAAGTACAAGATCTAGGTTGTTAAGACATGCATACCTGAAACACAATCCTGGACTTCTCAAGTAGATACTGTGAGGTTATGGCACCGCTGATCACACCCCTGTGTTAAATAATTCAGGTTATTGTATTCACAATGAACACGTAAGTATCCTGTCATTACCACACTTCAATCACAGTGAGTTAAGTAACAACTAGGCCGTGGCTCACGTTTTGACTGTGGCCCTAATAGCATAACAATTATTTTATAAAGTACGGTAGAAACTTTGAGATACAAATGCATTGGGAATGGATAATAAAATGGTAATGTCCGTAACTTCATGTGACTTCAAAATACACCAATTTAAAGATGGAATCCTTTGTTGATTGGAAGCATTACTTGGATTACTGTTGCCTTATTTTTAAGTAGGCTACTCTAATTTTGTAACTTAGTTTAAATGAACCACTAATAAAACCAGTTGTAATCAGCAACCCCTTAGAACATTCTTTTTTTTCTATATCAGCTTTACAAAGAGTGCATCTCCTTTTCAATGACCCACTATGTTTGGTTTCTTTTGCTTGTGTTTGATTTTGTTCTGGTCCTTCTGTGTAGCAAAACCAGTTTATTTTCCCAAATTGCATTCTTTATCCCTGTAAGACATGCCCCATTGTCTAATTTTGAGCTTTTTAAATCAGTGGATAGTGAGATTCATTTATGTTTAATGCTTGCCTTTTTTGCATCAGAGCTTGATAGTGATAATGAATAATTGCATGCGTTAATTCTGGTTTCATACCAGTTTGGTTGACCGGAAAGTCCACAAGACTGAGGTTCTACACTATTATAATTATTGTTTTAATTATTCTTATGCTTAATTATGTGGCTGATGCAAGAGGAAATAATAGGAATTCAATGAACAAAATCAGAAGCAATAGTGTAGAGGACCACAATGGAAAAAAGTCGGCAATTTGCGGTGTGCATTAATGTGATGTAATGTATCAAGGGTATCTGTGTCCGCATTGTGTATATCTATTTCTTTTTTTGCCAAATATAACTAACTAACTAACTAAAGCATTTTAAGAATAAAATATTGTGACTCACAATGAATATGGAAAAAATAACAGGTCAGGTGAGAAGTTACCTCACCAATGGTGTTTCAGATTTTCATGCATTTCTGACATTTGGCATCTGATTGGAAACAACAAATTGGTATGCCACAGGACATAGAAACATTCCTTTGAACTCATGTCTTTATATAAACTAGATTTTATAATGTCCATAATGCCTCAAAATTTGAGTACTGGATTTACGATGATTTAATAAAAATTAAGCATAGATAATAGCACATTACAGTTTCATATTTTAATTATTACAAATCTCATTATAAGTTGTGTATGATACATTCCACTGAAGTTTTAGTTGTACTTGAAAAGGAAAATTTATTTAAGAGAGCAGTAAGAACACACCTTTCAACAACTGCATTGATCTGATATTAATGTTAGCTCAGTTGTAGCTAGCCTAGCCTAGCCTAGATTTCACATATACTCACAGATTAGATAACTATGCCTTTTGCAATTCAGGGTGAATGGATAGCTAAAGTCTAACTATAATGTACTGAAATCTGGCACCACTTTACATACAGAATACTTAGGGCCAGATTTACTAAAGGATTGCAATTTTTGTGTTGGAAAAGCAGTTGCTACAATGTTGCAATGAATATTTCATTCATTTATTATGTAGCTACTATTGTTTGATTTTTTAAAATAAACCCAGGAAAGAAGGTATTGTTAACATTATCAGGTATACACGCCAAGGGAACTTAACCTGTCTAAATGAAAAGTTCAGAGGTATACACTGAACTTTGTGCATAAACAGCCTTGGAAATTATTCCAGATGACAGTTAAGTAGGTCTTGCCTGAAAATGAATGAAATAAGCAGATTTTTGGAACTCAAATATAATTGCTCATGAATTATCAAGCTTAATACTATACAGACTATTTCTAAAGTAATTTTGTGTAGATTAAAATTTAGATTGAATACATTTATTTTGGGTATTTTTCTCTCCATCCTTATTACCCACACACTCACAAAACAAAACTTGGTTATGCTTAATGTACAATTAAGTATTGTTTTGTTACTGAGCTTATGGTTTGATCTTTTTTTAATTTTTTACTCTGAATGAGTTCAAAACCACAGATTTTGACAGTTTTGACCATGATTATAAAATGACGTTTTTCACCAGTGAAGAATATAAAACTTATTTTCAATAAGAAATACTACTTACTCCTCCAAAAATATCTCCACATATTTCCCAAACCGACTTGAGTTATCATTCCGGACTGTTTTGGCATTTCCAAATGATTCTAACAGAGGAGTTGCTTCAAGAATCTGTAGAAGAAGTGGGAATGAAGAGTAATTACTTATAGACCAGATTTGTCTCACATCAATAATGCCTACACAGTAGTCAGCATGTCCACATTATCAGAGTCAGTTTAGGTGAGCTACAGGGATTGATGCATGTTACAGTACGACAAAATAAGCACAGGATAAACTATGGTAGGATAGGATAAAAAAATAATTCACAGGCATTAACACATTTCACCCTCAAGGAATGAAATTCTGTTCTCTTGTAGTGATGAAGGGTTAATAGATTGTAAAATATAATGAGAAGCCTATTTGTAATTTGGTTAATAAGAATAGTTCAGCCTGGTACACTGAATGCCCCCAAACCAAATGGGAGTCCATTATTAATCTATGTAATGGTACCTGTATATTAAGAGGCAATACACAAAAGGAAGTATGTATCTAGTGTACATACAACAGTAACAACATTAGTATCACTGTTCTTACGTTAGGTTGTACCACTTGAGAACATATATATTTATGAATGACCAACTGAAACTGTACACATATTAGTCTTAAAAAATACAAACTTTTGAGAACATGCATTCTTAAGAAGATACATTCAGTATGCACACAACCACACAGCAACTCATGATTAGAGTACAATACCTCAATCTGTGTCAGTGCACATGAGGACAAAACACACAAAGAAAATATGTTAAGCAACATGGCAGGAGTTGACCAACATTAATAAACAGATTTTTGTTGCTCTCTTGTTCTTGTGCATACCTGTTGTGTGATATTGCGCTTGTGGTGTATTGCTGTTAAGTATCGCAGGACAAGTTTGGTAGCTTCTGTCTTGCCTGAGCCACTTTCCCCACTGGAACAAAGATGTTGATATTGTAGTCCAAATAGAAAAACAAATTGTTTTGTTAAACGGTCTCATTATGTAACAAGAGAAATATATACAACTGTTCATGTACTTTCATTCTTCTATAAGTAACAAATCCTATTCATCTTGGCCTTTTGGCACAGAAAAAAATCTTTATTCTTTAAAGGTGTTTTCTTCCAAAACAGGTCTAATGTGTTATAGACTACAGTTATCAAGACTACAGATTCAAACAACATTTGTCCTTAGCTTTGACTTACAAATAAATGCATTTATTTTTTGCACATGCAGTTTGGCCAGTTAATGTTTGTGATCGCCGGACTTACCAAAATGTTTGTAAAGAAAATATATATGTGCCATTTAGCAGACGCTTTTAACCAAAGCGACTTACGGTATTGAATACATACATTTTAAAGTATATGTGGTCCCAATGGGAATCAAACCCTCAACCTAAGTGTTGTCAGCGCTATGCCCTACCTACTGAGCCACAGAGATCCATAATTAACATTGTGAGTCAAAGTTAAGGACAAATGTTGATTGAATCCAGGCCTACATGTCATTTCTATGTAAGATGACTAGAGAACTAGCTCCCTATTATCAATATTTTAGAGATTATTTACAATATGAGTCCAAACTTAGAAGTCCTAAAGGTCAACAATGGAAAGACAGTAGTACATACAGTATTTGGCCCTTTTTGATTGTCTGATTATCCTTTTAATAAACTTTAAAACGTCACAAACGTCATTCCCCATCAGAATTCTTATCTAAAGACCATTTTGAACATTGGTGCCTTACCTTATAATAATGCACTGATTCTGTTTGGCATCCATCATTGTAGTGTAAGAAATATTTGCAATTGCAAAAAGATGACTGTAAAAAAAACAAAAAAACTGAAAATGTCTTCACCAGAGGCAATGTACAATGGGGCGTCAAACTCAATTCCTGGATGGCTGTAGTGTCTGCATGTTTTGGTGTTGCAATCAGAAAGCAATTTTAACCTTGGAAACAAGGTGTCTGGTCCCTTTAGCCAATGAATGGCTTAAATTAATGCACTGAAACACACCAAAAGCCAGCAGACACTGTGGTCCTCCAGGAGTGGAGACTGACACCCCTGATTGTATAATATCTAGGACAGTATTTCACAAGACAGAGTGGTCACTGTATCCAGTTTTACGAACTCACTTCTCATGTTACCTTGTATGTAATGTGTCGTGCAGTCAATAACCATAGTCATGGCTGGCCCTGCTCCAGGTGTTGGTAGAAATATGAGACTGCTATACAATGCTGTCTCAGAAAGGTATTTAAACTTGGAAACGACTTAATCTTGCTTAACGGCCAATTCTTAACACCTCTGTATGTCTTTAATACAAAAAGGACAACAAATGAATAGGTGAGCAGTATAACTATGATGTGTCTGAAGAGGCATTCATTTTGCTCTTCAGTGTGAAAACCACAGAGACACCAGCTCTTCACACTCACGGTGGGTTCTCTCCCAGTGCGTGGCCCTCATACTGGAGCACCATGTCTGTTCCATAGATGTTAAACATCTTGTAAGGGTTTACAGCCACCAGGATACTGCCAATGTACGTCTTCAAATACACAAAGAGAGTTTGCAAGGTTTTTATATTTCACAATCTGAAGCCCATAAACAGTATTCTATAAATACATAAATATGGCAGAGTAGCATTTGGATGTTTTATCAATCTAAGTTAACATTGAAAAGAACAAATCTATTCTGAGGATGGAATTACATTTTTTTAAATTGGGATTGTGGATAAGGAATTGGGCTTGTAACTCAGGTTTCAGGTTCAAATCCCAGGCAGGATACTGCTGTTGACCCCTTGAGCAAGGTAGTTGGAATATCAATATAAATAATATATCAATAAGTGTATGTTTAAAAGTAAGCTATGTAAGGTTCTCTGATTCAGGGCATCAGCTAAGAAAATTTGTAAATAATAATGACATCCTGTTGATCTGGGTCTGAAATCTGTGTGCTCGTAAACAGTGTTCGTCAGTTACAATTACAATTGGTGAACTTACGTAAATCAACTCCCGGTCAAATCTTTTCTTTAAATTTAACATCACGGCGCCTTCACTGAGCTCCCTTAGAAAGACAAAAAAAGCATCCCTTATTTTCAATACATTTGAACTAAACTAAGTATTACACCTCAGGGTTACAATACTGATTTCCTTGTTCAGATTGTTTTAATTAGTCATGAATTAGAATTATATTTAAATTAAATTATATTATATCAAGCATGGAACTGTAATGCTGCATTAATACATGTTTTTCATCAAAAATAAGTGTACAGGCATTGAAACTTGAGTTGCCATTATACTCATAGAGACTTACTCTAGCTGTGTCATGTCTTCAATCCCATCTTTCTCAGCCAGCTCCCTGTATCGCATTGTTGGCAGGCTTCGGATAGAGTACATCTATAAGACAAATCACATCTGAAAATTGTCATTTAAAACACACTATAAAAGGATGGAAACAAAGGTAAAGGAATGCAAACTCCATAGTGTCTGTACAGCAAAAACAAAACCGTGTGTAGTGTTAAATTAAAACTAGAAGTGTTATATAATACGTTTTAAAGAAGAAGAGGAAGAAGAATTGTTCAAAAAGTTGCGTCACAGTCCTAAAATGAGATCCTGTTGGTATGCCGTTCTTCTTTGGTGTGTATCTCTAAACAAGTTTTCTCAAACTGTTCATTAACTCAAACTATTTACTGGAGCATGGGTAATTTACTATGATTGGGTCGTGGTGGTAAAACTAGGGGTGCTTGGAATCCAGGATTTGGATTTGGATTGACAAATGTTCAGTTTTTTTAGCAGAATTCGGGTTTGGTCGAATCCATAAAATGTTAATGATTTGATTACTGAAAGAATAACCCCAAAAATTTTTTCAAAGTTTCAATTGTTATTTTCTTCAATTTTATGAAGGAAAGTTTGTGTCTCATTTGA
Organism: Aldrovandia affinis; assembly: GCA_029706075.1. Classification (NCBI taxonomy): domain Eukaryota; kingdom Metazoa; phylum Chordata; class Actinopteri; order Notacanthiformes; family Halosauridae; genus Aldrovandia; species Aldrovandia affinis. The sequence goes on from JAINUG010000015.1 coordinate 788,456, forward strand.
AATGAATGGCTTCCAGTACAGATTTTTGACTGGATAGTCCCTCTAAGGCTGTTGATAAGGAAGTGCTAGATGTAATGAAGATCCACAGACATTTTTTGTGAATTGTCAGCTTAAGACAATTTATTTACTTCTTGTGCAATATTGCAATAAATAAAGATTTCAAATTGACGTTTATGTTCCAGAATGGTAAAAGATGATTCCGTTTCCATTTCTGTTTTCTTTAATATCTACATTTAGTTAATTTCTGGTTCTGTTCCTTGAACAGTTTCTAAGCCATTCTTCTTTCCAAGTGCTTCGCTATCAATCATAATTGATATGTTTTGTTTTGGTTATTGTTATAAAGTAGCGCTGAAACAATCTGGTGAAGACTGAGCAAATTATTTTTTTGACACGTTTTGAATAATGATTGCATTTTTGGAAAGTATTGGGTACATGTTTTGGACAAATCTTTACTGCTGGTTTCACAATTCAGCCCAAAATGTGGATCCAGTACATCCCTACTTAAAACAACTGTTAACTGAAGTGGTCATAAGCATTATTATAGTATTCAATTTCAATATGAATTGAGTTCAGAGAGACTGAGCACCATCCAAAAAGAGAGGGAGAGGGGTTAACATGACCCACTCAACCCCCATCCTTTTATCAGTATGTGTGGTATGAGTGAACTACTTTTTTTTACTCGCCATGGCTTCATATCATTTAGCCATTCTTTGTTCTGTTGCAGGTGGAATAAAAGGATAAATTCATATTACCAGCAGAACTGTATTGTTTCTGTGTCGATTTCTACAGTCTTATTTGGAACATAATAGAGAAAAGCAGATTTACTCCAGCAATCTACTTTCACGATCTGTAAATAAGTACCTCCTTTGTTGCACAAAACATTCTTGCAGCAATGGTCCTCACAGCATTGAAACAGCAAGCTGATTTGCAATGCTGGAGGATACAGTGGCGACAAGAATGGATCTCCAACAATGGACCCATCATAATCAGGCTTGTTAATCCTCATGCAAGACACTAACATAGTCGTTCATTTCAAGATACAAACAAATAATCCTGGCTTTGATCCAGATTCTACAGGCATAGACTTTAAGCTTTGTGAATTAAAAGTACTGGCAACTCGAGTAAGAGAATACTGGCCTTGCTTGAGTTCCTCCAGATCTAGGTATGTCTCAGGTGTCTACTTATCAAATCTTGCAACCGAGAGCTAATAAAATAACATACTGTACCACCATCTAATAAATATTAAAAAGCACACAGTATTTTGTTTATTGTGATTTATACTGTCTACATCATATACATAAATAAATAAATAAAACAAAAGTATATTACGACTTAATTATGTTATGCAAATAGCCTGGTGCAAATTCATGAATATGTAAGTATACTGTGAATATTAGTTTCCTTTAGCCCTTGGTGTATAACACCCTGGTAAAGGCACACACACTGGTCAAGGCAAATACATGATTTGCAGTAAAAAAAAAAAGGAATCGATGACCTTTCATTATTGTAAATCTATGGGCTTACTTAGGTTGGCCAAGGTTTTATTTTCATCTGCACCGATCCAAAACAGATTTATCTTAATTTTTTTTATATATCAATATGGTTTGATTATTGCAGAAATATAATAGAAAAAAACATTGACTGCCTCACAATAATGTGTATTTGTGCTGCAGGTCAGCCTATATGGAGGCCTGCTTTGTGTCCAACTTTGTGTTCATATCCATAAATACTTGATGAATAATCTGGTGTCATTCTCTGGTGTCATTAATTCTGACCCAGATGTGAATATGTCAGTGAGTATGGTGACTAAAAGACCCTGCCGTCAGGAAAATAAACATAATAGGAAGGGTTTATGGAGATGAGAAAGTTTAGTGTTTATACTTTCTATTCCAACAGAACAATAATAATGATGATTTCTTTAATATAAAATATATATTTAAAATAAATTATTTAAATGTTACCTTATCATACCACTGCCCTGTAGGTTCACCTTCCCTGTCTGGTGCCCAGTCAGGATCAGAAACTTGACCTCCATGACCAGGAGGGAGAAGAATGAGATGTTCCATTAGGCTTTCATCCCTGTACATTGACCATTTTGTGAGGTTCTGCACGGTTTGATGAGGAAGGATTCTCTCCGATGACCACACATCTTCATCTTCCTTAGCCTCTCTTGTATGACCCTGAGCCCAGTGTTGCTGAGGCGTAACCACTGCATATTTTCCAAATGATGACATTCCTGAAGGAAGCGTATAGGAAGCATCGCGCAGGCCAGTGTTCCGCAGAGCATCAGTCAAAAAAGGAGAAGATGGTTGATTATTGTTCCTGATTAAGATTGACCCATCCGGCAGCCTATAAGAAGCGCCACGAAGCTGAGGATTATTCAAGGCATTTGCTAAAAGTGGAGAGGAGGCTTTCTGTTTTGAGATTAGGATTGACCCATCAGGGAGTCTATATGAAGCCTCGCGTAGCTGTGGGTTTTGGAGAGCCTTTGACAATAGTGGGGAGGTAACTTTTTTTCTGGATAAGATCGATTCTTCAGGAAGTGTGTAAGAAGCACTGCGAAGCTGTTCATTCTGAAGGGCATTTGACAGGAGTGGAGAAGAAGGTTTATTTCTAGCATTTCTGGATAGGATTGATCCATCTGGTATCTTATATGAAGCACTGCGGAGGTGTGGGTTCTGAATGGCATCAGATACAAGTGGAGAGGACGGTTGCTGTTGTCTATAGTTTCTACCTAAAACTGAGCCATCAGGTAGCTGATATGAAGCACTTCGTAGCTGAGGATTCTGCAAAGCATTTGACAAATTTGGGGAAGAAACTTGCCCTGCTCTGTGGTCTGGATGTTGTACAATAGTCCCATCAGGTAGCCTATAGGAAGCATTGCGAAGGTGAGGATTCATCAAAGCGTTTGATATTACTGGGGAGGAGGCTTGTCCTAGTGACTGATCATAGGGGGATCTACCTCTATGTAAAGGTGATATGTAGGAAGCATTACGGAGTTGAGGATTCTGCAAAGCATTTGACAGAAGAGGGGATGCACCCTGCTCCATTATAGGATCAAACTCTGTCATTACTGGACCATAGGGAGACATGCTTTGTTGAAATGGTGATCTGTAGGAAGCATTGCGAATATGAGGATTCTGCAAGGCATGTGACAAAATTGGTGAATGAGCCTGTCCTGGTAGCTGACCATACCCTGGCATCATTTGAGAATGGCGAGAGGGCCTTCTCTGTAATGGTGCTCTATAGGAAGCATTGCGAATATGAGGATTCTGCAAAGCATTTGACAAAATTGGTGAATTAGCCTGTCCTGGTAGCTGACCATACCCTGGCATCATTTGAGAATGGCGAGAGGGCCTTCTCTGTAATGGTGCTCTATAGGTAGCATTGCGAATATTAGGATTCTGCAAAGCACTTGACAAAAGTGGTGAATGAGCCTGTCCTGCTAGCTGATCATACTCTGGCATCATTGGAGAATAGTGAGAAGGTCTTCTATGTAATGGTGCTCTATAGGTAGCATTGCGAATGTTAGGATTCTGCAAAGCACTTGACAAAAGTGGTGAATGAGCCTGTCCTGCTAGCTGATCATACTCTGGCATCATTTCAGAATAGTGAGAAGGTCTTCTATGTAATGGTGCTCTATAGGTAGCATTGCGAATGTTAGGATTCTGCAAAGCACTTGACAAAAGTGGTGAATGAGCCTGTCCTGCTAGCTGATCATACTCTGGCATAATTTCAGAATAGTGAGAAGGTCTTCTATGTAATGGTGCTCTATAGGTAGCATTGCGAATATTAGGATTCTGCAAAGCATTTGATAACAGAGGAGAAGAAGCCTGCTCTGCTAGCTGGTCATACTCTGGCATCATCTGTGCATACGGAGACATGCTTTGTGGTAAAGGTGAGCCATAAGAAGCATTTCGAATATTAGGATTCTGCAAAGCATTTGATAACAGAGGAGAAGAAGCCTGCTCTGCTAGCTGGTCATACTCTGGCATCATCTGTGAATATGGAGACATGCTTTGTGGTAAAGGTGAGCCATAAGAAGCATTTCGAATATTAGGATTCTGCAAAGCATTTGATAACAGAGGAGAAGAAGCCTGCTCTGCTAGCTGGTCATACTCTGGCATCATCTGTGAATATGGAGACATGCTTTGTGGTAAAGGTGAGCTATAAGAAGCATTGCGAATATTAGGATTCTGCAAAGCATTTGATAACAGAGGAGAAGAAGCCTGCTCTGCTAGGTCATTCTGGCACCATCTGTGAATATGGAGACATTTTGTGGTAAAGGTGAGCCATAAGAAGCGTTTGAATATTAGATTCTGGCATTTGATAACAGAGGAGAAGAAGCCTGCTCTGCTAGCTGGTCATACTCTGGCATCATCTGTGAATATGGAGACATGCTTTGTGGTAAAGGTGAGCTATAAGAAGCATTGCGAATATTAGGATTCTGCAAAGCATTTGATAACAGAGGAGAAGAAGCCTGCTCTGCTAGCTGGTCATACTCTGGCACCATCTGTGAATATGGAGACATGCTTTGTGGTAAAGGTGAGCCATAAGAAGCGTTTCGAATATTAGGATTCTGCAAAGCATTTGATAACAGAGGAGAAGAAGCCTGCTCTGCTAGCTGGTCATACTCTGGCATCATCTGTGAATACGGAGACATGCTTTGTGGTAAAGGTGAGCCATAAGAAGCGTTTCGAATATTAGGATTCTGCAAAGCATTTGATAAAAGAGGAGAAGAAGCCTGCTCTGTTAGCTGACCATACTCTGGCATCATGGGTGAATATGGAGATATGCTTTGTGGTAAAGGCGAGCTATAAGAAGCATTGCGAATATTAGGGTTCTGCAAAGCATTTGTCAGGAGTGGGGAGTGCCCTTGCTCCATTGTCTGGTCGAATTGTGTCATCACAGGAGAATAAGGAGAAGAACTTCTCTGTAAGACAGGCTTATAGGACGCATTGCGAAGATTTGGATTCTGCAGAGCATTTTCCAGAAGTGGGGAATAACCTTGTTCAATTGTCTGGTCAAATTCTGTCACCAGTGGAGAATAGGGATCACTGTTTCCAGGAAATGGTGATCTATAGCTTGCATTGCGAATATAAGGGTTCTGTAAAGCATTTGTCAGAAGTGGAGATGGACCTTCTTCTATTATCTGGTCAAACTCTGTTACCACTGGAGAATAGGGATTATTTCCTGTGAAATGTGGCCTATAAGAAGCATTTCGAATATTAGGGTTATGCAAAGCATTTGTCAGTAGTGGGGAAGAGCGGTTCCTGGGTGAGGGTGACCTTGTAAGTAATGGTGATGCATGTTTCAATGAAGGTTGAGGTGAGATTGGTCTGCTTGATGGGTGCCTTATCGATAGTTGTGGTGATGGAGGTCCCATCCGTTTTAAGGAAGGTTGTGGGGATAGTGTTCTTTGAGTCATTGGGCGACCCATCCTTCTTATTGACTGTCTGGGAGAAGGGGGGTTTTGAGTAATTCCTACCACAGGACGGCCTCTGCCAACAGATCTTTGAGAGCCTCTTCGTGGTTTAGGGGTCCCTGGATGAATGCCATGCCTTGCTGATAGTTGAGGAGAGGAAAGTGGGGATGGAGCTCCAGGTCTTGGCCTTCTTATTGATGACCTAAATGGGGGAACATTTTGTATCATTGGGGCACTAGGGCGCCCCATTCGCTGCATGTATGGATTTCCGGTTGATGGTTTAACAGCTCTCATAGGTATATTGTTACGTCCTCTCAGTCTGAGTGGTGGAGTTCCAGTGGGAATATCTTGAATGTTATTTAAATGTCTGTTTGATAATCTTGATGGTAATGGAGATGGTGGCCTTCGGCTTAAATGAGGTGACATCGGTGGTTGAAACTCAGGTCGTGTTGCATAACTTCGTCGTGAAGGAGTGGGAGATGGTCTCTGCATTGGAAAAGGGGAAGGGGGTCTCTCAGCTTCTCTGTGCTGAATGTTGCCAGCAGGTCTTCTATTCAGCCGAGGGGATGAAGGAGGGCTCATTCTTCTTAAAGATGGTTGAGGAGAAGGATGCAGTTGTTTTCTCCTACCAAAGGGTGTTTGTGGTGGATGAGGGGCTACCTCTTGCCTGCGGGATAGCTGTGGGGAGGCAGGGGGACTTCTTCTTCTAGATGAATTCCTTGGGGAGGTGGGTGGACTTCTTCTCCTCATTGAACCTCGTGGTGAGGGAGGAGGACTTCCTCGAACAGAAGACTGTGGTGATGGTACTCTTACAGGCTCTCTAGCAAATGCATTAGGTTGCTGTCTATTAGGACTAAAACTTCTTCTCTGGGGTTGAGGAGATGGAGGTCGTTGCCTTAATGAGGGCTGAGGAGATGGCATCCTTCTTGAAGGCTGTGGAGAAGGAGGAGGGCTGAATTTTCTCCTTGATAATGGCGATGGGGGTCTTTGAGCATTATTATTAAGAGACGGCTGACTAATAATCCTTCTTTGTTGCCTTGGAGAGTGTGGGGGTTCCATTTCTTCGGGATGGATGTCATATCTTCTTACTGATGGTTGTGGGGATGGACTTCTTCTTCCTGGAGACATATTTACCTGTCTTCTGGAAAGCTGTGGAGAGGGATGAGGACTTAACCTTCTCGAAGGCTGTGGGGAGTACGCTCTTTCAAGAGCTGGATCAAAAGCTTGCAAATTTGCTTCACCAAATCTTCTAGTGGAGGCCTGAGGAGAGAGTGGTCTGGAGAGCTGTGGAGATCCCATGATCCTCAAAGACTGTCTGCTTGGAGATGGTGAAGCTGGCCTTTGTGGAGAAAAGGATCGGACTTGGGGCACTGGAGTAGATAGCATTTGTGGTGATCTGATTGGAACAGGGCTCCCAAATCTTCTTACGCTTGATGTTGGGGAATTTGCTTGTCTGATAAGCATAGCTGTAGGTGTTGGGGAAAGTGGTCGTTGAAAAGGAATTTCCTGAGGAAACCCTCTTGCAGAAGGTGGAAAGAATGGTGGAGGTTCAAACTGTACACCTGACATTTCTTCAAAATCATTTATAGGCATTTGAGGTGAGGGTGGAAGTTGAACATCAAGTCTTTCTTTTCCAAACAATCTGACCTGTGGTCTGGGCAGTCTGAACTGCATTGCATTTTGAATTCCTATGTTGTCTGTTGTAAGGTTTCCAAATTCATCACCATAAACCTCAGCCTCCTCTTGCTCCAAGATATCCTCCATTATATAGGGATATGGTTCATATACATTGTATGCAGATTGTTGGTATGGTAATCCACCATTTTCACTGTAATTGAACTGATGCTCCTGAAAATGTGGATCTTCATAACCTCCATGTGAGTATTCCATGTAAGGATCTAATTGCACAATTTCAACTCCATAGGGTGTTTCAAAATAATCTTGCTGATCATCAAAATAATCGTATTCATCAGGGGGATAACCATTGTCATAATTTTCTATATCAATTCCATAGTATTCATACTCATCCTCCATTGGATATTGTGTTTCATCGTAATATGCCATACCATTGTCATAATATCCATACTCATCCTCTGCCTGTTGTTCGTAACCATAATAATCCATGTCATCCTCATAGTAGCCATTCTGATCTGGTGTCTGGTATTGTTCCAAAAAGTCCGTACCTTCATCATAATATTCATAACCATCTTGGTATCCTACTGGCTGACCATAGTAGTCATCTGCTTGTTCATAGTAGCCATGATCTTGGGAAATGTCATCATAATATTGAGCATTCTCATAATGCTCATAATCGTCATATTGCGGTGCTAATCTTCCCGACTGTCCCAGACCAGGATTATGGTATTCTGCGTAATTATTGTGATTCTTATGCAGTGATTGTCTTTGGGAAGAGTGTCTCTCATACCTGCCTCTGCTATAATCATCATCCTCATAGCCATATTCATCATCATCATGCTCATACCCATCATTATAGAAACCGTCATGTCTTCTCATGCTTGAGTGGTGTTGCCGAACATCATCCCTAGGTAATCTTTTTGATCCACTTCTGGATGCCCAGCGGTCATTACCAGCTCTCTCAGAGCTTTGCCTACCCTTAGTGGAAAGAAACCTCTTGGTTAGCCAGTTAGTTGCTCCTGCAATCTTACCTAAAAGCAATCCCTGGTTCTTAAAATCTGAGGTTCCAGGTTTCCTTTTACCGAAAAGGCCTTTGAAAAGGCCTTTTTTCTCTGACGATTCAGGAGGTTTTCCGTCTCTGCCCCCTAGTTTGATCAACAAAAATGAAGTCTTTCTAGCAGGTGCATTTCCATTTTCTTTATCTTTATCTTTATCTTTATCTTTATCCTTCTTCTTCTTGCTGGCTCTAAAACGCATCATGAATCTGGATGTGTTCTTTAAAACAGATTTTCTTCTCTTCTTTTTTGCCATCTTTTGTCGATGTTTACGTTTTCCAAGTCCCAGAAACAATCTGGAGGTGCTTTTCAAACGTTTCTTTGAGTTCCTTTTCCTCTTGAAACCGGAAAATTTCATGAAAAGCTTGGATGTGTTTTTCATGAGAAAGTTTTTCAAGTGTTTTTTTGGAGGCTCTGGAGGTGGAGAAACTGCTTTCGCGGGTTTGTCATCCTTTTTCCCTTTTTTAACTACAACCTCCTCTTTAGCTTTTGAGGCACCTTTCTGATGCTTGTCCTTGTGCTTTTTCTTTGCTTTTCTGTCATCTTCATCTTCATCACTTTCCTCATCTTCGTCCTCTTCATCTTCCTCATCACTTTTTTCCTCATCCTCTTCATCTTCATCCTCTTCATCTGATTGAGCACGTCTTGATTTGGACTTGCCCTTTGCTGTTTTGGAAGTCGCTTTTCCAGTAGCTTTACCTTTTCCTCGCCTGCCTCTATCATCCTCTGAATCACTTTCCTCATCCTCATCCTCATCTTCACTCCTCTCACTTTCATCTTCATTCTTCAGCAACTCAGCTTCAGAGCCCTCATCTGAGTCACTTGCCACTGTCTTCTTACCCTTTCCTTTGTCTTTTCCTTTCTTCCCATCATCTTTGCCTTTCTTCCCATCATCTTTGCCTTTTCCTTTAGGGGGCTCTGCTTTCTCTTTCTTTCCAGTTTTTTTGTCATCTTTCACATCTGCCTTCTTAGGCTCCTCTTTTTCAGGCTTTTTGTCACCCTTTCCTTTCTTTGGATCCTCTTTTCCCTTACTCTTCTCTACCTCCCCTTTTCCTCCTTTCTTGGCTGCAGATTTTGAGTCACCTTTCTTGGCTGGCATTTTGTCCTTTTGCAAAAACCATGCTAATCGGGGTCACTGTATCACAAATGATCCGTCAGTATGAAATATTAGACAATGCCATAATTTCTGGAGGATGGATTTCAGCATACAACTACAACAATATCCAGTAAAGCAAAGTTTAAATAGGACAGTAAATCTTAAGTGACTGAAAAAAACAAAGTATGGTCATTTCAAGCACAAAATAGTTATGAATGGCAATGCATTATTTGACGAATGATTTCTCAAATGATGTTCAAAATTCTTTCACAACTTTCTTTACCTTACAATGATTTGTATTTCCATCTTTGCAAACATCCCATAGATTCCTTTTCCACTGAAAACATACAAAGGTTATTTCCCATGGCTATTCTTTTAGGATCTTTGGCAGGTGCTTTCCCATTGAGAATCCCACAGGTAAAGCAGCATCTTCCTGTTTGTCATTGCATTCAGAGGTATCCACTGCTTTCAGCATCTCTTTGTTTACTATTTAGTAGGTGCAACAATGCCCTTCTTTACAAACATAGCAATCCGGCTCAGATGTTTTATTTCCCTGATGGTTTTAAGGTGCAGACCTTCTAAGACTCTGAAAGCATGTGTCTGGAAATATGTTTGCGCTTCCCGTTGTAGTTGTAGAAGGAGCCTTAATTTGTCAGCTATACTGCCTTAGTGTAACATTACCTCTTTGGCTCATTCCTGTATGAATTATGCAGGCAGGCTGAGCTGTTACTACACAGCGTCTGCAAAACATATCCAAAGAAGAACAAAATATAGCTGGGGAGGAGACTTCACAACAGAGGTCCTATGTTCTATCCTCACAATGAGGGTAAGTTATATAGCTTGGATATACATTGAATCAAACTTTTACACAAACAATAGCCTTGTGTCAGAGAGAGGTATTATGCAAACGTGAATTGTACGGTTGTGTATGTGTATGCGCAAATCTGTGTATGGATGCATGTATGTCTGCTTGTGTGTATGTGTGCATATGGGGGTGTTTGAATTTGTACTGTATATGCCTGTACATATGTATGCACATACTATATATATTGTGTGCACTTTTGTGTGTGTGAGTGAATTGATGACACAATGAAAACACAAACTGTAAAGTGTAATTTGATGGGATCCATTTAATACTTAATAATAATAAAAATGTTCTGTATTTAGGTTTATCTTGTACACTTAAATTGTCAAATGAAAACTTGATTATCAGCTTATTATTACTTTATCTCATACTTTTTTATAAAAAATAATAATGTTAAATTCATGTAAAGTACATTTTCCCTACCATTCATGTGATGAAATGTTATCAATTCTCAAGTTCAATTTTGTCTATAAAGTCTAACCTAAAACAGTTTCTGGCTCATATTTTAGAAAACTAAAACACTATTAATGTATATTTTCATATTATTATTGGTTTGATATTTCATATAATTATTTATTTAAATAAGCTTTTGTCTATGTGATTGATCACAACTAGAACTCATAAAATGAGTTGCTTTGTTGTCAGTATTACAGAAAGGGACACTGAATCTCATGAAACCTTTGTGTTACCTTCAAAAATATAAATTAAAAATAATTATTAACTATTGATTAAGCATCACATATGGCAACAATGTGATTGCTTCACTAAGGTTATAAAAAGGTTAGCACAAAGGTAGAAATTTAACTTCTGTCTTTTTATTATGACATTTTTAAAATTATATATATACCTTAAGTATTTAAAATGTAAAATTAAGTCACTTTTGAAATGTCATCTTCAGATAGGTATATTTATTGATTTGGTGAACAGAACAGGCTGACGTTACTATGATTTCATAGCCCTGACATTTACCATGAAACCCACAAAGATACTATTACCTTCATTAGGTCACTGGGTCTGTGGTATCAATTTCTACCTGGTGGGAGCAAAATGAGAACAGACGTGCAATGCTTTATTGCACATGAACACAATTATAATATAATTTCTGTATTTTTAGGGTGGGGGGGGAAATATTCCACAACTTATTGCCACAAAACATGCTTTTAAGTCACATTCATTTTTTACATGCAATTAAAAAAAGGAAAAAAGCTAATAGTAGTTGGCTCATAATGAACCTTTCTACAGACTGTGTTATGTTCATGCTTGAAGTTTGCATTGGCAGCACCTGAAGGATTTTTTTTACATCTCAATGTAAAGTCATACAGGGCCAGCTGAAGATGACTCACTGATGCCATCATTGCATCTTCCTCTGCATTAATAGAAAAGGAGAACATCTGGTTTGCTTCTGTTCAATAATCAAATTATCTGTCCAATCAATCAATCAATATATATATAACTCAAAACTTACAAAAAGTGCTTTGTCAAATGTTACAAACTCAATTCCCACATTTATGTTCAACACATTTTATGATACAGATATCAATAATTAATGAATTAATTCAAATCAATAACAAATTGCCAGCTTTCATTAATATAATACATTGGATGTATTTATAATTAATATTATGCAAGAGTTCAATCAATAGTTTTTTTGCAAAGGTAGCGTGACATTTAACGATGAAAGTTAGGCACACTATGAAATAATCTTCAAAAAACGTTTATTTGACATATGACTAAATCATAGAGCTTGACACCACAAATAGCTTGACGTTTCGACTAAGCCTTTTTCAGAAGCTAGAAGGCTAGAGGCTTCAAAGTAGAAGACGTACCTTTTTCTATGTATTGAGACATATTAGTACTCAAGGACTCTCCTACAGATAAGAATGCGTGACATACTGGCACACTTGCATTGTATCCAGGTTAAAAGAGTGATAAGCTACTGAACATGAGCATATGACATTTTCAAAAAGCTAAATGAGCAATGTAAGGCAAGTTGGTGACATATTAAAGTTCTTAATGTGCGACTATATGGTCTCCTATGGCCAAAAACACTCTGCTTAAAGTGAATATGTTTCAGCATTTACCACTTAATGAAGGTCTCCTAGTCAGCCAATTTTAACGTATTTTCTGACTTTTTCAGATAATCACGCTGCGCATACATCTGAATTAAAAACAATATTATGTTAATGATTATTTCAGAGTGTGTTCAACTTTCTTTATAGTCATTTATCTATGGATATCACCTAAAGAAGAAAATATGTTCACAATTTTTATACTGGTTAAGAGTAAAACCACTTTGATGCTGGGGCAGGTTTTTTTAAATGACCTTTTCATTACTTAGCTTGACATTTTAGACTGGTGAAAAATGAAAAGAAAATACATGGCAAGGAAAAGCTAGGTCTATTTTGTCTGTTGTGTAGTAAAAGTTCTGATTTCAGGCCTAACGAGTACTGTGTTTAGGGATTTAATTATAGTGAACTGCCAAAATAAAGGAAACACTTTTTCCAATGATGGTGGCTCTGTTATGGTGTGGGGTGCATCTTCCTAATAGGTCCATTTAGATGGTGAAGCATTTCTATCCTGATGGGAGTGATCTCTTCCAGAGTGACAATGCACATCCACAGGGCTCATTAGGGCTCAAGTGGTCACTGAATCAATTCAATTCAAAAATATGTATTGTCCATTTCAGCTCCATTTATAGCTCAAATACATAAGCACAGTAAACACAGTAATGGAGTAATGGAATTAGAATGGTTTCATGAGCATGGAAATGATGTAAACCATATGCCATGGCCATCTCAGTCACCAACTGACCCAATTGAAAACATATGGGAGTATATATACGATATATATATATATATATATATATATATATATAAAATGCCTGACAATAACTGGCCATGAAGGGCATTTTCTGGGATGAGGGGAAGATTCTAATCTTTATTTATGGCCAATTTTAAGATTGTGCTTTTCACACTAAGCTGTTCCCAAGGGGGTGTTATGAGTTTTTACAAAATTTTTATTTAACCTTTATTTAACCAGGCAAGCCATTAAGAACAAGTTCTTATTTACAATGGCGGCCTAGGTGGTTCCCTAAGCCAAATTTCAAGTTTAATTGAAAACATAAGGAACCAGAGATATCAGTGAGTGTTTTAATAGAATAGCTGGGTGATTTGCCTTATTTGAAATTTGATGGCCAAACTAAATATTTCTGTCAGATTAACATAGGGGCTGGCACTGAAATATATCTTGCTCTGTTTTAAATTTAAGCACATTTTAAATAACACCCATATTTTCACCGTATGTAGAATATTGTGAAACACAAAAAAGGGACGGACTTCACAAATCTGATTTTCAATTAGGACAAATATGAGACAAGAGAAAGTAATGATTCACCTAAGCCCATGTATAGTGGTTCAAACGTTTTACACTGGACCTTTGCTGAAATCACCTGATGACACAGTGATATATACCTTGGGGTCCAGTGAAGTTGGGGTATCTGATAGCCATTCTCATCTCGTCATGCTGGCGTGTAAGCCTATCTGGTCATTACCATGCATGGACACAAGTCAAAGAGGAGATATCAAGCTGTTGCTATGTACATGGATGGGGTTATGTTTGCTCCTAATCATGGAAAAAACCTTCCCTCCATGCAGCTGATAACGCTCGTGTTCACTGAAGGCAATGGAGCGCTTTTTCCTACATCCCAGTGATTGAGGGCACTGACGGCAATGTCAAGATAATTAAAGTGGCAGCGGAACTCAACCCCACTTTTTATTTTTCACAGTTAACCCGTACAACATCATACATACTCTTTCCAAAACCACTTCTCCAAAAGAAAGTCATACTGAAAAAAACCAAGAAACATGATTTGCTGTTTAGAAATAATTAGATCTCTTTTATATTTGCTTGCTGATTGATCTGGAAAAAAACTGGGAGAAGAGAACAAAAGAGCAAATGAATGCGGAAAAAGATCTTATTACACCAGAATGTAATTATGCTCTCAAACAACAGCCATTGGGAATTGATTTAAAATCCTTGTAAAATATACTTCTAAATATTTCTTCTTGGCACAAATTGCAACGCCCAAGTAAACTATTTTTGAACATTTGAAATAATATTGGTTGTCAATTCCTTTAGATTTCCCAGCAGATGACCAGTCTACGTTGGTAAATAATACAAATAATACAATCCTAGTGACACACGGAGTCAGGCATTCTGACTGGTTAATGCAACTGATTCGTGTGACACACAGACTGTCGTGACTGCCTTATCTGTGGTGTTATCACTGGAGGATAGCCTTGTTGCTGCACTCAACTAAATCACTTGGTTACCAGGCCTAGGGAATGCGCAGGTGCCACGCGTTTGCCATTTACGGCTCTATTACGTAAGACTGACCAGCAAATAATCCACTGTGTTGCTGAGCCATCTAGTGGTTCAGGAAGATCATTGTTTTTTACAAAAAGCTGGATCAATGCAATGTCAAGGTTTTGTGACAAAATTATCAAGATCAAAAACATATTTTCCCTAATTTTAGAATGGTCAATTGTATTCAAAGGCCTGCCTTGTTGCTGTAGCATTCTCTGTCATTTTGGAAGAGTGCAAACAAGTATAAATGTTTTGTTTGTTATGTTTATAAGAAGACAAAATGAACTTGATTGTGCAAACAAGTATGCCCTCCATAGTATGTGCTGTTAGCTTCTACCTTTCACTTTGCAGTCCACCAGCTGAGCTGTGCAGTCACTGTGTTGGAGGAGTACACTTCATGTGCAGTTGGTGCAAGCAGACTGCAGGTGCCTATTTGAGCTGTTCTTGCGTGATGAGATACTGACAATCCTGTTAACTGAAACCCTCCCCCCCGAGCAACCCCTCGGCCAATTATGTGCCACCCTGGGGCCAAGGTTGCTGGCCACAGTCAGTCAGGATTCAGCTAGCTCAGTCAGGACTCAATACCAGACCCCAGGGCACATCACTACACTGGAACCCAAACAGCAATGTACTGTTATGTAATATATAAAATCTTAAGAATTTAAGAGATGTTCAGACTCTAATTTAGGTTTCACCATGAAGTGGCAAAGGAGCACCCTGTTTGAATTACTGTATCTGATCTGACGTCATCTTGCAATTTTGATACTCCGTTCTAATTATTTGTTTTGCAGACCTTATGCAACAAACACTCAGGCTTCTTAATGTAAGTATGGTCATCATTATATCAGACAATTACAGGAATCAAATTGTTTTGTTAAGGCAAATGAGAGAAATTCTCACTATCCACTCTAAACAGCTCTTAACAGTCAGACAGTACTCGAAAGAAACACTATATTTATAACGGATAAAGACTTGAACTCATTATGAGTGTCATAATTAGTTATCTGAACTAATATAAAAGATGGGAAAAGGTGTAGCCAAAACCAACACCAAACCCTCACAAATCCTTTCAGAGGTATGAGAGCATAACGATTTTGATTTTAAGTTCAACCCAGCTCTACATAATGCTAGTTCTGATGTAATAAAACTAACTTCAACTTTTCTCTTTTCCAATAGTAGCAAGTCTATATGAATCGGAAACTGTATGCAACTCTGTTACATTACAAAATGTTAGAGTTGCCATACTACACTATAAAGTGCTGTACAATGTATTCAAACTTGGACATTTGGGATATAACTTTACATTACAAATACCTGATAATGTACACTCTACCACTGAAACAAACTGTCCTGTACTCTTAGATTTGCCAAATGTAGCCCACAATGTACTTTATTTTTATTGCCTACACCAGAACCATTATTTCCAAAAACTACAGCACATCTCTATAAATATAGTAATATTTATTTAAATAAAATATACTAGAGCAATGTCCATTTTTGATTAAACGAATTTGATTTAATTTGTGTTTGGATGGCAAAATTAATAATAGCCATAATTAAATGTGGATAGACAAAATATGATTGTACAGGGCATTACAAGAATCAAGTACAGATTTTTACATCACTACTGCAATTAACCCCCTCAACCCCAATTAACCCCCTCAACTAAAAAAACACAACATTTTGAAATGTACTGCATTCAAATGCCCCATATAATACACTTTTTTTCATTTTGAGGTAGGATAATTTTCTAATTTTCCATTAAGTTCTTATATAATATAAATAATAACTTAGGCATTGCAGTGCTAGATAACATTTAAATATTTAATATAACTATGCAATCTACTCTGAGATTATTTTAACCTAGTCTATGTTCTCATGTGTGTCTGTTCCTGTCTTCTGTACGACCTTACATTTATTTGACATTTTAACATAGTCATAACATATTAACATAACATATTGGATAAAAAATTCAAAATGTAATATTATTCTTTATTTATTTATTTGTAGTATCATAGTCCATTAATGTTTGCACATAACATGAACTACTGTAAATATCCAATATTTTATATTTCATCTTCTACATCTCTTGACCTGACTCGACACCATTCATGATCCACAATCTGGAAACCATTTTTTTTAACAACTGTTTGTTGCTTTAAAAAGCTTACCTTTCTAAATCTCAGCAATTCCCAACAGCACAGAAATCAAAATGTCTCAGTGGCCCAAAAAGGGACGATGTCCAAGGAGGATCGATCTGAAATCTCAGCCCCACAGAGAGTGTTGCTTCCAGTTCGCTGTCAGGTAATGTGCGATTCACAATCTCCTGCCCTCTCAGCAAACTGGCCAGTTCTAATGTGGGCTCCTATTCAGCCTGTGACACCAAATGCTACAAATAACCTTTATGTAAATGCAACCACTATAGCCCTCACATCAAGTGAAATCAGCTCAAGGCATTCATCGTCTTTGCCTTTTTATGCAGTTAAAGCAGCATCTCTTCCATTTCTTTGCTTTCAAAAAACATCCCAAAAAATCTCCATCCTTCAATGTATGTGCACACTGATCTCACAGCCCATCATCTTTGGACACCAGGTAACAAGTTCTACTTTTTACAAACCAAACTGACTGATGGTGACTGCAGTGGGTTACTTGGCTGAAATGTCCAGGGTGCCCTTCTGATGAATAGCAGTCGTAATTAGCCTGTTTGAACAATACAGATGATCCACCTGCCCACCACTCCTCTCTTTGCTTAAATGAATTATGATCAACATGCTTCACAAAGCCCAGCTATTGTATGTCTTGTCCTTTTTCTTGTTTGAGATGCGTGCAAAGAGCCATAGTGATTTTCCACTGCCATGTCAATTGCCGCCATAAGCTCATCCGAACAATTCACAGTGGCCTTCCAAGGCCACCAGAATTTTAAACAAACAGCCTCACACAAGTATTGATGCTCTGACTATTGAAATTATTCGCTATTTTACCTTGAGGCTAGCATTGGCAAGCTCATTTCACATTTTCACAGTATAATAATGATTATTTAGTCCCTCACCCGATAGAGACACATCTAGACAATTAAATGGTACATATACATTGTGTTTAGGTGAATAGATATTTGCGAAAATACTCATTTCATTTTCAATATGTTTCTTCTGAACTCTCTAGATAGCATGCCAAGTCATTCTGTTTCGGTACAATATCATGCTTTTTTCCTTTTAAAAACATGACTACTGTGATTGTATCCTGGATGGTCGGACAAAACACCACGTAGGTACATCTACAGTGAAAATCCATAGATT
This sequence comes from Aldrovandia affinis, assembly GCA_029706075.1. Classification (NCBI taxonomy): domain Eukaryota; kingdom Metazoa; phylum Chordata; class Actinopteri; order Notacanthiformes; family Halosauridae; genus Aldrovandia; species Aldrovandia affinis. The sequence continues at coordinate 806,193 of JAINUG010000015.1, forward strand.
TTAAATTTCACCATCAGTCTCAGATGAAATAGCTGGCTAGCTTAATAATTCTGTGGAAAATAAAGATTTCAGTGTTTTGCGTACAGAAAGTTTATTTTCAAAAATCATTCATGACGCACAAGTAGTGATATGTAATTTCACTTATCAATAACAAGAAGTTATCGATAATTATTGCTATATATATTTATATTTATTTATTTATTTATTTCATTCACTTTTGCTAAGTGGTCTCAGTCTTAATTCAACAACACATAATTTTTTTTTGCTAAATCACCCATAAGTAATTAGATGAGACATTAACCCATGGTCCTAACTCACTGAATATTAAAAGTCTTATAGCACTCATGGTTAATGTGCAGGGGTGTTAATCAAAGGTCCTGCTCACTGATCATAAGAGTCTTGTCACTCAAGGCAAAGATGTAGAGGTGTTAACACTGGGACATCGTGTTAACATGTTCCCAAGAAGGAGCTCTCACCATGACTATATATACTCATCCCCCATGATCGCAGGACAATTACTTGCATCTCCACCTGAGCCCAGGTATGGTGAACATTCTGGTGGAAAATTAATAGCAGCTTATACATTTTTTTTCAATCCGTTTTGTCCAAGCAAAACCAGTATTTTTATTACAGTTAGAATGAAATAAAACAACTGTTAATACTCTGTGTGATACTCTGTGTGATGCTGTTAGTTTGAATAAAAATCACAGAAAATCAATGAGAAAAGCATGTTTTACTTTCTTTAAATGTATTGTACTTCTTTACAATTTGTATGAAAATGTTTCACTTTCACATATAATTTTAAGAATAGACCAAAAAAAAAAGCCTAAATAAAAATGTCTTGATAGGCTAATGGCCATGTACAAAAAAACCTTTATACTGTTATTTGGGTTTGGTTTGTTTGCCATTAAAGCTTAATTGACCTTTGTTCATCTGTGATTGATGTGTAGCATGTGGAGTCCTGGGCATAGCTAAGTTGGCAGCACAAATGAATGATGATGGAAGGTATAGTATTACTAGTGATACAATGGACAAGATACGCTGGGAAAGCAATAACTGCAGTCGAGGAACTTTCAGGACGGATCTCTCAGATCTCACGGTTTTCTCAGTCATTCATTCACTTCATCAAATTGAATAAAATAACAATTGAAACATTGAAATGTTTTTCTTCCATAATTTATTGATAAACTCTATTAATAAGCAATTGGTTGATCTAGGTAAACATAAAGCGTCTAAATTAATACCCAACTGCAACTCCCATGAGGGTACTAACGTTACATTTCATAGAGGACTGGTGGAACCTGCAGTTGTAGTTACATTTTGTACTTTTTACGTTGATCACCAGAGTCATTGAAGTGGAATGCTCCCAGATTTCTAGAATTGGATATGTTTTTCTAATCTAAAAAAAATGGGGTTTCATTTTTTCAGTCATCTCTTAGCTGCTCCAGTTAGCCAGAGCTGTGATGTCTCTCAACACACTGCTTATCTACAGCTAACACCAACATAAAGTGTCTTAATAGGGCATTGGACCACCACAAGCTGGATTGGAGGAATGCAACAAGGAATTCTTACACAAGAAATTCCATAATTTGGTGCTGTCTCAAGCACTGCTCCAGAATCCCCCAAAATAAACGCTCCCATGTAAATGTATAGGTGATCCAACAGTTGTCTGAAACTAACAAGATTTCTGAAACATCTATAGTATTTTCATGTACGATGTATACATTTCCTGATTCACACCCGAAAAGTGTTTGAAAATATATGCCATCGAGGTTTTAAGACCAATTTAAGTTTTATTTAAACAAACCCTCAAAGTTTTAGACGGAAAGCCCAACACACACCATCATTGTGACATAATAAGCAAGTACAACCTATTAAGCTTTGAAGGTTTTATCGAATACAATGATGCCTGCCTTACCTTTAAGATTCTACAGGGGTTAGCACCTCCACCACTCAGTCAGTTCATAAAGTACAAGTCACTGTATGAAGAAGTAGGAAGAACTACACATGCAAAAGAGAGGAAAGACTGTGTTGTCCCATACAGAAAAAGCTAATTTAGCCAATCTATATTTTCTGCCCGATCATCTCATTTTTGGAAACCCACAGATATCAGATCAAGCAACAATTATCACACCTTCACACAAAAAACTTGGCAGAAAGGAAATCAAAGCTGCTGTCATTGAACCTTGTAATGTTGTAAATAGGAAGTATCTGATTATGAACTTTGTTTTGGTTTCCTCTTGTTTATCTGGCCTACACTCTTTTTATACTCTCCTATATTGAAATGTAATGTACTGTATGAATCTGTAACTGTCTTGTATTCATCTTTCACCTGACTACAAATGAAAACTAGCTCAAAAAACGAACTCTGGCATTGTACCCATTGATGCTTCTTGCGGATATGTTGATTACTATGTGCTGTCCCTTATAAACAAATAAAATAAATAAATAAATAAAATAAGGTGTCAATTGAATTTTTATTACTTTGTATTGCAACAATTCTCAGGGAAGTGAGAATAAGCACAGTTTCAAATGGATGCTGTAACAACCCATGACTGGAAAATCATTGCCTATTGAAGCTGATTGTAATTCATTTTCACAGCAGGCAGACATCTATACATCCAGTTTTACTGTTGCCATGGTAACATTTGTTTTGCTAAATTGATGTTATAGCACTGGACTATTGATGTCTTTTATTTTGCCCATTTTACTGTGGCATGTGGGTGACATTGCATTCTACAATAACATTTTATTTCGATTGTGTTATAGATTAACTGTATCAATACCTAATTGTATACACTATTCTCTATGTTTCTCTGGATAAGAGCATCTACTAAATTAATAAATGTAAATAAAAATGCACTATAGATATCTTTATCCACCCCATATTGTTTATGTGAAGTACAGTATGTGCATGGTATTACAATGTTTTGCTAAGTTCAAATGCAGTTGCAAAAGGGAGTTTCTAAAACCCTTAGACCCGCCCCCAGATGAGTCATGTGTTTACACTGGTCTTCATTGAACAATGCAGATTATGTCACATGTGTTGACCCTAATTATAGGATTACAGGTATAAAAGCAGACACAGCCAGCAACAAAACCAAAGCCAGCAGGTGGTCATTCAGGTAGGACAAATATGCTCAATTATCTTGATGTGATCACATCCTCTTAGCTGCTGATCTTTCTCTGACATTTCCTCTATACACAAAACTGTTGTTTGATTCTTTGATGAGGGTATTAACTATAAAAACTATCATGCAGTGGTATATGTATGTGTGTGTGTGTGTGTGTGTGTGTGTGTGTGTGTGTGTGTGTGTGTGTGTGTGTGTGTGTGTGTGTGTGTGTGTGTGTGTGTGTGTGTGTGTGTGTGTGTGTTTATGTGTCTGTGCAGCATGCAGTACAATGGTAGGTGATAAAGCATCTCATAAAAATAAACAGTACTGTGCATCTATGTTGGGCAATGCTTTTCACTGCAAGTGGCAGTTAAGCTATAATGTAAAATGGATAAAACGGTTGATTCTGTATTAAGAGACAAAAATGATTAATAATTGCCAGACAAAGCTACACTTAATTATTGAATTAGGGTGACTATAACATTTTACTTAGGAAATACTCAAGTCTTTCAGGTATGTATTTAAATAAATATTTGGACAACCTCAACCTTAAGCTCACTGTCAAAAACCATAAAACAACTTTGGAACAGATCTATCTGAATTTAGGGTCAATATGAAATAGGAATAAAAAAGTACCATGAATTGCATATGCTCAAAGCAATGCTCAAACATACAGGCAGTGATATAATTTTAAAGTGTACAGTACTATAATAAATAAGTTCCACAATAGCAGTTGGTGCTCTATATTTTTTATTTTATTTTTTGAGGGTCGTTGCTGCTGAAACAATGGGTGTATAAATACAGACCTGCTACCTTAGAAGCTTACACACAGACATGCACACTGCCATCTGGGCCCAGCATCAAGTATCATTCCAATATTTATAGTAGACCTGTGTTCCAGCCTACCCCTTCCTTACCTTTTCTCCCTGTCACGCGCGTAAAGTCCACCATCTTAGTATTCCCCAAGTCGCCACTACTCCGCAGCAATGTTCCTCCATACTGTTCATCAGTATAACATCAGTGCAGCCTCCTCAAATGGAAGATCTTGTCCCACGGACTAAATATGGCCACCTATAATAAAACAGTTTCTCACTGTCAATTCCCTCAGATCCACGCTTGTCCGCTCTGTCGTAACGCCCTGGTGCCTCTAAATGCATATTTAATGAGGACTATTATTCTAGTTTTCACTCTTGAATGAAGGCTTGTGTTCTTAGCTTTCAAGTGAGTGCTGGATGTTTGAAAATAGTTAGCACAAGGGCCTAAGCCAGCTGTAGTTAGGGTCGTGAGGAGATGAAAATAACGGAGGATGGCTTTGACAACTTTGACAACTTTGACAAATTGACTGTATCCTCTGTGACGTAATAAGTAACAAACTTAAGTAGAGAAAGACAAAAATAACCACACTTGTTTTACCAAAAGGAAATGCATTCCTGCACAAATGTAGTTATTGCAATTTTAAAACAATAGTCAATGTAAGCTACAGTACAGAAAAGTACAAAGCCTTTGCTCTGGGTTTACCCTTCTATGAAACCTTTCACCCATGCCTGCAGCCCTGCATGAGAGAATACTTTAAATCATGCATTGCTGGATACATTAGAGTTTCTCCCTCACCGGAGTAAACACTTCAGTAAGATTAGAACTGGTCTGCACTCTGAACTCTGTCATCAAGTAGCAGAAAACTGCTGATTTTACTGATGAGAGTCGTGAAAGTGAACTGCATAAATAAAACAACATTCATGTGGGCCAGAACAAATGACTGTTTGGCACATGTTAAAGGTACCATTTGTGAGAATAACTTCGTACTATTCCTGAAAACACACCAATGAATGTATATTGTTTAAAGGTCTTTGAAAAACAGGCCTATTTTTGTAAGGGATACCACCTTACTTTCAGCATTTGTGTGCTACTAGGGGAGGCAGTGGATTTACCATCAAACTAATAATTATCTGGAACAAGTCTGGTGGCATGCCTGCCAGCTTAAAGAAAGGTCATCCATCCATGGCTGATTCCTTTTTAACTAAAATTATGTCACCTGAAGAGCACAAATGTAAGACTATCACATTAGATCATAATTAAGTAAACCATTAATCTGATGGTAATGGGTCAGATGTATTTACAGTGCTTGTACATGCTAAAACATCTAAACTTGGTTGAATAATTATCAAATACATTCCTTTATATATAAATATATATAAATATCATTATCACCTGCCACTGGTTGGTGCCTACCTTGAATCTGAGAGGAGACGAACAAAACATTATCTAGTAAAAAGGGAAGAGTAGTAGGTAGTTTTATGTAAAATTCTAGTGATTAACTTTTCATTAGTGCACATTTTGATAACATGATGATATCCATACATTTATTCAACCTAGTGACCACAACGGTGAAGATAATGTTGCTTGTTAAAGCAGCAGTAGGAAACATCTTTAATTAAAATATCGGAAATGATCAATCGGTAGCTGAATTGGAAAAAAACAGAAAAAGAGAAAACCAGAGAAAGAGCTTTGAGAGAAATTCAATGCTCCCAACTGTGTTTATGGTCTCCAATTCTGCATTGTAAATTCATGGTATCGGTCATGACATGGCTCTGATTGGTGCGTGGTGTTAGCACCACTGGAGTGATGGGCAAGGAGGCACGTTGAATGATGTGTGTATTCATACTTTCAACTGATTGACTACAATGAATTCACTTTTTCCATAAGGCCTATTCATTTATGCAGTCATACTGGTTGTATTTATAACAGTTATGGTGCTATTTGGTCATAACAGTATGTATAACAGATATGCCTATTAAAATCAAACTTACAATGTCTAATAATTTTTTAAGCTGGGGAACAATATAAATCATAAAAAAAGTATAAACTTAAATCATTTTTAATTATATTCAAAAAAACGTAGTGAATAAATACAGTTTAAGAGTCCACTTTATTATTTCATAAGACAGCCACCAGAAGAAAGGACTGAGATCTCATTGGACACAACTGTTTTACACTTTAACACTTTGTTAATATCAGTGTCAAAATTGATTTGTTTTTCTGGGGGAGGAAACCTAGACCACCAACAGCCATATGGGAGTTGAAGGGCTTATCTCTAGGATCCACATCATAGAAACCATCCTACATGATTGTAGTTTAGTAGCATCAGAACTTAGAGCATTCACTGCCGGCATACGACATTCTAAGTCCGCTACTCTAGAGATGATGCAGGACTGACTATGCAGCGCAGCGGGACTGATGCCATCTCCCAAGCCAATGGCAGTTTGGAAACAATCCTTGCGGCCTTCCTCCCAGCTTGCTACACCATTCTCCTACTAGTGTTAAAGTTGGAAAAATAAGACATGGGTTGAAATGACGATTCGCACATTTATTTAATCCATAGCAAATATCACAAAACAGACAATACATACGAGAAAACCTACAAGACAAGGCGGTATAACACATTCCCCAAACATGCAAAACTAGAGTGCCCGGAGCCTTCATTAAGTGAATGAACTCCTCAAGCCAGATTACTACTACTCATTTATACATCTCTGACCAGCCTTAGACAGTACTCCATCTGTTTGGGCATCTAGAAATGGTTGTTGATGATGGGACCAGCTGCAGACCTTCAAAATAACAACGGTTCTTTAGCATATTCCCAATTTGGTCTGTATACAGTGTTTATTGCAGGACCCCAGGAGCTGGGGAGGGAAGTGAGTGCCCCCCACTTTGACTGTATGTGGGTTCCAATTCACAGGACAGTCTCAAAGTCCTTTTGATGGATGTTTGTTCCTGGGCTAGCCATTTCTCTGACAATATCCCAAGTTCACAGAACTACAGTCAGGGAGGGAGAGAAGCTTGCTATTCAAATAAGTAACAAATATTTTGGTTCATGAAACAAGAACATTATAAAGACTTATAGATTTGTTCACATACAAATAGCCTCTAAATAAATAAAAATATATCCTTAACCGCAAGAAGTATGAGAGAGACGCTAGCTAGCTACCCCAACCTCTTAATAGCTGCCAGTGTATTAAAAGTTGCACAATCTCAACTTGGAAAGATCAGGCTATGTAGCTAGCTACAAACTTTCTATATTAAAATTAAATATGCTAAATGTACATACCACTGTTTCTAATTGCACCAGGGCTTTTAAGGAGAGCATTGCTGCAGAGTGTCCACTGAGCAGAGTTGAGCTAGAGAGAAATACTTTATTTACACACCAACAGCCAGCAGCAGGAAATGGAATAGTTAATCAAACCTTTTCTGTATTCCTTCCTGGTGATGACTGTGCAGTAGACTTGAGAGTAAGGTTACAGCTAGTGTTTATGTAGTGTAGCATTCTGGGATGAGGTGGGGTCTCAGTACTACAACCTCAGTACTACAATGCAAAATGGTCCAGACCATGTAAAACCTAATTTGCTCAGCTGTAAAAATAACTCCAGCCATGATGACTCATACTGTTCTTACACTTACATAGAAGAGTGTGTATGCCCCCTCCCCTCCAGTGGTAAATCTCTGTTTTGCATTACATGATAATATCTTTGTAACATACTTGTCGGGTCATTTTAATGATCTTAAATCAACAGTGTTGTCCCTCTCATAGGAGATTATGCTAGGAATTTGTTTAGCCTTTGTAAATATATTAGTTTCCTTACTCATTGAAAACAAATCAACCGGATGCTAGCAGCCAACAATTCACTCTGTGAAATTCTGGTGCTCCAGTCAGTTGGTAACTCTTGTCCCTAGGATGCTATATGGTAATATGTCATCTGTTAGTGACATGAAAGTTGAATATTGGAAACAGGGTGACCAGTTGAGCTGCACACCTTTGTACAAGAATGGATACAAATAGTGAGGTAAGCAAAGAGCATTGTGCCTCACTTCCATTGGTGCTGCTCAGGTAAACCTCACAAGCTTGGAAAAGCTTTCTCACAAGCTTGGAAAAGTAGGCGTAGATACACTTGCCATGCCAGCAACAGGGGCTTCTCTCATCAGTTATCGTGTGACTGGGTCCCGCGGGACAGTTTTGCTCATCTTTATTTTTATTTTTTTTACCTATACGTATAGGATATACGCTTATTTGTCCTTTTCAACACAGATTCACTCAGTGGATGTGTCCTCTCCATAATGTTCAATAAGGCAGAGGTTGTCTGGGCTAAAGTGGATGGACTGTGGAGAGATGAGTGATTATTATTGGCAGTGCATTGTCATATTATTACAATGCTTACTGGAAGTATTGGTCACTGGGGTTTTTTACTTAAAGTGATACCTCCACAATTCATGTGTTTCCTTCATTTTTTTTTCTATTTTCCCTTTCTGCTGTTCTTTCCCCATTTTTCTCCCAATTTAGTAGCCAATTATACCCTATTTTTTTCATGTCAATTATCCCCCTCCCTCATATTGAGAGCTCGCTGCCATAGTCCTGAAACTGGCAGTGACATGCAGCAGAGCACCACCTCTTCCAAGCCGTCAGCGTAACTCCAGTATGCGCCCACTCCTATATGCAACAAGCTCATATTGGCTTCCCTCCCACCACCCTGGGGCAGACAGCCAATTGCCACCCCCTAGTGGCACGCCGGTGGAATTGAAACCTGGTCGCAGTGGGCAGCGTCGGACATTCTACCGTTACACCACCCGGGAGGCCCCTGTTTCCTTGAATTTATAGATTGATTCTCTACTACATTTAATACACTAATACAACTCGCACCTAAATTTTAATGGTTTTATGTCTCTAAAGATAATTATGTGTATAAGTTTTCAAAGTGAAACATAGTTTTTACATTTTTATACAAAAGTTACGTGCTTCTTGTAATGATTAAGAGCCGAATATCCTGATGACCGATACTATAAAATCACTGTAATGCTCTTTTCCCCCCTAGACTCAGGACTTAATTACTCTGGTTCACAGTTATAAAATTCTGGTGCTCCGGTCAGTTGGTAACTCTTGTCCCTAGGATGCTATATGGTAATATGTCATCTGTTAGTGACATGAAAGTTGAATATTGGAAACAGGGTGACCAGTTGAGCTGCACACCTTTGTACAAGAATGGATACAAATAGTGAGGTAAGCAAAGAGCATTGTGCCTCACTTCCATTGGTGCTGCTCAGGTAAACCTGAACTGTACCATGGCAGCTGCCAGGAGTACTTGGGGAGGGTAATTTGTGTTTTACTGAACCTAGGGCTAGAAAATGGTAGGCTTTAGAGCTTGGCTATAGGCTTGAGTTCTTGTCATTCTTTAAATCACCTTAGCTGCCAGAACATAAAACCAGCAGATATTAGATGAAGAATTGAAATGTTTATATTTTCATAATGTATAATATTTCACCAATGATAACCACATGACTTTCTCACAAGCTTGGAAAAGTAGGCGTAGATACACAATGCCATGCCAGCAATGGGGGCTTCTCTCATCAGTGTGACCGGGTCCCGAAGGACAGTGTTGCTTTTTTTTTTTACCCATATAGGATATAATCTTATTTGTCCTTTTCACACAGATTCACTCAGTGGATGTGTCCTCTCCATAATGTTCAATAAGGCAGAGGTTGTCTGGGCTAAAGTGGATGGACTGTGGAGAGATGAGTGATTATTATTGGCAGTGCATTGTCATATTATGACAATGCTTACTGGAAGTATTGGTCACTGGGGTTTTTTACTTAAAGTGATACCTCCACAATTCATGTGTTTCCTTCGTTTTTTTTCTATTTTCTTTTCTGTACTATTTCACCAATAATAACCACATGACTTTCTCACAAGCTTGGAAAAGTAGGCGTAGATACACCATGCCATGCCAGCAACGGGGGCTTCTCTCGTCAGTTATCGTGTGACCGGGTCCCGGGGGACAGTGTTGCTCATCTGTATTTTTTTCACTTTTTTTAACCTATATAGGATATAAGCTTATTTGTCCTTTTCCCTGTTTAGCGCTATTGCAATCTCAGAAGCCACTGAATTCAGAGGGTCTCTTAAAAGTAGCTCCGACGCCGCGCGCCGACTCGCTAGGCTTGTGTACGCCGCTGCCAGGCAGTGGGTGTGTACATGACAGCTCCTACCTATCAGTGTAAACGCCAAGCCTGGAGCCTGTGTACCATAAGGCTGAAGTGCAGAAAGAATAAAGATGGAAGGAGCGGGGTCCTTTGGAGCTGGCAGAGCTGGAGGGGCTTTCGACCCAATCGCCTTTGTTAAACAGCCTCAGACTATCCTTAGAATTTTGTCGTGGGTAAGAGATTTTTTTCTACCGCATTTATATTACAGGGATTTAAATTCGATTTTTTTTTACATTCGAGTCATCAGATGAAATAACTCTGTTGATGCATATTGGAAATATACAATCGATATGTGGTTTATATCCATACATATTTCATATAGATTATGCAAAGGCGATTCCGGTATAAACCACAAGCATCCACTTTCAGTCACTAAAACAACGGTACAACGATGTATTTTTGCTTGTTCACCTCACCCGTTTAACCCTTTCTTAATATATAATTGTTTTTGTAATGTATACTGTCAAAATTCCCATGAAATTATTATTACCACATTTTAAGATTTAAGTTGTATTGCATTTGGTATTTCCTATTGGCAAAAAATGTGTCTTTGCTGTCCAATGTTTTGTAGCCTACACACAGGTCATGTGTTGCTACACCAGTGCACGATTTAGGTATGGTGTCTGTGGTAATTTCAGGCAATTTCAACCTTTTCCCTGCTCACTATGGACTCGTAAACACGCTGAATGTCCATTTCCGCCCGACATTAGGCTACATAGCCTATAGTATAGAATGTTTTTGATTATTATCGTTCCCTTGTGGGATTACTATATGTATATATTTGCAAATCACGTATGCTCACATTCATGGTGATCACGGTTTTAGGTTCAATTTACCTTTAAGATGAAAGTCACGCTAAATATTAAATTCAAAACAATACCTATATGCCTACATCACTGGCTTTCACTTCCACACACTTCCACGCCACAGCATTCAGGAATATCGTTTGCATTTTGATCTTGTTGTTGAGATTTACCAGGCTATTGGTCATGGGGAGAAATTGTCCGCACATGCTGATTTGGGTAATCTTGTATAGGCAACTTTGCCCTGGGATCGACGATTATTCAATTATATTTTCTAAATGCAATGAACAATACACGAAACGTGATTGTGGTGCAATCATACAACCGTCAGACTGCTTGTTGAGGAGACAATACAAGTACGTTCAAGAAATACACCTGATTTTACAGCCCTTTACGTGGACTATTCTGTTGTTTCATGGCAATGAAATCAATTCAGATATGACAGAATAATTTAGCCTAGGTCTGGAAATTGTACAATTATATGTAATGACACGCGCAAACTGTTGTCTGTTCTGCTGTCTAGATAGCACTTGTTGAAACAAGCAAAGCCGAAAAGTGATCCACGTGATGCTATATGATTTAAATATTGACAATAGCGAAATCATGCATAGTGTAAGGGGATATTTTATTGACCCACGCAAAACTATCTGAAGACTGGATAGTCAACAACACAGTGATTATTAGCAAGTGTTATGCCTCCTATTTTATGTGTTATGCCTCTGTTCTTTTATTCCTTTACGTAGCCTATATTCTGTTTTACAATATTTATATTCATAACATAAATGTACAAATTACGCGAGAGAGAGAGAGAAGAGAGAGAAAGAGAAAGAGAGAGAGAAAGAGAAATGCCTCACCAGGAATGTATGACTTGAGCTTATCTACTGTTCTAGAACTTTCAGTGATTACTAATGTTTGGCACTTCCTTCAGGCGCAAATTATGAATTAGTTTTTTTTACTGTTCCACTTTAAGGTAACGTAAAATATAGAATAGTATAGCATTACTGTATCTCACATCATGTGTTTTGGGTAGGTAGATGTATATGTAATACAGGTATAATGACTGTGCACAGAGCTTGTGTTTAATTAAAATTTCACTTGTTTTTATTGTACAGTATGTAATTGGCAGCAAAGGCAGACTTTGTCCACTTTGACAGTAAATGACCAAAACAGTTGATTCTGTTAATCAGATAAGATTTGTAAATAGAACAAAAAGATACAGACACTTCAGGTATTCTACTCTTTTTCATTTACTCAAAAAGGTTGCAACACTTTTGAGACCCAGTGTGTGCAACACAGCAAATGATGTTCCCTTTGTAAGAAATTCTTGCCTGTTGGGATGCATTATCTGTGACATAAGAATAAGTGAAAAGAGGGAACAACAGAACACAATCAGAATGAAGAAAAAGAACAAACATAGCTTCACCCTGACGATTTTAGCGTGGGCAATCCAAAGACTGCTTGGAGCCACTCTTGCTGCTTAATGGAAGGGGGAAGTCACTGTAAATTTACAGGCAGGGACAGATGCCTTTCTCATAGCATATGAGCCCACAGGCAGCTTTAGCGACAGTGGAGCTTTAGAGCACTTTGCTTAGCGCATCTGGGCCGATTGTGAATGGAGCTGCCGAACTCATATATTGTGATGTGCATATATTTATTCAGGGCTCTGAACACATCCTCTCCTCCGTGATGCATAATCCAGCACTCCTTCACTGTGGTCCTCTAGTCCCCAGAGAGATGTGACAGCACTGTGCCTCTCCACCTGCCAGCATTATTTAGCTCTGCACAAACCAGACTGACAGTATTGTACAGGCCAGCAACTCTTCCAGGAACTTCAGTCTCTGGCATTACTACCCAGAAAAGATTAAGGGGGGGTGTAATTAGCAGTGGTCAACTATTGCTTTTGATAAATACAATAATTATTGCTCTTCTCACAAATCAATTTTTACAGGTGATGATTTACCTGAAAATATTTCTACTGCAGTGCCAAGTGTGGAAATATTTTACTGTTTTGAAATATGTATATGCAGTTGGCTGGGAAATACTACTAATGGGTATTCGATATTCTCAAAAGATGGCACTTTGTCAGTGGGCACTTTGCTGTATATTTAAGTCTGCTGATCAAGCCAGCAGAGTACTGACCTGCACATAACTGAAATTCCTTACTTGGGTACAAAAACCTTTGTCAAGTGAGTGTCAATCCAGTCAGGCATTCACTCACTTAGTTAAGACAGTGAAATCTACGTTACAGAGTTCAACAGAGATTCGCATTTGTTACAACTTTTCAATATTTAGCACACCTTGAAATAAACTACATAATTTTTTACCAAACTATTAGAACTATTACAGAAACTTTGTATGTAGTATGTCCTAACATCATACATTTTATGCTCTGCCTAAATGGTATTTAATTACTTTAATTACTGTACAGCAATCTCTCATTGGTATTGGACAGCCATATGTTCAGAATTTTTAGTGAGGCTCCTCATTTGTCATACTAGAGGCAGTTAATGCACACTTTTAAAATGCTATTTAAAATGTAGAAAAAGGAGTGTAAATGGTTTTTAGAGGTTGTCGGTGATTGCTGCTATGCCATTCAATGTGAACTGGTTTATTTGTCTTTTATATTTTTGTGTAACGACATGTTGTTGAAGAGGTTGAACTTAAATGTAAATGTAATGGCCTACAATGTATTGCACTTTACCATTTCAGCAAACTATATTGTAGGCAGCTACAACTAATGGCACAAAGACTATAGTTTTGCATGAATCAAAACAAGAGTCAGTAGCGTAGTCGCCACCTTGAGAAAATATTTTCATTTTATCCAGTGTCTGCTCCTCTGTAAGCTCTTGGTGATTGTATTGATCTGTGATTCTCACTCCCAGGATTACAGGACCACTGCTGTCAGGGGTGGGGTGAGCAGACCCCTGGGAGCAGATTTCTCATTCCAGTAACATGGAAACCAGATAGGGCATAGCGCTAAGCACTGGTTTCCCACCACGCAACTCAAACTCCATTGAGGATTCACAAATTGAGGAAGTTCCCTCTCCATGATTGCTATGCAAGGAGTGGGGTTTACTGTATCCAAAATGTCAGGTGAGGTGCACATTCATTCTCTGCGATTTCACAGGTGCATTTGATTCACCTAATGCATCAAAAGCCTGAACATGGACAGAATCATTGATTTCAGTCATACAAACAAATGCAAGGTGCATTTTATGATGTAAGAAAGCTCAGTGAATCTGTTTGCGACTTGTTAAGCTTGTGTTAAGCCATGAGTGTATCCTGGGACTGGCTCGCAGGTATTGAGCTGTATGCTCGATGCACGATCGAATAATTGTGTTGAATTTAGCGCTGCACCCCTCATCCCTCAGTGGCCACACTGTGCAAACATAATATTCTGTAAATACTCTGTAATAAAATAAAATATGACAGGCAGTAATCCTAATGTAAAGATTACAATTTAAAAAAGAGGGGTGGGATATTCTGTTAATATTCCTTCAAATATGAGAATACTAGTCATGCAGTGAGACTATCATCACACTGCCAAGAATCAGACTTGGAGATCTTTAGTATTACAAATATTTTATTATACTTACATAGTGAAACAAATAAATTTACAAAGTGCAAAGGTGTAGTTAAACCAGTAGCAGACATGTCTGCCAAGTGCCTTCCTCAGTGCCTCAACACAGAACGTCGGCCATTGCCTCAAGCACCGAGGAAGGCGCCTTGCCAAAACATCTAGTATTGTTTAAATACACCTTCGCACTTTTACTTTGCTTTCACTGTGTAAGAATAATAAAATATTGTATCTTTTGTCATTTTGGATGTGAGGGTAAGATCAATATATTTCTTACATGTCTGACTGATATTTGAACAAAGACTATTATTGTCTCTCTATCTGTTTGTGTGGCTGCTACATCCAAAAGAGTGATACTGTGCATGATCACAGTACACTTACTTCTGAATATATACCTGCTTGTAAAGTTAGATTTATTATATTTCATTGGAATATTTAAAAAAAAAATTACGGCTCATGCACATATTCATTCCCCCGTACATGTATTTGGTATGTTTCCTGTAACATGGTCATTATGTCATTTTGATCATAATGGTAATACTTATGCTGAGTAACTTCAGGCAAATAAGATCTGCTGTTTATTGTTTTCTTTTATACACTTGTTATGCTGCTCTTTCTACTTCCTTGTGAAATGTACCCCTGTCATTTTTAGCAGCTGTGTCATACTTTTACATTGAACAGTGTGACTTGTATAAGAGTATCATTGATCTGAGCTTGCTCCTGTGTGCAGGAAATCATTCCAATGGCAGGATAGCTGCTGTTTCCATGGCTACAGAGAAGTCTCATTTACGTCATTTTACGGAGTTCCACAGCTAAAAATAGCTCATTACTCATCTGATGCTTAGATAGTATCACCAGCTCTCCCTCACTCACTCTTTCAACCTTAGCATTCTGGATTATACACATACAAATATATATGTAATACAAATCTCTCTATGCACATTGAAGATCTGTAAAATATTGAATTATTGAGTCTATACGGTTGCCGGTTTGTCCATAGATGGTTTTTGATAGGAATATTTAATGAATTTGTAAGCAAAGAAAGAGATTAAAAAACAATTTAATGAAATAAATGGGAGTGGAAAAGCTGCGTAGTGAAATTCTTGACTGCTGTGTGTCTTCTCACTCACTGCTTATGCAAGCTTGCGTGTAGGTGTGACATGTAACAATGAGCAGCTACATTTGGAGTATTGCTATGATTATCTTTAAGGAAAAAGATCAGTTTTAAGGCATTGCTGTAACACAATTACACTGAAGTCTGATAAATGTATATGCAGCACATCTACCCTCAAACGTGGAAAAATTCACCATGCCTGTCATCTATTACTACTTCTGGAAAATACATGACAAACTCAGTCAGGAAGCACCCAAATAATTATGGATAATCCTAAGGCTGGAGATATGTTGCCTTTCTGCACCTGAAAGGGCCCTTATAACTTTAGCTGAAACTGAATTAAATCATAATACATCCAGTTAATCCTTCTCAGCATTGCCTTTACACTTTCTGGCACAGTCAAACTAGAAAGAAAGCCACTATTGACACAGTTCTTGTGATCTGTGGTGTTGCACTATAAAGCTCTTAATGGAAATGGGGTTTCCTGTTTTTTACCATTTGCCTGTTTATGTAGCGCTAACTCTTCGTTAGCACAAGGGCTGTAGACAAGGCCGTGTGACACAAGGGCTGTAGAAGGCCTGTGTTCATGCCCTGGTGTAAATTAAAACATTTTCAAGTCTCTCTGCTAATAAGCAAATTTGGTTGTCGCTGGCAGCATCTCTGAAATGGGAAAGCCCCTTGGACTTTCAATGTTTCAGTCAGTGTGTAAATAATATTACTCTATTCTGCCAGAGTACATTTTCTCATCCTGGCAGTGACTGAATGAGCATGCACAGGTTTCGGTGAAAGCTTTAGACATTACGGTTTTGACAGTTTGGTAGCGTTACCAGAAAAGAGTTTCACTTTTAAATTCACAGAATCCTCAAATCTATTAAACCATGAAGCAATAATGCTCTTTAATTGCAGGGTGGAAAAAAACGTTAACATGCGAATTCATTCAATCTTAGGGAACTATATAATGGCCTCCCATGGCTTCCTGTTTCATTGTCATACAAATGAGGTAAAACACATGTCAAATCAATCCATATTGAGGGCAACAATATTAATTTGTTGAGATCAACAAATTAAGGGTCTGGAGTTTGCTAAACAGCATTGTAACTCCAAATGGAACCGGTTGTTATTTCAGTGTAGCTGAAAATGTAGCTTTTTGGCCATGCACACCAGCTGTGGGTCTGGTGTTGGAAGAAGGACACTTGAAGGATGTTGAAAAGACGCCATGTCTACAGTAAAATATGAGGTTGGAGCTTCAATATTATGGGGTGTTTTGCATATACTGATCCTGGGGCTCTTGTTAAGGTCAATGAAATGATCAACTCCAGCAAGCACTAAGACATTTTGGCCTAAAACTTCCCTTCCTCTGCCAGGAAACGGAGACTTGTACGCAAATGGATCTTTCAGAGAGATGATCCCAATTGATTAAGTATGCCTCAAAATCAACCAAAAATTATTAAATGACCACAAGTTTGCTGTTTTTCAATGCCCATCTCAGTCTCCATACTTGAACCTGATTGAAAATGTATGGTTTGAAGTGAAGTGGGAAGTCCAAAGTGCAGGTTGAAGGATCTTGAAAGATCCTGTATGATGGAATGATAAAAGATCCCCCCCAATATCTCATAAAACACTATAGAAGGTAACTCAGTAGTGTTATCCTTGTGAGAAAAACAGGTGTGAATAGTTGTGACATATATTTCTAGAGAAAAAAATACTTTTTCTCTGAGGAATTGTATTAGTGTAAAATAATATAATTTTCCCATTTTTTGAGCAGAAAATATAGCTCATTAACTGTATTGTTTGTTTTATACAACCTTCTTTGGTCATCTTTATCTTGGGTGTGAATAATTTTGGAGGCTAGTGTATGTTCTAGCATAAACCTACTATCATCATTTTAATAATTACATTTATACAAATCCTTTATACCATTTTGAAAATTGCAAGTTGTCAGTTCTTTAAGGTACATTTATCAATTCAAATAATAAGGAAAGCATGCTTTACTAAAAACAAAACCTAGATATCAACAAAAGCAGCATGTAAAGGACAAACTCTAGTACATCATTTTGTAAGTATTATTAGATCATCTGCTGAAATCATTTACATTGTATGTACTGTATTTTCCTTGACCTAGAAAAGAATATCTCTGGAATTTAACCACTGTAGTGATAAATATCTTTAAAATACATTCACTATCTGTAGCATCTTGAAATGCCATACCTACATGCCAGAAATTGTTTGGTGTTTGTGACGGAGCTGACAACACATATACCTCATTATTGCAATTTACAATGGAGATGTCTGTGAAGTGTATGCCTAGGTGAGATGGTGAAGGCCTCCACAGTGCTGACCTCCACACGCCTCTCTCTTTCACTGCAGATCTTCGCCATCGTGGTGTTTGGCTCCATAGTGAATGAGGGCTACATTAACAGTGGAAGTGAAAGACTGCACTGCATTTTCAACAAGAACAACGATGCCTGTAACTATGGGATTACCATCGGAGTCATTGCGTTTTTCGCTAGCATATTTTTCTTCGCCTTGGACATTTACTTCCCACAGATCAGCAGTGTGAAAGACAGGAAGAAGGCTGTGCTGCTGGAGATGGCATTTTCAGGTAACGGATACCACTTTGCTCAGTGCTGTGGGTGTGCAGAAAATACACAGAGGCCGCACCATTTCCACTGAGGAAAAAGAGACAACGGAGAGGGTTTCGCATGTTAAACCATCAGATGCATCCTGCCTCCTTGTTCCAGGAGAAAACAGCAATCATGCTTTTACCAAGCCTTTTGTTCTCACATCCTGGGCACATGGCAGACATTGCATTGTTTTGTAGACAACACTCTGTTATTATCGATCAGAGCACAATCAAGCATGCAACTGGGAGCCAAAAGGGAGCACAAACCAATGTGCAAACTTCCAATTAAGCTCACATTAGATACAGTTTGTACATCAAGAAGAGCATCAGCCAGAACCCACAGATTGCATTTGATTGAATTGTTTGCTTAGGGGACACCCTTGTCCAGGGCGACTTACAATTTATCTATTGATATAGCTGGATATTTACAGAAGCAAATATCATGCTGTTAGGCACAAACACAGTGTTCCCCAGGGATTTAAACGTGGAATATTCTGGTAGCAAGTCAAGTTCCCTAATCACCACGCCACATTGCCACTCCACTAGTATGAGGTTTTTAAAACTATCTCCTCAGATAACCTATGTCCAAATTCCTATGAATAGTGAGTGGATAGAGCAGCACCTTGCCATGGCCTCTCCCTAAGAGTATCTGTCACACACTTCATTATAATTCTAGGAAGCAGGCGAGGAGCAAACTACCTTCATTAGGACTGACTGATGGGAGTCCAAACTCTAATTTTCACAAGGCTCTTAAGAGAAGAAACAGAATGTCAATTATTGGGTGTAATTGGAAGGCGTCTTTCGCCACAGCAGTGCTGGGAACTGGCAAATAATTACAGAATGATTGCCCTTGCCTTAGTGGACAAACAAAATGTTCTGATCCAGAGATGACTTAATGCACTCAATCTTGAGTCCAAGAATACCAGAGTCTGGCTCTTTTTTATGTATGAATGGTGATGACCAATATCACCTGCTAAAAGCCAAAGAGCCAGTGGATACAAGCTCTGTAAGGGGTATTTTACCTGCTTTGAGAAGGTCTACCATTCCATTACAGGTTTCTGGACATTCCTGTGGTTTGTGGGATTCTGTTTTCTGGCCAATCAGTGGCAGCGCACCTCCCCCAAAGAGCTGCCTCTGAACCAGGGTGCAGACGCTGCCAGGGCTGCAATAGCCTTCTCCTTCTTTTCCATCATCATTTGGGTGAGTAAGTGTTCCACCTGCTCCACTTGCTCCAACTGCTCCTAAACCAGGCTTCATAGAGTATAAGAGCAGTATATGGACCCTGTTACTTTTCCCTTCACACACACTCCTCAGTGACAGACAGCTAAACCAGTGAGAGGTGAATTACATTATGTTTGAAGGTAACAAGCATGTGGTAAATCAAGTGATTTACCTGTGGTGTAAGGCTGTTCAGGCTGGTGGTGTTGGAATTACTGTCCCATCCCATGATGTTGCCAGTCAGTTCCAACTTCACTCTACCAGTCCAAATTACTGCATTTATTTCAGCCTCAGCAGCCCTGGGGCACATTGGAAATTGACAGGAGTCTAAACGGCTTTGTACGTGTTCCACAGTGGTGAGCTGGCCCATTTATCAAAGTGCAGACAGAGATGTCACCAGGCGTGGGATAAGTCCTGATGTCCTGGTATGACTGACCCACAGATGTTGTCAGTGTAATAAAGTGCCAGACAACTGGAGACGATTTTTCCAGCTAGAGGGAGATGCAGTGCCAGCCCGTCACAAGCCCATGTGTTCCCATAAGAGGCATTGCAGGGATGGGGCCACATTATGCACCTGCATGGGTGCTCATGACCACAGCTATCTATGATGTGCCAGATTGCGTGTTCTAACAGGGTGTGTCTTCAGGCTTTGTTGTTTTAATGGCGGCCGCCTGTTTTGTATTTCAGGGATATCTGTGTCTCTTAACCTTGAGCAGATTTAGAAACATTGCCTTTGTGGAGGACACACAGATGCTGCTCTCTAAACAACCACCCACCTCTTCTGTGGTGTAGGCAGCCAGCGAGCACTAATTCTGCCAATAACCCTGATGTGACTATTAAAACATCTCATCGGCCCTTTCCCACAACTAACAATGGCTTTCCAGTAGATGTCAGAGAAGATACATATTGACTGCAAATTATTCTAATTATCAGTTATCAATTATTATCACAGATTTAGGCGAAGTTACAAGACAGACTCTATTTTCTGTGCATGCAAAAGTAACACCCAGCATCCCACACAGTCCAATGTGATTCAGTGCTCCAATAAGCCTGGGAACACGTGAATTCTTTGCCAAGATTTTTTCTCTAGTGCCTTTTTATATCATCCAAGTAATTTATGTTATGCCCTGGAAGAAAATAGAATAGAGAATTGCTTGGACAGAGATTTGGGAATTGTTCTATTTTCTCCCAAGTATTCTTGCCTATTAGTCACCTATTTAACTGCTTCCAGGCAACAAACACACACAATGCAATACTCAAGGTGGCAGAGCTCAACCCAAGAGATGGACTGTGCTGTTGTTAAAAATAACATTCAATGAACTGTCAGCTGTGCTCCATGTATGCAAACATTTCCGCTCATTTTTCACCTGCTCTGCCACTCAGCTGCCATTGAAGACACATCATTGAACAACCTGTTAATCATGTAAAACAGTGGGTTATTCAGTTGTTAAAGAAATTCACCTTACAGATTAGTTATGGATATTAATTTAGAAATAATGCTAGCAAAGTATTTCTTAAGTTGAGTGAGCACAACACAGTGGTGTCTATTTAGAGCTTGTTGCTGCTACAGTCCTCCACTGTTTATTTTCAGGGTACTCTGTATTATGCACTGGGTATCTGGGACTGCATTCAGTGTATACAATTACTAACAAAATGTTGACACTTCTAACTTCCACTTGCTGGAATGAATTATCACAAAAGATTCAACTAATACTTAAAATTAAGTTTGTTCATTTTTTATGCCTGCTTGCCAGCCGCCTGACATGTTAATCAGATGGTTTACACCATATGTGTGCTCTTTCTAGGAATGGTTCCTATCACTTGTCTAATGCAGTAGTGGCTAAAAGTCCCACACTTAAGAGCTGATCCCTGAATCATCCATCTGTTCATTGTAGTGGAGAGCCTGAAAGCGAAAAAAAAGCTCAGTAAACCCCTTTACCATCGTATAACAGCTGCTGATGAGATGCATGCAGCTACATATGTATGATACCTATGAAAAAAACTCATTGACCCTACACTCCCTAACAACAGCATATATTAGAGATACAGATGTATGCACTGAGCACAATCAAATTTCAGACTGAGCAATTACTACCTACAGACACATGGACAGGCGAGCGTGACTCAACATCTATGTGACTAATCAGACAGCTCTACTCTGACGCACGCAGCTGGTAGCACTAACCCATTAATCCTGTTGAAGGCTGGGCTGACTGTGAGGGCTGTGCAGAAGTATCTGCTGGGCACAGACATGACGCTCTTCACCACGGACCACCTCGACGGCAACCCCACCATCCAGCCCTACCCCACCGGCAGTGGCATGGAGACCACCGAAACCTACCAGAGCCCGCCTTTCACCGAGAACCTCCAGACCAGCCCAAAGGGCTACCAGGTGCCAACTTACTAGAGGGGTGCCGATTGGGCAAGTGTGTCACAAACAAAAAAGAAAACAAAAAAAAAGAGAATAATGCATCTGATCTGTGTGTGGTGCAGTGCTGTTTCATTGGGTGGATGTCTACAGTTGACCCATGAAGTCAGTTTCTTTATGTGGCCGCCCACTGATCCTGGGCGGCGTAACAGTGTTCATAGGTAGTTGTGCTGTGACCTTCTGTACAGGAGCAGTATGTTGGTAGTACTTTCATTTCTGTCCTGATTGGTGGGTAGCTAAGTAGGCCCTGGCTATGCCAGGGGTAGCGGTACCCAAAAAATAAACAAGATACAATACACATTTACAGAATTAAACCTACAGTGTTCCCTCTGTGAACTGGCCTTTTTCCAGCTTTAGTGAGTAGATACACTCACTGTTTTGTTGTGCTTAATTGAAACAAACTGTCTCTGCTATAGAAACTGAAGCAGTATATGGTCAAAATGGTTCCATATACTGGTGTGGTTTACTAAGGCTCTCCTCCATGTGTACTTATTTAATATACAGTAATTGAATTAATCCTATTCATTAAAGCAGAGAGCAAGGGAGCCTACCATTGACGCGGCCCTGACTGCACTCCATTTGAAAAGAGAATAGAGAGAATGCAAAAAATACTCTTATTTAATCACTGAAAAATTACAAGAATGTTTTGTGTTATATCAATGGGCCAAGCAAAAATGACAAAACTGTGAGTGTCATGACTTTAGCAAAATGGAAAGTTTGCATTCTATGTATATTACATTGAATAGGATGTGCTAGGAATGGACAATATTCAAAATCAATACAGTGCCATAAATTAAGGATAATTACTTGAAAATACTAGATTTCTATATGCTGTAAATTCAAACGTTTTGCAACTAAATGCAAATAAAGTCAAAAGGACCATAAATAAAAATAGCTAAAACATCAGCAGAATGTCAGCATATGATGAGTGTTCTAATTAAATATCTATTATTATTACAAGCTCTCAAACTTTGTCATGCAGTCATTTGAGTCAAGCCAAGTGTTTTGTCTTCAGGTACATTTTGAACTCATTGTCTTCAGTGAGAGCACTGGGTAATCATTAAAGGCAGCATAAAGACACTCCATTGTAGGTAGCTTTGTTCAGTGTTTTAATGATGATTCATAATACTTCTTGTGATACAAGCCGATGACCTGTCTGGTATGTAAAAGTGTATGTATTCGGTATTCTAGGTCTGTATAAAAGAAGATAATCAAGAACAAGTGTTACCCCTTTCTACTGTATGTAGAGGTAGCTTGGTAGGATACAGTATATTCAAGGTTGTCAAATTCAGTGGTGTTACAAAGTGAAAATCTACCAATGTGAATGTAAGCACACAATGCCTACATTTTTGGGTAGGCTACTACATGTTTTTTTTTGTTTTGTTTTTACCAATGGTACTATCAAGGGATCCTCTCAAAAGTTAAAATTGAATTAGCCTCTAAAAGCCTCAGGGTATGGATTTATGGCTGTGGCCTCCAACCTTCTGCCCCAAATGTAACATTATAGACAACATACCGCACTGGGGACAACTCCCTGCATGCACGCACACACACACACACACACACACACACACACACACACACACACACACACACACACACACACACACGCACACACACACACACACTTAATATAATGTTTAAATATAGCTCATTAGCTATTAGCAATTACAGTCTAAGACTAATGGTAGCAATCTTTTCAAATATCAAAGGTATGTCACTGTAAATTATATAAGCTTAAATACAAATAGTTCTGGTGGTAACAGCTTGCAATATTGTTAGCTATTATTACTTCATTTTGAACATTATGGAATCTACTGTTATTTTATAAATCATGCAATTGTATTTTATCCCTCAAAATGATACAATGTCAAATCAAAATAATTTTATAATTTGTGTACAGGACAATGGTTCTAAAGCTGTCCGTCTGTGTAAGCCAATCAAATGCAAACATTAACAAACATATTTCTGTGTTAAACTATGTCTCTTTATTTCTACTGTACATCTATATTTCTTAAGGTTTTTGAGGGCAACCTTGCAAGCTGCTGGTTGGGGACCACTGGTTAAATGTAAATGTGATTGATTCACAATGCCAAATAATTACTTTCAATCAAGAAAAGAAGAAAACAATTTGAAAACTGATACTGGCAAAGTGATTTAACGGACTTTGAGATCAGGAGGACTGTTGTTTGTCGCCAAGCAGGTGGGATGCTGTATAAATGATGGATCCATAAATATCCAGTTGTATAAATGAAAATGGTTCAGTGATGAACCCCAAGGTATGGAATCAAATGCTGACTGTGCCTATGGCAACTAGCAAATGGTTCCATATGCTAAGAACCTCCAGTGGGGTGATGCACAATTGGCTACAGGAGGGATGGATTCAGTCGGCAGGGAACTCTCCATCTCATCGCACAATAGTGACTCATTGATTGGTTGATCAGTTACCTGCAGTCTGCCTGTGCCAGCTGGGTAAGTGTTGCAGTCCTCCAGTGTGGAATTCTGTGCAGCTCAGCTGATGGACTGCAGAGTGAAAAGGTGATGGCTGGCAGTACATGCTTCGGGTTACACACCTGCCAGTTTGAACTCTCCAAGATTTGATGGAGGATGGGATGAGCTAACAAATATGATTGAGAAAAAAGTAAGGCTAGGGGATAAAATGTTGTTAAAAAAACAATATTCAAACAATTATATGTGCTTAGGTTAGTAAAAATCCACTTTAAAACAAATTATTGTATGATTTGTTTAATTGGAAAAAGATGAAGGATACTTTTGGAGTTTCCTATTTTGAGAAGGGTGCCTGATGTAATGAGCACAAATCTCCCAACTCCTGAGATAAAATATAAATTGGTTTAAATAAGACTGTGAAAATCTTACGGTTTTGTCTTCTCTGAAACTGAACCTTTTTTCTTGATATATTAAGACTTTTGAGATAATCCCTGATGGGGGTAGGCTGGGGAGTGTGTGGAATTCATGTTAACAGTTCTTAATGTAATCTGTGGTAGCACATCGCTAATGTATCTGTACTCTGTGAGATAGGGCAATGTACAAAGTGATATTTATTGTAATTCAGTATATCTTAATAGACTCTGTTTATGAAACTGTTTAAGGTATTGTGTTTCTTGTACTGATAATGCACTCTCTTTAAAATACTTGGACCAATTTTACAGCATGGGTTAATTTGAAAAGATTTTTGTTTCCTCAGGCATAATGACCCATTTTTTCTGTAAAAGGCATAGTTCGTAAGCACCATTGGTTGTCAAACTGCATTTGTTTGGATTGCACTTGTCTCATGATAATAAAACAAAACTGTTTTTAAGCACCAAAGCATTTCATTGATGCAAGACTGTGAACAAGGCAAATTAATCATTGTCATTAAAAGTGCAACTGTTTAAGATTTGTATTCCTATTTCATCTTTTGTGGTAGTTGCCTAATATTGTTCTTTTAGTCACGCATGACCTGTGATCTTATTCATTTATGTTACTTACAAGTAACATAAATGAGTGTTTTATACCAGTACAAGTGTTCCCATTGAAAATTTTGTTTTCATAACAGCCAAGTTGGTAGTCAACTGTTTCTCCTTGACCGTCCCTGGAAAAGCTGTTCTCACTTTGAAGGACGCAGAAATAGCATGGCCGACCAGATGCACAGCTGGAAAATGTCTAGTCCAGCTGGGAGCTACAGACAGGAAACTGACAAAAATGGGAAGAAAACATGTAGTTAGAGGAACTGTATTTTTTCCCCATGGTGGACATTATGTCATATGTACAATACTTGTGAACTTGAAAAATTGAATCATAAATTAAATAGATCGGTCACATTAGAACATATTTTGCTGCTATAAATGTGTGTGTTGCATTTGGATGGGGTGAAAACTATTATTCAAGTTTATCTCCATATGTGAGTGTAAGCGAATTCATATCAGTACGACGATAATCTTACATACTGTTGCTATAAATCTAATCGCGCGAGTATAGCTTGAAACCTATGAATATAGGAAAAAAGTTGAAAAGGTTTTCTACTCAACTCTTTATCCACATGGCGGAAGAACTAATTTAAAACTAATTTAGATTAAATTAATCAAGCAAAGCATGAATGTAGTGGTATTGTGACATCGAAACATGGTTATTGTTAAATAATGAATATCAATAACAAATTGTCCGTGTGGTGAAAATGATTTCAGAGCATGAGAACAATTGTTGATGTTACCACTTTTTATTGGCACTCTTTACAAAATACAAATGGTTGATTTTGCTTTATCTAAGCAGTTAAGGTGAAAATCAGCAGAATGAGCCTGAGTAAGTTTCTGAAAAGGGAAACAAATGTGAAATTATATTTGTGAAACAGCATCAACCCTCGCTGTATGGATATCCTTAACTCAAAACAGGTCTGAATATTATAACATTTCTAGAAAAAGGTAAAAATAACTTGATTACTGAATGGGATTTTTCTGCCAACCCAACTGGATCAAATAACGAATTTTAGAGTCAGCTAAATCACTTATTTATGGAATGAATAGACCTCTGATTACTATACAGCAATAAGTCATAACCCAGTGATTAAGGTCAATAAAAGTTCAAACTTATAATTCAGGGCCAATGTATCTGAAATACTTTACAAACAGCAGGCTTGCATCTTTAGGGCCAAGGACCAAGTAAACACAATATAATCATCTGGATTTAGGTCTAGAACTCCCACCCGAATAAACCTAATTGTATATTGAAAGACTTGCAAAGAATGAAACGTAACTTGGATCTAGAGTAAAGAGAATTGGGACTGGAAAACAATGTCCACACAAACTTCTGTCTTTCCCATATTCATTATGTGTAGTAGTCATTTCCAATCAGTTTCTAAATTTCAAGGGCATCATTGCCAGTATTTTTGGTTTAAAGCTGTACAAAGATTTTCTACTTTCACATATTCAAAAGAAACATGAATGTCTCAAAAACTAAAGTTGGGAGCATCCTACCGTTTGATTACAGATAGTAAAAGCATAGACCATGTATATGACATGTGATGAAAAGTCGTAACTTTATGAAGTTATTTGTGTCCTGGAAACATAGTGATGTGCTCTGAAAAGGAAAAGAAACAAAGAACCCCCCCATGTCTAGCAGTTTCCCCATGCTTTCTGTGCCAAATCAAAATCATTAGCAGGGAGGCATGAAACAGCAGTCTGTGGCTCAAAGGTGCTTAGGTCCAGCCATTTAGCAGAAATCAGTTTGCAGACCCAGCTCTCAGAGGCATAAATGCCCATTTTGCAACTGGGTAAATTACATGAATTGAAAAAGGTCAGCATCTGTAAACTGCCACATACATGTTTAAATCATTCACCTCACACACCACTTTTCTTGCTTTTAACTCGTAACTCTAATGTTTCCAATAATGGCATTTTCATGTAATACTACAGCATTGTGTCTTCTATTCGCACGGTATACTAACAGTGGTAAGGAACAGCACATCCTTGAAGAATGAAATTATGGAAAACAGTTGACGTTCATTCATAAAATGTAGATTACCGATTCCTAAAAGCCTAGCTTTCAGCATTAAGTCATGCTTGTTTTGCACCACACTTGCGATGAGTATTAAATATGAAGTTATTGAATACCGATTTTCTTTTTACAAGCGAATTTACAGGATTTAGGATCTAAATAAAATATGCAAAGTCCAGACTTCAACACAGGAAAACAAACAAAATAAACCCATTTGTGACAACTTTACACTTTCAAGTAAATATCAAATTACTTTTGGTTCAGACCAAAATCTCCTTAAACAATTCAGCTAGGAGTATACTTGAAGCAGCAGTGACAACCTCCGCAGTAGGATTTGTTTGCATTGTTATTCTTTAGTTGATCAGCCACATTTCAAAATAACCTACTTCTGCTTGGGCTCCCTCCCCACAGCCCATTCACCTTCGCTTTCCTTCACTTTCGGCAGCACGTTTTACCGTTGTAATTCGAGAGACGGTTGTCTCCTCCCTAGCACTATTCACCCAGAAAAAAGCGCTTGCTCCTATCCTGTAGACAGCCCTGGTCCCTGGCAGGAATCAGAGTGTGGCTGTGCAAAAACAGGGGCTAGCTGATGATTTTACTGATGGACTGCAAGGAGGGGAAGTCGTCGTCACTCATGTGCAAGGTCTTATGGGCACTGAAGTCCTTCAGGGCCACCACCTGCCTACAGGTGGGACAGACCTGGCAGTCCAGCTCCAGGTTGCCGCTGGTGGAGCCCGTTTGCCAGGCGTTCTTTTTGTTCTTCTTGGGTTTGCTGCCGCTCTGCCTCTCCAGGACCTTGTAGTCCCCGTGAGCTGTAAGGAGCTCTTGTTGCTTATCTGTGTCAGGGAGGAGCACCAGCAGCTCATTGAAGACCTTCTTGAAGTTCTCTCCCAGCAGATCCCTGCAGCTCCTGTGGTACTTCGCTGCGGAGATCATGCCCTGTGGAAGCACGTTACTGGTCAGAGGGAACACTTGCACAACCAAAACACAGCAGAAGTTTACATTTAGTCTACTCCATCAAAATTATTTAGTAAAACTGAATAAAGAGTAATGCCTTGTCCACACTAATGCGGACACATTCTCCGCCCTCCGTCCACACTAAGATGGCACTATTTCGTTCACCGTACAAGGGACGGCGATTTTGTCTCCGTCTCATTGATTTGGACATTTTGAGAATCTTAAATTACTTAAGACTCTTGACTAAATTACTAGAACACTGTTTTGCGCACTTGTAAACAAAGTGCTTCGAAAATGGCAGAAACACATTTGGCCGAAACCTGCTCCGTTGCTGCCTCAGGTTTCCTGCGCCTACCCATTAAAGAAATGTAAGTGTTTTTGCCGTTTCAGTGGGGACGGTCAACTTTTCGAAAACGTTGTGAAAACACTAGTGTGGACGGAAAACATTTTGACATGAAAGCTGCATTAGTGTGGACGTGGCCTAAATCACTGGTTAGCAAAGATTTCCTTCAGCACTAATCTCCTCTGATAGTGATGGTATCACCCTCCAAGAAAGCAGTATAAAAGTATAGTACCCCACTCCACCCCAGTACGCTGGGAAAAACGTATCACCTGTCTAAATTGGCCTGAATAGGTTTTGAACTCGTTGAACTTGGACTCATCATCTTGAAGGAAGTTTTTTATGGACTGTATGAGTTCCATATTCCTCTGCTGGAAGTTATCAGGTATGAGGTAGGTCCCAGGTGAGTGTGTAGGTCTGTAATTAAGGGGGAAAAAATCTAGATATTAAAGATTTGACTACAAGCAGACAATATTCAAATTTAAATCAAACACTTTTCTGGAATATTAAATGGTGTTGAATATGACTGACCATAAAAAATAAGCCCCAGTCAGTACGACTTCAGGTTCAATGCAATTTACTACTTGTACTTACAACACACAATACAGGACAGTAACTCAGAACAAATTTTTGATTGAAAAACCCTAAATACTGCCCCCCTGTGGACACCTTTACCAGTAAGAATAATTTAGAAATAGACTGTATTCACTTACTCATCACTAACTGTTGGAATGGCAGGTTCCACCACATTGGCATTGAGAGGAATGCCAGTGAATCCTGGAGGAGGTTTGTTTATAGGGCCTGCTAACCCTGGTGGAGGGCAGGGTACACTGCTCTGGGTGCTCTTCATTGGAAATGCACTTTTGAATCCTGCAATAGCAAATATATATTTGATAAACACATAGATCAGAGATTCCCACAGCGATACATAGTACACTTAAAGAAAACGATGTCATTGCCAAAACAAACAACTGATCGAAATATCTGTTAAATGTCCATTCATCATAATTTATGCTCTTCATGTCCTCATTTGAGATGCAAAGCAATATTAAACAGCAAGGTCTCTTGGTCAAAAAAGAAAACAGCATAACAAGTACTGCTGATAATGATGTTCCCAAGAAGAAAAAATAAATAATACATGCTGTGAACAAAAACACATTGCGAGTGCCAAGGCAAACTCTCACTGCATGTCACTGAGCAAACTGGCTAGCTTTATAAAATATAAAACGGGTAGATCCAACTCAGCATTGTGATAGGCCGAGAGGTGTTAGAAGCCATGCTATATTCCCCTATATAATATCATCTAAGATGCGTATTACCTGTTCACCTGAATTTGTTTAGTCAGGTGAACGTTACTCAGCTACAACATTACAACAGCAACACAATATAGGCAACATTATCAAAAAATACAGTAACACAATTGTTGTCTCTGACGGTATGGACAGTTTTAATGTTATTTTAAACACAACATGCATTTAACTTGACACAGCTAGTTAGCTAGCTAGCTACCCAACTGGCAAGCACTACAGTGGTCCGCTAGCGACGAGTTGGGACAAGGCAGTCGTGATGAGGATCAGCTGTTAAGAGAAGGCAAAATAGTTGGTGAGTTTTCCTGATGCCAAGTACTTACTTGCTGGGTACGTCCCCTGACAACACTGAAACTAACTTTAGAAACTATTAAGTTAACATACAGATTAATGTGTACGAAAGTGATGCTATCTGAAGTGAGCTAATTAGCCTGTTAGCAATTTCTTCAATAAAAGATTGTGCAGATATATAAACAACTCAGTGTGTTAATATACACACTGAATGTGTGTATATTAACATAGCAAGCTCTATTTAAATTGAGTAACTAGTTATCTCTACTGGAGACGGGAAGGAAAATGGAGTGACTTTCTTGTCGAAAACACACACTCCTCCAAATAAAAGACGTTAACGGTGTATAATAGTACCTCAGCGCCAAGCGACACAGGACACTTTCACAAATTTCCAAATAAATATCAGTAACAATAACCTAGGTATTGGCTAGCTGTTACTCTGGAAGTGTTGCAGTGCTTAATTGCTGGTTCATGTCAATTCAAGCTGTACTAAAGCCAAGTGATGACCTGGAAATGAAGCTAGGAAGACCAGTTGATAATAAGCTGGCTAGCTAATTAAATATACTAGCTAGGTAATAACGAGCTACCAATGCATTTAACAAAGTAAATGTTTGTGGTTGCAGCTTTTCATTGCAACCCATGTATTTTCGCCACACATTACCTTATTTACTTTGTTTAAAGTTAGTCGTAAAAAGCTACAATTTGTTAGCAAGCAATTGGTAGAAAGCAAGCTAGCTGGCAAATTCATGTTTAGCAGATGTTCACCTTGTTGAACACACAAATACAATCTCATAAATGGTCCAATTAGTTTTTTCATTGCATTTTTAGGCATGATGTTAGTGAAAAAGACTCGTATATTAAAAAGGGCAACTGCACTACATGTATTATTTATATTTTTCACTTGTAATGTTATTTACATTCTATTTTTTTGAGAAACCAAGCTGAATAACCTGCAGCGATGTTACATGTTACACTTAATTCATAATGGTATTCAGTTCTTAATACAACCTTATTTTCTTTGTCCAACTATGCAAAACAGTGTGCAGTGAGTTTGGCCTTTGTTGGTTTTTATGCTGCACATAATTACTGACTTTGTAAGCCTCCCCACCCCTCAACAACCCAGCACCGCCTTGACTAATACAATTCCCACAGGAAGCCCTGCAGATGTATTTGGCAGGCTCAATAAAAACATGTGTAAAAACATTACAGATCTTGATAGAAAAGGTGTCAGTGCTTTTCTCCTCCAAAAAAGTATGAAGACTTCAATGGATTGAATTTCAACATTTACAAGGTTTTACCTGGAGGCGGTTTCTTGGGCATCAGGGCTGGGAACTCCTCCTCTTCGAGAAGTGGGCACACTTTGGAGGCAGATTGTTTTTCCAGTCCAGGGGGCTCCATGGGAAAAGTAGGGGTTTTGTTCTCTAACGGCTTGTCTATATGCCCGTTCACAAACAGGTTTGTTTTGGAGGCGGCAGCGGGCTTGGGAATGTTGGCAGGCGGTTGCTTAGTCTCTGGAACGTTCTCTTTTTGGGCCACGCTGGAGACCAATTCCCCGGTGAGGGGGGGCGTACCTGACGAGGCGGAGGCGGACTGCTTCTTTCTTTTGCCGGCCTTGGAAGCTGGCTGTGTGGAGCTCTTCCCCATCAGCAGGGAGGAGATGTCCAGCATGGTTGGCACGCTGCGGACTTCCTGAGTGGTCTTCCCGGTCCGGGGGTCATCTTCTTCAGACGATGAAGTGGACTTGATTTTCGGAGTGGATTTTCTGCTGCCCCCCATGGCGGGCTTCTTCTTGGCCTGGGTGGCACCGGCGGAAGGCAGCGGGGGGTTGGCAGAGGCAAAGGAGGGCGGGGCAGGCCCGGGAACGACCTTGGCCATTTGAGCTGTGTTTTTGTTGCCGCCCTGGGACCAGGCAGAGGTGGTATTTCCCAGCGGCTTATGAAGTCTGATTGTGGAGACCAGTGCTGGAAAGTCCTCCTCCTGGAAGGATGAGGGCTTCCGGGGCTGTGCGGTGTAGGCTGGGGTCATAGGTGAGGACACAGCTGTGCTGGACAGGCTGGGGAAATCGTCCTCTTTCAGTTTGACGGGAGCTGATTTGATCATGCTGCATAGAGGAATACAACAGGAATACAAATTAGCTGCTACACAGACACTTGAGAACACTCTTAGGGGTTTTCTGATCGACCTTGTAATATTGGATATTTCGTTTAAACTGTTATAGAAGCCCTACCGCTGCTCTGAATGAATGAGGGAAAGAGTGAGGTTTCATAAACCCCATAATGGAAAGAGCTTCAATAATCTACCAATAACTGACTTGTTAAAACAAGTCAAAATGTGTTGCCATCCACAGCAAAACACAATGATTGGTTCAAATCAGTGGGTCAACGATAGCAAATGGTAGCTCCGACCATTTTTAATTGAATGAAACCTCACTCTCCCATCGTTAATCAGAACAAAGTTTGAATAATGTACCTTGGAATGGGTGGTGGTGCTGCTGCTGCTGCTGTTGCTGCTGCTGCTGCTGCTGTAGCCCCTAAAGCTGGGAAATCCTCCCGCTGCAGTGGCCCACTGGTATTGAGGGATCGAAGTGCATCCTTGGGACCTGAAATAACAATATTTCTCATCAAAGTCCTAACAGTTCTTCATTAAACACACTTGTGTGGAAAGAGCTGCACATTTAGACATATTAATGCTATGTAGTACATGCTCTATTCAAATTCAATCTTTAATCTGTGGAAATGGAGTCTCCTACCTAGTGCTTCATTCGGAGGCTTGGTAACGCTCCTGTGGTTTCGTCCCTCATCTGTGTCCATGGTCTCCTCTTTACGGGGTTTTTGGATTTCTCGCTCCTGGATTTTCCTCCTCTCCTCCTGTCTGCGGGCAGCTACAGAGGCTCGCACTGCAGCCGCTATCTCCCGGTCTTCTTCCTCCCTGCACACAACTCATTATCTCAGTAATGGTAGCAAAGTGACAACCGACACAGCTGTGCGGCAGTGCACATGCTGTCTCACTGCTTGATAGGAGTATAGTTGTAATGCAGTATTTCACCTCAAGACTGTTCAGAGGCCATACCTGCTGTATCTCCAGCTTCCCCTGCTGTTCTGCTGAGAGCCCCTGGCCCCTCCTCTTCCTGTCCTCCCTTGTCTGTTGAAGCGATCCACTTCTTCATAGTCCTCCCCGCCAATACCTGAGGGCACATGACCCATCACACTAAGGGGTGGCTTTCTAACATTCCTCACAACATTTAACTCTGGGGCCTAAGATCAATTGGGATTGATTGTAGGCCCTTTTGCACTTCGACAGAGACCCACAGAGGACCTGTTGAAACTGATTCTCAAGGACAGAAAGTCAGTACTCATCGCCTTACCATCGTTCCTTCTCTGGTGCCGGGTTGCGTAGTTGAACTGCAGGTCTATGTGCCGGTTCTGCCGCGCTTCAGCCCGGCTCTTGCTGTGGACAGCAGCCTTGTGGGCCTTGTAGTCGATCTCAGTCCGAAAGGCATGGGTGAACTGCTCTGTGTTGCAGCTGCCCTCTTCACACAGATAATGGCTCTCTCGGAAATGTTCACGAAGGTATTGATAATCGCTGCAAAGGAAAATACATTCAGGTCCCAAGCAACATTCTGATGTGGACTTTTGACGTGGTCAACTGCCACTTCATTCAAACGGGATTTCTTAGATAAGCAACAAGGGTTGATTCAGATGTAGATACATTCACTTAGGAAGAATTTCCCACAATGTTTATCCATCCAGATTGTTCCATTTTGATATAGTCTTTTTATACATCAACCAATTACAAACCTGAATCACAATGAGTGCTGTGGCATTCTTGTTGTCACAGGTTCCAATAAACTATAGAAAAGGCAGGCAATCTGAATACCTGTAGTACTCCTGAGCTCCATCAGAGTCACAGAAATGGCAGAAATAGTGATCTCTTCGCAGATGTTTCAGTAACTCGTCATTATCCAGGTAGCGGTCATCACAGAATTTACAAAGGGGATGTCCACGGTGGGAGGTGTCATCAGGGTCTCCTTGTGTTCGATGCCGGGCCAAATCTTTCCGGTTGTACCACTTCCGCTCATGGGTAAATATCTGTAGTATAGAACAGGCATCCATGAGCACGGTTCCAAAAGGGATTCATAGCCCAATTAAAATGGTGGATGTGTGGGCAGCTTGACAAATGGCACAAAGGTGCAAACCATTTAGAAAGGAGGTGAGCAACGTGTATGTGATTTAACAAGGACTATGGCGGTTTATTGTTATATAGTGCTCAGCATAACAGAATGCCTGAAATGCGATTCTGCATATCATGCTGAGTGCAAGTAGTTATAGCCATTGATTGGTTGTTTTTTCTTTGTCTGTTTGGAGTCCATTGCATGTCATGCCTAGTGCTATATAACAAACAGACCTTAATCATTGTTTCACCACATATAGGCTGCTAAGTGCTTGCCTCCTTTCTATGATTGATTAAATACAAATAATTACCCTCAGATGTTTAGCACACAATTTGCAGCAGAATAGCTCATGCTGTTTCCTTATATGTTGTTCCAGCTCCTCAAATTTAGAAAATACTCTTGGTTCTGGACACTCTGGGCACTCAGACTGCAGAATCCTCCTAGATTTAGAGAAAATGTGACAATGAGAGCTTGATCATGTGACAACAAAAAATATTCTACAAGAAAACCTGTTCTAAATGGCATTTGATTCGGTTTAAATACCTGAACTGGGCGTAGATCTTGCCATCACTGAAATAAATATCATACTTCTTCTCACACTGAAAGTGCTGGGAGGCTATCGCTGCAAATGGCTCAAGTTTCTTGACAAAAATGACCTGGAAAAAAATAAATGGTGTCATTTCTATATAGAGACAGGCTTTAAAGAAAAGTAGGTCTGCATTTTGTTGACTGTGAAATATATTTTCTTTCTATGTTTTTTCAAAATTGCATTTACATTTTTAATTTTAATTAACCAAGGTTAAATGTTGAACACCCAATTGACATCAAATTGTATTTCACATTTTCTCCATCAAATATTAAAATGCACATTCCTAATACAACGGGACTTTATAGACTGCCTGTATGTGTTATGTTAGCTTTAAAATTAGCCTCAAAACAGATATCAATTAATATTAAGAGCAATGCGTGTACTGTACAAATATGGGAATTCTACAAGTATACACAAGTACAAGCTTTAAAACTATCTTCAGAACATTTCTAGATACGTTATCATATATAGAACACAAGGATCCGAAATGCGCTTCGGCTTGGTTGTATTTGGGTATGAAGCAAATACTAACTCAAAGTACAAACGTTTGTTTACATTTCCATTAATTCAAAGCGGATAAGGTCACCTATGGCGGAGCAGACACGACTACTCGCTTTAATTTCAACTAGCTAGCTAGTTAAATCTGTAATTTGTAGTTAGAACTAGAAGGGTGGGTCAAGGTGACACATGCACGACTATGACAGGTATACTAGTATAACTGTCAGTCATACATGCGAGTCTCCCTGACTCACCTTTCACATTGAAAAGTTCCTATGGATGCAGCATGAAAATGGGTGTTCTTAAAGTTGATTAACGACGTTACCTAGTAAGACATCCATCTTGGGTTAGTGAATGTAACCTATTTTGGCCCATTATTCTTGGTTCTGAACTCATGTTGTGGTCACATCACAAAACACAACTAGCAAGTCAGCCAAACTTAGCTAGAGCTGCTAACGTTAGAGATTCTACATTAGTATTAGAAACTTGGTTAGCGAAGAACATCTGTATTGCTTGCGATAACATAAAAGGCTGTTATTTCTGCGTATCGGTGTTGCTCGCTAGCTAGCTAGTACAAAGTGAACTTAGTTGGAGTATGAATAGCTAGTTAGCTAATTAGTATAGGGGCATGGCAGCCAATTAACCAGTGGCTAATTAACATACGGTGTTTAACATTAAGCAGCAAGGGATATTGTTTCGACATTAGCTAGCTACCATAGCTAACAAGCTACATTTACTTAGCTAGCTAGTACGAACGTTCGCTAGCTAGCTAATTACCTCTCGAGATAAAGTACGTTAACGTTAGTTGACTTGCAATTTAGCAGGTTCCTATAACTAGCTAGTTAGCTAGCTAAATTATATTAATGTGAGGTATATAGCTGCAACTATCTTAGCCAACTACCTAGACAGCATAAAACTTGACAGTTCAGCGTTTTCATTAAACAGGCCATGTTAAATCCATTCACTAACCGGCCAACATTAACTAGGATAAACTTGTTAGGGAGATAGTTAGTAGTAACTAACGTAACTATTAGGGGTGGCATATTCTAAAACGGAATCATAACAAAATCAACGAGATAGCTAATTTAGCTATCAATATAGCTAAGTGACGGCTAACAAACTGTCGAATTCAGTCCATGCAAGACCCTGAATATTTTTACTTGGCTAGCTAGCTATATAGCTAACGTTAATACCCGGCACCATTTTCCTTGATAGTTGGTAACTTACAGATAATGTTAGCTAGCAAGTTAAGTAGTTGTCTACTCTTGCTACCGAAGTTAAAAAGAAATCAACGGCAACATGCATCCGCCTGCTTAGCTAGTAGCTTGGAAACGAGGCCTGCTCTGTCATGCTCCCGTGCCACGCTTTAGTGAAGGGGAGTGACCGTACCTTGTCCAGCTCCTCCCGGCACACGGCGCAGTACTTTTGCTCGCAGAGGACCCTCATCTTGGTGGAGCAGCGGTAACAAACCGGGTGATCGCATTTCCCCAGGGCGAAAATGTCGAGGTCCTGGCAACAGAGAACGCAGCATCGCTCGGTATCCTTGGTAGATTTTGATTCCATGGCACCGATTTATCAGCAGATTATTGGGCTGTCGCTTTCCTTGTTCCGGCAAATAATGAGCTGTATAAGCTGTAACTCCACACCGTCTGGCTGTTTCGTTTACGTAATAACGCACACTAGAAAGAGTTCTCACTACTGCGTGCGTCGTTAAACTCGTGTTGTAAGTGAAAGCGCCCCGTGCGGCACTGTACATTTACTCATACCAGAATTTTTAATTCGCAATTATGTAGGAAACAAAACCGAAACTAATGTAAATGCAACCAGAGATTCTAGATAGTTACTCTTTAGAATATCTGATAAAAACCTAGTAATTCTTTTTTGTTGATTCGACTCGACCGTATATTCCTCATACCCATTACAAACAGCTCGTTTGCCATCAAGGTTGTCTCGTGTACATTGTGTTCTAATTATTTCCTTGGGTAAATACTTGTATGATAAAATAAGAAGGGTATCTGTAAATAGGAATGATGGTTTGGAGGGCGAAGGAAGGCTGCCGTGTAGTCGAGAGGTGGAATCAAATTTGTACTTTTTGGGGTTATGGAGACATGTAGGTGAAATGTCTCTTAGTGGCAACATGCCGAAAACACAGCCTTTTTTCCCTTTTCGTTCAGTGTGTAGGTTCTTATTTCAACCCCGTTACAATCAGACAGAACTGCAAATTATAAAATTGTGTATTTAAACATGTGCATGTTAAATGTGTCCCATAAATAAAACATGCAAACATGATATGCTATACAAATGTGTAACCTAAATAACACAATAATCATTGCATACACTATGGAACATTTTAACTGTAGAAATAAATCCCTTTTGTCAGAGGTGGCATGTTTATTCATATTTTTTGTGGACTTCCATAGCTTGACTTATACCTGATCTTTGCCTTCAGTTGACTACTAGGTTTCTCCTCAAGTAGAGGACAGTTGTTGATTTAATAAGGCGATCTGCAGAACATCACTACTTGTTATATCCCAGAGTACAGTAGCCTATTTGACTTCCAGTTAAAAGAAAGAAAGGTGTTTTGCAGTATATATAGTCTACTATTTTATATAGGCTACAGATTTACTGTATGCATCTTTTATCAACCTGGACAAGAGTCTGCCAAGCCAATTAAAGGAAACAGACTGACAGTCACAATTAATCAGTGACATTAACAAATTGGATAGCTATGATTCCCCTTTTACTCATTGAATCATTGACCTAATTTTAACAATAATGTTTATAAGAGCTTATAAACCTTAATTTTTGTATGTACCCTACTGTAATCGGCAAAATGTATCCTCTTGTAATCGACTGCGCAGCCTTTTTAAACTATTCTCTGACGGCACCTTGCCATACTGGCAATCCTTAGCTGCAAATAGTAACTCAATCTCTCTTTTGAGTGCACTACCATGGTGAGGCAATGACTCTTTGGAAGTTGATTTAGCCTACTAGGCTATCAAAACCGTAACAGACGCTGACAGACTTTAGATCGAATGTAGCCTTTGATGGCCTATCAATAACCAAGGGAGAAAAAGATGGACTCATTGATTTCTTTACGTGATTATCTAACCATCAAATATCTGCACACAACCGAAGTTTAGAAGTCATCCCAGCAACCACAAGCCTAGTACATTTCATTAACAGCTATTCTTGTCGCTGTATCGCGCATTACGTCCAAAGTCTAGGCTGAACTCCATAGTTCATGTATCCTAGACCAGGGGTGTTCAAATCCAGGCCTTGAG
The DNA here is from genome assembly GCA_029706075.1 of Aldrovandia affinis. NCBI lineage: Eukaryota > Metazoa > Chordata > Actinopteri > Notacanthiformes > Halosauridae > Aldrovandia > Aldrovandia affinis. The sequence continues at coordinate 845,019 of JAINUG010000015.1, forward strand.
GTCCCCAGTGTCTGCAGGTATTTGCTCCAACCACGCACTACACCACCTGATTTCACAAATTAGCTCGCTTCCTGGACCAAGGAGGTAAACTAATTATTCAAAATCAGGTTGTGTAGTGTGTGGTTGGAGCAAATACCTGCAGACACTGTGGACCTCGAGGCCTGGATTTGAATACTCCCATCCTAGACCTTGAACATAAAGCAAATTATTACATTTTTATTTGCTCTGTCATTCTAATAAACAAAGTAGCCCACGCACTACGTGGGTGCAACTGCTAATTTGACGCATCCGCTATTTTGGAAAAGAAATGAAGAAAACAATGTGTGCTTCATGAAAAACTAACATGTCTGAAGATGTTGTTTTCTTGACTGTAGGCCTACTCTTGTCTTTTCAACTGTAATTGACCTTAGTATACAGTATGTCTAATTTTCTATAAAGCTATTAGAAGAATATCCTCTTTGAAGAGAGCAAAATAATGAATTATTAAACACAGTGCTGGTATAATTCATATCACAGGTAAGTGGGTGTCTGTCATTCACCATTACCTTCCGCACCTAACTTCTCCTTGTCCTGCTGCTGCACAAGCTGACTATAGTAACTCAGCAGTTGATCAGCAGCAAGTCAATCAGCATCCTGCCCAACCACAGAGGGCTCCAGATGGCACACCTCCACTCTGAAATACTGGATGACATATTATATTGTTCCCACTGTAACATTAGAGCTCAAAGGTTGCATCATGCTCTGCGGAGATATTGACCCTTTGAAATTCCAGTATGGGCAAAAGCCCTTGCAAGGAAGTAGTTTTATTTTTACTACTTTTTCTTCTTTTCCCCAGTTTGTTGCAACAATATGCAGTTACACTCATCCAAATAACTAATCTGAAAACAATAATACAGAATCTAGGAGAATGTATTTCATTTTTAATTCTTTTTTAGTTTTAAGTGTTCGTTTGTAAATGGCAAATAGTGCTGGAATTCTTAGAGCAGAGAAGAGGGAGACCTCCTCTACACCTCTAGGTAGTATTTGGCTTGTTAAGTATTCAAGCCTCATCAATATACAGTATGATACAGTATGACTGATATATTTTATGATTCGATGAGGAGGATTTTTCTATTTTAATTGCAAGGTGAATTGTTAAACACAATTCCTGCAACTTATTTATAAATGCTCTCCAGCACCTCATTTATTTTTGCTACTTGAGTTAGTAATATGTCATGCTTTAATTCAGAAACCCCAACTCTTGCAATCTAGATTCTAAACCAGTGCCACTATTATCAGCACAATTTAAGTAACTGAGTGTTAAAAATTCCAACACAATGTACACATTCTGTAAACATTTAGGCTACTTGTAATGCCACATTACTCACTCTCTGATTCTCTTGTCCTACCCTGTTATTGGTCCTGAAATTAAAGAGTCCATCATTAAGCTAAACTTAGCTACAAAATATTCAGTTTTTGTTTAAGAACAAGGTGCTGTTAGCTATATGATATACATATAAATGTTATAGCTCATGACAATAGATTACAAACATTTTCTCATATGACCACTAGATGTCGCTGGTATTCCATCTCACACAGAGCAATGTACATGCAGCTCTGTCCCCAGTACAGCAAAGGGTATATTTCACATTCCCTTAGTGCACATCTCCTTCAGTAAGGTTGTGAAAAGGATGATCACAGATCCATATGACCCCACATTAACAATGGTATCCATGTATTAAATAAAATGCAAGCAATTACATTATATAAAAAGTCCGAAAAAAATATTTAATCTTTTGTATATTTAGAATAAACCAAATAAATCAGATCTTTGCATATTTGTACCTCTGATACTGTTTTAGTATTTCATTAATAAGGGAAAAAAATGGTTAACCATTCATTTTAATGTAAGACCGTACAAATCACCTCTTACCAGCAGAGAGACAATATTTGCTCATACAATTCACATGTTCTCATACATAAAATCAAGTATGTAGTCTATGTAGAGTTCCTCCTCTCACCCTTATCTCTTCACCTTTGTTCATTGCTATATTTCATTCAGCAATTTTATCTATGTAGGTTTACTTAGTAGTGGGAAATTTACTGTAAATATTCACCCAAAAAAGATAAATTTAATCTACTGTATTTTGCATATAAGGACCAAAAGATTCATTCAAATGTATGTATAATGTGTAGATATACGGATCAGAAAATAATGACATTTTACACATTTTCTCATTTTAATCATGGCAGAGTCATTTTTGTTTCTGTACACATTAAAGCAATCATTTTAATAATTATAACAGTAATAAAATATGTTTGGTATTATCTGGTTGTCAGCAAGAAACCAAAATTCAGTACAGAAAGAGACAAGCACTTAAAAGGTAAGTTACAGGAAAAGTTCAACTTTAGCTGTGCACTGGGGCAGAGGTGTCAAACTAAGATTAGCTAGATATACAATGACATGCATGGTCTTGCATTTCCTGTAAATTCACAAAATGTGGATAAACGTTTAGATGAGTCAGGGCTTCAAATCTGAGACATGAATGTCAACCCCATCAAAATGTGAGATCTGCTGCTGTAACTTAAAAACCCAAGAGTAAAATGTCAAAACATTTAATATCAACAGTACTGCTTTAGGTAGTTAATAAAATGCACAATACCTATTTTCTGGCCAATATTTGCAGGAGTTTTTGTTGCTATGTAACCCCAAGTTAATCAGACAAACAAACCCAAATCAAACCATGAAACATTCATCAATTCAATTTGTGAAGTTAATTAACTGAATTCATCTAATCTAATTGCTTGAATTAGTTATTGAGCAATAGATAGCAGCAGAGAAGAAAAAAACACAGTTTATAAGTACAATTCAATGTTTTGATACTGGTTGACATTTTTCATCATTAACTTAGTGGTTCAAGATGAATGGTAAAGACCTGAGTGGTTTTATACTGTCACATTAAATTTCCAACAGACAATACAACATGTAGCTCTCAAAGAAATGTCCAATTATTGTGAGCCATTATGACCAAATATAGTTAATCAAACCTTGTATTGAGCGAAGTTCAAATGAATTCTGGATGGGCCAGAGGCTTAATTGTTCTCATATCTGACCTTACTGAGCTCTAGCAGTCAATCTATTTGCTTCATTATCATCTGTCCCCTCATAAATATGAAGCTTGCCCAATATTCACCATCATCCATTAAAACATTTTTATAGACCCAACTATTTAAACTACTGTACTGCCTATACAGTGTAGTGAATGTGTTGAATTTTCTATGTTTGAGGAATGTTAATAAAAATATAGAAAAGATCATTATAGACCATGAGGAGACAGTTGATAAAATAACACATTGCTCATGCATGTGGTCAGTTTTAAATTAAAATATATAACCTCTGGCAGTATCATATTCATGCAAAGTTATCTGTTGGTGTGTGTTTCAGGCCCCAATGTTGACTCTTTGTTTGAGAAACTAGTTTGACACCTGTACTACTTTATCTTCAGAACACAGTGAACATCACTTAGAACATGTCTTTAATTGTTATTTAAGAGTAAGTAATAATTGAAATGTAAAAATACAAGTACTTTAATACAACTTCAAAAATCCCCCTTCACTTCCCATTCAGTATATTTATGTGAAATTATTGCAGAATCACCTGATTATTACACACAAATAATTGTTATCTTATTTCATTTAAGACTAGGGTATGGGTTTAGTGAAGGAAAAAGGCTGAGAAAAAGGCTGATTCCCCTAAGTATACAAATACCAATGTGTTTAAAATGCTTTTCATTCCTTTGACCTTCATTCTTTGACATGAGAAACATCATCACCTCAAAACACATAGGGTACAGGACAAAGCAGATTGTTGCCTTGGATACCATAATCATGCAGCAGCTTCATTACATAGAATAAATATTTTCCACTTGATTCATTTCCACAAATCATTCTGTTTGACTATTTCCAAACAGCTGTGTCATAACTTTTCATAAACTATCCTGTTTTGTATAAATCCATAACAACTCCACGCTTGCTTTAAATGAAAGACGAAGATGTGTTTATGTCCTGGTCATAATGGAGCCAAATAATAAGTATATTGTAATTATATCAGCCACTGAATCCTGTCACAACCTGATAATGTTACAGAAATAGAATCAAAAGGCACGATATCAAGGCTGAAATCTAAAAACTTCTGGTTTTGGGAGGGAAGTCCATGAAATCATTTAAATCCTTAAAAAAGGTTGCTTTTAGGTTGAATACACAAGCTGTCTTTTCAGTGGTTATCCAAGACTCTCTCAATACCAATGTATAATAATGATACATCATAAAGCCCTTTATTCTTCCATTCTCTTCAGCTCAAGGAGTCCCACTGTTCCATCTGAGATAAGACTATGAAGTGGATGTGAAAAGAGCGAAAGGATGTCTTGTTGTTCTGTGCGATGAACCTCAAAACACTGCAGGGAGGTGTCAAGGAGCCAGCCATAAGTGATTCATTTAGGTCTAAAAGCAAGCTCAGCTCATGTGAAAGATACAACTGCTTTCAAAGTAAGCAATGAACGACAATGACGTGACATTGGACATACATGATTCAAGAACTCTTCACAACAACAGTAGATCTCTTGAAAATGATGGTCATTATTCCAATAACTGCAATCATGGAAATGTAATTTTGTCCTCTTAACACATACTACCTTTTAATAAGTCCAACCCTGAACCTCATTTATTGCACACAGGCTACAGTTAATTTGTAGTTTGGTTCTCATTGGATTACCTCAATAGACACACTCCATACCCACCCCCCCCAGTAAAAAAATAAAAAATACATTTCACTAAGTATCAGTAGGTTGTGTAGGCAGGCTATAATTGAACCAACTGCTGTTAAAACAAAAACTGTACATTCACAAGAGGACAATAAAACACCAACCAACTTGAAATTGAAATTGATGTGTGCAAAACATTACAGATCTCTATAAAAATATGTGCATATGAATACAGCTATTGTCTGCACTGATACAGTATTTCCCCTATTTACACTACAAGATATACATCAAATGTACAGTTATTATCTATTGATGCACCTTACCATACTGCGCCTTCACACAATACAGTGCCAATAAGAAAGTGGATGTCAAACAAACAAATCCATATTATTAAATACACTAAACATCCGGAACCCGAATCAATGTGATTGAGCTGGGGGCATAAGTTGCCATGTTCCATTTGTAAGAGTGAAATTGCATATCCCATGTAGAAAACGTGGCTTCCGGGATTCTAACGAAAAGAAGCTTCAGGGTCCGGTGGTCAGCTGTGGCCATTAGTAGTGGGTTTACTCTACAGGAGGCCAAATAGTTTGCCTCAAACACTTTGGCTATGCAACTGAATCCTCAATGTCCTCCTCCCTTGTGCTTGCCATGCGGACCAGCCCTCTCTTCCTCAAGGGGCTCCTGGAGACACTGAGCAGACCTGGATTGCTGCCCTCCACACCCTCATTTGGGTGAATCTGCAGGTGCTCCAGTTTACTGAGCTCTGTGCCAGCCACACCCTCCAGTTTGGTGTCAAAGGAGGAGGAGTGAGTGGATTGGTCACTGTCTGACAGGATGTCGGACATGCTGCTCAGAGAGCTCAAGTCTGATTGGTCGAAGGAGAACTGAGGAATGGACAGGTTTTCTTTGCGGCACAAGGGGCGCCTCTCTGCTTTGGGGAGCGGCTCAGCGAGGGGTGGGGGTGGGGGCTGGGGTGGGGGCTCCACCAGGTCCAGGGAGTCACGCTGCAGGGTGGACTCGCAGGAGGGCGTCCTTCTTCGCAGCAGCATGCTGCTCTCTGAGATTTTGGTAAGGGACGCCGCAGGCGCGGAGAGCTCCGCCTCCAGAGGCGGTTCTATGGAGATGCAGGGGGGACTCATTTTTTTCTTCCTCTGGATGGTCAGGTGCCCGGGAGACACAGGCGGGCCATGCAGGGAGGACCGTCTGTGCTCTTCTGCCGGCTGCTCAAAGACCGAGTCGTCGTCGTCGATGGAGGGGCAGATCTCGATGGAGTGCCGGCGGGGGTCGTCGGCCCATGAGGGCTTGGCCAGGAAGCCCTCAGTGTCCACGCTGTAGAACTTCTTCAGGTCCTTCTCCTTGACTCCGCCACCCAGGAGGTTGGTGGCACTGCTGCAGTTCTTCAGGGGGACAGCAAACTGACCACTGGGAGAGGTGTAGGGGGAGAGGGAGTGGCTGCGGGCCTCAGACTGGCCTCCGGCCCAGTCTTTGGCTGAACTGTTGATGTGGCGGACCTCCTCATCTGCTGGGTCCATGGAGTCAAACATGGAGTTGCTGAGGCTGGCGCTATTGCTGCTGCTGCTGGCCTGACTGGAGGGCCGGCTAGGGATGCTGTGCTGGCTGTACACCTGCCGGTGTGTGTGCACGCTGGAGGTGCGGCTGCGGGGTAGCAGCAGGGGGGAGGCCTGGGGGCTGCTGGGGGCTGAGATTCGTGGCACGTGCAGGATAAGGTTACCCGGTATGGGCACTTTTAAATGCAAGCTGTTCTCAAGGTTGTCTTTTGAGTCCCAACTCTGCACATCGATGGAGTCATTCTTGACTGCCTCCTAAAAGAAACACATGAGTCTGAGAAACAGGCGCTAATGCATATAGAAAGACTTGCGTAAATAAATATTATCTTTATACATTGTCCAGAGCAATGGAGAATGTGTAATTGCAAATACAAAGAATAGCTCTCACATTCAGCAGACTGTTCTGATCACACATGGAAGTATTGAGTGATTGTTGCTTTTACTCACTTTTATGTAGAGTGACCTTAGGTGTCCAGAAATGTGCCAATTAAAAGGCATTGTTATTATTATTATTATGTACCTGTCTGCGAAGTTGCTTGCTGATGCTGTGGGCGGGGCTAAGTCGAGGTGGGGGGATTTTGGGTAGGCTGCTGTTTTCATACACAGAGGCGGGGCTGGCGCGATAAGATGCCCCTGGAACCTGCAGCAGGGAGCTTCCTTCACAGGGCTGGGAACTGATGGAGGTGACAGATCCTGGACAAAAAGAGGCAAAACTTTGCTGCATATTTTTATAAAGGGACTGATTATAAAGAGTTGCGTTTTGGTGTATTCACAAAACAAAACCTGTGTAAATAATATAATGTACATCTTTACATCATGCAGGTATTGCTTAAAGTACCTAAATGCAGATTCCCCTCGTAAGAGTCCACCTCTGGCAGGGTGTAAGGGGAACTGGCTGGCCTCACCGGGCGGAACATGTAGCTGTCATTGGGCAAGGAGTGCATTCTGGACACAGATGTTTTCCGCACCGTCAGCAAATTCTCCTGAGCGCAGTGCAATGCTTCATCCTATAAGCAGACAGAACCATATCTTCCACCTTCCCCTGCAGTATACATTCATCCCACATATACTGTATAAAACATACACAGTCATGCTATTCTGCTTGTACAGATGTTACTATCTGTAAATGACATGGCAAACCACAAAGGCTGTTTAGGCAGACAAGTACATTTAACTACCAAAATAAAGGAAACACCAACATAAAGTGACTAAATAGGGCACCACCATGAGCCTCCAGAACAGCTTCAATGTGCCTTGGCATCGATTCTAAATATGTCTGGAACTCTACTGGAGGGCTGCAACACCATTCCTCCACGAGAAATGTCATCTTTTACTGTTTTGTTGATGGTGGTGGAAAACGCTGTCTCAGGCGCCGCACCAGAATCTCAGCGTTCAATTTGGTTGAGATCTGGTGACTGAGATGGCTATGGCATGTGGTTTACATAGTTTTCATGCTCATCAAACCATTCAGTGACCACTTATGCCCTGTAGATGGGGGCATTGTCATCCAGTAAGAGACCTCCCATCAGGATAGAAATGCTTCACCACAGGATATAGGCAATCACTTGGAATGGCTTTGTATTTATTGGTGTTTACCTTGCCCTATAAGGGGTTGAGTGGATCTAAACCATGTCAGGAAAAAGCACCCCATACCAGAGCCGTCAGAACCCTTCACCATGGTAAACAATTCAGCCCAGTAGGTTTCTTTCGGCTTACGCCACATATGTACTTGTCCACTTGTTGAGAACACAGTGACTACCATATGACCTTTTTCCACTGCTCAGTAGACTGACCACTTTACTCGCAAATGTGAATTTTGAGGTGTGATAAGGGGTTTATGCACTGCCACAGTAACCTGATCATAGTATCCCTCTTTGTGAAGTTCTTGATGAAACTGCCTGCTCACACCCTAGATTGATATTTGCAGTAAACTGATTCAGACTCAAACCAATGCACGGATATCACAGTCGAGGAGTATGGTCTTTCAACCACAGTTGCCCTTAGTTGATCATATTTTTCCCTTACACCTCCATGCCAACATCACCATAGCCACTTGCCAAGCATTTTTATACTTGACTCTAAGCATGATAACTGCTTAATTAACAACAACAAAAACACACCTATGTGGAAGCACCTGCTTTCAATATGCCGTGTCTCTCATTTACTCAAGTGTTTCCTTTACTTTGGCAGCTACCTGTAGATGGTTTGTTTTAAAATATTCAAACATTGTACTGTATGACATCATTTCCATTTAGATGCAACGTGAATGCAATGTGATATTAATCTCTGAATTAGCCAGCTAATGAATGATATCCCATTAGATTTATCCAAATGATTTATCTAAATAACCTCTTCACCAGGATATCCATTTATTCAGCACTGAAGTGTTTCAATGCGACAGAGTAGTAGGGGAACGCTTTCACAGTGGCTCTTTTCGCAGAAATATAAATTGGAGTTAAAAGGCTGCATCTATCCTCAGACTGAATTATAATAATAATACATGGGTTTATGTTAGGTAGGCTCTGTGCCAACATCAATTTAAGTCAAATGTTTTGCCAAACGATATTGTTTTGTAAGAGACTTCAACGAATGATTAACAAGCCCCTCAATGATTAATGCGATTAAACCGCATCAAGGAGTGGGATGAGCTTTCCGTTCCTGCACCAGCTCTCTTGATATAGGAAATGGAGCCAGAGATAAAGCGGCATTTCTCTCTTTCCCCTGACTGCAGCGCAAACAGGCTCAGTGCACTGGACTCGCCGGGGCTGATAAACCTCAATGTGACTTTGCCAAGAAACTTGAACAGGGACTGTGGCTTACTTTCGCAGCCTCCCGCCAGAACACTTCCCCCACAAACCTGGGGCCTTATTACCATCTGATGAACTGTGAGCTGCAATACAGGCCAATGAATGCTCTCCATGCCCATCTCCCTCTCTCTCTTTCTACTTCACGGTGACATGCTCTGCTCCAAAGTTTGATCTAAAACACTGAGGTGTCTGCCGCACACTTACACTGATAGCCACATGTCGCATTCAGCAAAAGGATTTTCACTGCACTAAATGCCCTAGGGATGAGCAAGTTGGGCCTGGATGTTTGGTAACAATCATCTGATCTAAATACTCCCCTCCTCCTGTGCATAATCACAAAGCTGGGTATGTTCTCTGAGAGTGGCATTGCCTCCTGAGGACTCTTTTTAATTTGCAGACGGAACTGTGCGT